>CM046853.1:16721535-17449035 GCA_025617745.1 Heliocidaris erythrogramma | reverse complement strand
CTTATAGTAGATTAAGATGACATACATAGTAGATTTGCACAATCCTGCTATAAAATATTAGTTCTGTCCTTAGTTCTGTCTTTAATTGTTAGTAGTGAAAGGTTATTTAATTTGCAATTGCTGACTTTCTTCTCTTGCTCTTTGTAGCTGATCCTGAGATGGCCTTCAAGCTGGTCCGCAATCTGGTCCTATCCTACCTGGGCCTGGCGGTCCCGGACAGCCCTGAACCCTCCAGTCAAGAACAGGACTCCTCCTCCATCTACTCCCAGTCCCAGACCAGTTCTGCTATGAGATCAGAAACCCATTCGGCATCCTTCTCTCAGTCTACTGGTAGACAGGGTCCACCAGGGATCATAGAGAACCCTCCATCTCCTACCAACATGAGGACATGGATGAAACCAGTGGTGGAACCTCCCCCTAGACCCCTCAGCCAGAACTCCAAGAAGAGGCAGGAGGCACCCATGAGTGATATAGTAAGTGTAATGGATGTGATGGAATGAGAGAGGATTGGAAGGCAGTGATCAGAGAGAGAAAGAGGAAGAGAGAGAGAGGGAGAGGGAGAGGGAGAGAGACATATGAGAGGGGTAGCAAGAGAAGGAAAGAGAACAACAGGGTATTTGAGGTATAGCGAAAGGATGGAAAGTGATACACAATGGTTTCATAGAGAGAAAGAGACTTGAAAAAGAGAGAAGGTAAAAAAAAGAAGAAAAGATTACTTAAAAAAAGGAAGATGAAGAAAGAAATACTTAAAGAGAAAGGATTTGAAGAGTAAAGCTTCCTCTTTACATTGATACTTATACTGAGAACATACATTCTTTAATTTTGTTTTTTCCATTTACGGTTTATTGCTTACTTATGATTTCAAACATATCATCAAATGTCTTTATTCATTTGACAAAATAGAGCAAGAGCAATTGCAAAAAATGCTTGTACTGCAGTCTGTTTACTAGAGAATGATTTAATCACATTTGTGTCTTCGTACAGGAAAAGATCTCGTATGAAAGGAGAAAGAGTGCAGCCAAGGAAGCTGTCTCTGGTATCATACCAAGACCTTTGGATCAGCTCGTTAATAAGTAAGTATCCACATAAATGTTTCTATCAGTTCTCTATGCTTCATTGCATTGCATCATTTGCAGGTCTTTGGCCAGTGTTCTGTCTTTAAATTTGCTGTATTATTGATAAAGAAAATAACATTGATAACATAGTCAGTTTTTAAACTATTGATGTGTTTGAAGGAGAGATACAGTATTGATAAGTCTGTACTAGGAGGCTATACAAATTATGGATAAACAAGGGATAATGCAAAAATTAAATTCTGTTTGATGGAAATTACCCCCACAAGTAAGCAAAGTACACGTTGTGATGAATACAAACCGATCGATCAATATGCCAAAGGAATTAGATGAAAAGAGAAGATAGCTGCTAACTGAGTGTTTTCTCTTTCATTTCCAGCCCACCATCTACCGCTCCGGGGAGGCAATTGGCAGGGCTCGGTGATGAACCCAGCCGGCCTAAGACTGTACCCAACAGTGCTGTCCGCTACCTGGCAGGTAGCCCTGACTCCAGCGTGGCTAGCTCTAGGAGTGACTCTAGGATGTCAAGTCTTTCTGATGCTAGGGGCATGTCGGCTTCACCTAGTGGATCACAGACATCATTTCAGATGGTCGGGGGCTCTGATGGACATGCTTCTAGGCCTGAGAGTGTTGGGTCCCTACCGGAGGATAGACCAGTCCTACCACCTATCCCATCTGGACAGAATTCATAGTTGTATAATTATGTCTTCATTCCTCATTTCTTCTTTGATGTGAAACATGATTCCCATGCTGTTATTTGACGTTATTCAGAGGGGGGTAGGATAGTCTATTTCTGCCGGGACATAATCCATAGCTCCTTTCTCTTTCACTATCTCTTTCATTTCTCTCCTCTCCTCTCACTAGCAATATCTTTCTCCCTCAATTTCACTTCATTTATTAGTATCTCCTTATCAATGGAATATTGTGGCTTACTTTCTGATGCTCAGATAGGATGGTCTAGTCCTGCCTTACTATTGAATGAAAAAAACAATTTGGTTTAATTCATCCTCCCCCTCCCCCATATTTTCATACTTTCTCTATAAAAATAGAACTTGTGTTCCGATACCGTATTGAAAATTTTAAAGTCCTCTAAGAAAATTGGTTAGTTATACACTTATTCAGCAACAAGCAGAGTTCTCAGCTGTTGTCTCTCCTCTCGCTCTTGAAAATTTGATGATCATGACCCCCACAATCTTTCTTCACCGATCTTTCCAAACATAATGCTCAAACATCCCCTTTTACAGAAGTAATCAAATCAATTAAGTATTGGTTGTGGCTGCGAAGGATGTGTGACAGCATTGTTCGAAAAATATCAGTATGTAATAGACCTTTCAGAACATGGCTTACTGACTGGATCGATTGTTTATACTAATAATGGGCAAGTCTTACTGAACTTTAGGCTTTGTTCATAAGCAGAAGATCTTGCAGCACATGTCTGACTGGGAATCCAGAGTATGAACTTAGGTGGTACAAAAGAGTATACTGTATAATTTGTACAAATATGTGATATTGAATATACATTCATCTACAATTGATGCATGGTAATTAATATTTTGATATTTTATGAAAGAATTCTACATGTCTGTATACTACTGAAAATGTGAAATGAAGTATGCTGTAAATAATGACCAAATTATTAAATGGATATATTTCTGTGTAAATATATAACTTCAATCCTGTATCATACCGTCTCGTCTTGTTTGCAACTATCAAGTTTGTATTAATTAAGAGAGTAAAAGTGAAGTTTAAACATATTAATATCCTGTGTGAATGTTTAGTGAACTTTAATACATGTAGTTATTATAACGGTTTTACATCAAATGACAGAAAGTGCAAATGAAAATGTGAAGTGTGTCTTTTATAACAAAAATTGTTAAATAGATTTCATCATTTGAAGAGTTGTTTTGGTGGACTTAAATAGGCAATATCCATGGAGCATTCAAATTCAATGCAAACTTCCTTCTATTGCATTCACCTGTAGCAAAATCTCATATTTCAATAGTCAGATTGCATAGATGTTGTTTTGACACCCAAGCTCTGTCCTAACAACAGCTGATGTATGCAATCTGCATTCCGACTGTAGAATTAACTTGTTACAGGCGAATGAAATAGTCAAAAGGAAAGCGTGTGGTAACTTGCATCCCTAAAATGGCCTATTCAGATTGTTTACACTCTTTTTAAATGTGCTGTTCATAAAGATTTATGGTGTGAAAGGGTATCATATTCAAAAGAAGGAAAGTATAAGACATGAAAATTTCATTTTGCCTTTGGCTTTACAAACCCATAGCCTTAGATTTCATTATCTTAACTCATTTTGTAGCTTACAAGTAGAAAACACTACATTCACCACCATAACGTATTCATTTCAGAATCCAAACAAAAGCATGTCACAAAGTGGAGTTCACTTTTTGGTACAAAAATTTATTTGTTATTTATACAAATAATACATCACATAATATTTCACAGACTGAAAACACAGCCATTCATTAAATTTAAGTTACTTAAAATACATGTTAACTTTTTTTTCTGCACATCAACAAAATCCCTTTGTCATTCGTTTGAAATTATAAACGAGTTACAATATCATTTATCAGAGGGCTCAAGATGACAATGTTAATAAAATCCATATTTGTAAGCAAACTGGGCACTTCTTTTTAGTAATTACAAAACTAGGTACATGTAGACTAATAAAACTTCTGTGGTTAATATTGAATTATAAGATTTGGGGAAACGGACTTCACTTTAAAAAGTGTAGCCTTTGATTGGTATATTGCACATATAATGTTCTTTAGATGGATGAATTATGAAGTGTCACTTTTGCATCATTGACACAAATAAGTCTTAGGATTGGGAGGACATTAAATAATCAAGAACTTACTGCCCAACAGAAGAATTAATGAATGAATATATACTTGTACAAGTGACAAATATTTATCTTACAAAAGATGAGGTATCCATGAAAAAGTACATTTCAATGAAAAAGAAAACTAAAAGCTTTAAATATGGGGGCTAATGCTACATTGCACTTTGATCATAATTGTTTGGTGTGTTTTTTTCTGATATTCATTAAGACTGTGTGTATGATGATTACAGAACTCTAGCATAAAGACATTTAACTGGGCTTATTGAACACAAACTTGAAAAAAACAAAAGCTGGAAAAAGTGAAATAGGTCTTGAATGTAAAACTCGACAAACATACCTTGCTAAACTCGGTTTGTACATGAAAGCATGTACCTCAAATTGGTATTACATGATACCCAATACAAACATTTTGGCAAAAAGATTTTTGTGCTTCAATCCGCATGTCATATTCAGGTAGCAATGCACCACGCAAAACAAAATCAACACGTGCATGAAAACTACAAATTATTCACAGATTATTGGTAATCATTCCTGTAAAATCCTTGTGCTTTTGATAGGAAACTTTATGTTGTCTTAAGCCAATCATGCATACTAAATATTCATATTCAGGTAGAATTCTATAACATTTGATGATTAAAAAAGGCAACAATAAGTACATGTACACCACTGAAATTGGTCCTGCCAATCGCATAAATGTTCTTCTTTTTCAAAATGGGCAAACTTTGAAATGTATAAAAAGCAAAGTTTACAAATGACTGAAAGCTATGGTACAAAAGCAGCTGTTAAGAAAATTTGATGGCAAAGCAATATGAATGCAGTCATTTCAACTCACCCAAACATCCTCAAAACTTTTTGAACAAAACTTTGACAGCAGCAAATCAGAACTACAGTGTATATCCTTTAAAATTCGAAGCAGTTGATATCAGTTGTATCACTAATAATCAATTATGGAAAGTTTGTATAAGATTTGAATTTTGAATTCCTAATCCTCTCAAAACAATGAAACAAAAACAAACAAACTGCTGCATGTTGAGGGAATAAGTAACATTGTTGATACACAAGTTGTTACTGAATATGTTTTTCTCTGTGTATGAATTTGAAAGCTTCTAAAGGCGTTGATAGTTGTAAAACAGGTCTAAAAATGTTTACATGAAACATAAAGCGACAAAACGATGTGAACTAATGTATACAGAAAAGAAGGTCAAAGGTCATCAGACTCAGACTTGTTCAGCAGCACTTCTCTTCAATGGAAGAAATAAAAAATGCATTCTAAAACATCTTCAAAATACATACCTTTTCATAACATCTCTACATCTCAAATATTATTTTTGGTCAACAAAAAATGCTGTATTTCTAGTTCTGTTCACAGACAAATATTTCCTTCTAGTGATCTATGTACACATATAAATATAACTTTTTAAAACACTGTACAGTCTATAACATTTACACAGTATAAAAGAGACAAAGTGAAATACCTTTCAAAAAATCAAGATTATATATAGGGTGAAACTCTTTAAATATGATAGAACCATAGTGGATGTATGTATATATAAAACTGGCACATGTCTGTCAGATTATCTTCACAGAAAGTATCATGGTCCCTGTAATATTAGAATATAAGCCGAGTACATTGCCTTCATCATCTGAAATTTGCATAAAAGGAACTCTTTTCCGAGCAAGTTAGTGATCCAAAGTGCAATCTGAGAATGACAGAATACTCTATATCTACATGTAGCTTCTGTGATGTTTTTATTTCACCTGCCTGAATTTTAGCATTCACTTTTAAGGATCTTCCTTTCTTCAGATACCATTTAAAAGGGAATAAAAATATGATTTTTTTTTTTAATCAGGTAACACAAATTTCAGGTAATTTTTCAAACTGACTTTTAAAAATCAAAATGAACCCCTAGCATGTCGTGGGTGGCAAATCCCGCCCAAAATTTTGAGTGTTGAACATTTTGTTTAGGTTCAGAATGGCTTGAAAATTCTTCCTCATACAGAAACCTGTGCCATCAATATAATGTTTATTCCTATGCAATATAACTTTGTCAAGTTTGCTCAAGAAAAAACTAACTGAAAGTTAATATTTAACTATCAAAAGTTCATTTTTGACAAAGTTGCTCAAAAAACTGGTGCAATATAACTTTGCCCAGTTTTGCCCGATAAAATACTCTTTGAAAGTTAATATTTAACTCTTGAAAATTCATTTTTGACATTTACTCAAAAGTCTGGTGGCATGGAAGGGGTTAATATCTGTGCATCAAACGACGGATCACTTAAACCCGAAGACTACTTAATGCACTAATTCCCATGGGCTTAGTAGTACAGGGACCATCCGGTTGCAGTGGGCAATGGGTTAAATACTCTGAATACCTTTCAAATGTCATGACATACATACAGCCCTGGAAAAAAATTATTAGACCAAGCTTCTGTAATAAGGGTGCTATAATATGCATACAAAATTATAAAAATGATTTGTCTTTGTATTTCATTGAATGAATACCAAATTCCAGCAATTTATACCTTGCTTTTATGATATTTTATCTCAATATGGCACGAAAAAGAGACATGATAACGAAGCTTTTCGACCTGCACTCATCAGGTTATCACGCAGGTATAAAACAAATTACTTGAAATCAACTATATTATACTCGGTGAACCCGGACGCAACCTAGACTCCGTAATTTCAGAACAATCGCAAAGCTTGGACGAACTCCTTTTGTCTGCACAGAAGAGGTTCTTGCGATTGGATATAAGCAGCTTCCAGAAAGCGTAAATGCGCTGAGCTTCTGGCCCGGGACATAATTGAAAATTGATCGTCGGCATAGCTTTGTGCGCAAGCTGGATTGTTCAGCAAGTGGAGACCAATCGCTGAATCGCATTTGGCTATCTTTGGTCTGTTAGCGTGCATTTCAGATTTGCAGGCACGGACGGGCTGCGTGCGCTGATTGGGTGTACGGTTCCGAATAATCGAGGGAATGTGTTGTTTAATGCGATCAGCCAACCGCTGAGAAGTACGGCCCACGTACCTGGCATCGCACCGGCACTGAAATTGGTAAATAACATTACTCAAGTGGGGGGTGGGTAGTACATCCTTGCTAGTTGACGGTAGCATCCTGTGTGTAGAAAACACAATGCGTGTCGAAACCGCGTAATAGCAACGTGACACTGCGTGTATGATCTGACTGGCGTATTTGTCAGATACCTTACCCCTCCAGGGTAGTTTGAGATACACGGGGCATTTGGCAGGTCCAAATCTGGTGTCAGATTTGGATTGTGCCTCCAGCGTCCGTGTTATGGTGCGAGATATAACATGCTCAGGGTAACCATTGTCAAGGACAATGGTTACCCTGAGCATGTTATATCTCGCACCATAACACGGACGCTGGAGGCACAATCCAAATCTGACACCAGATTTGGACCTGCCAAATGCCCCGTGTATCTCAAACTACCCTGGAGGGGTAAGGTATCTGACAAATACGCCAGTCAGATCAAACACGCAGTGTCACGTTGCTATTACGCGGTTTCGACACGCATTGTGTTTTCTACACACAGGATGCTACCGTCAACTAGCAAGGATGTACTACCCACCCCCCACTTGAGTAATGTTATTTACCAATTTCAGTGCCGGTGCGATGCCAGGTACGTGGGCCGTACTTCTCAGCGGTTGGCTGATCGCATTAAACAACACATTCCCTCGATTATTCGGAACCGTACACCCAATCAGCGCACGCAGCCCGTCCGTGCCTGCAAATCTGAAATGCACGCTAACAGACCAAAGATAGCCAAATGCGATTCAGCGATTGGTCTCCACTTGCTGAACAATCCAGCTTGCGCACAAAGCTATGCCGACGATCAATTTTCAATTATGTCCCGGGCCAGAAGCTCAGCGCATTTACGCTTTCTGGAAGCTGCTTATATCCAATCGCAAGAACCTCTTCTGTGCAGACAAAAGGAGTTCGTCCAAGCTTTGCGATTGTTCTGAAATTACGGAGTCTAGGTTGCGTCCGGGTTCACCGAGTATAATATAGTTGATTTCAAGTAATTTGTTTTATACCTGCGTGATAACCTGATGAGTGCAGGTCGAAAAGCTTCGTTATCATGTCTCTTTTTCGTGCCATATTGAAATTTTGCAGTACCAAGAAATTATTTGTATATTTTATCTCCTTCTTACCACAAAAATAACACTATCGGTAACCATTGTTGGTCTAATAACTTTGTCCATGGCTGTATTTCCCAATAATCTATATAGTAATGACAGCTTGAATCAATTACAACTCAATTAAACAGTGAGTAGGCAAAGATGATACAGTAAAGATTAACAGTCTGATCAAACTATATATGGGAAAGCTTAAAGATCCCTGGCAATGAGTTGTAACATACAAAAAACAAGTTTGAGGTTGGTCACAATGAATTATAGTTTAAAGGAAGAGATATTAAAAGTCTCCCTTGTCTTTCAAAAAATGTAAAATAATCTCTAGAATTTCTGCCTTTGAAACAATATAAAATGCAAGGTGGTGTTAAAGCTTCAAATTCTGCAGGATTGTAAAACACAATATTGTCAACTGTCTTCAAATTCTTACATGATATAAAATTGATAAAGATTTTGTCTTTCTTTCTAATTTGTGCAAGTGCCAAACTTTTTAATCTTATGAGTCATTTTTGCTTTTCACTAAATGTACTTCTCACACACACCATCCACACAAACATGCTGAAAATGGTATCATATCCCTATTCAAATGAAATATGTTAATCTTATTTCTGGACCTTGAACACACTGGATTCTCACTTTTAGAAATAGAATCTTTAAAATATCTATTCTCTGAATGGTAAATATTTAAGTATGGAATCTTTGAAAAGATTATCACATCTAGATTGTAAAATCAAATAAAGAATAAAAGAAATTTTTGAGGAGAAACTTATCAATTAGACAAAACTTTCAAAGACTTCATAGTGTTAAAAAAAGATGTCTATTTTTTTTCTTCCTTACTCTTGTGAAATTGCAGAATTTTAAGATTTTCATATATTAAAGGGAACGTTCTTTGGATACTAAAACATGTGAAAACAATTTGAACTAAATTATGATGTGACTTTGTTGCTCCCAGGTAACGACATTAAAATAGCACCTCACTGGATAGAAGATGATTCATACGTATATTGCAGCAAGAGTAGAAAATGTTGATAGAACTAGTAGACTTGGTGATGGATAGCCTTCACTGAATTTTAGACATGATTGTAGATTGTCACGATGGAATGTCAACGAGGCAAGATGGTGGCTTGGACTGACGAGACGATGGCATCCATTGGTCTTTAGCTAACCTGGTCAAAATATAGAAAAAAAATACACTCCATGTGATGTTCTACATGATATGGTTCAATTAAATACATCTTGCAGACTTTACAAAAGCACTTCAAAGTGGAACTACATGTAATTATAACCATTTATCCTGTGCAACCATGTATCCCTGAATATCCTTTCTAACATACTACCAAAATAGATCTTGAAGAATAATGATATTGATAAACATATTACTTCATGGTAGACAAATACATCATTCTTTGTACAAAGTACAGACAGCAGATGGACATTTTGAGAAAAACACATTCTTATTTTTTTTACCACCGTTTGACTACATCTATTTCAGTTTATACATCATTCAAAGTTTCTACATCAACAATAAAAACTAAAGTTGCAAAAATTTGACAAAGATTTGTGTTCTGCCGGACATGACATCATGGCTTACTACACTCACCTAACTAAATGATACCTCCACCTAGCAGTAGATATCATCATACTAGAGTGCCTTCCTTTTGTGCACCATCATGATCATCAAGCCAAGACAGCATCTCATCACTGAAACCATCCGCTAAGGATTCTCCTGCATCACCTTGGTAAGAACCATCTTCTATACACGGGGTGTAGGACCGGGGTAGGTTTCTACAAGGAGGAGAAAGAGAGACAGATGGAGAATTAGATGGAGGCTTATACAAGATACATTTGTGAGAATGATCTGTCTGGTATTTGAGATACTGAAAATGACAAGAATGGGATACATAGAGCTGAGTTGGTATAGTTGGCTGATTTTGCTTTCCATTTTTGAGGGGATGAAGGAAAAATGTGAAAGCCTTTCAAAAAAAGATATTTCTTTGCTGTTTATCATTACATTTTCCACTAATACTGAAAACATGGCATTTTGGGCATGTAACAGCAGAACAGTCATTGCCATGTCCAATAAATCGCACAACAGCTTTATACAATTCTTTGTGAAAAATCATTCATTGTGAATCACAGGTATAAAGCATTTAGAAGATGATCCGACTCATGAGAATGATAAATGACTACATTATGTCATTTCAAGCATGATTAATTTAAATAAGGGAGTAACAAAAAAAAGTAGTAGCCACTATGAAGATATTTTGATGCCATGATAAAG
Organism: Heliocidaris erythrogramma; assembly: GCA_025617745.1. NCBI lineage: Eukaryota > Metazoa > Echinodermata > Echinoidea > Camarodonta > Echinometridae > Heliocidaris > Heliocidaris erythrogramma. The sequence goes on along the minus strand of CM046853.1, from coordinate 17,438,665 downwards.
AAATTCTGATGCCATATGACCAGAATAAGCACCATGAGATTTATAATTTTTTAAATGCTGAATGCTCCAATATTCAAGTATGAATGTGCATGGTTAAATCATTTAATTCCCTAAATATGAAGAAAATAAGCCAAGCATTTATAAAATAGCACAGCCACAAACACCTTAGATCCTATGCATTTAGGGAACAAAATGACAGTTTCATAATGTACACATTATCTACAATAAAGGATTTAATATCAAAGACTGCAACCTTTCATATTTCTACTACCACTGCAAATCTTACAAGAAGGCAATTACTAATATCCACCTCGTACAAAAATACTCTCAATATGTTGGAATGATCACTCCAAACCTATCTTCATATCCATCACCAATATCACCCACATACCATCTCACTCTTCCACTCCAACAAGATTAAGAATAATGATTACTTATTAGTCACACACCATTCTATCACATCTTTTTCTTTCGGGTCTATACATTTAATGAAAGTTACATCACTTCTACTGCCCTATCAGTATGATGAAATTAATGGCTATGTGTTAAATAGCTTGAAAGATAACCTATTCAGAACCGACCAAATGTACTGTACATGAATCTCAATGTGTAATTAATTTTTACACTGATCAAAGTTGATATATGTATCTTCATTAATCGGGGGATACAAATTTCATGTCCTATATATTTGAAGAGGACAGGCAGCTATGGTTGAAGATCGAAAAAAATAATTGATCAAAAAATGAAGACTGACATTTTCAATTGATAAGTCATTTGTATATTCCCTTGCGTTCCACATTACCAAATAAAAAATTATGCCCAACTAAAATGACACGCCTTTTCAGTTCTTCATGCATAATTTCAAAAGGCCATAAACATATAGCTATAAAGAACTTATTTCCACAAGATAGTCGGGATAGCCATTTACGTTTGACATATCATTTTATTACATCCTACACACTATATAATCTGATTATCTTTATCCTTGAAGTCACTTTCAGTTTGTCAGAATGGTCATATCAATCCTAAAATCTTATGAAGGCTGGACTGAAGTATGAGTGTTCTATTTCACATAAGATACCTTCACTGACTGGTTTCAATCACGCACACAAGAGACACATACATGTAGTGCTCTAGTTAAGGACAAGATTTCAGCATACTATCACTTAAATATCATACATACACTGAATGATAAATAGCTTAGGATGTGCACTGTAAACATTTCCATTTTCCGAAATAATTGGAAATTAGTGCAGGGTCTGAACTAAAATTGTATAAATTTACTGATTGTATGTAAGAGCATCGTTCACAACTTTTTCATAATTGAGATGTCATTCTAATATGGTTTGAAATGTGAAGATTTGAAATAAAAAAACCAAGGCATCTGCTAATGCAATATTTCACATATTTGAAGTTTAAACTGACATTTCCAGGCACCTCACTGACAGAGGAGTAGAATGAGCCCTGTTTAAGTAACTATAAAAATGATTCAATTATTGAGTGAAATATTTAGCTATTGGGAGATGGAATTCCCCCAGCACCACCTTCTGTCACACAATGACAGATTAGATTTTTCTTCACATCTCACTTTTTTGCCAGCACGTGAAGGGTGAGCTCTGTTCCTGAACTCGACAATAGAACTTTGTTTGAGTTAGAATAAAGTGAATCTTTCCTGTTAGACAGGTGCAATCATTATCAAAGTCATCCAGCAAATGCGGTCTAGGGTCAAGGTTTAAATGGCAAAGCAATGGAAGGAGGAGGGCTTCAAGAGGGGCGGATACGATAGTACAAACTATTCCTCTGAGGTTGACACCTATAGTGACACCCAGGGACTTGGTCAGTTTGTGACTAAGTTCTCCTATCTAACCAGGAGAAGCAATCAATTAGATGCTCAGGAAATGGAATTCCCAAATGGACCTAACCATCTTTCCTCTCTCTAATCTTGCTTTGTCCTAAACGGTTCCGTCAGTCTAGACTAGATATTTCAATCAAGGCGTGTGCCTTTGTAGGCTTTCATCAGGGTGGCATGAAGCCTTACAACAAGCGGAAAAAGAAATTATTTTATACACTTTGCATCTTCCTCATTAAAATCAATAGGAATGTACATTTCACTACTTCTATGTCTATTTCAATGCACTTGCCATTCTCAAACCGCATATTTCAGCCAATTTTTCATTTTTGGTTTTCAAAAGTCCTCCAGAAAGCAGATTTTAGTTGCTGTACTTTCAAGTTAAAGCTTTATTGTAAAACCAGAAACTTTGACGTCATAAAACTTTCGCAAATTGTTAATGACAGCCAATTTTGCAGCAAGAAACTTTCGTGAATTGCAATAATTTTTTGTTGTTTCAGTTGTGATTTGATTATTTTGCGGCATGAAACTTTCGCTATCTCGACCACTAGCAAAATTTGTGAAAGTTTCCTGCATGCGAATATTTCTGGTTTTACGGTAATGATTTGCAGAAATCTACTTCAAAGCCACATTCACAATCATAACAGGAACTACAGATGATATTTACTATTTACAACTGACTAATAACAATATTGTACTTAAACTTGACAAGGATGACAAGCACCATCATCTATCTACCTATGCCTTAATATGGGCCTACAAAAATCGCAACATCCAAACTTTGAAACAACAGAACTGAGCTTCACACAACACCCAAAAACTGTAATAACTACACTACAGCACAAAATATATAAAAAGCAAAGCAAAGCAAGAAACAAACAAAATGTGAGAAACAAAACTAAAATTTGAAAACTGGGAAAGGAGGATCTTACTCTGTGGGGTACTGTGAGGAGTCATCATGCATCCGTTGCGACGGGACGGGACTGCCTTCTAGAGTAGTGGTGAAGGAATGAAGGCTAGAGTCAGTATCCTCAGAAAGACTGACACCAAAATGGATTGATAGACAGAAGAACAGAGGGGATGGATGGTGAAGGAAGAACAAGGAATGGATTGGACAATGATAGGGTGAACAGTGAGAGTTTGAGAAGTGTCAGATTACAGAAGAATGAGATGATTTTTTTTTTAAAGGGAAAGTTTGAAATGCAAAAGTTTTGTTGTTATAAATTAGTGATTTAGAGATGAAAAGTTAAAGGGAAAATGAAAAGTAGGGAGTGTGGAAAAGAAAGATTTTGGAGGAAAAGTTTGACAAAGCGTGCAAGTGAGTGAACATCAAAACATGCATAGCAAACATTGCAAGGCACACAAACACATAACAATTTCAATGAAATATGAAAGCAGGCAAATACGATTAGACATCTTTTATGACAGAATACAACTAACTAACAACTAAATTTACTAAATCATAATTGACTAAATACATAATAATGTATACTAGTATTTTATTCTACAAAAATGGAGTATATTCTGCAAATTATTTTTGTTTCTCTGGAGAAAAAAAGTCCAGGTACTTTTAGATGCTATCACATCTCGTTATCTACAAAGGTAAAGAAGCATTGGAAAGTTGATATTTCATCATGAATATTGCACAAAAAAAATATTGCAGCAAATTACTAGCTACCTACAAACGAAAAGGAGTAGACCATAAACATCAGAGGTATTTCTTTTGTTTTATGCTTTGAATTTTGACAATCTAACTGCTGAAAACATGGCAATGTGTTCAGTACAAACAAAAATTTAGTAATATGTTTCAATATGCTGATTTTACATATATACCCTTATATTCTATGAAAGGGCGAATCGTAACAATGCGGTTTATTCGGTCACAAAAGAAATTCGACTTTAAGGCGAGTCGGAGCCTGCGGAAAGGCGAATTGGAACAATAGGCCTATACAAAGAGAATTCGCCTTATAGACGGATCTAAAGATTTATATATATATATATATATACACACACACATCTCTACATGCCACGTTAAAGGGAATCCTTTTATCTCAGCCTATTGTTCAAATTCGCCTTAACGCACGTTCGCCTTCGCTTTAACATCAAATTTCTATTGTGACGGAATAAATTGCATTGTTAGGATTCGCCTATCCATCTATCACATATTTCTGCAAGCACATAGAAAGAAAATAACAAAGAAAGTTAGACTTTGTGACACAAAAAAATTAGTGTTTGTTCACCATAACGCAAAGTCTTGTCCCCCAGATTTTAAGTACCTTTACAAAATCTTAATATCGCCTTACAAACAGGCATATAAAGTACATTATACTTCCCTTGCACCAAATAAATCACCTAGAAAAAAAAGCAATACTAGTACATATATTTACATCTCTCTCTCTCTCTCTCTCTCTTTTCGAACCATTGTTGTATTAGTGCCATGTTCCATTTTCTCATTTTTTATGCACTGAGGGAAAAGTTATCTTCTATTTTGATTAATGTCAGTTACATGACTATGTTTATGTTATATTATAGTAATCAATCCACCTTAAAATACAAGATCACTTCAATCCTCATTATGCTGTACATATATATTTGTTAGTAATGTACTTGTTAATCTGGTTAATCACTCAGACAGCATGAGCTTAATAGCGATTAAGGATGAAAGGCTCAGAATGCCTGATTTATGATAATACAGATGAAGAGAAGGGGCATACACATGGAGCATAATATATTGTATCCAGTTTTAGAGGGGAAATAACATCTGTACACAAGCAATTCATAATATATCATTATAAATTCATATAAATACATCAATATTTTAAAATAACCCCCAATTCAAATGGTATTTCTTTTGCAAACATGCAAAAATATAGAAATTTTAGCCAGCAAAACACACTTTACCTTTGTAAAAAAATATATGAAATTTGCAATGCTGTTACCAGATACATTTTTTTTAAATTAACCTTCCTGATTTAGAAAGCAAAACCAATTAAGTTCTCGGAAAACCATCTTACACACTAAATAAAAAAACAATTTTTACCATTTCACAGTTTAGTTACATGGCAAAAGAAACCAAGGTGTTCAAATATGAAAAACCAAAAAATTAATAAAAGGATACAAGGAACTATGAAATTTTATATTAACCCGTTATAAACATGCTGTATGTAGTAACAGAACCATCCATGTCTATTCAAGAATTAAGAAAGATGAACAAGTTAAAATGTAACATGAGGAAGAATGATAAAGCTATCTAGTAATTTTTTATTGTTTTGTCTGTTTAAGATTACAAAAATTGTGATAGAGGCCTACCTGTTACTTGTTTGAGATGGCCTGTTAGATCTGGAGACGGGCTCACATGTCATGGGTTGTGCTGGTGTGTAGTGAGCCTTGCTGATAGCTATGTTAGTCCCATAGGCTTGCTGGACCTTAGGCTGGAGATGGACGGGTGTGGAGGTGGTGTACATAGAGGCAGCCTGAGGTTCACTATAGGTGCTGTTGTGGGAGGAGGAGCCAGCTCCATTGCTGGAGAAAGAGTTTGACGGGGAGAGGGAAGCCAAGGATGTGTAGACAGAAAACTCGGATTGTCTACTGCTACCACTGGATGTTTGGTGAAGAGGGGTGCGGGGATGTTGTCCTTGGTGATTGGACAGGTTGGAGGAGCCCTGGGAGGAATAGCTGCTGGTGGAGCGTTGGGAAGAGAAGGAGTTGTGCCGTCGTCGTGATGCTGATGTCATGGAGACATCGTCTATGCTGCCGGTTGGGAGGGGAGGTTTGTGCATGGGTCTGTCTAAGCTAGCATAGCTGGAGTCATTAGAAATCTGGGTGTCTTCAATAATATGGTGGCCACGCCGATCTAGACTGTAATACATAGAGTCAGTAGTATCAACTGATGGTCTGTGGTCTCTTTCATGCCGTGCTTTCCCAATTCTGTCAAGACTGGCATAATTCCTATTATATGCTTGATGATTGTCCCCAGAACCATTGCGAATCCTATTTGTTGAGTTCTTTTGAGCATAATAATTACCTGATGTATCTCTGTGTCTAAGGGAAGAGTCTTGGGACTGAGCAGAGTATTTCTGGTATTGATGGGAACGATACTTTTGGCCTCGATGCGAGCCATAATTCACCAACTGTTGATCCTCATAATCACTGCCTGGTAAGCTGTTCGATTTCATAGCTAAGTTACCTAATGAGGCATGTTTCTTAGGGGAAGGCGGCTGACTAAGTGATGTTGCCTGTTGGTGGTATTCCAAATCATCATCGCTCAATGCAGGCAGGTTATTCCCTTGTAAGGCATACTGTAAATCATGCATCGATGATGCATGCTGCCGCAACTTTGGTGCGTCAACGTCCGCACGGCCTAAAGTGTCCTCTGGAGATTCATAATATCGTCCTGATTGTGACATTGACCTCGTCTTTCCTGGAGAATTATTGTAAGGAGGCGGGGGTCCTCTGTCTATGCGTCTTTGTATAGGGGGTTTGCCTCTGCGCGGTGATGTCCTACTGCTATGATTAGATTTAGTGGGTGCTACTGCAGTCACATCTCCCATTGATGATGAAAAATTAGATTGTCTGTTTTGTGCCAAACGACTGCCATGATCTACACTAGTCCTAGGGTGGGTCATATAACCCTCTGGCTGGCTACGGGTGCTACCATCTGAGTAGGTGCTACTGTCATCTCGGAAAGAACCCGAGTCACTATGATGATTGATGTCCAATGTGGCCATGGATTGCAAGGATGTTTCATAACAAACAGGAGTCCTAGACTGCTGATGGGGCTGTGCACGCTGCTGATGGTTTTGATGCATCCTTTCCCTTCGCTGAGGTTCAGGCTTTGCGACTGTTACAGGTTCATTTTCGTTATCATTATAAATTTCAATTGGTGTTGTAGGGCGCGCAGGAACCTTATCCTTCCTCCTGCCAAGGGAGGGAGACCTCCATGCATTTTCAAATAACTGTCTAGGGACACTCTTGGATCTCAAACGACTTGTCTTGTCGTCCTTTTTCTTACTACGCCCCCGATCACCGATAGTGAAAGGGCGTAGCAATGGTGGAGTGGAGGGAACACTTCGTTTTCTTGGAAGTGTGTGTGACTGTCCCAACTTATCCTCCGCTTGTATCTGGTCTTGGGGTAAGAGACCTAAAGTCTGCTTCATGTCTACTAGTTTCTTCTCAATGGAGTCCAACTGCCAAAAAAAAAGAGAAAAGGTAGATATGAATAAATTCTTATGAAAAAAATTGTCTATACTTTACACAGAGTGAACACCCTTCTGGCTCTTAACAGACGATATGTTACCATTTGACAGACAACATAAACTTATGTTTGTGCTACTTCTATTTCTACTACTACTACTACCAAACTGGCGACATGGTATATTATGGTGATAGCATAACTGCACGCTTAACTGAATTGGTAATAAATGCAGTTGAAATAGAGAAATGACTGGTCACCTTTCTTGCAGAGCGTTTGTAAGACTCTCTCCTTGTCTTGCGGACCTTCTTGCTGATGGTGGGATCATCAGCTAGTTTTCTGGCAGCAATGGTAATTTTAGACTGGATTTCCATCTCACTCTCTAGTTGATTCAGATTCTGGGTTTCCTAAACACAAATACAAGCATTTAACATAAATGGATTACCTGCTAAGTATTGATTCAGCTACTATACATGAGAAAGATTTATGTGTGCAATAACATGTCATGTACTTTCATTAAGGACCTAATGTTCAAGCATCAATTAAAGGGGAATTAACAGAAGTAGTATTTCAGGGATATTTTCAATACCAGCATGGAACCCCAACCAAACAGAGCAACATAAGCTTAATTGTGATTGGTCCTCCTTTTATAAGTGACATCAGCACCGTTGATTGGTCATCACATTTCCATAGAAGCCAGGGGCCCCGTTTCATAAATTTTGTTATCAATAAGTCGCAATAACTGTTCTAAGCTACTGAAATCCTTGTATCTGATTGGCTGAGAGCAAATTTGTCGGTAAAAATCACAGACAAGACACTTGATGAAACACCCCACATGTATCAAAATTTAAACCCTCATCCCAAGAACACTCTGAAGGTGAATTTACACTTAATCCCAGTGTATGGCCTTTACCTGTGAGCATGACCTGTCCCCAGCATTGACCACTTTAGCAGAGAGGGTGAAGGCAGTGGCCACACGTTTCTTGATCTTAGGCAGCTGTTCACCTGGCTTACGAGGGTACTCCAGGGGTAGCTCACCTGTCAGCTCCTGTTAAATGCAGGGAAGACAAACAGAGATGTGGGGTATTAGAGGGTGAGGGCGAAAGGATAAAAGGGACGTCCTAGGGTTTTTCATCGGACCAAGACACTGACTGGCGTTATGGGTCAACAAAATAAGACTTACGACTGTATAAAGGCAGGAATCTAAAGGGCTCCAGATCCACCACATTTAATCTCTCCAACCAGCCATATCACAAAGATAACCAAACTAAAATTTGCACCACATACAGATAGAGAGCAGGAAATCCCTAGATTCACTCTAAGCTCACCATTTCCACTTCCTGTACTACTACAAAGTATCCACCATATTAGGCAATGATGAAGATATTCATAGGAGCTTCTTTTTCTCCCTCACTGTTAATTAGCTTCTTCTCTATATACATGATTCTATATAATACCATTAATTTATGTGAAAATAACATAACACAACAAGAATATTCCCATGATATTATTTTCGCCATGCCCATTTCTGCATGCATTCTAGAAAGAAACTGTCCAATTCAATGAATCACAAGGCTATCAGGCCATATGTTTCACTCAAAGACGATGTAAAGGTTACACCGCACTTACTCATAGCTTTTCTGACTATCACAACAAGTTTATTGTGTGCAAAAACACTGCACCCCATTAAAGCTTACACGAATTTGGACTGGGAAGTGAATGATTTATTGCTTCCAGCTCCAAAATAGAAGCTATTGTTACAGACTAGAAAAACATGTAATTATTAGCCCTACCCACTCTATGGCATGACATTAGTACTTACTGCTTCGTTGACGCATATCTTTTTAAGTTCCTCTAACTTCTCTCGAAGCCTGTCTTGCAGCACAGATTTTCTTGCTTTCAGCGCCACCACAATGTCCTTCTTGGCTGCCTCTCCTTCTATGGCTAACAGCTCTCTTGAGGCTGTTAAAATGGACAAAAAATATATTGATATTACATGAACAATAAAGAAAATCATGATAATAAGGAAGTTGAATAACTTGGTGGTGTTAGATTTATTTAATGAGCTACATGTACATATCCAGATGAATGTGTTGCTGCATTTAACCTGATGACTACTGAATGCTCCTAATTCCCATAGGCATAATACAGGGACCACTTGGTTTCCACAAGCAATGGGTTATGATTAAGATCCTGATGACCAACAATTATGTACAAGTATATGTACTAGGAAAAGATTTCTTTGTTGTTAAATGAAATAAACATAAAAAAGAAAGATTTATAATCTTCAATGCATGTTTTATTTATATTATAGCAAGAGGAAAGGGATTAACATTTCAGTCATGTCTTCTTCATCTTTCAATGGCCCCAATTTCTTCCCAGACATAAACAAAACTAGATACTCTTTTGCTTCACCGCTACATGTAGGTCAAACAACAGCAAGATCATGTTCCTCCCACAGACGTGTTACCACACCATACCATGGTTTGAAATAGATTGAATAGCAATGAGTCAAATGACAACAATTATAAGACATTACCAGCCCTTCTCTATACTGCGTCAGCTGACTGCACACTGACTACGTATAGAGTGGAGTATTCTTTTTAATCCATCATCCTCCTACAAGACTCGTGTCCACGGACTATCATGTAATCAGGCCATTTATTATGTTCCTTTTCTCAAAAGGTCAAGTGACACATCAATCTACTGCTCAATGGGTATTCCACATTTAGTACCAATCCCATAGAAATTGGAATGTTCAGCAATCAAATAGACTAGCTCTTATTTATTTATCTATTCTTTACAAATGCTGCTGGTAACTCTACCTCCTTGACATTGATTTCTAGAAAACGTAACCCTTTGGCACGTGGGTCAGGCTCGACTAGCACATGTGCTATTATCTGGCCCCTTTTACCAACCAATGCTTTTCTTCATTTATATGTAAATATCATTGTATTTGAAAAAAAATGTATTGTAATTAAATGTTGTTGGTGGTAATAAATAAATCAAATCAAATCAAATCAAATCAAATTATGTTTCATTTCCAGGGACTCATTATGTGTTTAAGGTTAGCAGCTCAGCATCAACTCTCAATAAAATCATACATCATACATGTACTTGTCCTGTTGCCTTTTGGTTTACCCTTGATGAAAATGGCTGTCTATTTAAAATTGCAGGGATTCCAGGATCTTTTCCAATCAATGACATACTTGTTCACATTACCACAAATGAAAGTGATACCGACACTCTTTATTGCACACAAGTATCACCACAAGAGGATAAAAATCCTTACTATGACAAACACCACCTAGTTCTTTTATTTTCAGGTTATCATCAATTCAATTATCATTTTCTGGATGTTTCTGATCCTTTAAAGATATTCTTTTTGTTTAAGCAACAAAGAGACTCAAATTATCAAATTTTAAATCACTATTCTCCTCTTTTTGCACACAACCATTACTGTGAGAGGTTAAGCCCTACTTACGACAAACACCATGATCTAAATTTGGTATAATGAGGTTTCAATTATCATTTTCTGGATATTTCTGATTCTGGGTATTTAAACAAATCAAAAAACTAAAATTATCCAAGTTTCAAGCTTACTATTCTCCTTCTCCTTTTCTTTGACTGCGTTAATCTCTGACGATGACTCCTCCTCCATCTTGGCAGGTGTTTGTGGCTGACCTGGGTCACTGCTCACCTCGGACGTTTGAGAAGACGTCAAGGAGTTTGTACTCTTGGTGAGGTCATTGGCAATCTGGGTAAAGCTACGCTGCATAGAGGCATAGCGATCCTGCAACACAAAGGGATCCTCTAATTAGTATTACTGTGTCCTAATGATGCCTCATGCATCTGATGTGGCACCTTGCCAATGCATACGTTGTTCTTATATAACACACAGCACAGGTACTTGTCATATCTTTAATGCACAAGGAAATAGTACGACGATACACTAAACATAAAAACACAGCTATTGAAGAAAAAGAAAAGAAATAAAAGTCTGCTATTCAGTGTACATATATATCATTTAAAAATAGAATACTTTGATTACTCATATTACATTACATCGCATTTCCTCAAGCTGGCTGATACTCAATGATTACTAACTGCATGAATCTATATCTTTACCTTGTTATGCTTGCGATCCAGGTAGAACTGATGCTGGTTGACTGCCATTGTCCACATAGAACGGATCAGAGTAGGGTGTCCGTACCAGGCGTGGACAGTGGCGTTACTTACGCCAAACGTCCGTCTACTCACTGACACTCTGAAGAGAGAATTAGAATGTTACATGTATAATCATTGAGTAACTCGAAAACATTTCCATCCACATATGATTTTCTATTGATACTGGACGTTGTCACTGGCATTCTTTGATACAACTTATGACCACATATACACAAACCTGATCATGCACATTTAGAGGGAGACTGGAATATTTACACTACAAAGTTATCATTACGTGCAAAATGTTTGTTATGGAAAATTTAAAGAAATTCAACATAACATTTTGTTTGTTTTCATGCAGCTCTTCTTTGAACGATTTTCACAAAGGGCAAATGATATCAATGCAAAATTGCAAATGCTATTTAGTTTCATAAATAGTAACAATATATACTCATAGAAATACGGTACGAAATTTGTTTTATTTTGTATCTTATGAGACACACATGCCTACAACTACCAACACAATCTTTTTGTTCTACACCTGCACATTATTTTTTTATAAGCCAAATCCATCAGCATCTCTTTCTTTTCTTTCAGTATGTACATGTACATGTATGTGTATGTTAATTAAGGACTTCAACCAACATTAGTTAGAACTTCTTTTACTTCAAACTTATTCCAATAAATGAGCAGTGCAATGAGTTCACTTTCCTATTTCAGCTTAAAACCTGGTCTACAAGACACTTACTGTGTTGTGGGGTCAGATATTGCATCTGACAGATCGTCAAAACATTCTTCAGGTTCTTCTAGAGCGTCACGATAAAGGTTGAAGCTGCTCAGTGTATGCACCACTCTATGATTTATACAACACAGGTTGGGTTTTGGTGTCGAGTTTGGTGTTGGGGTTTAGTAATTGGTGTTCGGTGTTTGGTGTCAGGATCACACAGGACACACAGGCAAGGCATAAGAGGTTATATGTATAAGGAAGCAAATAAAACAGACACACATTTAGTCATGCAAAAACAAACAGGACACGGACAAGGAAAATCCTGAATCACATAAACATGACAATAAAGTCATGCATAATACATCAAACTTATCTTGTACATAAATATACAAAAATGTCACATTAAAAAACAATGGTATTGCACACAAGTAATTCACTACAAAAAATAAACAATATAACAACCATGATAGAATTAGGGCATCATATATGCAAGATGCAGGAAAATACAGTATTTTCATATTGTGTCCCATGTGTGTCTCAGGAAAACAAAGACATGCATACATGTATGTATAGTATAGAAAATAATGTACTTTCAGAAAAGAAAAAGAGGCACAGGGAGTACCTCAAACATCACCAATAATAGCATCATCCATGCAACAAACACTCAGCAAGTACTGCAATCGGTGGTATTAGACATCCAAATTATTGAGATGGTATCTCATCAATCAATCCAATACCTTTTGACACCCTTCTCAAGTACAACCAGTGTTAATATATAAATCCTTCCTTGGTGATAGCACATACACATTCAGATTTCCTGGTTTGGCTTACAAAATACACTAATAAAAGTAGGCTCCAAATATATTCCACCTGAATCATACCAGTTTCTTGCTCCAATTACAGATATGACACTTCTGCAAATCTATGACAGAGACATCACAAACATGTGTGATACAGTCCTAAACCAAGCAGGATGAGAAGCTAGCTGCCCTATCACACAGATGTTGTGATATGAATATATATACCCAGTCTAATTTGGTTGTTGACAGGCACAAAGAAGAGACCCGTCTGATTATCACATCATAACAACTGTCCTCTTCATTCCACCAATTGGCATGAATTACTTAGCATGCTCCTGCTTTTGTAGTGTATGAATCAACCTGCATCAATGCCAATGATGTTGCTCTGCCCTGGCTCTGCCTAGTAACGCGAGAAGGCCACCAAGCACATCAATGAGTGACTGACGAGAAATCCTGCCCTCGTTAATTTATGAGCCACTGTACTAGACAGTCTGGATTCATCTATGCCGGGCGGCAGTGCCTACAGCTGCATTTGATAGTCTCCTCCCCAGGAATTCAAGGCATCAGTTCCACAAATAAGAACAATTGATACATCTATAATATGTTATATAATCACACTCGATGATAGATGATCACATAAATTGCAATGTTTCAATGCAATACCATCAGCTCTACAAGAATGTAATGATGGTCAGCCCCTGGCACTATGCGTCACACAAAGTAATACTTGCTTGAAGTTCTGCTGAAAATAACATGTTGAAAAAAACCATGCAACTAGGAAGGAGCTTATCACAAATCGTCCCTCATACACACATTATACTTCACAAGCATACGGTGGTACGGGGAAAACCAAATTTGATAGGCCCTTGAGGATGTGAGCTCCATCAATAAATGATGCATCATCCTGAATGTTCAAGTTCTTTAGGGCTAGATATCATGATTAAAGAAAAACATGTATGTACTTGTATGTAGTGATTGCTGCAAGCAGGGAAGTGTTAGCACTTCCCTGCTGCAAGCAAGGGGGCTTCATCAGACCACTGCAGCTGTTCCACTTGCTCCAACATATAAATAGTCTTCCAAGCAGACAGGGTAGGTTGATCATGGTGGGTGACTTACAACACAAATCATCAAGGCAAACCTTACAACAGTAAAGAAACAATCCCATTTCTTTGGCTGCTACCATAATGTAAAGGTTAAAGTGCTACGTGTACCTTTAACGTGTGTGCTATCTTACATTGACTAATATTAAATATATTATATTTAGTAATATTAAATCAAAGGCCTTTATTTCTTCAAACCATTTCTATAGAGAAACATTATCTTCATATTTGCATGCACCTCTCATGGAACATGTCTAAAGTCATTTATTATGTCTAGATTTGTAGACAAGTGGACATTTTACCAACAAAAAATTATGTATTTACAAGTTGCAATGTCCAACTAAATATGTATTACAATTATTTAATTCACTATCTGGTTTTCTATAAAACCTATGTCATTATCATTTGATATTTTCTTTAATAAAAAAAAATACATTCATATTAAATTCCTTGTTGCTAAACATTAATAACTCTTCTGTTTAGTAAGATTTCCACAATGATTTCATATTTGTCCTTAAACAAGAGCATGGTCAGTATTTACGCATACATGTATGAAATTTTAGTATATAATCTTAGTATACAATCACTATGAAGCCCCTTATTGCATTAAAAAGATAAGATCTAAAGGAAGAAAAAACAGCATAATTCAAGAGAGGCATGAAAGCGCTACAAATCTCCACTCTACGAATGCAGGAAACAAGAAAGATTGTTGGCTCTGCTTTAAAGTTTAAAGTAATATACAACTCATCCTCTCCTCAGCGAGTCAATCCTTCCTAATCGCAATTTCTAGTTGGTAAGAAAAACTAAGTAAGTTCCTATGGCAACAAAGTTGAACTTGGGGATTACGCAGTAAAATCATTAATCAAAATAATCAAATAAATAAAAAGTAATCCTCTAGTTTCCCCTGTTTGGATCCATTTATTAATTTCATCTGTATGTGTAGATGGGTGTAGTTGCTACAACATAATAACAAAGCAGTCACATTTTAACCAAAAATAGGATGAAGGACATATCTTATCATACTTTTCTTTGAATATCGATGAGACAAACTATAAATTTAATCAAGGATTAAGATCACAGCACAATCAAAGATGAAATTTCAGGGACAATATCTTTAAATATGTAACAGCTTATTAATAATTTCTTTTAAAAATATAGAAAATTAAGTACATAGTTCTTCAGACTCTTTGCAAATAAAGATCCATTCTAAAATAAGATGAAATTTTATTGAATTTACAAAAATCTGTTTTCATCTTTGATATAATTGAATTTTTTATTTGCCATAATACTTTCTCTAAATCTACCTTCTTCACTCTACATCCTCTTCTGACAAGGCACAAGATTTCAAATCCCCCACCCTACCTCAAAGACAAACTATAACGATCACCCTGGGATTATTCCAAAGCACATGAATGATGCAAAATCTTCCCCTGTCATTCTCAGACCAACACATACACAGGTGATCGTGTTTCAACATCCACCATCTCCAAATGAGAAGAGAAAGCAAATCAGAACCTGATTTCCTTGATTTCCAATTCATCATGGAACCTAACCATCAGAGAGGACTTGCTGGTGACAGAATCCATTAACCTCAATATTCAGACCGTTGTAACACCTTTTCCAGAGCCTTCTCAAGAGAATGAGTTGCAAAAAGTAGCCAAGGTACAATGTAGAACACCGATGGTCAAATCTGTATTCTGTCATGCTTTCCTGGCAATGACAAGGCAAGAATTTGTTCTTGTACAGGAGCAGATTGCTTGTATCAGACCTCAGCATAAGACCTTGCATCAGTTCAAAGGAAGAGGGGATCGTGTGTTGAGGTACTCAATCTGGGGTGCTTTCAATTCATATTAGTTCAAATAAAAATGCATGTAAAAACATTTGCACCCTAAATTTAGATCTTTCTGATGTGATTTTAGCCAGTGCAAAAAAAAAAGTCAAAATACAGAATCCTGTATTCAAAACATATATTAACTTGCAACATACGGCAGGTTACTTAGGTTCTTCAAATCAATACATAGAATCACATAAATGTTTTTGGTCCAAACTACGACATTACCCCAAAAGTAACACTTCCAAAATCCAGAGTTTAACATTAACAAAATAATTTGAAAAAGATCCAGGCCTAATGCCATAAAACTGTAAATGGACAAAACATTCTCACTCTAGCCCATTTCTGACTTCAAGTGTTATTATCGAGTGTGAATTTATATTACCTTTCATGTGATCAAATTTCTCACATTCTTTAACTTTCCTCAGTCGATTTGAAAGATGTCAGTACATGATAACATTTCACAGAGGTGAATAGCTTCACTATCCATCTAACTTTATCCTCAGGGTGGAAAAGGTTTGTCTTCCGTCTTGCACCAAGAAGTGCATTTCCTGTTAGAATTTTCTTCAAAAGTACACTGTCTGTCTGGTTGACTTCCAGTATGCACATTTTCATTCTTTTATTTCCATCCTCATATTTTGGGGAAAAGAAAAAGAGAACTACTCAAAACCGATGATACTTTGGATGTAGACAATGGCAAATGAAGTGGATGCAAGACTAGATCTGTAATACAATATGATTCCTTCTATAAATAGTTTGATTTTGGAGAGTAACAGATTAAATATAAATAAATCTGTCCTGGGAGGTGAAAACAAATTTTCATTTCTACATCAAATTACCAATCAAATGATATGAAATAAGTCAAACAGTGCAGACTGTGTTGATGTCAAAGGCTCGAATACACTAATAAGACAGCAGGGCAGTTCCTACTGCCGTAGATTCGATTGCAGATTAATCTGGTGCATATCAGATCACCAAAGGAAGTACAGACATGTTGTAAAACGCTTGGAGCATGACAGGATTGAACATGTATGAGGAAACTGTTACGAGGGTTGTCAAAGACAGAAGGGAACTACTTTGTGGTTGAATTACCTTCTGGGGTCAGTGACCTCTATTGAGAACTTCCTGTCCCTGTAATAGATATTCTGCAGCTGCCTCCACTGGAAGATCTGGAGAAAGTAAGTAAACAGAGATTAATTATAGAAAAACAAGAGAGAGTGATGGGGAGGGGACAGGCATACACATAAACAGAAAAAGAGACAGAGGGACAAAATGAGAGAGACAGAAAAAATGACAGAGATAAGCAATAACAAACACCAATACATAACATGAATTCTGAGGTATATTGCAAGTATTTGAATGCTGAAAAAAAGATACAGCAGTGACAGGTCCACATTCGCTGCAATCATGTACATTTACCACATTTCTCTAATACTGTGTAGTGATCAGATCTCCATGACAGCAAAATTTCTTATTTCCAAATGCTTTCTCAAGCCTTCACTGGCTTATTTCTCATTTTCTTCATATAAATTTCATGTATGATTTTCCCTTCAAACATTACTGCTTACATGTACATGATGTTCCTTCTCAAAATCCATGTCAGTAAACCGAACAGCCAATGAGCACTTTTGAAGCAAATTTTGATGTACCGTATCGAGCAAGATGTTGGCCAATCAAAGCCAATCAAAACCAAGCAAAGAGCTCCTACATAGATATTTATTTGGAAATCACAACTAAATATTCTAAGTACATATTTTCATTTTATGATGAACAGGAATACCACACTCAAAAACTTTCACTATCAGAACGGATGTGTAGGCCTATATCATATTATAATCATATTCCATTTATTTGTGGCTATATTTTATATACAACAAGGCATTAACATCATTTTTACTTGACTTATTAAAGGGAATCTTGAGTTCTGGGAAAGGTGAAAAATAATTTGTGAGCTTTCTCATTCCTTTCATGTCAGTTTGAAAGAACATCATAGTAGAAACATCCCCTGAAAAGGATTGCTCTTCAAATGCTCTTATATTCAAAATATGATTAGAAATAACGGAAATGTTCATGCCACTTGTGTGTAGTCCCATATACCCATTTCTGTGTGCAGTTCATGTGCTTTTCAGCGAGATTGGGACAAAACCAAAACAACACAGTAAAAAACAATTCTTATGTAGACATGGTCAACCTTTCCCAATTGCTTTGAGACAGTTTCTTTCACAATATAATTGCATGACCAGAACTCTACTTTATCTTTAAACTTCCGTCTACCATGAGAATTTAGCAATGCACCAAAGAGCAGTTGAGAAGATGAAATCAAAGTTTGTACTTCTGGTGTTGATAGCTCTATGATACATTATACCTCATAGGAACAGCAGATTGCCAAGTGAAATGAATACAAAGATCTATAGGACATCATGTATTACAGCATACAGCAAAAAATATGTTAATTTTGTGAGATATGATGATGAAAAATATTGCTCCTATGACTAGAAAACAAGTCACTTAAACCCACCTGCAAAACTGATGTGTAAAAATGAATTTCATTTTAATCCATATGACAAGACTTAGAAACATTTTGTATAAGTTTAGGGCAAAGTGTTACATTTAGACTCAACTGCTAGATGAGTGAGTTTAGGATATGTTGTCACAACCAAGATAATTTTTCAAGAATTTTCTCTTCTTTCGTTAATGCTTCTACCTTTAATCTTCCAACTGGACATTAAGCTGAAAATCTTCCTGACATTATCCTCTTTAATACTGCAATAATATTTTGCTTCCTTTCCGTGGATCATGAGTGGAAAGAGATATTTCCTATCCCGCAAGGAAGAGCCCAAACCGTGCATGATTTACAGGGCCAAGCTGGACTTGGCAGGAGCCTTCCTCACCAGGTTAACTCCACACCTAACTTTTTAATAGCCACACACGCACACCCACACAATCCAACAATACTTAGGATGTTTTCTCACATGCTTAGTAGTTTTGGACTCGCACTGGAGCCAACTCAATGAGCCTCACCAGCTTTCCAATTAACTCAAATTGGCAAAAGAAAATAATCTACTGAATTTTCTCCAACATTTAGAAAATATACTGCAATGCCCTTCCTAACCAGTGTTTTAACAACCCACAGAGGGTTACCCATTGAGATACCCTGGAATATCAATCATAAAAGTTTGTTAAAATTGAGAAATTAAATGCACACTAAATCTTAATTCTCCATATAGAGAGACAATACCTAGGAGCCTGCATGGAATTAGACCCCTGTTCATTGTCGCTTCATATCAAAACATTTCCTTTTTTAGTATTTCCAGCCTAGATTACATTGGATGTACAGATTCAACTACACCACAAACAGGTTCAAACTAGTTCAATGTTCAGTTTGAACATGACCCAGGCTTGCTGGGACAGGATGCATGTTTGAATTAACGCAGGCATGTCACACCATGCTTCCATACTAAGAGGTTTGAAGACATCGCTTACATCCCAGGATTACGGGAAGTATGCCATGAATCTCAAGCAAGGGGTGCCTTCATTCATGAAGATTTAGTCTCTTGATCTATTACCCTAACAGGCTAAATACCATGTCTTAGTGAACATATGTATGTATCCTTCTTGTCCCCATTCTTAGTCTTAGTTCTTCTTTCCTTCTATCTGTTTCCTTGTTTCCCTCTTCTAACAAGAGGAAGTTTTTCCTTCTCAGCTCCTGCATCTTTATTCTCACAACTGCAGTTCACCATGTTTACATGAGGCATTATGGATAGAGTGATGATCTTAGAATGGGTAACGATGTCAATGCTCCAGAGTCCTTTGGTAAAGTTGTCAAC
The DNA here is from genome assembly GCA_025617745.1 of Heliocidaris erythrogramma. Lineage (NCBI taxonomy): Eukaryota > Metazoa > Echinodermata > Echinoidea > Camarodonta > Echinometridae > Heliocidaris > Heliocidaris erythrogramma. The sequence continues at coordinate 17,419,173 of CM046853.1, read as the reverse complement.
CAAATGCCCTGTACATCTCATAGGACTTAAGATATAGGTCCATCAATTTACCACTATAATTTTTCACTTTCTCTCCGTCTAATCATAGGAATGTTACAGTGATATTTCCCAGTCTACATGTTATCAATCATCTATCATCTACTTATTGTACCATTTTACAGCAAACAAAGCTACACATGATATTCTACATACCTTCCTTGGTGTTACTCTGTCAACCTGGTCGTATTGACAAACTCCCTTGAAACTGAGTCCTAGCCACCATGGAATTCCTGCTTTATCTTTGACTTCGTAGTAATGAACTCCGTAGGTTGGCAGGCCTTCAGCCAATTGCATGTAACTGTATATTGAAACAGAGATCAAAAATGGGACAATGATTTTTAAAAAGGATGCAGACAACAACATACATTATAAAATAGATTAATGGAATATACTGGATGATTCGGCTATCAGAATCTAAAGAATATACAATTACAGGGTACAGTCTCAACACATGTACACAGATGAATGTAAATTACTCATAACTCAATATCATATAAAACATAAGAAAACAATTGTCAAGTATACAGTAGACAAGTTGAAACTTCTCCATGGAACTTGTTATGGAAGGGAAGTCATTGCCAAAAGGCTTGTAACCAATTCTATATTGACTTCAATTCCATATACCAGTATTAACAATGCGTCTGTGACTGTATGTGTATTATGAAAATTGTGGAGTGAATGAAAATAATGCAATTTATCTTCTTTTTTTTCCAAAGATAAGAGATGAAAATCTCAACAAATTACATTATGCTATGAAACTTGAGAATGATGAATTCTCGCCTTTCATTCCATAAAAGAAGGCTACGAGGAAGAAAATCAATATTTTCAAAGAAATGACAATGTAAATGGAGTGTTGATTACAAGTAGCAGATGGCTTGCTAGATCCCTAAGACCGAGGGGGATTGATGCCACAGAAATCTCTACTCAATGCACTAGTTGAATGTGATGGATGTGGACGTACAGGGCTTGTCATTGCAGGCGTGCTGCCTCATTATCACACTAGCACCGAAGATGATGTGAAATTAGATGAGTCCCTCGTGGGGAATGGAGCACAGTCTATGTGCATGAATGAATGAATATTGTGACACCCCCTGGCATAATACAAGGATGTAGCATGTCTTGTTCATCAAACACCACTGGATGAGAGCAAGAAGGGTGTAGAAAGATACCAGACAACCTTCTGATTCTCAACTGGCAATGTAGCTTTTGTTAGCTTCATTGAAGACTTCACAGCTAACTCAGTTATCAAGTCTTTTGGATTCCACAACCTTTTTTGGTAGATTGTAGCTATTACAATGAGGGATTTTTACAGTTTTAAACATGAACTAAATTAAGGGCTCACATGTCTCTATGATGAAAACAGGCCTTCTGAGGAGACAATGTATCATCCAAAAATAAACAATTATATTCATAACAACAAAATGCAGTACACAATATACACCCACTGAGCAAAATAGCCTACTAATCTGCCTTTTCTTTTCATCAAGAAGAAAACTAATTTTAAATTGAATTATTTTAATAGAGAACAAGAGATATTCATAATGGCAATCCTGGTGGGATGTTGAGAAGTATTGGGGAAAAAGCGTACAGTGTCCTATTAGTTACATAAACACAATCAAACTAAACACAACTTACATTTTTTTTTTTTTTTTTTTTGGGGGGGGGGGGGGTGACAACAAAAATTGTCCATCTTTGGTGAATAGACAAGCACATTTGTTCTCCTTTTCTCATTCTTCTTGATACAATACCCAAGGATACCATACATCCTTGGTAATTTGTAAATTTATGCAAATTAAAGCTCCAATAACATGTGTCTATTGTCAGCACCACTTTGTCATCTCCACCAACAAAAGGATACCAAGCCTCCAACCACTCAATGCCATTTAAAAAATCACCCTGTGCATTATTCATAAACAAAAAACCCTCGTCAGACATGTAGCTTGGAGCAGAAAAGATAATCACTGAATCTGGAACTGTATGAAATCAATACTGAAGCTTGTTACAACTCCAAATTTCCAAGCATGGTGGCCCATGGGCTAGTATTCTTAGTTCACTGGATTCTGTCATTATTCATAGTTTATTCTTTGCTATACCAGCGAAGCCTGGGTATACACGGCTAAGATTCTGACAGGCAATAAATCAACCACTTCCATATCAGAAACAAAGCAGAGGTTAAAGAATAAGATTTATCAATATGGTTTTATTTTCTGAGAAACATTCAATGTTCAAGCAAGCATACATATAAAACGTGGTCCAACAAATACAAAATAAAATAATCATCTTTATCAGAATTCAATGTATTTTCAAATACTGTAAATCGCTTGAATATAATTACAATCCACTCATGGAAAATGGAATTCGCAAATGCAGGCAGATTTAGCCTGCAAATGCTCAAAGAATTGCCAGATATGTACATTTTGAACACACAGATGAACAGAGATGTGTTATGTGCTGTGAAATTTAGAGACTTTGCTTAATGTTGTTTACGATGAATAAAAAAATTGTAATCATCACTTCTGCATAAAAAAAAAAAAGATCTCAAGACATATAATATGAATCGAATACAAATCTTAGGTATAACACTGTGGAAATATTGAACACATTATTCCTATTCCTATTAAAGACTTTCCTTTGCTGGTTACATACTAGATGGTGTACAGTGAGTAACCATAATTTTCTATCCTTATGTGGTTGCACTCATTCTTTGCAAATATCACTTGCATCAATTTAAGAAATGAATGATTAACACAGACAAAGCAGTGTCGCCATTTTCTCCTGCTGGCATTTTCTGCACACAAAGCTTAATTTGCATGTCTAAGTAATTTACTCAGCTGCAATAGAAATGAACAGAATATGAACAAAGAAAATGAAATCTAGTATTAATATAACAGCCATTGTTACTCTCACTCAATTAGGATGTACAAGTCTGTACTCAAATTTTCATTAAATTATATTACAGGGCAAATGAGCTCTGACACAGAATAATGCAGTTCAGTTTAAAGTAATTTTCCCCACCTCCACCAAATCAGATTGGGGTTAGGATGCATTCAACATCTTTGAGCTAAATATTCAGAATTTCAGATCATGAAATAAGGTGGGGATGTGAAATTTAAAGGTAGTGCTATCCATATGCCATAATATTTTAAAATTGTTATTCTTTTTTTTTTAATTTTCAAACTATCAAGATGGAAATCATACTAGAATAATATATTTCCATTCATTTCTTCAATAATGACTGAATTATTTGCAAGGAGAGAAATAATTTGTAACTTAAAGTTGCAAACAACATTACCCACAAAATACAGATTTTGAGAGGGATGCAGAAATTTCTTTGCAAATTTCAAACCAATCAAAATGCATTCCCTTTAAAAGTTGTTAACAAACAAATTTGTTTACTGTTATGGGTGTGGAATACTTTGAATGCCTGTTCATTAGGTAGCAGAGAGAAATGTTAATTGCATGCAAGAGCCATTACAGCAGGGGCGTATCAATATAAATCAGCAGTACCGCTGTGATCATTGCACCATTACACCTCTTCTTTCATTGAACATGGACTATGCATTCATGCTGCTACATGTACTTGTACTTTGGTCCTGACTTTAATCACTGATCCATATGGCAAATTTTAAGTGAATGGCGCACACTGTAATATCACATGTATAGTTGGTTCTGTGCATTTAATATAAAGTGATCTAACAAATTTTGTACTTAAATATTCTATTTTCTACAGTACTTTAGAAAGTACAGCTAAAAAGTGAAACTGCCAAAGAACTGAATCCTCATTAAGGCTGAAACTCCATAATAGGGAACAACTATTAAAATACATTCAAAACTAATAATTCCCTGTTTAAGAAATTTTTATGACAACCGGATAAGGGACAATAAAAAGGAGATTTACTAAAATCATCATACTGAACTGTAGTTCATCAATGATTGTTACTCCGTAGTCTACTTCCTTCAGTAAGATTTTTTTTTAATGGCACAAATGTATCTAATTATTAAGGAAAAGATATCATAAGCTACATGTGTATGCAAGGATTTTAAGATGAAGAAATAGATAAGAAAACTAATTTACACAAGAGGAATACTTTAGTTTTTTTTTTTTATACACTTGCATATAAAGTGAGGCATATATATGATTTCTTTCTTTCCATCTCTTACTGGCTATGGTTGCTGATGTCATTAGCGATAAATTCATAGAGCTGTCATCATATTTGGCAGTATTTTGACAAACAAGTCTGTGCTTGTGGGTGGGTAGAGACAGGAGGAAACGCATGAAACAAGATATGCCTGGTATTCCTTCCTGATTATGTTTCCATCATGACTGATCATCATATTATCATTATTCTCCAAGGACAATCTTAATTTAATGCAATATTAATATCAACTTAAGAATGACTCGTCCATCTGTCATTTTATTTGTTAGCTCACTAGGGGAGAGAATGATAAATACAAGGCTTTCATTTTTTAAACAAATTCAAGCAAAAATTGTCATTCTGGTGTAATTGATTGGGAGAAAATCAGTTTGCTTGATTTGATTCAGTATGTCATACATATATTAAAACTGTAAAATGTCATCATACAATAAATTATCTACTTCATAATTAGATGCATCAGCTTTTGTAATATTACCAGGGAAATAGGTACAAGTTAATAACACATGAAATAAAAATGTCTTCAGATAATTTTGATTCCCTCTCAGTATACAATGCATTATTTCTAGCACGTTTAGGCATTTGGAATATAAACAAATTAACTTGCAACTGAACATCTAATACAAAGAACTAGTTTATTACTTTACATATTTTTACTCACAACAAATATGTATCTCTAAATGTGATTATGATTCTGGCATGAAAGGTCTTGAAAGATAAAGAGCTAGTGTTCATACATTACTACATGTAAATGCTGATCTTTCCCACGGTATACATAAATCTCAAATCAAAACAGCTGATTTCCTGCACGAAAAACAGACAGATTACTAAATTTTCTCAGCTAGGGAGTTAAGCGCATCCTCCCTTTCGTCAGACTGTCGAAAAAGTATAGGTAACAACTCTCCTGTGACGGAACGTTGATTATCCCAGGGTTTGCCTGAAAATATCCACCCGAAGCTGACCAATTCTCATCATTAGTGTGTCATCAGCTCGAAATCAATCCCATCTTGAGAATCATTTACTCCAATAACGAATCCAATTTAGAGGCTGAACCAGGCTTGCCGGCTGATTAGTGCAGTAAGTTCAGAGGTGTCAAAATCACTGGAGGAAGAGTCCTATGTTTGTCACAAGGAATCTTTTTTCTCACTCAGGTTTATCTTTTGCACTTGAGGTGTGGAAAAAAACGTTAATTCAAGAGTGAAAAGTATCCTGGAAAAGCAATCCTGGACATGCTTCAGACTTACAATGTAAATGGATACATCTGGGATTTTCTCAATTTCACAAAAGTCCAAGTCCCACTTTCTACCTCCCTCTTTTGGTCTGTTGAATTCATCACTATTAAAGACACTAGCATGAACTACAACTCAAACACATCAAAAATAGTGTGGAACTTAACCTATCTACTGTTTATCAACTTTCACTTCCAAATGGCTGGATATTAAACTTCACAATATATTCAAATTATAAGATCATTTATTATCAAAACACTCTATACAGCTAGAATTCTTTTCATTCCACTTAAGAGTTCATAGGATGGAAGTATTCATACACGTAATTCCACCCATCAAGAATAGCAAATTTAAAATAGAGAGGGGTAAAAGGAATAACAAATAATGCAGTTGAACTCTGCATCAATAATGAATGAGAGGCAAGGTCAAAGAGACACTCAATGAAAAAAGAGCAACACAGCAGTCTCAGAGGTCTTTCTTTGGCAATAAACCACAAATATTGATATTTCTTTCTTTTCTAAGATAATGACCCTTTCCACCCCTCTATTATGGGACAATAAGACCAGATGTTTTCCGACCAAGTAAACTCACATAATATACCCCCTCCCCTACTTACCCCATTAAAAGATATTGATATTTCCTCATAGAAAGAAAAAAACACATCATGTACTCTGTTTTTATGAATATTTTTTCTGCATTTCAAGCTCGTGATATTCTTTGTCTACAGCATTCATATTTTTAGATATTTGTCTTTGTCTAGTAATTTTTAATATATCAAGATGAAATATAAAATAAAATCTGTTCAGAAATAACCATAGAATACCATCTTCACTATACACATATCTGTATTAAAGGGATATTGTGTGTGGTCAACACACAAAATCATTATAGTACTTGTAAAGATAAGATGAGATAAAAACACACAGAATGATGTCCATTTGTTATGATAGAACACAAATAGTCATTTAGTCTGATAACATGTCCAATTGAAGATAACAAACCTAATAAATGGTGTTGGGAGAAGGCTGAAGATGTTATCTAACACATACAAGAAAGATGGATAGCTGTGTCCAGGCTGGAACATATTATGTTGACAACCAAGATAATATATTACTTCATTTAGTTGCCATGGTGATCTTATGTCAATATGCAAAGAGAGGTACAAATGTTTGACATAAAATGAGAAACGTGGACACATCAGACAGTGACAAGTAGACAAGCATTTGCCGTCAATAAGGATATGAACATAGCAACGCAAGTATATTAATAAGCAAACATTATTTTTCAAACATATTTGCCAGTGTAAATATCAAGATGTCAGCAGATTTCTTCATCAAGACCCATAGAATATAAATTGTATTTCCTCATTTTCAACTTTATAAGCTTTGGGGGAATTTCCAGTTATTTAAACATACAATGTATATGAGAAAGAATAACAGCAGGATATTCTACCAGATGAGACCATTTTTCCTAAGCTTTTCTACGCTATCGATAAGTAAGCATTGTACTTGCGACACTTTTGTGTGTCTCTTAAAAAGTCTCAGATTAGAAATGTTTGCCTAATTTGCCTAAGGTCATCGCAATTGTGCTTTTGGACCTGGGAAATTTCTGCAATTAATTTCTCAGTCACTGATGCAGTCGTTTCTATCATATATCTTTACAAATAATCACAGTTAAAACTTAACTTTATAATAGAATTTTTTTTTTTAATGTGAATTTATAGGACTCATTTAGTCTATATGAAAACAATGATGAAATGTCTGAAACTCAATCACCACATTTCCATCCTGTTTCATTCTTAGGTGCTACAATGTTGTTCAATACAACCACTACTGCCTTGATCCTTCATTCAAATCACAAGCCATTCCATAATACAAGGAGTGCTGATAGGGGCCTCCTTGATTTCTACATGTCAATGATACCTCTAGAAAGGTCAAGTGCATGCAAGGCCAGATATGTCGAGTTTACTCAGTCAACAGAAGGTTTGAAATGGAGACTAGCTGCAATGGGAGAACCATGACGTCAAGGTCTAGCTGTCACCTAAATGTATTGAAATTTCCTTTCGCTTTTTAATATTTTATTATGTTACTCCAAGTTCTTTGAGGGGAGGATGTAAGATGTCTATTGTCATATTAGTGTCTCTCTCACGTTCTTGACCTTGTTCTATATATAGTCTCTTCATTTAATAGGACCTTTGAATAATTGGTGAGTGAGCAAAACTAGAGCCTTTTGTCGGATCCTTATTATGGAGCCTTATGGACAGGTAGCAGTCAGGGTAAATAATATTTAGACAACACAGTTTTTGAAAAATGCAACTTGAGTACACACTATTCATGTATGAAAACACACAATGTATACACAATTACATAGTTCCCACGAAGAGCAAATGCACTTGTAACTCAATGTTTCAATGGCACTCCATTTGGAGGAAATGGAACTATTCTGAAGTGTAAACCTACCGGTATATACTTGGGGATGCAATAAAGACATTGAATTTGCTTTTGTCTGACTACCACAGGTGGGTTATCATTTTGTAATAATAATTTCTTTTTAAACATTGATTAGCACTTGTAAGGCAAACTAGACCCCTATAATGTACATCCACTTAACATATCCCTATAAAATATATTCATGTAGAGTCTTTATGTCTATTCCAATGAATCCTTCACATCTAGGTGATTTATACCGCAGTCCCATCATTGCCCATATATGTATATGCAAGTATATGTCTTGGGGAGGGGCACTCTCTTAACATAATGATAGATCATAAGGAGGAATGAATTCCAAATAGGGGGCCTACATACAGTAAGATATAATCTATTTTCAAGACCACTAACAATATCAGCGCAGTCTGGATGACAGTCTTTCGGTTAATCGATTTACAAAACATGTACGCAGAGTTAATGACCAAATGAGTCAGCCTATTCAGCAGAAAATCATTGGTGATTAAAATATATTCATGCTTCTTCACAAGAGAGTATACATGTACATGTGTCCATGAAAGCAAACACACCAGATGGATACAAATTTTAAAATGACAAACATACATATGGATATAATTTACATTACCGGTACTTTTTCTTTTTCTCTCTCAATGTATAAATTTTGATCACGTTGACTTACATGTATTTCCATCTCTCTTTATTCTGTCTCATACTTTAGTATAGAAGAGTACTTTCACACTACAAAATTGTTTATAAAAATAACTCCTTCAAATTCAGCTTTTAACATAAAAACTTCGACCTCATTTTAAGAGAATATGAAAGTGGAATTTCAACATTAAACATGTCGAGAAATGAACTAGCCTACATATACATACATGTATACATACCCCCTCCCAAAAACAAAAAAATAAATAAATATATAAATTTTAAAAATTGAGAATGACAATTTTTGTTCTCTTTAACTACAGTCAGAACACACCTTTTCAATTGTTATATCTATACAACTCAGAATATATACCATTTCAATCCAGGTGACAGCGAATATAATTTTCATGCTACCAGCATCAAAATGCTGGCAATTTTGTATTAACGTAGCCTAGTTTACATGGTTTAAACGTCCCACTCTGGATTTAAACTCCGGATATAGCTTATGTATCTCGAACTCACCACTGTAAATCCACTAGATTACAAACAGGTCTTGGTATAAGCTATACAGTGCTGCTTCCAGGAGTAAACATCACCAAGGAAACACTTCCAGACATTGTGAATTCTCTGTAATTTTGAAAGCCTGAATCATCACTGCATATGAAAATTACATCCAAGCACCATCGCTGTCTCACCACTGAATGAGAAACACTCTGGCATGACTGAGCAGTTCAGAGTGCTGAAACCAGTTGTGTCCGTGGATGCAGGTATCCACTGTGTGTGAGAGTGAGTGTGTGTGTGCATATCAATAAGATAAGGAGGGCTTTCACACAATGCTATGCTTTAGCCTCCAGGGAGCTTTAAGGACATCAGCTTTACAGTGATCTCTACAAAGCAGATATATGTGTTAATTGCTACATCAAAGGTGTTGATAGCTTGTCTATGTTAATTAGGTTATGTCTTGAAGATAAAACAGGCCAACAAATAGGCATACATATGTTGGGGTTTTTTTCTAGATGTGAACATCACTTCTATGAGATAAAGACATAATTAGGCTCTTTGAATGCATATGTTTTCAAGAAATCACATATTTTTTGGTATGATATGGCTCTTTGAAATGTATACCTGGCTCTTGCTTTTTTTTCAGTCTCTTCTAATTTTGATTTGAAACTTTTATATGCAGCAATGCAATGAATACATTTCTTTCATGAATAAGAAGCAGGCTTTGATTCATTACACTGATAATTTGCAATAAGAAGTATCCAGGGCTAGGCAAATGTTAACAATTTACCACTTTACAGCCTGATAGGGTCTCAAAGCAGTGAGTTTGATAATAATGAGGTCTGATTTGAAGGGACTGCATTAAGATGCTAAATTGACCCGACGATTGGCCTAATATAATCAAGCTATTCCAATTTCTGAGAGTCTCAATGGGATTCAAGTATCAGGTGTTAGCCAAGATTAGCCAAATCTTGAAGGCACAAAAACAAGCAAAGGTAAGAATAAACTCAAGTAGGAGGACAATTTTAGGTAAGCACAAAGAACTGAAATTCATTCCTTGCTAGTAACAGCAATTTATGTTTTTGATTCTTAGTAACAGAAAATATAATAATGTATAACAGTCATGAGAAAATAAAGATTAAATCTTCTTTTTACGAACTAAGGAATATTGTGGGTGTAATGACTATGATTCAGGCTCCAGAAAGAGAAACTACGAACCAGAGATTACTGTACAAGTGAGCAAGTCCCCATTTATTCAAACAGCCCCCATATATATACTTAGTGTGGAATGTGGTTGTCCTTGTACAGCAGGACTGACCATGATACCCCAGACTTTGTTTATAAACAAAGTCTAGACATTAATGACTCTGGACATTACAGTGGGGTGGCACATTATTTCATATTAAAATAATGGAGATTTCATGTTTAAAATTATTTTAATATCCATATATTTATTGTGCTTCTTGGGTTGATAGTGCTGCGAGTGTTCTGACCTTTTTTACGGAACATTCTACCCATATCATTTCTGTATTTTTCTCAATAAAAAGAATCAAGTATATTTACAATGAATTCAAGAATGTACTAAGACATAAATAGATAACAATCTAAAAGATCAACGTGAGATTTTCCAAGAAATCAGAAAATCGTTTGTTAATTTTCAAGTAAGTACTGGCATGGCATTTCAAAAAGAGCAACCGGAAAGATATCTGACCATGCGGCATGTGATGGAGGGAGATAGCTTGGTATCTGTTCCTGTTCTGCTTTACCACAGGAAATGTTCTCATCCCTATAAAGGCTAAGTGACAGACAGGACCATTTCATCTTACATGAACATATACTTGACCTTTGACATGATGAACAAACAAGAAATTTTGACAAAGGTAGGTCTATGCATCAATAAGAGAGATTTTTTCAAGGACTTCCTACAACAAGACAGCATGTTAAATAATATTGGATTTAGACAGTGGTGGTGATGTTGATGACCAAACCACTTAATTACTGTAAAAACGGTTTCAATATCCATGTTATAAACACATGTACTCATCGAAAGCTGACATTTAAACCGGAAAAATATTACATATAATTTCTTCTTGAAAGCACTTGTGAAACTTGAAATATCATTTTACTTGAAAATAATATTTCCTTGTTGTGCTTTCCTCTCCCATCAGACCTACATGCAAGATTAACAGCTTATAGTACTTTGAGCATATTCGCTATATTATTTTCACAAAATGGTTTTGGGGAAATCCCTTGATTAATGGCGTCTCAAGCAAGTAATATTATATCACGGAGAATTGATAAGGTTGCCTTCTGCCAACATCCGATTTTCTAGATGAGAATTCATCTAAACTGAAGATGGGTTATTAAAATGAAGCCTAGCTTCCTACCCAAAACACAACTGCAGGAATTTATCTGCATCATCCACTCTCCACTTTCCCCAGGTATCAGCATTACTATATTGTAATCAAGTCCCCATAGTGACATACGTCTGAACCCCTTTTATCTTACCTCTGTAGAGGAAGAGCAAACAAAGGGCAATTTTGCAGACAATTTCGCATTATCATGAATCTCTCAAGCAAAGCAAGCACTGTTGTCATAGTGATAGACATTTTTCTTCGTTTGCAAGTAAACCTGCTAGTATACTTTGATCCCTTTTATAAGGATAACAAATATGAAAAATTGGGGAATGATATACGTGCCTCACTGTGGCATAATATTCAGCATATGCTAAGGCGTTATAATCGCATCTAGGCACTCAAATTTATGATAACTAGCACACTAGAGACATCTTCATTTGATTACAGGGGGCTTATGCATGGTGAATCCAATGGGAATAGTGTCTTGAGGGGATGAAGATGGAACACTTCTGCAGAAACAGAAGGTAATGAGTCAGTCTGGCACTGACGCACTAATCAGACAAGCTTGACGTATGTGCCTTGTCTTACTCAAGGGAAGAAAACATAATAGTGGACGAGTTGGCTCGCGGGACACAAACAGTGACCTAGCAACTGCAGACATTCTTGGCGATGTTCTATACTGCCAATGCTACCTCTGATGATGAGTGTATCAGATTGCATGAACCCCAGAGACAGTGATGCGGCCCCACACTCCGTTAGTAATTAGTGAAATTACTTCGGGTAGCAAGCTCCCTTCGCATACATCTTTGTCTAAGTTTTACAACACCATTTATATTACATTCAGAGAACTTCTACGATGTAACTTTACTCTAACCCAGAGGAAAATGATGATTGATAAAGTCAAAGGTATCACCATATGTTTCAAGTGGTTAGATAGGAAGAACTAGAGGTTGATAGTCCAGGGATGTAAGTGGGTAGCAAAAAAAATCCGGAAAATATTTGACGAGCGCAGTGATTCAGTCAAGTGTACCTGTAGGTGTCCGAACGTAATCGCTCAAGAATAACTCCGTTCGCATCCTTCTCCTCTGTCCATTTCCAATTCCACTTATTCTTGATTCCTATGTCGATTTTCGCTATATTTGCAGTCCTGTCCGCTTCCATTTTGATTTTTTATTCCAATTAAAATCAGGAAACGAAATCGAAACGCTATCACAAAGTCGTAAACTTCCAAGTATCTGTGCAGCTGCGTGATATGCATGCGATACGCGACGCGACACTACACATACAGCGCATTGCAGAACATATAGTCTCGTACATCAGTTCATTTTTCCTGTCGCCACACGTTCAAAATACAAAATCATTACGTGGCTGTTACGCGAATTTTAGTAAAGCGCATGGTTTTACAGTCCATAGCACTTGTCCACACATACTCGTTACCAGGATTTTTATACAAAATGTGTGCTGTGTGTACGAGAACCACTTCACGCAATATTAACATACTTCGTATGAAACGGCCCGTACAAGACTATTTCATTTGCGAGATTTTTTTTCCGCCACTAGGTTAATGCACACGAAAGTACGATAATGCCTTCAACACATAACATATCACAGAAAAAACCTGGAAATGTTTCTTAAATTTTAAAAAATCTGGAAGACTTACATCCCTGTGTATTTAGTATTGATTTATAAAACTTCATCCCACCTCCACTGTCATATGTCATTTTTTTTTCCTATGATTCATACACATTTCAAACTCACCATACAATACACTGGCCTGTGCTGAGTCCACCAAGTCGTTTGTAGTAGAAGAGAATCCTTTCTTCACAGTAGGCCAGTGATGGATGTTCTCTTAGCGTAAACTGAGGCAGTACAGGTAGTTTCTTCAATACCCTGTGAGCTTTTTGATCACTGTAAATGAGAATAAATTCCATTTTGCTATGTTATAACAATGGTCAAATAGTAACCAAGTTTCATAAAACTCTGCCAATTGGAGTGTGACTGCACAGTCAATGAGCACTTCCTCAAGCAAAGGAGGCAACTCGCTGAGCTCAGTGGTGAAATGTTACTCAAGAAAGCTCTTCAAATGTATATATGCAATCTAACAAACCCTTGATCTAACACCCATAATATCAGATCATCCCTGTTTTCCCTCATCTTTCCAATGATCAGGATATATCAAATTTTGGGCTAGAACCTAAGAAGACTTGTCCACTTTGACTTCAGAGTCCCAGCTACAATGCTCTACAGTACTGAGAAACTCTAAAGCACCTGTTCATCCCACTTTGATATGAAGTCCCATGAGTAGGACTGGAGCTGAACTAGATGCGACATTTCAGGATGAAAACAGCCCCATTCCAAGGAAATCTTGGGAACTTTAATAACTTGTTATTTACATGATGGCGACAACTTGTGGCTCGTTGTATAAAGCTAAAGAAAGTTAGGATACATCTCCCCTCTCCCGTCTTCAGATCAGTACTTCCTGCATCAAATGCTTTGCACATGGATAGGATGGAATCTAAATTTTAAAAATAACAACTTATCCATCACCAACGTGGGTTACGTTCTTTTTTTTTTTCAAAAAGAAAAGAGTTTTTTCGCTACTACATACATGTACCTCTGTCACCATTATCATTCAAACGTCATACTCGGCAGGCACTGACAAGGCATTTCATTCATCACAAAAGATGATTTTCATACCATTTCCTTCAAGTAATTTAGAATTTCTAAGGTCAGTGAAAATAACATCTGTTTCCTTTGTTGCTAATTCGACTAATTAGCCATGTGGCAAACTTTTCAGGATATATTCAGGTCGCAGGTCAAAAATGAGCACCAGTGAAACTGGGAAAGTTGGGGGAAGAATTGGATTTGGTCTTTTCCCACGTGTACATATAATTTAATTAGTATTCCCATGAACTTCATGTCTTCTTGCACAGGAGATTAAACCATACAAAGTATTACCATATTTCTCTCAAATTGATCAGTACCAAGGTTAGCCTGGTAGTTTTTTTTATCATTTTGCTTGACAATTCTATGCATTTGATAAAGAAATTGCTTTCTATGCTATTTTGTTGAAGAAAATATACCTGAATATAGGAATATAAGATCCTGTGATGCTGCAATCTGTAACATGCATACAATACATTAGGCAACATGTTGATCAGAGTATGGAAATGCAAGCCCACCCTGTGATTTTACTGTCTGAAGTAACATCAAGGCGAACCAAAAATAAATTAATGCAAGGGGGGGGGGGAAGGAAAAACAGTTTGTATTTCTTATAATAAGAGGAAAGACAAAAAAGGAATGTTCAACAGGATGAAAATGTGGAATCTTGGAAATATATTTATTCATCCATTATAATCACACATCCTGAACCTATAAGACATGAATAGAGAGGGAATGGCAAACACCTGCAGAGTGCAAATTTGGTTTTCTCCCAACCAGAATATTGAGAGTCTTGAAATTCTATTATTAGGACATGGTTTAGAGAAATATGCCTTTTCCCATGATATCGCAGCAGTAGTGAAAAATCGTACTCGTGCTGTGACATGTGATATTACTTATTTTTCCTATTTTCAAGAGGCAAAAGCACCCTCCTATATTCTTATTATAGATCAGGGTTTGCCACAAGAATGTACCTCTATAAATCTTAGAAACAGCTACAAACCATGTCTTCATGTGACCTCTTTCATATCATATATTCATCTATTGCATAATTATTAGTGCAGAAATGACTTTTACCAATTTGAATTTTAACTGCTCACAAAACTTATAACTATTCCTGTCCTACATCGCATCTCCCATAATCGAGTGATAATTTTAATTTGTAAAGAAAATATTGGGGCCTATGCTATCAGTTACACCAGCAGGATAAAATCGAAATTAATTATTTCCTGTCAAATTATCTCTTTGCAATGACCCTAAAGTTGTCCTCAAAGCTGACCTACATGTAAATACTGATCAATTTGAGAGAAATATGCTTTGGTGGAAAATCTCTACATGCATTACTCTTAACAGATGCTTAGTCATAGAAATCAAGAAGTAATTCATGGAAATAAATGTGAGAAACTCATTGCAGAAAAAAATCATTAATGCAAACTAAAAAATATTACTATCATTCTGCTAGATATCTTTTGTTTGTTATCTTGGGAATTATGAAGGCACCTCTTCATATTTATTTAATTTTCAGTTTTTTTAATTTTCCTCTTACCTGGTGTAATCTCCTTCTGTTGCTTGCAAGACATAAGCTCCAAGTTCAAATACAGTCTCACTATCAGCTTCTATGTCCCCCTGAGAACAATAACCAAAAAAATAAGTAATAACTACAAAACAAAATCACTTCTTTAGATACATGTATATACACTTACAGCATGTACACACATAATTAGAACAAACAGATCACAATCTGAAAGTAAAACTACACGTACCCTAATTTGGCCTGAACATTTAAGCTTCATATTTCATAGTTCTCACATTTCTGCTTTGTGACAATTGTCGCAATAAAGCAAGGATACGATCTCATAACAGGGAGCACAGCACAGCTTGTACATCCCTTATAAGGATGTTATCTTCTTGTTTCGAGACATGTGCTACATTATCAAGGTACCATCTGACGCACAACACTGCTCCAACATAATTTTCTCTTTCTGCCATTTCTCCTTAGCATCTTCCATTTCAACTGACATACCTTAGATCAAACATGACAAATAAACAGCTTGAAATCAGTCAACTGGGACTTCACATACATCCAGTAAGGAGATCTTCTCTTCTTTGTCACCATGGCATATCACTGAAGTATCAAGCCACATCCAGAGAAATATAGGGCTTATTCACACTGACCCATGCATTACTATACTGCAAAAGCATAAATCCTCTTATCAGATGTACATGTAAATGTACCACACACAACTAGATACATCAAGTTCAAGAATATTTCATCAAAACTGCAAGCATAATCCTGCATGTAATACGTTTTTCAGATAATAGACCTGTTCAAAGTTATTCAAATGTATGGATGTTTCTTTCCTGGGGACCTAGTACCGAGGTATTCCATTAACCTGTTATTAATGAATGAACTACAATACTTGGAATGGAGTTTGCATACATTACTTGTTGCTATGTCTGACAAGCCTCTGACAAGCTTTCAGGTTGTCAAGAACAACCTTTGTTTTAAAGGTATGCATAAAATTTGAATATATTTGTGAACAGGTCTATTGAAAAAATTATAAGTCAATAACTGTTGAATCTACAATAAATACTAGTGCCCTTTGTATAAATAAGTCAGTATCTTATTTTGAAAATTATGTCAAGATATTTCCATACCTTCATTGAAATTAAAGCAAAATGAAAAAAAAAATTAACAATCCTAATTTCATACATATGCAACCTTGAACATGTTAATGAACAAGATCTTATTGTGTAGTATATTTTCAATAGAAATGATTTGACTTCTCAATACTGCAAGTCAAACCTCAGAAGGGTGTGCCTACTGCTATCTTGACCTCTGTAATTAGAGGTCATACCGCAATAATCCTGATTAACCCAATTCTGAGATGCAACATTTGGTATGTACATGTACATGTAGGGGGCTTTGATTTCCACAAGTGTTTCAATTTGAAAACTTCAGTTTCAAAAAGCTTGAACTACTGCCTAAATAGTTTTAGTTGTTGTTTTTTCTATTATATCCTTGATTTTTCAATATGCAAAAGAAATTTAATGGCAGGTTAGTTAGGAATTAAATATAGGTACAGGTAATAATACTTACACCGCAGTAAATCAAAATCATTAAGCAAGATTTAACATTTTGTTAAATATCAAAATATGATCACAGCTGAAAATTTCTTGAACCTCTTTCTCTGTAAGATTTTGTTTTATTCATGCCCCTCTGGATCTTATGAATTTAGATTTTTTCAATTAATGCAAGAACAACAGTTACACTTATGATTTTCTGCAAGCCATGATAAAGAATCCCTTACCAGGGTGTATCTCTTTATATAAGACTCCATTCTCATTACAAGGGATAGTGCGCTCTAGCACGTGCTAGATACCACCACCTCTCAGGTGAGAACGCGGCGACGTCATTTCCACGTAATCCACAGCGGTCCATGGCGATCCCAAACTGGACCACGTCTGGGGGGTGGTCCACAAGAGATAGCACGATCTAGAGCGCGCCTATTCGCAGTTTACTGTGCAGAGAGTGCAAAAATAGATCGCTAACCTCTGCATGTGTGAACCCGCTGCGTGCCAGTGGACCTCCCTGGCACGCCCCACGATAGCGCGATCCACTATCCAACCTCGTAATGAGAACGGGCCTAACTGGGTTTATAGTTACCCATACCTGGGTATCTAAGCTATGAGAACATGGTGCTGACGATGAAGATGGATCAAGGAATATGTTAGACATCCCTGGATGATACAAGATTCCTAAGAAGTATTTTTTTACACCACAAACATTTTCCAATGTAATGGAATAAATCGTGTTATTGCCCGATTCCTGTCCTTCCACTATCTTATATATCAAAAGCTGGATATTGAAATGATATAAAAATTGAATACATATTAAAGCTGTACCAAAAATGTTTCAGGATGAAAAAAAAAATATTTCATTCTCATCTTCTAATCCTTCAATGCACAAAAACACATGAAATTGAGGACTTGTACTGAAGGGTAACGATTTTTTTCTTCTGTACTGCCCTATCCCTGCCCACCCCCTAACAAAAAAAAAAATTGGTGGTAATTGGGCCTAACCTACTTGTCCAGACTCTGGTCTTTTATGCCCTAAAAAATGTTTTGTGTTTTCAGAAATGTGATTCCCTTTACTATTAATCATCTCCGATTTTAAGTCTAATTGTAGGTCTACTGTATGTACACATGTCAGATCAAATAATATACATGTACAATATGTGTACATCATTTTCATTATACGGTGTCAAAACATACATTATTTGATCAACTAATTTTAAAATCCGCTTTAAGAATGACTTTGAAGTCAAAACCTTTAAAATATACATGTATGACTCATCCTCATCCAAAAGCTACACAGGCTAACTTCAGCAAATTTGATGAAAACAGAATTTTTTGTCCAAAACGATATATATTTCCACGAATGTCAAGAGTGGTTGATTTGATTATAATGGAAATGGGTTCTAAGAGTAAGGAAGGTTTGTATTGGGAATGGAAAAAATGGAGTCAAAAGGGGCCTGAGCTTTCGATCCTAGCAGAATCTTCGTCAGAGGCAAAAAGACGAACATAAAGACCAAGACCAAGGAATGGAAAAAGACAGATGACATGAAGATCGATGGTGAAAACCAGCTTCATGGGGTAAAAGTGAAGCAAGTATAAATGTCCTATGAATAAAGGGGTCATGTAATAGACCGAAAGAACATTGTCTAAATAAAGAGATTGAAACATACTGTCTTGACCATTCAGCGGCAATCAATGAATCAGAGAAAACTTATTACTTTTTTAAGAGGATTTGATTTGACCCAATTTTCCAAGATTTTTTTGTTCTTATTTGTATTTCCCTTTTTTTTTCGGAGGGGTTCCTGGTGGTGAAATATGTAAATGCATTATACTTCATATATGTTCCTTAAAAACTCAAATATAAGAACTCCATGTAGCCTGATTGGCACAAAAGTAATTATCTAGTGTGTATAAAAGTGAATACCTGTATATATCAAGTTGATCTTAATTTCAATAGGGAGTTGCAATTCTTTAGTCTCTCCTTCTCTTATTCACAAGTTTTGTGTTATTAGAAAATATTTGGCAACCAGAGTTGACAGATGTGTAAGCAGAATAAACAGAAATTAATGTTCCCTGACATAAGGCCATCAGTATTTAAGATGAATATCAAGATTTACATCATCAATGAAATGTCAATGTCAAACGGTACAAATCTAATTAAAGCTCAACTTCAAACTTGGCCCAGATACATGTAGAAAATGAGGATTTGAATGAAGTGTTTGGCATGAAACTCCTCATTCTATGCCCTGTCTAAAAGTAGCTTTGGCTAACATGTAGACCGATATGTAATAATAGATGCAACTTCCAGCAAGCATTGCCAAAAAATACTTCCATAGGAGATCTCAAGTTGACAACTCAGTCATGTGACTGTGATGTCATGCTGGAACTACATGTACTCTCCCACTACAACTGTGCCTAGAGGTCAAATTTTAAATGCACAAAAGAGTTTCACTTCAATTATAAGAGATTAAAGAGATTCAAGCAGTTATAGTTTCATCTCCTATGCAAAGAGGAATTGTTATCTTCAAAAAATTATATTAAAAATAACTCTGAAGAGATCATGTAACTCAAGTGGATTGTGAATGATGGAATAACATGAAATTCTATCCACACCTGGATTGCGGAAGTTTGATCATTAAAGCCGGATGACAAGGCATTCATGTCTATCTGCTCTACTCAATGTCTCTCAGTGGGAGTCAACCAATTAGCACTTCATTAGAACTGGGTGGAGATGGATGTTGTAAGTGCATGGCTGGCCCACGTACAATTACTGAATATTCGTTGCATGGAAGCCATTGTCCTTCCACTATTACAGATATTCAGATATGATATCACTCAATACCTTTCTCCCTCCCTCTCTCTCTCTCTCTCTCTCTCTCTCTTCTATTTCCTTCTCATCAAAGTCCACTATATTACAGCTAATAATGGCTCTTTTCGTCGCATCTGGCATATGACTTGTAATAGACAAAGAAAAATCTATGCTATCTTAATACTTGTGCTTCATATATCATCCAGAGAAGAAAAAAAATTGTCAGCAAAATAGATTTTATGGGGAAATAATCACTAGGTATCAAGATAAGGCTGACATCTGTATGTTCAAGGAAATTATTACTATACCAGCCCTGACTATACCACTTATTCATGTAATTGTTTGAACCAGAATGCTTACTACATATATGGCATCACTATTTTTGTCTACATGTACATGATAACCTTTACCCTAAGGTATGCAAACATAATACTGTAGCAGCAGGTGCATTATGCAGATTTAGACATCAGCTTTCAAATAATAACCTCAAGACCTATGCAAATGTCAAATGGAAATTGATTCGGCAGGTTGTGTCAATATTTATTCACTCTGCCTCTGGTAAACAAACCATATTTTTACAATAATCCAGATGGATAGAGAATGAAATAAATAAAACCTAATATTCTGAGGTAACAGTTTGATTTTGACATTAGATGATACACTGAACAAACTGGCATTGGAAAATCATGAATTTCATCACTTAAAATCTTTCTTTACCTCCCCTATTAAACATGATGCTTAATCTGCATCATGAGGGGCCATGTTATCATTTTTATTTCAAACTTTCTAGTATGAAACACTTACCTTGAATACTGATTCTTTGGCCTGTAGGTAGAATAGTTCTATGGTAATACTGTCCCTGAGTTGGTTGATGCTCTCTGTAAAGAACTGCACCCTGAAGTAGAGGGTGAGGATACCGGATTTGGTTGGAAAGTCATGGTCCAGTACCTTCTTCTCGAGCTGCAGCCAGTTGAAATGGTTTCTGTTTACATCAGAAAAGTGAAAATAATGAAACATTTATGTATGAGGAGATGGACAACAAAAAATTAATGAAAACTATGAGTAACAAACTGATGATCCATGATGGTTAGATAGGGAAGTGCCATCTCCGAACCCTTTCATGTTAGTAATGGAGTTATTATTCAACTTATACATGGGTGGGCTTTCTAACAATTTGAATTCTTGTAAAACAGGCTGTGTAGTTGGAAGCACTCCAGTGAATCATTTAATGTATGCAGATGATCTTGTGATAATTAGCCCATCTAATGCGGGTTTACAGGGCTTACTTAAGATTTGCTCCAACTATAGTAATAATAATAATAATAATATGCCTTGTTTACCCAGGATAGCCTCATCAGTATTATATACTGTTCTCCTTGAGGGTTCTGCAATCATACTATTACCCCGGCTTTAGCCGAGCTACCGTGGTGCTCAAGCATTCAAGGAATTTCATTCCTACCGGGTACCCATTTACCTCACCTGGGTGAAGAGTGGCAAAATGTAGATTAGTGTCTTGCCAACTATGGAGTTGACAATAATGTGAAATATAATGCAAAAAAGACTCATGTTATGATAATTAGTTGCAAAGATCACAGTAAATTAAAATTTCCAGATTTCTATTTGTGTGATAATAAACTTGATGTCTGTAAAGAGGCCAAGTATCTTGGTAACATTTTTACCGATGACCTCTGTGATGACAGAGATATTTATCGTCAGTGCCGTAGATTGTATGCTCAGGGTAATATATTAGTCAGGAAATTTCATGTGCTCACAGGATGTGAAAGTGATGTTATTCAGATCGTATTGTACGCCATTATATACTGCACATCTCTGGTGTAATTTTAAGAAGAGTAGTATGTATAGGCTTACAGTGGCCTATAATGATGCCTTGAGAATGTTACTTCAGGTACCAAGGTACTCAAGTGAAAGTAGACTATGTGCCATGCCGAGTTGAACATCCCAGCCTGTCAGGCTGTAAAAAAATCTCATTTAGATTCACTTGTAGAGTAGACAAGTCTATGAATTGTGTTATAAAAGTAGTTGTCAATCCGCTGTATAGCAGCATGAGGTACACATCAGACTTGCGAAAATTTTGGCTTGATAGCCTACTGACATATGATTTAAATGGATGATATTGTTTATCGGTTTGTACAGTTTATTCAAGTTGTCATGTAATCCATGTAAAACTATTCTATGTATTCTGTATCTCTGTATCCTCTTATATGTATGTATTCCTCACCATATTCTTGTCAAACTTGTCTATGTCTATGTCTACATGTATGTCTATCGTGTGCAGATGAGTCTGAAATATAGTCTTGAATTGAATTAACCAGTTATTTGTAATGAATTTATGTAAATATTTCAAATTTCTCTCATTTGAATATAAATATGTCAGTAAATATCAAATGATACAGTAAATATCAAAGTATACTCATGAATCATATCATAATAAAATGTGATTTGGTGGATAATCATAAATCAAATCACTAATATTAGTTTTGGATATGTCTCATTAATATGTCGCATTAATTCTATTCACATGTGTTACAATAGCAAACAATATTGAAAGTGATTCATAATGGACATTAAAATAATTTTCACTCCATTAATTATTGTGCCCAACATATCTGGGATACTCCATTTCAGTAATGATCCTTAGACATAAGCAGCCTTTTTAATCAAGAATCTTTTACTTTCAGAGTATGAAAATAACTGGATTCCTATTTCTTACCCTTTCATGAACATCGAGTCATCCAGTCTCACTTATTCTTTCCTCTTATTTGACTACCAGTACATACAATTAAGTTCAAAACACATAACAATCTTAAATACTCTCTAATATTCTTATATCAAATGAATCATGGGATAAATTCTAAGCAATTATGTCAACAACTCCTACACAAACAGATTCCCACAAACCCACATCTAAATAAAAAGTTCAATTGATATTCACTTCCCAGCCTATATCAAAACCACAGAGGGAAGACCTACTGAGACCCTGCTGTAAATAACTCTCTTTGTTTTCATCACCACACCTGAACAGAATAGCCAAGCTATGACTCACTAAATGCTTCATTACCACAACAAGACCACTTTCCAAACTGAGGATAGAAAGATGATAAATCTCTCAACATATTTCTCAACTCAAGAGGGCTCACTGTATATTTCTGAAACAACCAGATAGGAATCTCATTTTCTTTATGTGCAGTTGTGAAGAAATGTACCGTTCTCCCTTCATTACTTATATTTTCAAAATGATACCCCAGTTATTTAATCAAAAAATATAACTGATCTTTCATGGTAAATACACTTAATGATAGTGTTGGTCCATAATAATAATAATAAAAATACTACTACTACTAATAATAATAATACTTTGTTTTGCTTTGTTTTGACTGTACAGCAAAGAATTTCATGTTCGAGTACACAGGCTCAGTGACCAATATAATGTGCATTTCATGTTTATCATGGAAAATGTGAAAATGCTCCTGTGAACAGAAAAGTAATGGTAGACCTTGACTACTGTGCAGTGTAGTATATATTGCAATTACAAGATAAATATTCCAAGGTTTGTTTTGCTCCGTGACAAGTACAGGTTTCTTTAAGCTGCACTTATTATATTTTAAGATAAAGAAAGAGCTGTAAGATTAAATTAAACCTTCCTAACTCTACTCCTTTGTGCTAGTTCTCATAGTTAAAATAGTGTGTGTGTGTGTGTGTGTAATTGGGTTTTTACAGACGTGTATCAATCAGGTATGATTATTTACGTCTGGGACCGACCTTTAACGTCACCATCCGAAAGACGTGACTCAGTCTCGAACCTGGGTCCGCTGAATCAGTTTATAACTTCCACTGGTAGCTGGATTACAGGCGTTCAAATTCATTCATTTTATATTGCACAAAAACACAACATTTGTTGCAAGTTACCCAATTATACAATATAATAAAAATACAATTAAAGTTGTGAAAACCTGAATTACAAACAGGCATAAGTTGTGAAGAAGCCTACACTGTAAGCATAACTTAGTTTGTGGATTGTAGGTTCTAACCTTCAAAGTATGTAAGTTATAATTCTGGTTTAGCAAATTTTACAAATAATGAAACAAAGCAAGTTGAAGCCAATTAGTATTTTTCTTTTCTTTTCACATCAAATATAGCAGTAAACTGTACAGTGCACCTGTACGAGTGTGTCTAGTTGAAATGAGATACCTTATCCCTACCCCTCCATGTTTGAAGAAAAACTTTTTAATACTTCAAGGGTTTTTTCTCCTGAATTGTATCTACTGGTAATCGTTTCTTCAACCTGTTGTTGTCACCAGCTGGGTGTGATTTTGTATTAACTTTATATGGTGCAAGTTTATTACGTTTATAAAAACTATAATGTAGTTGTTACAGTTGGGACCATTTACAATATAATCCTCTTTGTAACCCTATTGTGAGCTATAACTTTAAAAAGTACTACATGCAGATTCAACTATTAAAATGCACAATCACACTTGTCTTCAGTATGGGTACAAGTACCTCAATAACATGAAGACTCAAACAGACAAACACTTGTAATCCATCATGTCAACAAAAGAAAAGCAATGTTGATACATTGTGATTGTGTACATTTTCTCTGATCTTTCTAATAAATACATACAGTACATTTTATAACCTTAAACTCAGTGTGGTGCTACATGGCTTTTGTATTACCCAACTATGACTCACACTGTGTACCATGGCATAGCTAGACAGTTACCTCATAAACTTGAAGTACAGAGTCTTTTTCGTTTCTAACACAAGAGGGCTCTCTTTCATATCCATTACTTTTGAGATGGAGGGCAAACAGTAATGTACATGTTAAAAATGTTGATTTGTAAAGCTTTGTAGTTGATAGCCTTTCACAAATTTCATATACATGTACATGTATTTGAGTAAGTCATTGATAGTAATTACTCACTCTTGGAGTATCTGGAGATTCTGTTTTTAATAATAAATGTTTGTCTGGTTGAAAAATGCCTGATTTGTCTTGACCACAAAGAAACTGTGTAGCCTATTTTGCCTTCCATAAAAAAATCCAAATACTCATACATGTATTACACAAACTATGCACAAACATTTGGGGAACCCACACATGTATAATCAAATACAATACTAATAGTTTTCACAGAACTTGTAACAGCCCTTTCTTTAAAACTATTAACACTTCTTATTGTTCTTTTTGTATTTTGTTACTCTTAATTATGAAGATAATTAGACCATGGCTGTATTATCTGTATTACAAAAATAACAAAGAACTGAGCTACATGTTATCATGTTAACTCTCTTGGTAAGGATTACATATTAGCTATTGGCGCAATGCAGATTTCAATATATCTTAAACATACAGTACATGTAGCTTATAATGTTAATATATAATTATGTAAAAAAATGTATCAATAAGTATATCAATCATAGGAACATTACACATTTTTCGTGATTGTGAAATTGTATTTCAGATCTGGCAGAATGTTGATGATATTATACAAAGTAAACATGACCCAAATTTCATTTTGACAAATTTCAATAAAATCTCTTGGATTATTAAAAGATATTTATCTTTCCTATTTTTAAGCTGAAAATATTTTATCTTTATAGAAAAGTTTAAAGGCACAAGGCCCACCCTCAATACTTATAGTACCACTAATTTAACTACCCTTAAAGAAACTGGATACTACCTCGCTAAAAAGGAAGGAAAATTACCAGCTCATTTGGGGAAATAGAAATTTGACCTATAATCCATTTTCCTTCGAAATGCCTATCAATATTTCTTAAGATTTTCTCTATGTATCTAATCTTAAAGACTTATGTCTGATTTACTGCCATAGATATGCCGTTTCCATGGCGACGCAGCTTCCGACACATCCAAAAAATATGTTGTACACATCTTCCCAGTAAGACCAATGTGTGTACCAAATTTCATGACTTTCGGTCAAAAACTGAGGAAGTAGTTCGATCCGCAAGGTGTTTCCTTGATTTTCTGCCATAAATATGCCGTTACCATGGCAACGCAGATTCCGACTCATCCGAAAAATATGTCTTGCACATCTTCCCACCAAGACCAATGTGTGTACCAAATTTCATGAGCTTTGGTCAAAAAATGAGAAAGTAGTTCGATCCGCAAGATTGGCAACGGACCGACCGACCGACCGACCGACCGCCCGACCGCCCACTGAAACCGTTGACTGATTCCTATATACCCCCTTCAAACTTCGTTTGGTGGGGGTATAATAATTTGGGGGTATAATAATTTGGGACTAGAGTATTAGAGAGTATAGATCATTAGATATTATTACCTATACAGGGGATTTTTTTTAGCTGCAAAATAAAAGGCCGTATTTTACACGCAACTCCGAATCCGTCACCGGAGCGGGCAATATTTGCCATATTGCCCTCTTCCGACCAATGTACTAAAAAAGAGGGCAACTTTTTTGCCATATTCCACCCTTTCTTGTCAGCACGCTTTTAATCAAAGTGCATACGCGCAGTATTTTGTACGCGTTAAAGTGTACAGAGGTTTAAACAATGGATACGCGCGAAAAAAATTTACGTCACAATTGCTTGGCCCAGATTCATATCTGTATGAATAACCTGAAATCAGAAGGACTGACAGGCAAACAGACGTGTTTGTAATTGCTACAAAATAGGTATATAAATGATTATAGAGTCTAGGTAATAATAATAATATTGACTGGCTCTACTTTCGGTGGATATCGAAAATATTGCCCTTAAAAAACCATATTGCCCTCGTCTTCGACTTGGGGCAATATATTCTGATATCCCCCTCAAGCCAGTCAATATTATATAATTATCAGACTTAGATAGGGTAATCTATATATTGATGAATGAACTAGTAAAAGCAGATCATTTCAAATTAAGGTCAATTTTGATTTAGACTTAAGGTCTTCATACAAGCATTCTAATAAAGCACAATATCAAGAAACAAAGTACGTGTAAGATAAATTTAGAGGTGACAAAGTAATGCCCGGATGCATCGCGTCTGAGAAGAAGTCTAAATCTAAACTGAATTTTTAGGAATTATTTTTTGTCTACTCCAGCCTAACCAATTGAAGCAGGTGCACACATCAGCTGCATAAGGGTACTTGTTATTTGACTAGACTATGATGAGCATAAGGGTACTTGTTATTTGACTAGACTATGATGAATGGTGACAAGATGCTTCAAAAGATGTCTGAAAGAGACTGGATTATGCAAATTAAGTTCTCTATTTAGAGAAGAAATTTCCAAGATAGTCTGTATTTCATAACAATCAAGAAGAGTTCGCTATTCAAGTTTCTGATTGCAGTGAGCTGCCTGCCAAAGAGATTTATTTATAAAGATCTTAAAAGTTCTTGCATAAGCCTGAGTTCTTGGAAAGGTAAAAAATAATTTGTCAGCTTTCTCATTATTTGTATGTTACTTTGGAAGATTATCATAGTAGATATGTCCCCTGAAAAGGATTGCTCTTCAAATGCTCTCACATTCAAAATATGACAAGAAACAGCTAAAATGTTCGGGCCAAACATTTGTGTGTAGTCCCATATACCCATTTCTGTGTGCAGTGCATGTGACTCTCAGAAGGAATGAGTCAATTTCTTATCATTTTGGTGATTACAAAACCTTACAGCATACACCAATTCTTATGTGCTACATAATCAACCTTTCCCAATTGCTTTGAGAAGGTCTCTTTCACAATTAAATTTCATAACTAAAAATCCATGTCCATGTATTTACCTGTCACATTTACTGTATCAGGGTGTTTTGGGGGGTTTTTAATGAATATTTTCAATTCTTATTAACTGGAATACAATGTTTATTTCTTACACTGTCTTTCTTTGTTAATTTCACAGAGCCTATAGACGATGATTAAAATATAATTCCACTCCATGTTTCATACACAGAAAAAAATACTTATCACTAAGATAGAAGGGATAAGATATTTACTTGTATTGTAGACCTAAATTGTTATACCCTTGTGCTAGCCTTCCTTTTTCTTGAAGTATTTATTCAACAACAACAAAATACATGGGAGTGGTGAGCAAAGTAACTCTGGAAAGTTCTAGACAAAAGACGAAAGCTCTGGAAAGCATCAAAACTACAAAAAAAATAGCTACAAAAAAAATCTTTAGTTTTGGACGATTCCGCGCAATGTGTCCCGTATAACATACGTCTCTTTTCCACATATTTCATCCAAAATCTTAAAAGCCTCTGGATATTGCCATTGAATAACTGTGCTCTTTGGTATCACCAGCTATCGTCATGGTCATATCAAGAGATTAATCATTTATGAATAAAATATAGTGATAAATGTCATGTGGCCTAAGAAACACTCTGCACGGAATCTCCCTTTTACTACATGTAAATCTAAAAAAATATCCAATAGACAATAAAATGATTTTTACACTGGCTTCATTTGACGTCAAATGTTTATCTTGGTGCATTTGTTGTCATGCATGATTTGCCAAGCTGAAATGTCGTCACAAATATCAAAGTGTAGGAGGAAAAATCCCCTCAAAACTGACATCTGGTAACCTTCATGCATCCCTAAATTTTCTAGAAAACACATTTTCTCAAGGAAAAACCATCACATTAAAAACAAGTTAAGACAAATTCTTTATTCTTTAGAAATGTAAAATAATCATGCCACTGAAAAAATCTTAATGAAAGCTCAGTAATATACATTTTATAATTGTAATTACAAGTATAATGTACATGTTCCTTTAAACATCTTTAAATGTATCTTAATTAATGTTTTTATACGCCATTAGGCCTAGTACATAAGTACATGTCTAAAATGCATGTACTAGTTTATTATACATGTACATGCAATACCCTCAGCAACTATTTGAGATACATGTACATTTATATTGTGATTGTGTTTATATACATGTAGATCTGCTTTCAGGCTGTTATGAAATGCAATGTTTTGCTTCATTCACGAAGCATAGGCGGATGTATGTACAATACACATTATGCATTTGCATGATTCATACTTTTTCCCAGATTTCAGAGTACACTGGTTGATATTAGCAGCACATCACACAACAATACTCTTTTGTCAATTCTCAAAAAGCTACAGCTAAATATAAAAAGGCTTTTTTCTTGAAAGGCCACTGTTTCTCTGCTTCAGTACACAGCATTATGACAAAGAAACCACTTTTCAAGGATTCAGAAAAAAAATTAATTGTATTAACTTATATGTATTGTAAGTTCATGTGTAGACTGTTACATCAATTTTAAATTGGACAATCAACCTCTGCATTCACACAAAATAGTTCACAAACTTTAGTTTTAAGGTTCTATGAATACAACCACATACATGTAGACAGAATATGTCAATAAATATACAGAAATTAAAGTTACAAAGTGCGGTACTAACAAGATTTAAGCCATGGTTAAAGAGTGTAAAAAAAGAATATCAATCATTCAACCTCTTTCTTGTTATAGGCAGTGTGAGGAGTAATTGTGAAATTACCATGTGTTTATAGGTAATGTACATGCAATTGTCATATTGACAATTTTTGTTATCAGTCAAGATCTGACAACAATAATGTTTTAAGATTCTTACTCGCAAAATTTCTGCATTTGGAAAGGATCCATAGTTTGACTTTTAATATCTTAAAACAAAGCAATTTGAACAACCATCCATAAGAGGCTAATTTTTTATGACTTCCTCTTTACTTTTTGTATAATATGAAACAGCAACTTTCATTTCCTTTTATTATGTCGAGAGTATTTCAATGCAGCAATTGCCAAGCATGAAACAATCCATAGCAGCCTTTTCCTCTACCAGGGAATTATGTGAGCTAACATCACCCTTAAATAAAACATTTACAATTATTAATGTAAATGTGAATGATATGTGAATGACATGTAAAACTTAAAAACAATATTCAAAGAAACAGGAAAGGGGGGGGGACATGAAAACATACCCATGCATCCTTCTTTTAACTGAATAAATAGCATAGCAAATTATTGAATTAAATCTAATCCTTGCTATTATTATTCTTCTTTGTATGACATGGTGCTTCTCTAAGGTACAATGTACTTCCTTGGTATTTGGTATTTCTTTTTCATTTTCCTTAATGCACGACACAAGCTGACTTTGTGTAATTTAACTTTAATTGGTAATAATCTCTCATGCACAAATTAATTTGTGAAATCTATGAAACACAATCATTTCCATAATTAAAATAAAGTTAGTTTAGAGGTGTATCTGCACTTCTTTTCCTCTTTCTTTCTTTTTCTTCTTCCTGTAAAAGATCTACCTAAGACATCACAGGTGGATTCTCTTTTACAAATTTAATATCTTTTCCAAATATCACACAGAATGGCAGTCTAATGTCTTGAGCGCAGCTGACATACAGAAAGGAATGTTACTCCACTTAATATGTCCCTGCTCCCGCACAAGGCTTAATCTAATTCCTCCCCAAATTAACAAGATTAAGAGCATGTCGATACACATGTACTTTCTAATGCACATGAACCTCACATAATACATGTATATTCTTAATTGTAAAGCCCGGAAAAGAGAATAATGTGTAATCCTATATAAAGCCAGGACATCTTGACTGTCATGCAGTCTGTAACTTTTCTGACTGTCTGATGGTAAAATCCAGCTTATTTCATCAGGAAAAATAGCAGGATTTTGAACATCTTAAACATTACAAATATACATCATTTCAAAAATTTAGCAAAGAAAATGGCTCCATAAATAAAACATCATTTCCTTTACTAATGTTTTAGCACATGTCGACTTTTTTGTGATCAATACAATTTAATCTGCTACTTTTATTATTCTCCTCTAGAGAAAGAGGCTTTTGTACTTTAAACTGCTCTTTCTTGGTCTAAAATTGCACAAATCTGAAAAAGGTTTGGTCATCAATATCAATCCAATCCGAATACCCCAGGCCTTTAGGGATATTCAGATTTCCTGAATTGGGATAATCTCCATCAAATCTGCTTATGAATAAGATATTAGGGGCAAAAGAAGGGATAGAAATGAGGAACTAGATCTTACGTTTCATCCAGGAATGCTAAACCGAAGTAATCCTTCTCTTTGAGGTTGAAGTAAGATGCAACAAGGTCGAGCAGATCGCTGGAAAGTAGCTTCGGCTGGAAGAAGGAAGATACAAGAAAACAGGAACATCTTCAGATATATTAGAAATATAAGAAATCAAATATACAAAAATATAAACATCTTCACTTGAGCAATTTCATCAACTTAGAAATCAGTTTTAAAAATCATCCCCTTCATACATATACAAACCATTCCCCTTTAAAAAAAAAACACATTCATATGAGTACTAAAAGTACATTATTATATCATTATTAAATAAAATTTGAAGAAATATGATACATACATGTATCTCACATAGCTTTTACATTACATTTCTTGCGACATTGTAAGATAGTTCTTTTGTTCCTGCTGTTGTTGTTAATGTACATGAACATTTACGCAGATGTACTGCAAGTACATGTATACTACATGTACATATGTGGTTATATTATTAAAACCATAACAATCTGCTTTCGGGGAGAGACATTCTATTCACACAATAGGCACCATGCCTGAGTGCTATATCGTTACTCATCCTCATCCTACTATGATAATTTTACAACAAAACAATATCTTTGGAGAATGCATCACAGCTTGTGCTGAAACTGAATACAAGATTACACATTTGCTGAACATGTATGCAAACTTGCAAAGCTTGATGAAATCTTGATTAAAGGCTCAAGATGTTGAGGGTGTGCAGTTCTGTCACCAGAACTGTCCTGCATACATAATTGGCTAACCCTTTCCACTCCAGGAAATATAAGTTCTTTTACATATATTTCAATCCAATTATGATGCCTTGTCAAAAAAAAGTAAAAGAATTTATAATGTGTATATCTGCACCGCACCACTGAGACAAATTCAGACTGTAAATGTGAAATGAAATTCTATTTTGCAGCACATGCATGTGTCATATTTTTATCCAATTAGCAAGACGGGGACTGATATTGTTTCCTACATGTACTTGCTGTTGTATACCACTCACCTACTAATCATGATAATGCATGCCCAAGGTTATGTGACATTACTATTATGAATTAATGAAATTATTTGACGAGGTATTTTGATTCCATCTTCTTTTATTTGTTTTGCATGCTATCAACTTGACTTTCAAAATGCAATTTAGAAAGAGTACAGATCAAGGCAATATTATCTTGTACATTTATGCTGAAAATGTGAATTTTATAGTAAAATATCATTGTCACATAAAATCTCTTTTACAATCGCTGCACAGACTCTGTGGGGGATATTTTTCTATCAGTCAAAGCTGTCAATGTGAATTTCTATTTTTACCAATTTCCCTCTTGAAAGAACCGTAAACAAAATGAAACAGCATACACTGCTTTTGGCACCTTCAGAACATATTCCATTCTTTTATTGTCAATTTCAGAAGAGGAGAGGGGTTCTCATTGTTAAATTGATTCTCTGCTAATATCCCATTTGATGAGTCAAACCTAGTGGAGTGAATCCAGATGGGGTTTAGGGCTAATTGCAAACCGCATCACTGGGAGACTCCCTTGTTACTGCGCTCATCTGATGTCATCTAACCATGGATGAAATATTGGCTGGTTGCCCTCCACATTACACCCGCACCATACCCAAAATAGATTTTGAGTTGGGGGGAGGGGGGGGGGGGGTTGTCTCACACAAAGGGAAGCGTCCAAACACATGATTGCATTAATGTGATGCATATTCAGTGAGATTAGCTAAGTGAATCTAAAGTACAACATGCATGCACTGTGTCAGATTCCATCTACAACATCTTTGCCTCGTTAGGTTTTCACCTAGGCTTAATTGTAAATTAGTCACTTTCTTCAGATATTAAAGTAAACCTACCATGGAAACGATTCACCATAAACTTCTGTTTAAGGTTGATTTTGCTGAAGCTTGTAGACAAAGGGAAATGGCAATGTACTATTGAGAATCAACTCACGTTCCTGATAACCAATAAATATTTACTTTAAGCACTGCCTGTGTGTGCGCGCGCTGGTGCTCATTAAGGCAGCGACTTCAAATGTACCTGATCATATATCCTGTATTGTTTCCTTGACATTTCCTTGATGAGATAGGAACAGATGTTAGGAGTTTAGGACAAGATTGTACACATGTGAATTACTACTTGCAATGATAACATAAATTGTAGAAATGTATATTTTTTTTTCTCTACTGATCCCAGTGTATCACTGATTCAACCAGTCTAATAAATCATTAACTTATGAGGGAGTTCCTTGATTGAAACATTTGTTTAGATTAGGAAGCACCCAAATGTTATCAGCCATATGCAGCGCATTTAGGCGCTTCCAAGACTATAGAGGCAAAACTTTACAAGTTGAATGGGAAGATTGTGCTTACTTCTGAATGATGATATAAAGTAGCTCTGACTGTACTTAGTCAATATCATACAGACCATCTTAGATTTATGACAAGACTTTATGACTTCATGTCCCATCTGCCATACTTTACTCTGCCAATTTAGATCAACTTGCATGTCTCGTCTATTTTACATTACTTGATTATCATCTCAAGCTCCCTCCCTCATGTTTCGAGTCACATCTCTGTTTGGCCTACTGTATATTTTGAAAAGACAAGCTTTCAGCTTTGAATTTATATCCAAAATGATTTTGTATTCGAAAAAAATTAAAATTTAGGGTGACATGTCTTTTATGGAGTGGAAAGGCCCTATACTGCTTCCACCCCCCCCCCCCCCGATTTGTTTTCTATAGAAAGTGAACAATGAATACACCACTACCCCAAACATTAGATCATAACATCTCACACTGATTCATAATTCAAAACGGCAGATTGAGGAAGGGGCACTTTTCCTCTATGACAACAATCACACATGAAGTGACAACTTCCATTCAATTTATTTTTATTGAGGCAGGGGTGCTTGCAGAACAGTCATAGAAGGATTTCTAATCACTATGGCATTAATCATTATTTGATTATAATGTAAATGTACGTAATAATACAATTAGCAATTCAATACTTACAATACTTTTAATCAGGGATGCCACTTAGAATTGATAAAAAAAAAGTAGGAAAATCATCTAGAATGGGCCCTTGTATACATAAAAAGTGGTTTTCTATGGCTAAAAATATGTTGAAAAAGCAGAAATTCCTACTTTTGTCTGAAAGGTGGCATCCCTGTTTAATAATCATTTTTTTTTTATTCATAAAATACCAAGTAAGCCTTATGTAGCCTATTCCCTTATAGATCTTTCGTTAAACATTCATGAAAGGTGAGGCAGAGAAAATACCAACTATTTATCTTCCTCTATGATAACAACAAATTTAAAAAGGTGTATGACACATATATCCCATTTTTTAAAATTTTCTTACAAGGTAGGTCACAAATGAGACACTTCACGTAGGCTATGAACCTTCATGTAATAATACTGCAGATGTATGTCAAAAGACTTTTTGAACTTGATGGATGACAAGAACAAATTGGTTCAGGATGTAATCTATCACAGGACAAATTTGTTTCTCATTAGGAAGTCATACCGAAGACTGTATTTTCCCTATGGTGTAACCTGTATGCACAGGTACCTGTTCATGTATTCAGAATGTTTCCATTACTTTCCCATGTGGAGGAGTTTCCTTCTAGCTTCCTTATATCATTTGAAGCAGTAAAGATTTAACCAATGTAGTGTCTTAACATAGATTGTTCTTAGTATTCTTGACAGAATACAGGATGTGAAATATTATGAATGATGCATTTATAACTGTTCTTATAAAAAGCTAAAAGAGGGGTGCATAATGGGAATAATAAAAGCACAATATCTGGTTCAATTTGATGAAGTTAAAGGTCCAGCACTACAAATGGATAAATATTCCTAAATATTTTCAGCAATTCGCTAATGATAATGCAGCATTTACCAGAACAACATATACATGTAATACACCACATACATTGTACATACACATAATTTACATAAAAATATATGCATACAATTAATTTCATAAATCACCATAAATCATTATGAGAAGTCATCCACAAGAGAACATAAACCTCAATGCTTTCATTGGATAAAACTACCGGTAATGTCACCAACAGAGTTTTGTGACATAAATCTTTTTATGAATTGTTAGTGATGGCCATTTGAGAATTGCAAAAATTTAGTTTTGGGTCAGTTGTGATTTCATTATTTTGCGGCATTAAATTTTCGCAAATCTGAACCCCTTGAAAAATTCATGCAAGTTTCATGAACGCACAATTTTCTTGTTTTACAGTAACTGAAATAATTCAAAACCTGTAAAATTTCATAGAATTTTAGTTTATTTCATTGCATCTGACAACAAGGTCGATGATAATAATTTATATGACTATCATTGGATAAACAGTGCTTGTAGCTGATCTGAACAGAATTGAACTAGGTTATATTTAATGCATTCCTCCTTGCAATTCAAATTGACCATTGCAGACACTGAGACACCACAAGCATTCAAATGCAATTACTACCAATACAGACGACCTATAAATATGTCACCCTTTCGTCTCATTTATGTCCATTTGGTCTTGACTTGAATTCTTTGATACTCCCCTTCTCCCAGCAGTATTTTCAAACTCTCAGTATATCAACAAATCCAACGAAAAATGAATATATCCATCTTGTCATATCTCTGGATTTCCTAAAGAAGCCAATTAAGTAAAGGGGGATAGAGTCCTTGGTGCCATGGATAATTTAAAATTTATGAAGATGACTTCTGCAAAGAGCAGAGGCCAGATCCAAGGATGAGGGTAGGCCAGGGAGAGAGAGACATCCCTGGTAAGGCTCCAGCCTGTTGACATTTGGGAGGATAGTTGTGGAGAATGAGAATATGGGAACAGATTACAGTTATGAATTGATCCTCCAGTTTCAGACAGACTATGAATATGGAATAGAGAGCTGGGGTTTGATTTACGACAACTGGCACTTCATAAATTTGAGATTTGGCCTGCTTGCTGTGAAGATGAGAACTGCTACATACATGCAGTTTGATAAAGGAATGCAAAGTATTGAAGGAGTAACTTTCACTGAATGAATTATCAGCTGGCAATAAAAAAGGAGACTGTTGATAGCTGCACATTAACTAGCCTGTGAAATGGAACATTATTTCCATAATTCCATTACGTCACCTAAAATCTTAATCTTCTATCTCTCGCCCCTAACACATTCCAACAAAAACTCCCATGAAATAATTAGAATAAGATATGGGAGGGGAAATGGACTTGGTTAGCAAGTTTATATTCAGAATGTTAAATCTTAATTTTACATCCTTATTTACAAAATGTTGAATCTTAATCATAAAATAAAATCTTTTTAAAATTCTGCAAAAGGAAATATAAATATAGTCCTAATTGTTTCAACTATAAGAATCTTTGAAGTGTATTCAATCCTAACATTCTGGTCCGGCAAGAAACTACCCACTGGACACATCTATAAACAAAAAGGAAACTATGCTCAAATTGAAAAAAAAAAATTATCATGTACACAAACTTAATGTACATGTAAGCCTAGAATGCAGACCTACAGCATACTATCAATGGTCAGGAACAGAGTTATCTTTAATATCATCTGAACTTCCTCAAGAATGCATCTTTACTGAACAAATCATTATAAAAAATAATTAATACTATCAAATACATCTGGGAGGAAGAAAATCCCCTTGCAAAACAGGACTACAAACAAATTTTCTTAATTTCACTTTCCTGTAATAAACCAATGAAATACAAGCTACAATGGTATTAAATACAGGAATGACAAGAACTGTGAAACATATCCCTTAGCTCCTCCCATCCTTGGAAGTGACAATCTTGGGCAACTAATTGAGATTTTAACAGCTTCTGTGCAGTCAATAATACTTCAAATAAATGTGAGAGAAATAGTACTCTTTCTCTTACTCATCAGATGTCAGAATATCATAACATGGGCTAATAATTGCAAACTACATTCATCACTCCGGATATGGGATCAGGAAACGCAAATTACAGCTAAGCATACTTACCGTAATTCAGGTAATTCATGGCTACTATAACATTCCGCTCTCTTTCACTCTTCCTTCTACTCAAATTTCCTTTCCCCCTTTTTCTAACCAACTCTCCCACCCCCTTCTCTCTCCCCTCGTAAATGTGCCTATCTTCCTTTTCTATCTATCTTGTTCTATCCTGTAAATCCCCTCTCCCTACATGTATACATCTTTCCTTATTATCTTCTAACTCCTTATTTTTTCTTTCACTTATTTTAAGTTCTCAATCTTTTTTCTCTCTCTATCTACATTTTTTCCTTCCTTTCTCCGTATCTTTGTGTGTCTATCTATAAATACAAAAATGTGAATCTGAATCCAGCTTTATCTTTCTTTGTGGGCCATCCATCTTTTCTGTGTCTGTAAATTTCATTGTACTGTCACATCTGAGAATTCAAAGTTTATCAAAGTTCTAACAGATTCTGATTCACATCAGACAATACTGTGTAGATTTTTCATAATTTCTTTCACAAATATGATAGTAATAGAAAATCCAATTAGTAGGATTGCGTGTCAAGTAGGAAGTTTTGGGTAGTGTTTTGGGCCTTGCCTTATTTATCGTGTGATTCACATTGACATTATTAGAGTTTGGCAGTGGCAAAGTATGACAAGTACATGTATATAAGCATGTCAGGCATAGAGCTCTATGATTAAGAGGTAAGAGGTATATAAATAACTTTAACAGAAAAGGATGCTCTAAAAATACTGTCTACCTGAAAAATCACAGAAACTCAAACAGAAAAGGAGATTCAGAATAATCACTAAAATGTGAATCCACAGTCTAAAGCTGTCCATTCCAATATTATCATCAAAGCATTCCCATTCTGTTTGGGAAGTTTAGATATCTATATGAAATAACTTACCCTTCTTCCTTTCACATCAGAAAATATGCAAACTGAGACCAAACTTGATTTTTAATTGATCTTTAAGTTGGTCTTTTCATGTATGATATCCATTACTGACTGTTTTATGCCATCAAAACTGAGCAGTGGTGTGATTAATGGCAAGGCTTTGGTTGTGGGATGATTAAAAGATCATAAAATGTCAAGTGCTGACCAACTGCTCAAAGGCCAACTGCTTCCTTCAGGCATGCTACACAAATCAGCTCACCTTACCAGCAAAGGGTTAGTGAAATAGTTAGGGAATCAGTTCAGTTGAATATGGAAAAATTGGACATCTTCAAATATATACCTCACATGTTCCTAAATGTACAATACATGCTTTTTAAAGGGAAAGTCCACCCTGATATCAAGTTGTTTTTTAAAAGAAGCAAAAAAATTAAAGAAACAATGAAAGTTCAAGCAAAATCCAATAATAAATAAGAAAGATGTATATTTCTGAAGTTGTAATCAATTAAACGTAATTGGCAACTCTGTGATGTATCTTGCGAGGTCCTCTCTCTCTTGAACTGTACTGAAAAAATAATAAATTTCCATTTTCTCTGAAGAAAATATTTAATCGGACATGCACCCTCAATATAAGTAATCACTGCAAATACATTTTAAAACGTAACCTAAATGAAACAAAACTACATGTATTCCTTTATCAAA
This sequence comes from Heliocidaris erythrogramma, assembly GCA_025617745.1. Classification (NCBI taxonomy): domain Eukaryota; kingdom Metazoa; phylum Echinodermata; class Echinoidea; order Camarodonta; family Echinometridae; genus Heliocidaris; species Heliocidaris erythrogramma. The sequence continues at coordinate 17,380,617 of CM046853.1, read as the reverse complement.
ATCTGAGAAAATGGATATCTATAAAAATTCTGTACAACAAATGGGGAGAGGAGCATGCAAGATATGTCATGGAGTTGCCAATTTGTGTTTGGCTGATTACAATTACAAAAGTAATAACTTTCAAATTTCTAAAAAGATTTTGTTCAAACTTTCATTAATATATTACTTTCATTTTTCTGCTTTCATTTAAAGCAAAAAAATACCAGGGTGGATTTCCCCTTGTCATTAAATATATATGTGACCACTGGAACTTCAAGTTCTCTTTAAACAACACAAGGGCTATTTGCTAGAATGAGTTTCATTAAATTCCTCTATGCATATAAGGTGTTCATTTAAGGTGTATTCATCGAGCAAAAGGTCATCAGGAGCTGGGAGGAACAAACCTGAGAACGGGTGATTACCATCAAAGGTTTAATGGGAGGAGAGGTTGTCACGCGCATTCAAGCAGTTAAAGCTGGCTGGACACGAATCGGATATCACGTTATCACTGGTGTTTCACCTTTGATTTAAGCAAACTTAGTCATGGATTTTGAAGGAACAACTTTACATGTACCTGTAAGCAAACCGTCTCCCTCATGCATACACATGTATGCAGGCCTATTCTATTATCATGTTTCATTTAAGGGTGCAGTCTTTACGTCATACAAATTCACCTGATTAATCTTGGGAAATGTCATACACTTTATCCAGTTCCTTATCCAAAAATTCTTTGATCATCTTATTAATTTTTATCCACAAAATTTCATAATGATAATACAAAGGAGTTTCAGAAAAAAGTCATGATAACTACATCTGAAGTATAAATTTGAAGTAAAGAGCATGTATTGTGAGATGTTAAGCATTGAAAGTCTTTGCTCTTTGCTACAACCTCATAATGCAAAATTTATATCTCATTCATTGAGGAAATAGCCATCACTTGTCCACATTCAATTTCTATCTTTATAAATGGCATGTCTGTTGTCCTTCACAAATCAATTACATCCCCTAGGCAAGTATAACTGACACTGGAACCTGCTCACCCCCTCCTCTCCCCCTCCCCCAAACCCTCTCTCTCCCTAACCCTATGACACAGTTTGAGGAAGATCGGAAGGGTTCAATTCCAAGGCACTAAGGCTTCTTCAAACAACCTGACCTTGCCCTGGGATATGCAATTTTTCGCTCCATCTCTCGTGAAGATGAGCACATAGAACACCTATCCAGGTGAGTCACAAATGGGGGGTGAATCACTCAAACTTACCTGCACCAGTAATTCCACTCTCCTGTCGTCCAAGAGGACCACTTGCGTCCGCCTGCCCTCACTCATCTGTAAAGCACAGAGAAGAATGGGGGATAAAAGAGAAATTTATCATTATTTTACAGTGGCGGCCACTACACATTTTACAGCATTAGTACATTTACCACTTAAACCGAAACATATTCTTTGTATAAAAATATTCCAGGCATACACCTGTACATGTATACACAAATTAAATTTAAAAAATCTTTTTACATTATTCAATATTAGAAATCCCATCTGCAAAGTGATGATTTCACATTACACAAAAATCCTGTCAATACAGTAAATATACACTGTACAGTATATGTAGAGAACCACAAGAGTATCATGAACACGAAATATTCTGACAGTCCTTTCTAAAATCACTAATGGACATGTGGGATCTATTACAAGCCAACAGCTACGGCTTTCAATTGCGGTTTCGCACACAAGCTTGATAAGCTGACTTCGCATCAACATAGTCACAAAGGGGTGCATAAGGGTAACTTACACAAAAAATGCTTGGAAGGACATTAATACATGTAAAGTACATTTAAAAGATACATTTGCATGTCGGTACACGTAGGACAAATGAACCTGTACAAGTACAATGTATGTTTACATTCTGTATATTCATAGTGACAACCTATTTTGTCCTTTATAAATGCTCTTATGATATTGCAAATTACTTCTTGGCTCAAGGTCCATTCACTTCCATTAACTGAAAAAGTCCATATCATTAATGTCAAGGCCTGGACCCTGTATTGTCATATTTCTGTATCCATGGCAATGATTACACAACTCTTATAAAAGATCTCAATAAAAATATGAAATGCTGGTACACATCTCTTATATGATACAAAATGTACACAGTTGTTTATTTACTAATGTCTGTAGCTGTAAAAAAGAAAATAATGAAATCTTATAAACTTAATTAACACAATGTTTATGATAAACACAAAGTAAATAACAAAAGCAGGAACCGTTTTTCCATTGTATACAATATGTGTACATGTATGTCTACACACATTTCACTTCATGGAAGGAACAACCAAATATATTTTGACACTCATTTTTACTTCAACTTTAGAATGCCATCAAATAAGACATATTGGCCTCAAGTGCATGCAGGACCTTGATAGCCTATCCATCAGCAGCTCAATACAGATCAAGGAAGTCAGATAAATCTAGCCCTGATTGAAGAAAAAAAAAGATATTGACTTGTAATAGCAAAGTGGTACAATTGGAACCAATAAGCTGGTCAAATTGCCAAGCGCCAGTTGTTGTAGGAAGGTTGTCATCATCAGGTCAGACCAGGGGGAGAGAGAGAGAGAGAGAGAGAGAGAGAGAGCAAATAGAGTCTGGCTGAAATCCAGGTTCAGACACAAAAATGATTCCAAACATCAAAAGGTCTGAAGGTGAGATGTTCTATTTAAAGCTACATGCAGCATCAACTATATTGTTTACACTGAATGAGATAACTAAAATAAAGGCCTACCAGTACTCAACCATTACGGAAGTCCATGTTAGATTCCCTAGCACAAAACTTTTCACCAATTACACAGACAAGAAACAGGGAATAGAAATTTTCAAACATTAAAAAAAAAAAAATTATGTTAGCCTTTGAAGTGAAACTGAAATATGGAGTGTAATTAAGCCTACATGTACTTCACCTCAAACTTTATCACAGTATTCAAAGTTCCTGAACTGAATCAAAATCGAGCAATTCATTACGGGTCGTCCATCATATTAACCTACAGTTTAACAACATGAGAACATATCAGTCAGAGCATTACAATCTACATTATGGGTATACTTTCCACTACAAGTTGACATATTTGTTTGTGTTTTAGGGTATAAGGAGTATCCTTTGATAAAATATGTCAATATAGCAGTTAGCCAATAATAACTATAAATCATCATGCATAAAAAAATTAACCCATTGCCTACCGGAATCGTGTTGTCCCTGTATATGGCCTAAGCGAGTTACAGAATTCAGTAGTCATAAAGGTTAAGAATTCTCTTCCTTCTATTATAACACATGCCATGTTTCATGCATGAAAGTAGACAGCAACTTACACAGTACACATGTAGAACCCAACAGAATTGATTGATCTGTTTACAAATTACAATTACTCTAGAGCTTTCATTTACATGTATGTGTGTCGTAATTAAATGACTGTACAGCGAACATGTCCCCATTATGCATCTTCACCCAGGAGGTGTGAAACATGCAGTACAGGTACAGTAACAGCTTGCAAGGCCAAACAAATACAAATTGCTGTGTGGTTAGAACAGGTACATCTTTTATAACACTTCAATGGTTTAGTTCCATGTTCTCAAATGATTTAAGAGCAGCAATACTACACTACTGAAGTACCACCCCTGACATCAACCTCTCTTCCATTTATTCTTCCGCATCTTGAGGGAAAACAGCGATCATTAAGCTGGGAGCTGACATTAAGAGCGCATTGATTTAAGGGGCCATCTGGAATGAAAGTGTACTACTTTATTCTCTTTTACAGCAAGACAGCATGTAAATATATGTACTTTGTATCCCAAATAATGTTTAATATCCTCTGGGGAATTATCTACACTTGAAATGAATTGTAGGTACATCTAAAATATTCTGTAATCTGTCTATTTGCTTAAAAGAATCATCCTCATAAACTCCCTACAGAATCATTATCGATAAGAATATCACTCGCAAAGCTCCCATAAAATATAGCAACGTTGGCAAACTGCAATTTCAATTACCTTCACTGTGTTTTCTATTGAAGCCACCACCCTTATTCTCCTTGTGATTTCCCATTCAATATTGATTTGTGCAAAGGCTTGGAGGTCCCATCTAAGCATAATATTGGTTTAGCTGAAGTCTTGTTAAAGGTTACCCATTAATCCCCTTACCAACTTGTGCAAGGGTATTCTATTCTTCTCAGTAGCTGTGAAGCAGACAAGAAATGCATGAAAGCACTCAAGTGTAGTGGATTATTTTCTGCTAAATAAATGTCTCCTTTCAAAATTTATCACAATCTACTAGCAAAATAAAAAATGTGACAATATTTCAGTGTATATCGTATCATATGACTGAAGCTACCAACACTAACAGTAGCACCCTGGTAGTACTAGTACCATGGTTTGTGTATGCATCTGCATGTAAGGTGTAGAAGAATGCCTTCGAAAAAGAATGCCTTCGAAAAAGAATACATTCCAAGAATGTAGCAGATCTGCTGCACTATATTATTTCAATAACCAACCATCATTCAGCATTAGTTGGATCGCAGGGAGCCCTTGTAACAGAGTTATGGAGGGCCTGAAAGAAGGGTCCCAAATGAGGAATCTCCCCAACAGATATCCCTTCCTGCATCTGTCCTGAAGACACAGTAACCGACACCTCTTCAAACTTGCTAAAAGCTCTAATGTAATAAACACTTGATTCATGGCAGCTTGAAAACTATCTCTATCACTATCACAACAGCTTCTCTCTCATCTCCCAGACTACACTACAGTATAGTCTGTTCAGGAGGCACAGATCCTTCCAACTACATGTAGGCCGTCAAGTACACGTGTATGATGCTTTCGTTGTCGCCACAGTGTAAATTCAAATTATTTAGGACTACTCGTTGTAGACTGTAAGCCTATTCTGTTTGTGATGAAAAACACCTACAACTGATAATTATTGTCAGTTTTTGTTGATTATATGTAACTTTTGGATTCATGTAGATTCTTGATTGTATTGTGCACCTAATAGGGTGTTGCAAGAAAGTTGCAATCAATTGCAAATTGTAAAGCAAATTAAAACAACCATTCTGAATGGTTCAGGGTCTGCCCATTCAAGAAGATGCCCTTGCAACAATGATTTTGACTGGTCAGTACCGATCAGTTGCAACTTGCAATCAATCGCAACTTTCTTGCAACACCCCATATAAGACAGATATGTGTGCTTATCTCATACATGTGTATGTATGTACCGGTACATGTACAAATATACATGTAATTATGTATAATGTACACTGTACTTTGAACCAATTTCTACAAAATTGCACAGCAGCACGTAGTATAAACATAGAACTGTAGCTACATGTAATATCCCCCCTTACCTTCATCAGTCTTTCATCTTTTGTCTTTATTACAGTGGTTATAAAATGGGAATAAAACCAAGTTATGGCAGGATACCTTTATTTCAGCAAAGACATCAATTTTTGAACAAACGTTTTCCATAAGAGTTGATTGGCTTGAAAATGTAATGTAAACATGTACAAGTACACATCCAAAAAGGTAACTGCAGGTACATGTACATGTACACATGTGAGTACAATGTATATTGATGAGGCATATCAATAAGGACCATATTTCACAAATAAACATTATAATAAAATTGTCTGTTGAGAGGAAGAAGGGCTGTAACTCTATATCAAAGGATATGAGTTTCTGGCATTCAGCAGACCAAATGTAATATCATAATTACATAGAGGGCCTACATTATGACATGAGATATTAAACATGCTTGCTTGTTTTCCAACATCACTAGAATTTGTTGTTTAAGTGCTGTATTCAATGTTTACATACAGTGGCATGGGGACATGAAGACCTTCCACTTTAGAAAATATGCATCACACTCCAAGTGGTGAAAAAGGGTATCATAAACCAGAGTCATGCCTCACTGACATGCCATTGCAAGTGTTGAGGCACAGGGCATAAATTTGAAGACGATGAGTGTCCCATCCATCAGTTTTGTGAGTTTCTCAGAAAATATGTAGGGTGAAGGAGTCCCTTGAGTAGGATGAAATGGATTACTCCATGTGAAGTCATTAACATATATTTCTATTTTCCACTCTCCAATCAAATATATTGGTGTCAATATGTACTTAGAGGCAAGTGTGCTGTATTTGCCTAGATGTATGCTTCCACTAGTGTATTCAGTTCACAACACACAGAGTTATACGTACATGCATATATCCTGAGGAGCTCTGGAGCTTTATAACCTCCCTGAGAATCTGCATTGTTTTTCAGGAGATATCAAATGTAATTATCAATTTCATAATATGTATATATTCATGCATGTACTCCTACTTTTAATATTCATGTAAATGGATAACTGCAAATATAATTTGTTATTTTGCCCTGAAGGAGATGCGCCAAGCTGTCTTTAATCTGAGAAACTCTTTTAAGAGTCTGTGAGTGAGTGTATCAGGGTGTCCTGTTATCCCTCCCGCTACTGCTCGTATCCTAACTTTCTACTCCTTTCTCTGCCAGGCATGAAATACTACACTCTGCAGCCTCTCTCACTGGTGAAAAATCGATTCCCATCGCCCCAGCAAGAACAACCTCTAATTGCCATATGAGTGGTTCTGTTCAAGAAGCCTACAACCACAGGAGCATGTTGTGCTGTGGACTCGGATGTGGTCTAAAAGCTTACTGGAGAAACTCTTTCAAAATGTTTTCAGATATGAAATTACATCTCACTGTCTCGTTTGAAAAAATATTGTTCTTGGCATTTTATTTGCAATGATTTACACAATGGCATGTGGCTATCTTGGCTCAAATATTCCCTCAGATGATTAAAACTATCTACATTATTTTAATTACAATATTCAGGCAATGATAAAATGCTTTGATAGCTAAAAATACTGAAACCATTTGATGTATAGTGTTTGATTAAAAGAAGTTCTCTTCCCTTGGACTTGAAAGCCATTTTTGCCCTACAAGCTCAGATTTCCATTTTGTCTGGTGAGAGCCAGAAGGGTGTCAACTCTGTGTCAAAGCATATTAAATGCCCTTCTGACTCTTAAAAAGACGATATGTTCTTTTCCTACATGTACTTGTAGTTGTTTACAGTTTACCTTGTTTCTTTGTTATTCTGTAAGCTTTATTCGCATTCATTCTTTATGTAATGTTAATCCAATTCTATTATTTTGGGCTTAAATGTAAATTGATTTAAATGATATACATGTACATGTATGCCATGAAAGTTATTCTCAGTTTGGGTGTATACAATGACACAGTAATTAACAAATAAAGGCATTGAGGTTCTAATTGTGCTAAATTGGTGAGGTTAGTCCCCAAATACCTCTGATATTATGAAGGTTGGCAAGCAAAAGGCAGGATGTTGCAGCTTTGTCATACAGATTAAAAGATGTGATAAATACATGCAAAAGGGCAGCACTAAAAATACTTCTGTCATTCCATGCTCCAGGACTTTGTTCAGCTCATTCATTCAGATTTTTGGCTCACATGAGAATTGGGAGATTTTATAAGCACTCAGGTGATTCACCAAAGAGCACAAACATGGCCACTGGGGGATAAAAGTACAGACCATGGCGGATGAGGGAATAAATATATTGTCACGACGTTGTAAAGCTGTTTTCCTTTTGGAAAGCATATCAGAATTTCAGGCTTGATTAATAGCAACAATAGTTATTATCCATGACCAGCAGGGGATACAAAATACAAATATCCTGGAAATATTAGATGTGTAATCATGAGTAAATATTTTGATCTATCCTTAGTTTCCGCACAACTGCCAGTACATAATCATGACAGCATAATGAGCAAATCAAAAGTAAAAGATTTAGAAGAATAAATCTTTGTGAATAGTCAGAAATAAAAAGACAATAACATCAATTTCTTTACAATACAGGTCAAGTAGGACTCAATTATATTAGTACCATGAAAAACAGTACCTGGTATGAGTCAAAAATAGCATGGCAATTTTAAACCATACAGGTCTGTGTGGATAATAAAATTTGAACAGTTGATTTTGTTGTTTTTGTTTTGGGGTTTTTCTTTTCCTTGGTTATGAAATCTATCAGTCATCCATGTACATGTACGAATGCCATCAAGTGATGTCATGATTAAGCACTAATTCCAATTGTTGTGTTCATCCATCTTGCCGAGAGCATAGCGGTCAAAGTATGCATGACTGGACCTCATGCATTAATTCATAGTGCCAGAGGGAACCCCTTGCCGAGGTCTAAACCACTTGACATCAAGTAACCACCCTGACACAAAAATGTGTGTATGGGACTGAGTAAGTGTCATCACACATGATCAACACTGTATTGATTCTTGCAGTTGGTCCATAATTCAAACAAATTATTTAACAGTAGGGCTGCTAACTCACAAAACAGTAAGATTTTTGGAAAAATTATTTGTTTTATTAAAACTAGCATTCATTGTTTTTGTGTTGACAAAAGAATTTCACTAATTAGTGAGACTCTTGATTCATGATTCAAATCTCACTAATAAGTGTATTTCTCTCTATAATATAATAATAATATTCCGCTTTTTATATAGCACCTAATACATCAATAGTTGTGTTTCTAAGCGCTTTACAGATATATTATTACCCCGGTCATCGGATTCTGACATGCCCGCACACAATGTGTGCACTTTATCCGCTCCCTGTGGAGTATTCCAGCAAGAGCAGTACAGTGACGCTCAAATTGCTAAACAAACGACATTAACTTTCGCATCCTACCGGGTACCCATTTAACACCTGGGTGGAGAGTGGCAAATGTAGATTAACGTCTTGCCAAGGACGCTAGTGCTGCGGTGGGATTCGAACCCCGCAATTCTTTTCTGTGCACTTCTTGTACGCATGGGTCAGCTGATGTAAGGGGGAAAGTGGTTTCATATCCCACAAGTAAACAGGCAAACAATAATGCAAAATCTCACTTTTTCTTAAAATGTGTGTAGTACGTACTTATATCAAAGTTCTATATCACCTTTTTCCCTCCAATTTCACAGAATGTACAAACGTAATACTGACAGGACATGCTAGACCGAAAGAAATATCTAGAATCGCAACTTACGCAGAATTGGCTGGAATTCAAGCTTGAGCACCACTCCGTAACCCTAAGCACTACCCAAAGCAATTTCATCTCTTCATTAAATTCTCTCATTCTCCAGTCCATGACAAATTTGATATTACCAATGCAGAAACGATGAAATGAGTCAGTGGTAGTGTGCGATTCAGATCGCCACACTCGTTCTAGTGGCCTTGGCCAGCAGATACAGTCAAACCTGTCTTAGCGGCCACCTGTCTATAGCGGCCACCTGCTTATAGCGGCCACCAAAAAATCCCCCGCAGGAAATTACTGTGTTGTAGACCCTGCATATAGCGGTCACCTGCCTAACGCGGCCAGCGGCCACCCATTATGTATCCCTCGGACAATATCTGACCGCGTATAGCGGCCACTATTATCGAGTCGAGCCGTAGCTTCATGCACAAAAAAGTAGTTTTTGCCATAGGCGCGATGTGTTTACCGAGTCCTAGCTCAGTCACACTCTCCCACAAACGTCGTGAATAGATTCTACAATGGCCATGAAGATCTAATAGTTTCACCACATTGCCGACTAATTAGAGATTAAAAATCTTTTTAGTAAGAATTAAGCACTAGTATTGTTCGTTTACGTAATCTTCGCACCATCCAGCTGCAATCCCCTGCACTTTAGTTGTATTGTTCTCCTAAGCTATAGCGGTCGGCATTGCATTGATATTGATCACCATTGCGCAATAGCGCAGGCTCGTACACTTCAATATAATTTTTTATTTTTTAAAGGTTTATAAAAAAAAAATTTGAAGCGTTAAAACTTTTGAAGAAAATAATAAAGGAGTAATTTTTTTTAGAAAGTGAAAATAATAAAATACTACCCAAGTATTATTTTTTTTAAAGATCAATAATAACGATTTCATGTACGAGAGATTGTCCTGCTGAAAAACGGCGTGAAAACTCGACTCGATCGGATCGTCCACCGGCGATCCAGGCCATTGTCGACGTTCGCACTTTCGACGAATGCAAGCGAGCACCTTCTATCGCCTGTTCTCAAAAACAGTTAAAACTTCTTTTAAACCATTCAAAAGGCAAATATTTATTGAATGAAAATTGATTGCACGATTTTATTCAAAAGATAAACTTATTATTGTAATTTTTTGACAGGAAGCAAAAGCATGATTAGACATCGTTTTTAGACTATAAAAATCAAGAAAAGCAGTCTACCGCGGGTGGTACGTACTTGGTAATTTGAGGGAAAATTCATTTTACACAGATTGCTCGTATATCTATTGTTTTACTCATTTTTTGACAGCAAAACATCTTATTTTAGCATTTATATATCATATGACATGTTATACGTCAAATCTGTTGATCTATAGCTTGTTTTCCTAAGTGATATATATGGATGCATGCACACTAACTTTGTTGCGTGTAACAGTGTATGTGCAAAAAAATAAAAATGGCCGCCGACCTGTCGATAGCGGCCACCTGTCTATAGCGGCCACTTTTTCCGTTTCCCTTCGGTGGCCGCTATAGACAGGTTTGACTGTATATGAATATGATTTCGCTCAAGAGAATCTTCAAATCTTGAGATGGGGCTAGGGGACTGATTAATCAATGATTCAACTTTTTGACAAAATGTTATGTGTGCACTAAAAATAACATCATTAATATCAATAACGATTATTTGCAAACTACAAACTATCAATATAACTGCAGTTGATAAATAATAAACTTATATTTTTCCTCAGGCAGATAATAAACATTCATTAAGGGAGGCATAGTGGATCCTTTCTTCGCTTTATTAAAGCACAAGTCATTTCTTCTTGTTCAGGCTGCTAAAACAGCTTCATGAACAAATGAACCCATCAATGGTATTGTCAGTACGAATGCTGTGGACTTATATGCCTGCACATATTTTTGTTCCCCAAGAATTCTTTAATTGCAAATCTTCGTGTTTGTATTCTCTAAACTATATTGAATAACATTGTTGGCCTATTCAACATCAATTTTAATAATAACTCATGGCCGCAGCTGAAAAATTCATAATCATAATATTGGCCAATATTAGCAGGCCAATCAGCTATAGGGCTTATCTCACGCTGACTGAGAAAATTGAATTCCAACACTGCACTGATGATCATTGCGTCTTCCCAGTCATGTAATTTTGTATGCAGAGTAAACACTGGGGAAATAAAAGCGAGGGCCAGCGTGGCAACCTATCAAAAAGAAACTCTGGGCATGAAATCACACATTGGATTTGTTTTATGATGAAGGTTATTGGAAAATCAAGTTTATTCACCATCTCACAGCAATGCTCTTTCTCATCGTTTTTACACATGTATGAATTGCTTTTTGACATCCTGCCAGTGTCTATGTATATACTACATATACTGTATGTCTTCATTCCCAGTACATGTATGATCAAACAGACAGAATGAACTTTAGCACACACAAAAAAAAGAACTGCTTTTAAAGGGATACACCACCAGGCGGCCGTGGGGAAAGTCTGTATCACGTAAGACCCATTCACTCGTACACAAAGTTTATGCATCAAACGAATCCGTTGGACTACTACATGTAGGATTGCATTTCGGACTGCACGAAGCAGATTATTTTTTTAATGAAACTGATTTCATTTTATTAGAACTACATTGTAGGCCTAAAACAGGTATATGTACATGTAGGTCAACATTCTTTAAATCTTGCCCATGTTGCTGTGTGAAATCTCAAGACTTTCTAGGGGCTTACATGTACTTTCACAATGAATTCCTCATTGAGATCAGCTTGAAACACATACATGTAGTACAGCAAAATAATTTCAATTGTATTTGATATGGGAACTGCAATTCAAATACTGCTTTTGTAATATCACTAGTTGCCTTGTGTGTGAACTGTCGTAATATTACTGATATGTCTCCATGGAGGATAAATCACTCAAACTTGCCACAGAAACCAAGGTAACAGCAGGGTGAGAGGTCACACAGGCTAGGGGTCATGCCAAGGTGAAATGAGATGATTACTTTCAAACAAAAGAATACAAGTTCAAATTCTCTATTGGAATGAGTAAAACAAATTCCTACATCAATTCATTTCCATCATCAACATCTGTGCTCCAGATTGATTTATTTTCAATATGATTCTAATATTGACAAAAGCAAGGCTGCCACCAATCTTACCCCACTGGGGTAGCTGCTGATTACTATCCCATACTAAAAGTAGACCTCGGCCATTCATGTGGCATACATGAAGGCCCACACATGTATGCACATCATGGTCCTACTATGGCAATATGGTAAAATTACCAATAATTGTCACTTGCTAGATTACCAGGAGCATAATAAACCCTTCAAGGATTATTAAGAAAACTTCCCATTTTACAACAAAAGGTGTACATGTAGTTGTAGCCTTAATATTCCATAAAAAAAGCACAAAATTGGAATTGATCCCCTAACCATACCCATTGTCAGAAGAAAAAAAAAGCAGTCAAAATATCATAATTTTGGGTGGCTTCTTCAAAATGGTAGCCCTTAAATGGAGTAGTGGCGAAAATAACTCTAGAATCCTTATTCCAGAATCCAGATAAGTGAAATATTACAGCAAAAACTAACTATGTACTTGTAAAATTGTACTTGCAGACTTTGTAAGTTTGCAACACAATGCAGATGAAGCAAGAAGAATCATTCATTCTCCCTTGAATTTCAATGCCATAACTTATTTTTCTGATCCAATTCTTTGTTTTTGCGGAACAACCTACACTTGTGTGGGCAAGATATAATGACATAATCCTGCAAATATTTGATTCTGAACATTACTTTTAACATGACACAAGTTTGACCCAGATTGAGATATTTGTGATCGACCACAAGTGATGACATCACTCACTACGTCTTGGGAGAAACTGAACACTGAACAAGCACACAAATGCTCCTTGTCAAACCAAAAATAGATGAGCCTGCACCCTCTACTTACATGTATCACTGCACTCATAATGATAAAATATGATGACAAAAACTTCACACACATTGCTTCATTGCAATAAAATACATGCCCAAGTAGTACACATTTAGGCCTACATGTATATAATAGCTATTCACATAAATATAAGAATATAATCACAATGATGATACATACATTATGTACAACTAGATATTAAAAATTGACATACAGTAACATGTACTGGACACAAAAATAAAACCATCTGAAAACCAAAGCACATTGCAAATGTTAATTGTAGTATCCTACATCCTGATTTCTTAAAACTATGCAGTTTTAACAAGGCAAAATTTAACTTCCATGTAAAGTGATCTATTTTGTTCTATGAGTTGTGATTAAGATAGGGGTACTCCTTTTGGTCCATTTTGGATTGAATTTCATCCTGAAGCATCCTCACAAGTCACCTAGTCATAGGCCCTTGCTAATCCTTCTTCATACCTGCCTTACCCCTAAAAAATTCATATTTGCTAACCACTTGTGTCATGCAAATTACTCACTGCAAATTTAAAGAGCAATATAGAGTACATGAGAAGACATCAAATTGAGCAATTTCATTTCCAGCTCCTACAGCTTCCAGGTGAGAAGCCTCAATTGAAAATTTTATTTTAATGAATTCTTCCCCTGTCACGAAAGGGAGGCAAGATGGGTGAGAGGGCTTCACAGTGCAGTTCATATCATGACACCATTAGAGTCTAGCAGTGTAAACAGCCTGAGGAGTTCCACAGAATGAATGTGTCATACATGAAGGGTGTGTTTACACTGCATTCACAGTCAGCTTTAAAGTGAAACTGATACAGAAAAGTCTTGATAAAGTCTGTTATAAATGGCCAATTATTGATTTCAAAGTGTAGACGTACATGTACATTACACATGCAGGCTGACAAATTTTCAAATGCCACCTTTTTATTTTCATTTCATTTTCTAAGAACTAGATATGGTAATCTTTTTTTACACAGTCCTTACTGCTTTTAAAGATCACCATTACTTACATGTTAGTACTTAAGAATAAGTTATCAGTGTCACAGGATTCAATAAAGCATATGTAGGCCCTACTTATACATCAAGCTACATGTACAATATACTGTAGTCTGCAAATTCACATAACAAAACCCAATGAGCATACATGTTGTAGAAAAAATAAACAAAAATAACAATGAATTTGTACATGGAATGTACTGGTACATCAGCAAAAATCGAGTTGTTCGCACTGCAATTTAAAATTTTCAAAAATACCCCAGTTCTTTACAATTTCTTGATGAAGCACTCTGTTTTCATCATATAAAACACTTTATAGGCCTAGATTAGGAGATAATGAGTTTAAACGTGCCCAGTATCACTTCCACAAGATATATGTTGTCGAAGAAAGAAGAAGGTTAAGGGTGGTAACATATTTTAACACTTAGGATATATCCATTGACACATCCCCAGGAGATTTCAATTTCCAACATAATTCTTCTTCATCCACTGAGTACACAAAGCTTCCAAACACAGACTTCGTGACGTTAAATCGTGTTAATGATGATTATCATATACCACTATTCCCCTGCCTCCAGAGAATAGGGATAAGCTACGTGTCAGTCCAATCAGACAAATTAAAGTTGCCTACTGGTAAACATCCAAATGATGATGACATGTAGGAACAGGCTGTATTTTGTCATTGTGTTATTTTTTTTTAAATCTATTTATTGTTATATTTGTATGTAAAGCTTGCAGAGCTCATTCCAAGACGAAATCAGATTAAATATAATAAATCACCAATGGTTTATTATATAGACCTACATGATTGTATGGCCTGGATTCGCCATTAGCTGAACTTACATGTACATTATGATAACATTTTATTTGTTAGTGTTCAAAATGGTAACAAAATCTTTCTTCTGCCCTACAAGTTACCAAATCTGCATGACTGCGTTGTTCCTTGTCAGAAGTATATGTTTTACTCTACATGTATATACACACAATGCACCCACAAATGCTTACAGAAACCGCAAATATGTGATCTTTGACCCAAAGTTGCCATTGTACATGGTAGATGATGTTATCCGATGCCGAATTACTCATGATTGGAGGGTATGGAATTTGAAGGATACAGGATTTGAAGAATATACAGGATATTACTGATTCACCATCTAAAGGGAATCCTATCAATCTGATAACCTTACACTAAAGAACTGTAGATGGCCATGCAAATGTATAAGCATAGTATAAGTAGGCCTACATAGGTGTATGATACAAAAGGCAAAATCTCACGAATATGGTATCTGAAGTTAATCTTTGTACATGTATGTTAAAGATGTGTTGAACTAATAATGCTATACATACATGTACATATAGGCCTACACAAAAGCACTGATAGCCTTGCTCTTGAAAATGTCTTACAGGATAAACTAAAGTCACACACAAAAAAACCCTAAACCAAAATAGAATGCCTTGCAATTTTCTTTTTTTAAACTTCAGAATATTTTTTCTATTTTTACAGAAAACATTATTGGGTTTCTTTTGTGTAATGGTCATTCTTGTCTGTAATATGTAACACAGACAGTTATTATACATGTAAGAGAAGTACAGAAGTGAATGAATACATCCTTTAGGAGCAGGCCCTTTGTTCTCATCTGATCATCTTGCAGCACACGCAACATCTACAACAATGTCAAATGAAAGGATAAAAGTAGTGTGGTAATTCTTGTAAATCTCTAGCATTTTCTATTTGCAAAACAATAGATAGCCACTTTACAACTTGTGTTACCAAACTTTGTTTGAAATGCAACCATTTCCTTGCTCAAATAAATCCCCCTTGGCCTTATTCAAATTCTCAACAGGCGCCTGACCCACTGGATTGAATCTACACAATGGTCATGCATGAGAGATTCACAAAATGACTAGAGTGGCATAGAGTAACTGTTGAGAAGGGAACAATACATCCAGTGAAGCCTACAAAAGTACCAACACACAGTTTTGTACATGTATGGTACCAGTGCGCAGGTATTAACGATAAGATTGTCAATACATGTCGATTACATATTCCAAAAAGTAGGCCTACACTTGAAAAGAAAAACAAAGTCAGAAATTTTCTGTTTAGTTCTACAGTGATTCTACAGTCCTGTAACACACACAGTACAGCAACATTTATAGGCATTTCTCTTCAGAAATAGATTTCATAGCATCAGGCCATGGCCTCCATTTGTATTTCTATAGTAAACACTGCAGGGGTACTGAGTGATGATGGATGTCATACTGTCTAACCCAACCAGCAGGGACACTCACGAATATGACCTCAAAAGGCAGCAAAAGATAACATCAGTGACCAAAAGAGAGTTCTGGAGTCTACAAATTATGATGAAAATCACATTGGTAAATCTACTGGCCTACAATAAATGTACAGCATTCAGATGCAGGCCTATCGGGGATGGAAGGCCTCTTCAGAAGACTAATATTCTACAAATAGGTTTCCACTTTCCATAAAGCATGGTATACATTTCTTTACTACATGACTGTATGGTCAAGATTGCTGATAGTATTAAACTGTATGACATGTAGCAACCACTTGTCTGCATTCCAGAGGCATCACATCATCAAAGCCATTAATCTCTACTCTTGGCATTGTGTATCAGTCAGTGGTCACCTCTTCTGGCATTGCCAGTGCCATGCTATGCTATAACTTCCATGGTGCCTCATGATTAATGACTTGCTGAGATATAAACGGCAGCCATTAATCAAAGAGGAAAATGATGGATAGATGTACAATTTCCATTCAGCACCCAAGAACACTATCCACTTGTGTACATATTAGACCCCTGTTACACATACCTCTGAAAGTGGACTGAGGCCGCCGCCATCCCCATACCTGTGAAAGTGACTGGGGCCGCCTCCATCCCAGTCCACCTCTGGATGTGGTTTGAGGCCGGCCTATGTGTAGACTAGACACAAAATTGCGGGACCGAGTATGTGTAACAAGGGTTTTAATGGTCTCGAGGCGGCTTCAAATTGCAGGCGTGAAGCTGGCTCTGGGGCCGCCTTTGAAAGCCGATGCATGTGTAACAGGGGTCTAAGTTGTAACAAAGGGGGTTGACGTCAGTAGATGTAAAACATAAAATGCATGAAATGCAATATTCTATCTATCAAATGTTTTGACATTCATACACATTCATGCTTGTCAAAGTAAAACTTTTTAGTAACTATAATGTAAATAATAAACGGCCACCTAAAAATGACTTTGTCCATTTCTTTCTGAATGTGCAATAGGTGTCTCAATCACAGATATTTCATTCACCATTTCAGTCAGAACCTGTCTACAGTAGGACATTCTAAATGTAAGTTATAGAGAATAAATAATTGTACTAAATTAAGACAATCAACCTACATTTAAATTTCAGTGAGTTAAATTCAGACCCCCAATTCTGCCCTCCTCTTGCCTTTAGTAGCCACCCTATGGTGATAATTTCATTTCCACAAGCCCCAATCAATAGTAGTTCTCACTCAATCGAAAGCAAACAAAATAAGGAAGTCAGTGCTGGATGGGAATCAATCCTTTCAATTACTCTGACACTATCACTGCAAGCCATCATCCATCTTGTCACTGAACTGCCATCAGGCAAGGAAAGGAGATCTTTATTTTTATTAAAGGATCAATATACCTCACCCCTTGCAGTTGGTTGCCCAGGATCTGAGCCACACTTTAAGACTACCTCTTCAAAAACGAAGTACGTGTAAGACATAAAACATGCCCATATAATCTAGCCTGCTAGTTGTTTCCTTTGCTTTTTAGAAGACATCCCTGTAATCTATTCTGCTTTACAAGAATGATATTTTGATTTAAGGGAAAATAAAGGTCAGATATTCCATATACCAGTCGCCACTGTCTTACTCAACCATGAAGCCGGGAGTTACTGCACTTTTCCTTATCCATATTCCATACCATGCCTCCTCTGCAAAATGTAATCTCCATCACTATACTCTCCAACCATATGGTGTCTGACATTCAAGACTCAATATCTTACTGAATCTGGTGATAAGAGGCAGAGACCCTTTACTGCCCTGATACTATCTGGACAAAATTTTGACACTGTATTTGGAGTCTTGGACTACCTAATAAATCATAATTGTCAGTTTCAGTACTCCCTGATACACTATCTAGATGGCATGACTTCAATGAATGCAATTATGATAATCCATAATTGGCTATCTTGAACAGGCAACTCAAGGGACTAGGTGGGGAGGGTGATGTAATTTCCAGGGTCTGCACAATCTCCCAGGTCTATCTCCTTAGATTTTCTACACTGCACGTACATGTAAAATGTAGCTTTAAATGTATCAATTATATTATATCAGGGTTGACATGATTTAAACCAACTTTAAATTGTGAGAGTTCTTTCAGACAGACTCTTCTATTATTAAAAGGGGTGTACAGGTACTTGTATTTTATTTTATATTACAAAGGGTGACAGTGAATGACCCATTAACCCACTAAGAGAGAAAATACCAATAAGCAAAAATATAGGATTACAAGTAACACATGTGCTTGTACATGTATGTACATTACCACAGTGTGATAAGTTCATTCAAGGATTACTCTAATCCCCTACGGGATCAGGCAAATTCACAGGACAAAACACATCCTTAATATAACAAATACACATGTACATGTAATTACTGACTAGCACCTACCACAAGTCACAAAGGGGAAAAAAGAGACAATGCAAGACAAGGAGCCTAAGACTGAGCCTAAGACTGAACTTCACTCCTTTTTGTGAATGATAGGGAAGTTTCACAGAAACTGGAGTTGATAATGACTCATGTCTGAAATCATGCATGGGTGAATTTAATTCCTTGTTCTCATGCAATTTGTACATTCCGCCCTGCATGAAGTAGAAAATCACATCTGCAATATAAATGAGTGCAAGGATGCTAATAAGATATTCAATACAATGAAAGCTACATGTATGTATTCCAAACTGTACATGTGCATAATAACATTTTAATTTGTGAAAGCTGAACTAACTAAAAACGGCAAGAATAGTAATACATGTACTTGCACAACAATTTTCATTTATAAATCAAAATGTTGACTAGACTAGCCTTCACCATTTCCATCCTTCTAATACAGCATACCATGACGACTATACAGACACAAGGAGATATGACAGACTCTAGCTACTGGTGACTAAACACATTAATTCCACCAGATGCAATCAAGTGCACAGTGGGAGAGATTTCTGTGTAAGGAAGAGATGACACCACACGGTTTTGATGCAAATTATTACTTACACGTATGTTTAATATCAAACATACATTTACGTGTACATAGTCCTACATTACCATATCTACTCTGCTTCATTTCTCAATATTTGAATTTGTGAAGGTACTTTATGTTGAGTCTACATGTGTATAATTTACATTTGATTTTCTTTAACAATTGATTTTCAATGAAATCAGGTGCAAAAAGTATATCAAAAGTTGGCCAAAAGGATAATGTGCTGACTGCCCGGCTACCTCACACACATACATGTACATGTGTACATGTACATCAGTTACCTGCTCAAAATAAACAAAGTGACGTCCTAAACTGTTTTAAACATTATTTTCCTAACTCATGTTTATTTTTTGAATAATCATAATAACAACAACAAAAGTTGAGATTGCAAAATAGTATGCTTAGTTGAAAAAGATATATTATATCAATCAACAATCCTTTAAAGGAAAATAAGGGAAATCAAGCATTTTTATAAAATTGAATCAAGTGAAATCAGTGAGAAATAATGATGAAAGACTAAAATAAATTGATCAAATAATCATGAGAATATTAATGTAAGTTCTGAATGTCTGAAAAATGAGAACACTAAATATACAGCAGCATTTGTAGAGCTACATGTAATTGTGAATCTCAATCGGCAGATTGGTCAAGGTGGAAAAAAGGAAATGTCCTGCTCAGCAATCTTTTTTCCCCCCTCAAAAACATTTTTAAATCATTTTGAATATAGGAGCAAACAGAAGACTTGCCTGTTATCAAATTATACTGACATTACCAATACACTGATTTGAAATTCCCTGTAGACAGACCTACATGTAGACAAGTCAACTCGAATTTCAAAAAGTTCATTAGAAAGTCATAAGTGATTCTTTCGACACAACATTTGCTCCTGACAAAGTGCAATATTTGACTTTATGTAGTGTTAAGATTAGGGTTGGATACAATTTTGGATTAATGGTTAAACTAAAAAGTTAGGAATTTGCATAACTGGGGAAATCGACCATGGAGCATATTTTTCTTAACCTGGAATACCCACACATTTTGTGTCCAGACAGGTTGGTTATCCAGACAGATAATTTTCAAATATGGATCTAGAACATCTAAACTTAAAGCTAACTTGATAAAAAAAATCAAACACTTTTCTATTCAATATTTCATGAATCTATCATATGTTGACAATATTCTAAATGGCAAATATTCACAGACTGACAAAAATCAGAAAAATAAAGTTAGTGCTAACTTCTTCTTCTTACTTAGTAATAAGGTTGAGTTCTGGACGCAGGTAGCAATGCCTTTATGTCCAGATCCTGGTTGCCTGATAGGACTCGGGCAGTATCGACACGGCTGGGGGAGCTGCTCCGTATTTGAAATAAAATTAAACATTGTGCCAGAACCTACATGTATCTAGTCTATTTTCAAAATGTACATGTATGACACTATCAGCCTCCACAACACAGTTTGGGAGGCTGTTCCACATATTTACTACTCTCATGGAAAAGAAATTACTACGTATACTTTTATTGGCTCTTCTTTTGCTTATCTTATACATGTACATGTAGCTATTACCCCTTGTCCTGGTAATATTAAGCGCAAGAAGAGGTGCTACACTTGGATCGTACATCTTTATCATTTGAAAGTCTCAATCATATCGCCTCGAGCTCGTCTATAAACCAGGGAAGGCAGTTTCAGTTTCGAAGTCTTTCTTCGTAGCTGAGACCTTTCAAAGAGGGAACAAGTTGAGTGGCCCTCCTCTGCACATTTTCCAACGGCACCAAACAGATTGAGCATACTCAAGATGTGACTGAACAAGAACTTTGAATAATCTTAAAACTATATGCTCATTTACATTTAAATAGAGAAAGGAACGTCTAATCAGACCAACAAATCTGTTTGCCTTGGTAATTATGTTCGGAATGACGCTATCAAAAGACTCCCAAGTCACGCATGCAATGGACATTTTTTAGGTGATGTCGTGAAAAGCCCTAACCTAAATAGTATTTCCGATTTGTATCTTTATCACAGTTAGATTTTGTCCCAATAGTGAAGAGTAAGACTTTACACTTCTCGGGATGAAAACTTAATAACCATTTAGTAGACCAACTCTGGAACATCCTGCGGACAGGAAATATCCTCTGCACAGATCGTTGATGTAGATGACAAATAATATTGGGCCGAGAACACTACCTTGCCGAATACCACTAAGGACAGGGGCCCAGGGAGACATACGAGAGTTAACAATGACACAATGAAAATGTTCTGAGAGAAAAGACTTGATCCACTTTAAGATATATGTATATATGTCCTGTGATACCATAGCTCTCCACTTTGGCAATAAGTCTCCTATGCGGCACCTGGTCAAAAGCCTTCATAAAATCCATGTAGGCAACATCAACTTGACAGCTGCTATCTACAGCTTCAGTAACAAAATCCAACATCTTCAATAACGGCATTGAAGTGGACATGCCTGGAATAAACCCATACTGCTTATCACTAAAAAGATTGCTAGTTTGCATGTGATCAAAGACAGCATCCGGAATGATAGATTCAAGGATTATGCACTAGTGCTGGGACTAAAAACCGGGTACCCGAGTCCCGCCCGAGAGCATCGGGTCCCGGGTCAAAATATTACATGCCCGTTTCCCGAAAATAAGTATTTTAATGATTACTCATCGTCGACCAGCCATTAAATGAAAAATCCATGTAGCGCCCCACTGCAGTGATGCGCTTTGGATTCGTTCAACTTACTATAACATTCGTTATACACAGACAGCAAAGCCCACAGCCGCGATTCAGAGACTGCATGCTCATTGGTTCATCGAACCCATAACATAATTTGCATTTGAATGCCCTTCCCCCTTATTGTGAGTAAACAATATGTCGTAGTCATGAGCGATCAACGGGCGTAAAGTTTACAAACTCATCCATATTCAACATCAACCGTCGCTCCATACTCGGATTACTCGCACGTGGCATCTCATCATGAATACGACTTGTACATGTAGCGCCCCACTGCAGTGATGCGCTTTCGATTCGTTCAACTTACTATAACACATAACCCTTAAACCTTACA
Organism: Heliocidaris erythrogramma; assembly: GCA_025617745.1. Taxonomy (NCBI): domain Eukaryota; kingdom Metazoa; phylum Echinodermata; class Echinoidea; order Camarodonta; family Echinometridae; genus Heliocidaris; species Heliocidaris erythrogramma. The sequence goes on along the minus strand of CM046853.1, from coordinate 17,358,271 downwards.
CATTCGTATACACAGACAGCAAAGCCCACAGCCGCGATTCAGAGACTGCATGCTCATTGGTTCATCGAACCCATAATATAATTTGCATTTGAATGCCTTTCCCCCTTATTTGGAGTAAACAATATGTCGTAGTCATGAGCGATCAACGGGCGTAAAGCTTACAAACGTAAACTCATCCATATTCAACATCAACCGTCGCTCCATACTCGCACGCGGCATCTCATTCATGAATATGACTCGTACATGAACAGATGTATTAACATCAACAAGATTAAGCGCGAGCACGATTTGGCACTGTCACAATTCCTGAAACTTTAGCACACAATAAATTCGAAATTACTAAAATCAGATTATATCCATGGCGATATATCCAAAATAATATCCTTCATTCATGCGAAAGTGAAAAACAAGGCATGGGAAGCAAAGGCTGTCTAGAGTGCGCACGATCAAGAATTTCATTCATAAAATTGGGCTTGTGACCTCATTTGATGACCACAAGTCATGACATGTGCAAAATATGCCAACCAGCCAATGAAGGTTTGCGCCTTTTTTCCTCCCCGTTCCTTTGATCCTTAATTCACACCGCCGCGGCATTGGGCGCGAAGGCGCTTCGTATAAACAGATCGAATATCAAAGGGGAACCGCATGTGCGTAAAAGGATGAAGTTACGGTCGGGCAGGGATGAAGTGGTTGGCTTGATATTTTTTGATATTTTTTTATGATGATGATACTTGTTTTCACGATAATGATTATCAAGATGATAATGATGATGATGATGTCTTTGATGATGATTATGATGACGATCATCATGAATCATGATTATATGATAATTATGTTATGATGATGATATGATGGTTATGAAGATCATGCTGATGACAGAAAACACATACCAGCTCTTCTTTGTTTTGCATTTAGTCCTTTGAAAGAACGTCTTTATTTACATGTACAACGAAAATGTCATAATGAAAAGTTACCTGTTGACTACTTGACTGTTGAGAAGACATCTATGCATGTTTCCTTTGTTTCATTTATTAATTATTGTCTCCGATCTCCATCACGTGGGGGAAGGGGTGGGGCCGTAACGTTGAGGGACGGGTTATAACTTATAAGGGTTACATCACTATTGTCTAAACGCTAATACACTAGGCCCACACATTTTTTTTAATTCAGGCAAAGCAGTTTAAGAACCCTTTCTTTAAAATAAACCCTGTCATTTATGAGAGAGAGAGTGAGAGAGAGAGAGAGTCAGTCAGAAAGAAATGATTACCCCCCCCCCCCAAAAAAAAGGAAAAAATATAAAAATCTTGTTTTCAGTTTTCGTTTATGAACTTGCACTTTCTAAATTCTAAATAAAAGAAGCATGATCTGATGAGCGTGTCTGTGTGTATACGAAGAGAAATCGGACTAGCATACATTTACGAATATCAGTAGACTGTGGTACATGAAGTGTGTGTATGTGTGTGTGTGAATTTCAATAATTGACGCCTCGCGATGAGTTCTTTGAGAAGGAAACTATCGTTGATCGTGCGTGGGGAATTACAATGTGTACACGTATGAGGACTGTAGTAGAGAAAGCTCGCCATTTTCGTCAGGGACATCAATTGATACTACGCGTGAAGTTTGTCTACAAGTGCCTCTTGCTCTCTTTACGATCAGATGTCAAAATTCCCAAGGGCTGCTCGTGTAAAATTATAAAGAATCATCATGATCATCGTCTCAAACAAGTTTTTCTTTGAGATTTCATTGTATTTCCCTTCCTTTCAAGTTCATGTGTGTATTTTTGGATAAACATGTGCAAGGGACTGTTGACCGTTATTTACCTAAGGCTAAGGCGCTGGCATGATTATTATCGATGATTTCTATGGATTAAATTTAGGAGGCTTAGGCCTAATATCATGTCTTGGGCCCACGATTTTCCCAGTCTCTTTTTTTCCCTTGAATTGTTTATTTCAGGTGCCAAACACGAAGGAGTTTTTCCCAGTGTTAATAGCTTCTTAGGGGTAAATATAAGCTTGTAATTTGTGTTAGATGATTTTCGGGTAACCGGGAACCCGCCCGAAAAATCGTCGGGTTCCCGATTTGAAAAAATACCCGAAACTCCCACCCCTATTATGCACACAATACTAGTAAGACTAATGGGCCTATAAATATTTGCTGATGACTTAACACCCTTTCTCTTGAGTCTTGTAAACGGCAGGGATATGCCCTCTTCCAGTCATCAGGAAGTATGCTAATTCCTCTTATTCTTACATTGATTTTTAGTCAGAGTTGACTATTTTTGCCACAAAATTAGCTTTTATATTTCATAAAATTACATATATTCCTGAGTGAATATTCTTTTTCTCCAAAATTCATTCTTTCATAGATCTAGACTATATTTTTCTTGTCATTGTTCAGTGGTATTGTGTACATGTATTACGCGCCCCCCCCCCCCAAAAAAAAAAATGGCTTTTGCCCACACATGTGTACTTCACACTTTCCCGCATGCTTTTACATGCCTAGGCCTAGTCTACATCTAGTCTACATGTAGTCTATTTCTAGGCTAGACTTCAACATGACACATTTTTTTTTTTTTGGGGGGGGGGGGGAGGGTAAATGCAACAGCAAATGCAACAACTTGATTCTTATCAAGTGTCTGGACACACAACCTCCAATCCAACACTTTTAAGGAGAAAAAACACCAGCCAAAAACAGCCTTCCTAGACTCTATCATTTTCTAAAGTATGAATCCCTTTTTTTTAAACTGAAAAATAAAAAGTGAAAAAAGATGCATAATTTGCAAGCCACCGACCGTCAGTCAGCACATCATTTTTGAACAGCAAAAAGAAAAGTCCTTAACTCTTACTGTGCCAAGGGGTTAATAGCTCTCTTCAAAATTTTACCAAAATGTGATCAATGCTTACTTTTTCAAATGTCTGCACTTTAATCTTTAATATTTCTGACATTTCTCAACGTTTCCCATAGACAGACGGTACACCCGTATATCACCAACAAGTAGTCCGAACAGCCGACCTAAGCTTAGGTCGGGATAGTTTTTCACGACACTAGACTAGTTTAGAAAAAAGATCTAGATAGTAGACCTAAAGTTAGATCATGAACTTAGATTAGAATTAGAAAGGTCTAGACCATATTTAGCTTACATTTGATATATTTAAAAGTTTAAAAAATAAAGTAGATAAGGTAATAATTAGAAATAGAACTAGAATTGCAATCGTATCAGAACGATGTGCATAGATTGACGTCTGTATTTTGCATGTCATTGAACAGTAAAATAAAAAGCATCTCTTAAACTATCTATAGCAATTTGTTTGAAGTCTGTAGCATCTAGAATAGTGGAGATAGGCAAAATCGAACAAAAGGTACGAAACACGGACAAAATGGCGCCTGGACGGTCATGTATGAGTCATGTATGAGTGATTCCGGAAAATGAAGAGTTCAGTGCATTACTCGCGATCGCGATTTACTCAAAATATTCTGTGAGACCATATATCTTTTTTTGCATCTCTGATGAGGGAATTTTATTGCGGTCATTGTGAGCCTACTGCGACTAGCGCGCCATTTAAAATAAGCATATTATGCAATATTATGTAATGCATAGTAAATTAAGGTTTTTGCGTAATATCTTTGCGATGACGTCATCGATTTCAACCAAATTTGGTTAACAGTTGTCAAATACACAAATACACATACCCACCAAATTTCAAAGACGTACGATGAATGTTCACAAAATTAGAGCAATGTGTCTTTATTTCGGCATTTATGCAAATATAGTGATTTTCAAGTGCAATTTTCTCAAAGTCGGTCAGTGATGAGGTATATATTTTTTTATTTGGCTGAAAAGGGTATATCTTGAAGTATCTAAATCCAAAAAAGGGTACGGGTTTACCCAGGCATGACGGAGATACGGCCACACGAAGAGAGCCATTTTGAAAACTTTAGAGGGCGCTGTTTATATAATGCGTACTCAGAAATGCATGAAATCTGGCAGAAATGTGTGCAACGCCAAGACCAAGACATGGTAAAAGTTTGAGACAGAAATCAATTGATATGACAAAGTTATAGGAATTTTTAATATTCGGGAGTGAAAATTTCAAGAAATTTAGCGTTTTTCAATATGGCCGATTTCGGACTTAAATTTACAGTGTGAAGATGGCATTTTTCGTATTAATTTTTTTATTAGAATGTAAATAGCAACTCTTGGACTATCTACAGGAATTTGTTAGAAGTCTGTAGGATGTAGGACAGCTGAGATAGGCCAAGAGAACAAAATGGCGCCTGGACGGTCATGCATGAGTGAGTTCGAAAAACGAAGACCTCAGTGACCTAGAAGACATGCCAAGGAACATGCATACGAAATTTGAAATGAAATGGACAAGGGGAAAGGACCTAGACAGAGCGCACAAATCTGAGGAGGAAGAAGAAAAAGAAGAAGACTAGAACTGCAATCGTATCAGAACGATGTGCATGCATTGACGTCTGTATTTTGTATTTCCTTGAACAGTAAAATAAAGAGCATCTCTTAAGCTACCTATAGCAATTTGTTTGAAGTCTGTAGCATCTAGAATAGTGGAGATAGACAAGTAGAACTGAGCTGGCATGAGTCATGGACTCATGGGTTGAAGGTCATTCTACATTTGGGTCTACGTGCTAGTCTGTATTTGCAGACTCTGTTTTTCCCCATAGACAATACTGTGCACGGTATAAAATAGCGTTTAAAACGAAGCGCGTGATAGATTTTGAAAATCCGGCTTCGAGAGTTTCTTCATTTTGCCTCGAAGCATGTACCTGCAAAATTTCAAGAAAAATAAAAATCGTTCAGGGGGCCAAACGCGGGAAACCGATTTGCCCCATAGACAATACGTGTAATACATGTGCAGGATCCGTATAATGACCTGACTTCAATCGCGATTTACTCAAAATATTCTGTGAGACCATATATCTTTTTTTGCATCCCTGACGAGGGAATTTCATTGCGGTCATTGTGAGCCAACTGCGACTAGCGCGCCATTTAAAATAAGCATATTATGCAATATTATGTAATGCATAGTAAATTAAGGTTTTTACGTAATATCTTCGCGCTGACGTCATCGATTTCAACTAAATTTGGTTAACAGTTGCCAAATACATAAATACACATACCCACCAAATTTCAAAGACGTATGTTGAAAGTTCACAAAATTAGAGCAATTTGTCTTTATTTCTTCATTTATGCAAATATTGTGATTTTCAAGTGCAATTTTCTCAAAGTCGGTCAGTGATGAGGTATATATTTTTTTATTTGGCTGAAAAGGGTATATCTTGAAGTATCTAAATCCAAAAAAGGGTACGGGTTTACCCAAGCATGACGGAGATACGGCCACACAAAGAGAGCCATTTTGAAAACTTTAGAGGGCGCTGTTTATATAATGCGTAATCGGAAATGCATGAAATCTGGCAGAAATGTGTGCAACGCCAAGACCAAGACATGGTAAAAGTTTGAGACAAAAATCAATTGATATGACAAAGTAATAGGAATTTTTAATATTCAGGAGTGAAAATAACAAGAAATTTAGCGTTTTTCAATATGGCCGATTGCGGACTTAAATTTACAGTGTGAAGATGGCATTTTTCGTATTAATATTTTTATTAGAATGTACAGAGCAACTCTTGGACTATCTATTACAATTTGTTAGAAGTCTGTAGGATGTAGGATAGCTGAGATAGGCAAGGAGAACAAAAGGCATGAAAATGGCCCCAAAACGGACAAAATGGCGCCTGGACGGTCATGCATGAGTGAGTTCGAAAAACGAAGACATCAGTGACCTAGAAGGGATGCCAAGGAACATGCATACGAAATTTGAAATGAAATGGACAAGGAGAAAGGACCTAGACAGAGCTCACAAACACCCTGTGCAAAACGAATGGGGTCTGAGGAAGAAGAAGAAAAAGAAGAAGAAGAAGAAGAAGACTAGAACTGCAATCGTATCAGAACGATGTGCATGCATTGACGTCTGTATTTTGTATTTCCTTGAACAGTAAAATAAAGAGCATCTCTTAAACTACCTATAGCAATTTGTTTGAAGTCTGTAGCATCTAGAATAGTGGAGATAGACAAGTAGAACTGAGCTGGCATGAGTCATGGACTCATGGGTTGAAGGTCATTCTATATTTGGGTCGACGTGCTAGTCTGTATTTGCAGACTCTGTTAAGTACCTGTATATATAGCGTTTAAAACGAAGCGCTTGATAGATTTTGAAAATCCGGCTTCGAGAGTTTCTTCATTTTGCCTCGAAGCATGTACCTGCCAAGTTTCAAGAAAAATAAAGATCGTTCAGGGGGTCAGAGTTGGGAAACCGATTTTCCCCATAGACAATACTGTGCAGGGTATAAAATAGCGTTTAAAACGAAGCGCTTGATAGATTTTGGAAATCCGGCTCCGAGAGTCTCTTCATACTGCCTCGAAGCATGTACCTGCCAAATTTGAAGAAAAATAAAAATTGTTCAGGGGGCCAAACGCGGGAAACCGATTTGCCCCATAGACAATACATGTAATACATGTGCAGGATCCGTATAATGACCCGACTTCAATCGCGATTTACTCAAAATATTCTGTGAGACCATATATCTTTTTTTGCATCCCTGACAAGGGAATTTCATTGCGGTCATTGTGAGCCAACTGCAACTTGCGCGCCATTTAAAATAAGCATATTATGCAATATTATGTAATGCATAGTAAATTAAGGTTATTACGTAATATCTTCGCGATGACGTCATCGATTTCAACCAAATTTGGTTAACAGTTGTCAAATACGAAAATACACATACCCACCAAATTTCAAAGACGTACGATGAATGTTCACAAAATTAGAGCAAGTTGTCTTTATTTCGGCATTTATGCAAATATTGTGATTTTCAAGTGCAATTTTCTCAAAGTCGGTCAGTGATGAGGTATATATTTTTTTATTTGGCTGAAAAGAGTATATCTTGAAGTATCTAAATCCAAAAAAGGGTACGGGTTCACCCAGGCATGACGGAGATACGGCCACACGAAGAGAGCCATTTTGAAAACTTTAGAGGGCGCTGTTTATATAATGCGTAGTCAGAAATGCATGTAATTTGGCAGACATGTGTGCAACGACAAGACCAAGACATGGTAAAAGTTTGGGACAAAAATCCATTCATATGACAAAGTTATAGGAATTTTTAATATTTGGGAGTGAAAATCTCAAGAAATTTAGCATTTTTCAATATGGCGGATTTCGGACTTAAATTTACAGTGTGAAGATGGCATTTTTGGTATTCACTTTAAAAAAAGAATGTAAATAGCAACTCTTGGACTATCTACAGGAATTTTTTAGAAGTCTGTAGGATGTAGGATAGCTGAGATAGGCAAGGAGAACAAAAGGCATGAAAATGCCCCCAAAACGGACAAAATGGCGCCTGGACGGTTATGCATGAGTGAATTCGGAAAACGAAGACCTCAGTAAGTTAGAAGGGATGCCAAGGAACATGCATACGAAATTTGAAATGAAATAGACAAGGGGAAAGGACCTAGACAGAGCTCACAAACACCCTGTGCAAAACGAATGGGGTCTGAGGTCTAAGAAGAAGAAGAAGAAGAAGAAGAAGAATAAGAATGCAGAACACGAACGATAACAGAGCATTGACGTCATGACGTCAATGCAACTAGAACTGCAATCGTATCAGAACGATGTGCATAGATTGACGTCCGTATTTTGCATGTCCTTGAACGGTAAAAAAAGAGCATCTCTTAAGCTACCTATAGCAATTTGTTTGAAGTCTGTAGCATCTAGAATAGTGGAGATAGGCATAATCGAACATAAGGTACGAAACACGAACAAAATGGCGCCTGGACGGTCATGCATGAGTGATTTCGGAAGATGAAGAGTTCTGTGCATTACATGGCATGCCAAGGAACATACATACGAAATTTGAATCGAAATGGACAAGGGGAAAGGACCTAGACAGTGATCACAAGCACTGCATGCAAAACAAATTGGCCACAATGGAAATCTGGCCCGGATGGCATGCCATAGTTCCTAGGTACATGTAGTTGTATCTGTGCAGGATATAAAATTGCGATTAAAACAAAGCGCTTGATAGATATTAAAAATCTGGCTTCGAGAGTCTCTTCATTTTGCCTCGAGGCATGTACCTGCAAAATTTCAAGAAAAATAAAAATCGTTCAGGGGGCCAAATGCGGGAAACCGATTTGCCCCATAGACAATACATGTAATACATGTGCAGGATCCGTATAATGACCTTACTTCAATCGCGATTTACTCAAAATATTCTGTGAGACCATACATCTTTTTTTGCATCCCTGACGAGGGAATTTCATTGCGGTCATTGTGAGCCAACTGCGACTAGCGCGCCATTTAAAATAAGCATATTATGCAATATTATGTAATGCATAGTAAATTAAGGTTATTACGTAATATCTTCGCGATGACGTCATCGATTTCAACCAAATTTGGTTAACAGTTGTCAAATACATAAATACACATACCCACCAAATTTCAAAGACGTACGTTGAACCTACACAAAATTAGAGCAATTTGTCTTTATTTCGGCATTTATGCAAATATTGTGATTTTCAAGTGCAATTTTCTCAAAGTCGGTCAGCGATGAGGTATATATTTTTTTATTTGGCTGAAAAGGGTATATCTTGAAGTATCTAAATCCAAAAAAGGGTACGGGTTTACCCAGGCATGACGGAGATACGGCCACATGAAGGGAGCCGTTTTGAAATTTTAGAGGGCGCTGTTTATATAATGCGTAATCAGAAATGCATGAAATATGGCAGAAATGTGTGCAATGGCAAGACCAACACATGGTAAAAGTTTGGGACAAAAATCAATTGATATGACAAAGTTATAGGAATTTTTAATATTCGGGAGGGAAAATTTCAAGAAATTTAGCGTTTTTCAACATGGCGGATTTCGGACTTAAATTTACAGTGTGAAGATGGCATTTTTGGTATTCACTTTAAAAAAAGAATGTAAATAGCAACTCTTGGACTATCTACAGGAATTTGTTAGAAGTCTGTAGGATGTAGGATAGCTGAGATAGGCCAGGAGAACAAAAGGCATGAAAATGGCCCCAAAACGGACAAAATGACGCCTGGACGGTCATGCATGAATGATTTCGGAAAACGAAGAGTTCAGTGACCTAGAAGGGATGCCAAGGAACATGCATACGAAATTTGAAATAAAATGGACAAGGGGAAAGGACCTAGACAGAGCTCACAAACACCCTGTGCAAAACAAATGGGGTCTGAGGTCTAAGAAGAAAAATAAAAAGAAGAAGAACTAGAATTGCAATCGTATCAGAACGATGTGCATAGATTGACGTCTGTATTTTGCATGTCATTGAACAGTAAAATAAAAAGCATCTCTTAAACTATCTATAGCAATTTGTTTGAAGTCTGTAGCATCTAGAATAGTGGAGATAGGCAAAATCGAACAAAAGGTACGAAACACGGACAGAATGGCGCCTGGACGGTCATGCATGAGTGATTTCGGAAAATGAAGAATTCAGTGCATTACATGGCATGCCAAGGAACATGCATACGAAATTTGAATCGAAATGGACAAGGGGAAAGGACCTAGACAGTGATCACAAGCACTGCATGCAAAACAAATTGGCCACAATGGAAATATTGCCCGGATGGCATGCCATAGTTCCGTAGGTAGTGGCATCTATGCAGGATATAAAATTGCGATTAAAACAAAGCGCTTGATAGATACTAAAAATCTGGCTTCGAGAGTCTCTTCATTTTGCCTCGAAGCATGTATCTGCAAAATTTCAAGAAAAATAAAAATCATTCAGGGGGCCAAATGAGGGAAACCGATTTGCCCCATAGACAATACGTGTAGTACATGTGCAGGATCCGTATAATGACCTTACTTCAATCGCGATTTACTCAAAATATTCTGTGAGACCATATATCTTTTTTTGCATCCCTGACGAGGGAATTTCACTGCGGTCATTGTGAGCCAACTGCGACTAGCGCGCCATTTAAAATAAGCATATTATGCAATATTATGTAATGCATAGTAAATTAAGGTTATTACGTAATATCTTCGCGATGACGTCATCGATTTCAACCAAATTTGGTTAACAGTTGTCAAATACATAAATACACATACCCACCAAATTTCAAAGACGTACGTTGAACCTTCACAAAATTAGAGCAATTTGTCTTTATTTCGGCATTTATGCAAATATTGTGATTTTCAAGTGCAATTTTCTCAAAGTCGGTCAATGATGAGGTATATATTTTTATATTTGGCTGAAAAGGGTATATCTTGAAGTATCTAAATCCAAAAAAGGGTACGGGTTTACCCAGGCATGACGGAGATACGGCCACATGAAGGGAGCCGTTTTGAAAACTTTAGAGGGCGCTGTTTATATAATGCTTAATCAGAAATGCATGAAATATGGCAGAAATGTGTGCAATGGCAAGACCAACACATGGTAAAAGTTTGGGACAAAAATCAATTAATATGACAAAGTTATAGGAATTTTTAATATTCGGGAGGGAAAATTTCAAGAAAGTTAACGTTTTTCAACATGGCGGATTTCGGACTTAAGTTTACAGTGTGAAGATGGCATCTTTGGTATTCACTTTAAAAAAAGAATGTAAATAGCAACTCTTGGACTATCTACAGGAATTTGTTAGAAGTCTGTAGGATGTAGGATAGCTGAGATAGGCCAAGAGAACAAAAGGCATGAAAATGACCCCAAAACGGACAAAATGGCGCCTGGACGGTCATGCATGAGTGAATTCGGAAAACGAAAACCTCAGTAAGTTAGAAGGGATGCCAAGGAACATGCATACGAAATTTGAAATGAAATGGACAAGGGGAAAGGACCTAGACAGAGCTCACAAACACCCTGTGCAAAACGAATGGGGTCTGAGGTCTAAGAAGAAGAAGAAGAAAAAGAAGAAGAATAAGAATGCAGAACGCGAACAAGAACAGAAGATTGACTTTACGTCAATCTAAATAAGAATGCAGAATGTGAACAAGAATAGAAGATTGACTTTACGTCAATCTAACTAGAACTGCAATCGTATCAGAACGATGTGCATAGATTGACGTCTGTATTTTGCATGTCATTGAACGGTAAAATAAAAAGCATCTCTTAAACTATCTATAGCAATTTGTTTGAAGTCTGTAGCATCTAGAATAGTGGAGATAGGCGAAATCGAACAAAAGGTACGAAACACAGACAAAATGGCGCCTGGACGGTCATGCATGAGTGATTTTGGAAAATGAAGAGTTCAGTGCATGACATGGCATACCAAGGAACATGCATACGAAATTTGAATCGAAATGGACAAGGGGAAAGGACCTAGACAGTGATCTCAAGCACTGCATGCAAAACAAATTGGCCTCAATGGAAATCTGGCCCGGATGGCATGCCATAGTTCCGTAGGTAGTGGCATCTGTGCAGGATATAAAATTGCGATTAAAACAAAACGCTTGATAGATATTAAAAATCTGTCTTCGAGAGTCTCTTCATTTTGCCTCGAAGCATGTACCTGCAAAATTTCAAGAAAAATAAAAATCGTTCAGGGGGCCAAATGCGGGAAACCGATTTGCCCCATAGACAATACATGTAATACATGTGCAGGATCCGTATAATGACCCGAATTCAATCGCGATTTACTCAAAATATTCTGCGAGACCATATATCTTTTTTTGCATCCCTGATGAGGGAATTTTATTGCGGTCATTGTGAGCCTACTGCGACTAGCGCGCCATTTAAAATAAGCATATTATGCAATATTATGTAATGCATAGTAAATTAAGGTTTTTACGTAATATCTTCGCGATGACGTCATTGATTTCAACCAAATTTGGTTAACAGTTGTCAAATACATAAATACACATACCCATCAAATTTCAAAGACGTACGATGAATGTTCACAAAATTAGAGCAAGTTGTCTTTATTTCGGCATTTATGCAAATATTGTGATTTTCAAGTGCAATTTTCTCAAAGTCGGTCAGTGATGAGGTATATATTTTTTTATTTGGCTGAAAAGGGTATATCTTGAAGTATCTAAATCCAAAAAAGGGTACGGGTTTACCAAGGCATGACGGAGATACGGCCACATGAAGGGAGCCGTTTTGAAAACTTTAGAGGGCGCTGTTTATATAATGCGTAATCAGAAATGCATGAAATATGGCAGAAATGTGTGCAATGGCAAGACCAACACATGGTAAAAGTTTGGGACAAAAATCAATTGATATGACAAAGTTATAGGAATGTTTAATATTCGGGAGGGAAAATTTCAAGAAATTTAGCGTTTTTCAACATGGCGGATTTCGGACTTAAATTTACAGTGTGAAGATAGCATTTTTGGTATTCACTTTAAAAAAAGAATGTAAATAGCAACTCTTGGACTATCTACAGGAATTTGTTAGAAGTCTGTAGGATGTAGGATAGCTGAGATAGGCCAAGAGAACAAAAGGCATGAAAATGACCCCAAAACGGACAAAATGGCGCCTGGACGGTCATGCATGAGTGAATTCGAAAAACGAAGACCGAGGTGACCTAGAAGACATGCCAAGGAACATGCATACGAAATTTGAAATAAAATGGACAAGGGGAAAGGACCTAGACAGAGCTCACAAACACCCCGTGCAAAACGAATAGGGTCTGAGGCATAAGAAGAAAAAGAAGAACTAGAACTGCAATCGTATCAGAACGATGTGCATAGATTGACGTCTGTATTTTGCATGTCATTGAACAGTAAAATAAAAAGCATCTCTTAAACTATCTATAGCAATTTGTTTGAAGTCTGTAGCATCTAGAATAGTGGAGATAGGCAAAATCGAACAAAAGGTACGAAACACGGACAAAATGGCGCCTGGACGGTCATGCATGAGTGATTTCGGAAAAAGAAGAGTTCAGTGCATGACATGGCATGCCAAGGAACATGCATACGAAATTTGAATCGAAATGGACAAGGGGAAAGGTCCAAGACAGTGATCACAAGCACTGCATGCAAAACAAATTGGCCACAATGGAAATATTGCCCCGATGGCATGCCATAGTTCCGTAGGTAGTGGCATCTATGCAGGATATAAAATTGCGATTAAAACAAAGCGCTTGATAGATATTAAAAATCTGGCTTCGAGAGTCTCTTCATTTTGCCTCGAAGCATGTACCTGCAAAATTTCAAGAAAAATATAAATCGTTCAGGGGGCCAAACGCCGGAAACCGATTTGCCCCATAGACAATACGTTTAATACATGTGCAGGATCCGTATAATGACCCGACTCCAATCGCGATTTACTCAAAATATTCTGTGAGACCATATATCTTTTTTTGCATCCCTGATGAGGGAATTTTATTGCGGTCATTGTGAGCCTACTGCGACTAGCGCGCCATTTAAAATAAGCATATTATGCAATATTATGTAATGTATAGTAAATTAAGGTTTTTACGTAATATCTTCGCGATGACGTCATCGATTTCAACCAAATTTGGTTAACAGTTGTCAAATACACAAATACACATACCCACCAAATTTCAAAGACGTACGTTGAACGTTCACAAAATTAGAGCAAGTTGTCTTTATTTCGGCATTTATGCAAATATTGTGATTTTCAAGTGCAATTTTCTCAAAGTCGGTCAGTGATGAGGTATATATTTTTTTATTTGGCTGAAAAGGGTATATCTTGAAGTATCTAAATCCAAAAAAGGGTACGGGTTTACCCAGGCATGACGGAGATACGGCCACATGAAGAGAGCCGTTTTGAAAACTTTAGAGGGCGCTGTTTATATAATGCGTAATCAGAAATGCATGGAATTTGGCAGCAATGTGTACAACGACAAGACCAAGACATGGTATAGGTTTGAGACAAAACGCAATTGATATGACAAAGTTATAGGAATTTTTCATATTCGGGAGTGAAAATTTCAAGAAATTTAGCGTTTTTCAATATGGCCGATTGCGGACTTAAATTTACAGTGTGAAGATGGCATTTTTCGTATTAATTTTTTTATTAGAATGTAAATAGCAACTCTTGGACTATCTACAGGAATTTGTTAGAAGTCTGTAGGATGTAGGATAGCTGAGATAGGCAAGTAGAACAAAAGGCATGAAAATGGCCCCAAAACGGACAAAATGGCGCCTGGACGGTCATGCATGAATGATTTCGGAAAACGAAGAGTTCAGTGACCTAGAAGGGATGCCAAGGAACATGCATACGAAATTTGAAATAAAATGGACAAGGGGAAAGGACCTAGACAGAGCTCACAAACACCCTGTGCAAAACAAATGGGGTCTGAGGTCTAAGAAGAAAAATAAAAAGAAGAAGAAGAATAAGAATGCAGAATGTGAACAAGAATAGGAGATTGACTTACGTCAATCTAATAAGAATGCAGAACGCGAACGAGAATAGAAGATTGACGTCCTGACGTCAATCTAACTAGAACTGCAATCGTATCAGAACGATGTGCATAGATTGACGTCTGTATTTTGCATGTCATTGAACAGTAAAATAAAAAGCATCTCTTAAACTATCTATAGCAATTTGTTTGAAGTCTGTAGTATCTAGAATAGTGGAGATAGGCAAAATCGAACAAAAGGTACGAAACACGGACAAAATGGCGCCTGGACGGTCATGCATGAGTGATTCCGGAAAATGAAGAGTTCAGTGCATTACATGGCATGCCAAGGAACATGCATACGAAATTTGAATCGAAATGGACAAGGGGAAAGGACCTAGACAGTGATCACAAGCTCTGCATGCAAAACAAATTGGCCACAATGGAAATATTGCCCGGATGGCATGCCATAGTTCCGTAGGTAGTGGCATCTATGCAGGATATAAAATTGCGATTAAAACAAAGCGCTTGATAGATATTAAAAATCTGGCTTCGAGAGTCTCTTTATTTTGCCTCGAAGCATGTACCTGCAAAATTTCAAGAAAAATAAAAATCGTTCAGGGGGCCAAACGCGGGAAACCGATTTGCCCCATAGACAATACATGTAATACATGTGCAGGATCCGTATAATGACCCGACTTCAATCGCGATTTACTAAAAATATTCTGTGAGACCATATATCTTCTTTTGCATCCCTGATGAGGGAATTTTATTGCGGTCATTGTGAGCCTACTGCGACTAGCGCGCCATTTAAAATAAGCATATTATGCAATATTATGTAATGCATAGTAAATTAAGGTTATTACGTAATATCTTTGCGATGACGTCATCGTTTTCAACCAAATTTGGTTAACAGTTGTCAAATACACAAATACACATACCCACCAAATTTCAAAGACGTACGTTGAACGTTCACAAAATTAGAGCAATTTGTCTTTATTTCGGCATTTATGCAAATATTGTGATTTTCAAGTGCAATTTTCTCAAAGTCGGTCAGTGATGAGGTATATATTTTTTTATTTGGCTGAAAAGGGTATATCTTGAAGTATCTAAATCCAAAAAAGGGTACGGGTTTACCCAAGCATGACGGAGATACGGCCACACG
The DNA here is from genome assembly GCA_025617745.1 of Heliocidaris erythrogramma. Lineage (NCBI taxonomy): Eukaryota > Metazoa > Echinodermata > Echinoidea > Camarodonta > Echinometridae > Heliocidaris > Heliocidaris erythrogramma. The sequence continues at coordinate 17,342,759 of CM046853.1, read as the reverse complement.
AAGAGAGCCATTTTGAAAACTTTAGAGGGCGCTGTTTATATAATGCGTAATCGGAAATGCATGAAATCTGGCAGAAATGTGTGCAACGCCAAGACCAAGACATGGTAAAGGTTTGAGACAAAAATCAATTGATATGACAAAGTTATAGGAATTTTTGATATTCGGGAGTGAAAATTTCAAGAAATTTCGCATTTTTCAATATGGCGGATTTCGGACTTAAATTTACAGTGTGAAGATGGCATTTTTTGTATTAACTTTAAAAAAAGAATGTAAATAGCAACTCTTGGACTATCTACAGGAATTTGTTAGAAGTCTGTAGGATGTAGGATAGCTGAGATAGGCCAGGAGAACAAAAGACATGAAAATGGCCCCAAAACGGACAAAATGGCGCCTGGATGGTCATGCATGAGTGAGTTTGGAAAACAAAGACCTCAATGCACAACTAGACATGCCAAGGAACATGCATACGAAATTTGAAATAAAATGGACAAGGGGAAAGGACCTAGACAGAGCTCACAAACACCCTGTGCAAAACAAATAGGGTCTGAGGTCTAAGAAGAAAAAGAAGAAGAACTAGAACTGCAATCGTATCAGAACGATGTGCATAGATTGACGTCTGTATTTTGCATGTCATTGAACAGTAAAATAAAAGCATCTCTTAAACTATCTATAGCAATTTGTTTGAAGTCTGTAGCATCTAGAATAGTGGAGATAGGCAAAATCGAACAAAAGGTACGAAACACGGACAAAATGGCGCCTGGACGGTCATGCATGAGTGATTCCGGAAAATGAAGAGTTCAGTGCATTACATGGCATGCCAAGGAACATGCATACAAAATTTGAATCGAAATGGACAAGGGGAAAGGACCTAGACTGTGATCACAAGCACTGCATGCAAAACAAATTGGCCACAATGGAAATCTGGCCCGGATGGCATGCCATAGTTCCGTAGGTAGTGGCATCTATGCAGGATATAAAATTGCGATTAAAACAAAGCGCTTGATAGATATTAAAAATCTGGCTTCGAGAGTCTCTTCATTTTGCCTCGAAGCATGTACTTGCAAAATTTCAAGAAAAATAAAAATCGTTCAGGGGGCCAAATGCGGGAAACCGATTTGCCCCATAGACAATACGTGTAATACATGTGCAGGTTCCGTATAATGACCCGACTTCAATCGCGATTTACTCAAAATATTCTGTGAGACCATATATCTTTTTTTGCATCCCTGATGAGGGAATTTTATTGCGGTCATTGTGAGCCTACTGCAACTAGCGCGCCATTTAAAATAAGCATATTATGCAATATTATGTAATGCATAGTAAATTAAGGTTATTACGTAATATCTTTGCGATGACGTCATCGATTTCAACCAAATTTGGTTAACAGTTGTCAAATACATAAATACACATACCCACCAAATTTCAAAGACGTACGTTGAACGTTCACAAAATTAGAGCAATTTGTCTTTATTTCGGCATTTATGCAAATATTGTGATTTTCAAGTGCATTTTTCTCAAAGTCGGTCAGTGATGAGGTATATATTTTTTTATTTGGCTGAAAAGGGTATATCTTGAAGTATCTAAATCCAAAAAAGGGTACGGGTTTACCCAGGTATGACGGAGATACGGCCACATGAAGAGAGCCGTTTTGAAAACTTTAGAGGGCGCTGTTTATATAATGCGTAATCAGAAATGCATGAAATTTGCAAGACATGTGTGTAATGACAGGACCAAGATATGGTAAAGGTTTGGCATAAAAATCAATGGATATGACAAAGTTATAGGAATTTTTAATATTTGGGAGTGAAAATTTAAAGAAATTTCGCATTTTTCAATATGGCGGATTTCGGACTTACATTTACAGTGTGAAGATGGCATTTTTCGTATTAACTTTAAAAAAAGAATGTAAATAGCAACCCTTGGACTATCTACAGGAATTTGTTAGAAGTCTGTAGGATGTAGGATAGCTGAGATAGGCCAGGAGAACAAAAGACATGAAAATGGCCCCAAAACGGACAAAATGGCGCCTGGACGGTCATGCATGAGTGAGTTCGGAAAACGAAGACCTCAATGCACAACTAGACATACCAAAGAACATGCATAAGAAATTTGAAATAAAATGGACAAGGGGAAAGGACCTAGACAGAGCTCACAAACACCTTGTGCAAAACAAATAGGGTCTGAGGTCTAAGAAGAAAAAGAAGAAGAATAAGAATGCAGAACACGAACAAGAACAGAAGATTGACTTACGTCAATCTAATAAGAATGCAGAACACGAACAAGAACAGAAGATTGACTTACGTCAATCTAATAAGAATGCAGAACGTGAACGAGAATAGAAGATTGACGTTCTGACGTCAATCTAACTAGAATTGCAATCGTATCAGAACGATGTGCATAGATTGACGTCTGTATTTTGCATGTCCTTGAACAGTAAAATAAAAAGCATCTCTTAAACTATCTATAGCAATTTGTTTGAAGTCTGTAGCATCTGGAATAGTGGAGATAGGCATAATCGAACATAAGGTACGAAACACGAACAAAATGGCGCCTGGACGGTCATGCATGAGTGATTTCGGAAGATGAAGAGTTCTGTGCATGACATGGCATGCCAAGGAACATGCATACGAAATTCGAATCGAAATGGACAAGGGAAAGGACCTAGACAGTGATCTCAAGCACTGCACGCAAAACATATTGGCCACAATGGAAATCTGGCCCTTTCAGCCCACCATAGTTTCATCCATAGTGGCATCTATGCAGGATATAAAATTGCGATTAAAACAAAGCGCTTGATAGATATTAAAAATCTGGCTTCGAGAGTCTCTTCATTTTGCCTCGAAGCATGTACCTGCAAAATTTCAAGAAAAATAAAAATCGTTCAGGGGGCCAAATGCCGGAAACCGATTTGCCCCATAGACAATACGTGTAGTAAATGTGCAGGATCCGTATAATGACCCGACTTCAATCGCGATTTACTCAAAATATTCTGTGAGACCATATATCTTTGTTTGCATCCCTGACGAGGGAATGTCATTGCGGTCATTGTGAGCCAACTGCGACTAGCGCGCCATTTAAAATAAGCATATTATGCAATATTATGTAATGCATAGTAAATTAAGGTTATTACGTAATATCTTCGCGATGACGTCATCGATTTCAACCAAATTTGGTTACCAGTTGTCAAATACATAAATACACATACCCACCAAATTTCAAAGACGTACGTTGAACCTTCACAAAATTAGAGCAATTTGTCTTTATTTCGGCATTTATGCAAATATTGTGATTTTCAAGTGCAATTTTCTCAAAGTCGGTCAGCGATGAGGTATATATTTTTTTATTTGGCTGAAATGGGTATATCTTGAAGTATCTAAATCCAAAAAAGGGTACGGGTTTACCCAGGCATGACGGAAATACGGCCACATGAAGAGAGCCGTTTTGAAAACTTTAGAGGGCGCTGTTTATATAATGCGTAATCAGAAATGCATGAAATATGGCAGAAATGTGTGCAATGGCAAGACCAACACATGGTAAAAGTTTGGGACAAAAATCAATTGATATGACAAAGTTATAGGAATTTTTCATATTCGGGAGGGAAAATTTCAAGAAATTTAGCGTTTTTCAACATGGCGGATTTCGGACTTAAATTTACAGTGTGAAGATGGCATTTTTCGTATTCACTTTAAAAAAAGAATGTAAATAGCAACTCTTGGACTATCTACAGGAATTTGTTAGAAGTCTGTAGGATGTAGGATAGCTAAGATAGGCCAAGAGAACAAAAGGCATGAAAATGACCCCAAAACGGACAAAATGGCGCCTGGACGGTCATGCATGAGTGAATTCGAAAAAGAAGACCTCAGTGACCTAGAAGACATGCCAAGGAACATGCATACGAAATTTGAAATGAAATGGACAAGGGGAAAGGACCTAGACAGAGCGCACAAACACCCCGTGCAAAACGAATGGGGTCTGAGGAAGAAGAAGAAAAAGAAGAACTAGAATTGCAATCGTATCAGAACGATGTGCATAGATTGACGTCTGTATTTTGCATGTCATTGAACAGTAAAATAAAAATCATCTCTTAAACTATCTATAGCAATTTGTTTGAAGTCTGTAGCATCTAGAATAGTGGAGATAGGCAAAATCGAACAAAAGGTACGAAACACGGACAAAATGGCGCCTGGACGGTCATGCATGAGTGATTCCGGAAAATGAAGAGTTCAATGCATTACATGGCATGCCAAGGAACATGCATACGAAATCTGAATCGAAATGGACAAGGGGAAAGGACCTAGACAGTGATCACAAGCACTGCAAAACAAATTGGCCGCAATGGAAATATTGTACGGATGGCATGCCATAGTTCCTTAGGTAGTGGCATCTATGCAGGATATAAAATTGCGATTAAAACAAAACGCTTGATAGATATTAAAAATCTGGCTTCGAGAGTCTCTTCATTTTGCCTCGAAGCATGTACCTGCAAAATTTCAAGAAAAATAAAAATCGTTCAGGGGGCCAAATGCGGGAAACCGATTTGCCCCATAGACAATACATGTAATACATGTGCAGGATCCGTATAATGACCCGATTTCAATCGCGATTTACTCAAAATATTCTGTGAGACCATATATCTTTTTTTGCATCCCTGATGAGGGAATTTTATTGCGGTCATTGTGAGCCTACTGCGACTAGCGCGCCATTTAAAATAAGCATATTATGCAATATTATGTAATGCATAGTAAATTAAGGTTTTTGCGTAATATCTTCGCGATGACGTCATCGATTTCAACCAAATTTGGTTAACAGTTGTCAAATACGAAAATACACATACCCACCAAATTTCAAAGACGTACGTTGAACCTTCACAAAATTAGAGCAATTTGTCTTTATTTCGGCATTTATGCAAATATTGTGATTTTCAAGTGCAATTTTCTCAAAGTCGGTCAGTGATGAGGTATATATTTTTTATTTGGCTGAAAAGGGTATATCTTGAAGTATCTAAATCCAAAAAAGGGTACGGGTTTACCCAGGCATGACGGAGATACAGCCACATGAAGGGAGCCGTTTTGAAAACTTTAGAGGGCGCTGTTTATATAATGCGTAATCAGAAATGCATGAAATATGGCAGAAATGTGTGCAATGCCAAGACCAACACATGGTAAAAGTTTGGGACAGAAATCAATTGATATGACAAAGTAATAGGAACTTTTAATATTCGGGAGGGAAAATTTCAAGAAATTTAGCGTTTTTCAACATGGCGGATTTCGGACTTAAATTTACAGTGTGAAGATGGCATTTTTGGTATTCACTTTAAAAAAAGAATGTAAATAGCAACTCTTGGACTATCTACAGGAATTTGTTAGAAGTCTGTAGGATGTAGGATAGCTGAGATAGGCAAGGAGAACAAAAGGCATGAAAATGGCCCCAAAACGGACAAAATGGCGCCTGGACGGTCATGCATGAGTGAGTTCGAAAAATGAAGACCTCAGTGACCTAGAAGGGATGCCAAGGAACATGCATACGAAATTTGAAAAGAAATGGACAAGGGGAAAGGACCTAGACAGAGCTCACAAACACCCTGTGCAAAACGAATGGGGTCTGAGGAAGAAGAAGAAAAAGAAGAACTAGAACTGCAATCGTATCAGAACGATGTGCATGCATTGACGTCTGTATTTTGTATTTCCTTGAACAGTAAAATAAAGAGCATCACTTAAACTACCTATAGCAATTTGTTTGAAGTCTGTAGCATCTAGAATAGTGGAGATAGACAAGTAGAACTGAGCTGGCATGAGTCATGGACTCATGGGTGGAAGGTCATTCTATATTTGGGTCTACGTGCTAGTCTGTATTTGCAGACTCTGTTAAGTACCTGTCACTATATAGCGTTTAAAACGAAGCGCTTGATAGATTTTGAAAATCCGGCTTCGAGAGTTTCTTCATTTTGCCCCGAAGCATGTACCTGCCAAATTTCAAGAAAAATAAGATCGTTCAGGGGGTCAGAGTTGGGAAACCGATTTCCCCCATAGACAATACATGTAATACATGTGCAGGGTCCGTATAATGACCCGACTTCAATCGCGATTTACTCAAAATATTCTGTGAGACCATATATCTTTTTTTGCATCCCTGACAAGGGAATTTCATTGCGGTCATTGTGAGCCAACTGCAACTTGCGCGCCATTTAAAATAAGCATATTATGCAATATTATGTAATGCATAGTAAATTAAGGTTATTACGTAATATCTTCGCGATGACGTCATCGATTTCAACCAAATTTGGTTAACAGTTGTCAAATACGAAAATACACATACCCACCAAATTTCAAGGAGGTATGATGAATCTTCACAAAATTAGAGCAAGTTGTCTTTATTTCGGCATTTATGCAAATATTGTGATTTTCAAGTGCAATTTTCTCAAAGTCGGTCAGTGATGAGGTATATATTTTTTTATTTGGCTGAAAAGGGTATATCTTGAAGTATCTAAATCCAAAAAAGGGTACGGGTTTACCCAAGCATGACGGAGATACGGCCACACGAAGAGAGCCATTTTGAAAATTTTAGAGGGCGCTGTTTATATAATGCCTAATCGGAAATGCATGAAATCTGGCAGAAATGTGTGCAACGCCAAGCCCAAGACATGGTAAAAGTTTGAGACAAAAATCAATTGATATGACAAAGTTATAGGAATTTTTAATATTCGGGAGTGAAAATAACAAGAAATTTAGCGTTTTTCAATATGGCCGATTGCGGACTTAAATTTACAGTGTGAAGATGGCATTTTTCATATTAACTTTTTTATTAGAATGTACAGAGCAACTCTTGGACTATCTACAGGAATTTGTTAGAAGTCTGTAGGATGTAGGATAGCTGAGATAGGCAAGGAGAACAAAAGACATGAAAATGCCCCCAAAACGGACAAAATGGCGCCTGGACGGTCATGCATGAATGAATTCGGAAATCGAAGACCTCAGTAAGTTAGAAGGGATGCCAAGGAACATGCATACGAAATTTGAAAAGAAATGGACAAGGGGAAAGGACCTAGACAGAGCTCACAAACACCCTGTGCAAAACGAATGGGGTCTGAGGTCTAAGAAGAAGAAGAAGAAGAAGAAGAAGAAGAAGAAGAAGAATAAGAATGCAGAACACGAACAATAACAGAGCATTGACGTCATGACGTCAATGCAATAAGAATGCAGAACACGAACGAGAACAGAAGATTGACTTTACGTCAATCTAATTAGGACTTACCGAGCAGCCGGCTACCGTCGGTTCGCTACGTATGTTCCGGTTACGTTACTATATTGCACTGTTAATGCGTACGCCACTGAATGCAATGCTACACACAAACACACAGAGAAATAATAAAATGGCGATCTTTCCCGAGAACCGCTTCCTTCTACTATCTGCACCACATACGTCTACAACTGCGTACGCTCACGTCTATCGATATGTGAGCATTCAGTCTCTATGTACGGAGGTCTAGTCGAGCCAGACGGAGTCTCAGCAGCAAAGTTCTCGTCAGTGTAGAATACACATGTCGCATGCGACACGCGCAAGTTTCGGGAGACTCACTTGCATCACACGCAAAATCCGAGCGACACGTGAAAAAAAAAAATATGTTGTCACGCATCGGTACTACGCATCGGTCATGAAAAGTTCTTATTCGGAATATATTTGCAGATTCTTGTCACTCAAGTTTAATGGACGGTATAGAAGACCTTACTGAAAATAAGCTTGTACCTGTCCTTTATATGAACACTCGTACTCGCACTCACTTCGCACTCACTCAGTGCCACTGTGTTTGCGCCGTAGTAGCTTGATCGGTCGAAGCCCTGTCGCCGCGCCAGCTCGTCTCTGGAGCACTGAAACTGTGGTCACAAAATTTGAGCGAAATGGACCTTCCTAATACTTTTAATAGCAACACTGAATGTGTTGACAACCTCTATGTTCGATGGTATCACCATTCACCAAAGTTCCGAGCAATCTAGCAATAGCAGCCACATACGGTACAGAGAAGTGCTAGCAGCCTCACGGACCAGTACAGTCAAGTCGCGATCGCGTTTTCAGATCAAACGTAAACAAACATGATTGTACTTTAAAAAAAAAAAAAAAAACACTCATTACATTCATCTCAGACGTCTGTGCTGTGATTGAAAATATGCTCCATACGGTAAGTCCTTACAAAACATGATGGAAATGCGTAAATCTGACTTAAATCTGAAAAAAGCACACGTGGAAATCAAAACATCACGCGTAAATTTGGCCGCCACCAAATCGGCCGGTTTCCGACAAGCGCAAGAAAAATCCTGGCGAGAACACTGCTCAGGAGAACAACCGACGATACAGAGAGACTGAAGCTTTGGGTCTACACTTCATCATGGTCATATACGTAAAAGTAAATGTACACAAAAATTCTTCCTTTTGGGGGAAAGGCATCTATGTTTTAGTGCACATGATATTTGATTAACTCTTACTGTGCCAAAGGGTTTAGTTCTGTCATCAATGCTTACTTTTCAAATGTCTGCACTTCATTAACTATCTATTATTTCACAAAATATTGTGTACAAAGCTTGAAGGAAATTTATTATCATTTCTTATGATACCAAACATTATTACTCTACCCAACTTTATGCATAAGAATTATTGAAAATTACATTTTAAGTTTCTTTTTTGTCCATTATTTTTTTTTTCCATTATTTTTTTTTCTCATTTGTTTACTATTGTTTGACTAAATAAAACTTCAACTATTGATTGATTCCATTAACTTTTTAAGTTAAATTTAGTTAACCAACTTACAAAAAAGGAAGTGGCTATTAGAATAATTTTCCAGTTATTCTTACGACACGCGCACACGCTCCATTTTCGTACTCCGTCGTAAGAATATGGATTGGGTTAGGGTATTTATATGTTTTGAACACCTTCGATGTCAACTCGTTCTCAGTCACAGGTATGGCTAGAGTGCCCAAGTCTGCGCAGTGCCCATGTCTGCGCACACGCGTAACTGCGCGATTCTTCTAATAAAACAAAACACACAACGAACACAAACTTTTCATCTTTATCATAGCGATAAGTATTCATGCAAAAACGAGTCATAATAATGAAAAAAGGTCTTATTTCAAACCTTTTATTCACAAGCCTCAAAAGGTTGTCTTTCACGTCAAAACTCCCGAACTGCGTGTAAAATGAATGAGTGCGCAGACATGGGGCACCATTGTTTTTGCAATGTTGAAATGACACGGCCACCGTTTCTTGTGAAAATGGCATTGTTCTTGCTCTAATTTTGATGAGATTTTTTGCAGACTTACTCTTTAGAATATCAGGAATAATATAAAATTAAGATTTAGAGGAATATTGAAGAAATTCTTGTTCATTTTCAGGTCAAAACCTTAGGTGCGCAGACATGGGGCTCCCCATCATACATCGTTAAGTCAGAGGACTGGCAATATCGAGGACCCAGGTTCGATTCCCAGCTTTGTCATTTGTCGTTTTTTTCATTTGTTACTAACCAATGTTTTCTCTCTACAGAATTACAGATATAATATGGAAAAGGCTGAGGAGACAGAGAAAACAGAGACAGAGAGATTTTTACTCAACAAGTGAAGTGTGCGCAGAGTACGAAAATGGAGCGTATGCGCATGTCGAATAGAATAAGACTAGCCAGAAAATTATTCTTACGAGTCGTAAGAATAATAGCCACTGCCTACAAAAAAACGATGATTTATTGCGTCACCTGCCTACAGTCGAATGGCAGAATGTAATCGCGCTGCACTTTTTGAAAGGTCACACCCATGCGTAATATACACAGCGCTGTCGAGAAGCGGTATCGCGATGGACAGGTTTTGGCAGTCAAAAGTTGAAATTTTATACCCTGCGGACATTGCCTGATGGCTTGCTCAGGATTTAACTTCAACAAATCCATCCAAGTAATCGATTTCATGTAAGTATAACGTAAAATTGGAAGTTTAATATACATTTTAAATTAATTTTGTAAATTGTTTTTAGTGACAATAAGGGGTGTCGCAAAGAAAGTCTTGTCTGGTCGGGCTAAAATAATCCATAGTACATTTCCGGTGGTCGAGCAATTGGTGAATGAAAATGACAAGTTTATCTGTCACGTATACGTGACATTGGCAATGAAAGAGTTAAGCATGTTAAGGTTAGTTTTATAGAGTCATCGACTAAAAAAATTTAAAATAAAATAGATCAAGTCTAGGCCCCTAAATAATTAAGTCTATCCTAGGCCTAACTTAGATTTGGTCCAACGGCGCATACTGTTTACCGCAGCCGTTCAAGCTCCGAGCACACACACCTCAGAGCCAGAGGCTCAGTTCCACTCCCGATCGGCAATGCCATGATGAGACGAGCGCAATAAGCACATTAAATCTCGATTTAAGACACATTATTTCGATATTTAAAGAAGTAAGCTTTGGGAAAAACTCACCTTGAATGATATTATATCCTCGATAATACGTGTCAGTGGTTAGATGTTTTCATTTTTGTGAAAATTACTGCTGTTTTTGACAGGTCTCCGAAGCTTGGTTGATTCGTGGACGCTGCTCCAATGACAACCGATATTTTGATCCGAAAGATATCGTTGAAGATCTACTATGCTCTAAAATCTTCCTCAGTAGATGGCGCTAGACTACTTTCTCGGAACATGCATTTGGGAGAGAATTTTCGTTCTACAATGTACAAGTATTCTGACCACTAGTATATTCTATTGGTTTTTGCACATGAAATTACTGAAAATTAACGTCACGTTTCTGTGATTATTCTGCTGAGAAGTATTTACTTTTGTATTGGAGGGTAAATTATTTTTATGATATTTATGATAGCCCGGATGGAAAAATCTTAACAGAGCATTAGATAATATTTCAGAAGCACATGCATTATATGAAAGCATCTAGGCAGACTTCGCCAGGGGGCAGAGGGCTAATAATAATTTTTTTTTGCTCTGTTTTCCCTTTTTGCTCTATTTTACTCTTTGGAATTCGCATATTCATAAAGAAATTATTTCAAGAAAAAGGTCGCCTGTTATTTTGGTATAGAACCCCCCCTCGCTCTCTCTCTCTCCCTCTCCCTCCCCCCTCTCCCCCCCCCCCCCTCTCTCTCTCTCTCTCTCTCTCTCTCTCTCTCTCTCCATACATCCAAACCATATAATTATTTTAAAAAACTCACTTATAGTGTTTTAAGTTGCGTTATTTATAGTTCTACTACTTTCAGCCCCTCCGGCATTCACTCTAGGAAAGTCAAAGTATAATGTACTTATAATCTCTGCATGCTCACGACAAACACAGAGACAAATGTAAGCAGTGCTTTTGTTACACTTACTACATCAGCACAACAATGGCAATTTCAATTTTGATGATAATGATATCAATAATAATTTAATGATTCTTGTCATAGTGTAATTTAAAACTTAACTTACATCATTTACCAATAGGCCCTGACCCCAAATCAGTGTCTGGTATATAATGAGTCATTTACATCAACATGAATATATAACCAAAATGTGAACATATAAATTCAGAAACTTATCACCTGTAAGTGAAATATTATGCATGATACAATTTTTGCATATTCTATCGGAGATGGATAAATCCTAAGTAAGAAAAGGGGGAAAAAAGAAGAAAAAGATCCATTTACAGTGGCATAATTTTTCGTAAAAGGATAGTTGCCGGGGCAAACTTTTAATTGTAGGGTGATGTTTTACCCCAATGAACGGCTCCAGGGACGAAAAAAATTGAAGAATGAGAGAATAAATGAGGGGGAAAAAGCACGTCTATACTAGGCAGATTTTGTTTTCCTCCTACCGCCCCGGCCTCCACTCAGCTTGTCTATAAGAGGGCCGGCGGGATACCTAAATCAAGAGGAACCCAGCCATTCCAGGCGAGTAGCCAGGGGGGCGATCGCCCCCCCCCCCCCAAAAAAAAAAAAAAAAAAAAAAACGCAAAAAAAAAAGCGAGAGCGAAAAAGCGGGGGAAGTGAGAGAAAAAAAACCTAAAAAGTTGCTACGAGCCGTTATCTTTCTATTCAAATTTGCGCGGGAAAGGGGAAACTCCCCCCCCCCCCCCCCCCCCACCTCCCTGCACGCCCACCGCTGTTAAATACAGTGCTGTATTGCGTCCAAATAATTGAAAAGCAGTCAGGGCATCGAACTAACTTTCGCCTGAAAAGGTGCAACACGAGCCGTCATCTTTCTTTCATATTTGTCAGAACGTCAAAGCTTTCGCGCTAATCGCGCTGGAAGGAAGAAACTCCCCCTCGATCCCTGTGCCCCCCACCCCCTCCGTTGTTATTATAGTGCAGTATTGCACCAAAATAATTGAAAAGCAGTCAGAGCGTCGAACTAACTTTCCGCCTAAAAAAAAGGTGCTACGAGCCGTTATCTTTCTCTCGAATTTGCTCAAATGTCAAAGCTTTCGCGCTTCGCGCGGGAAGGGGGAACCCCCCTCCCTGCACCCCCGTTGTTAAATATAGTGCAGTATCTCACCCAAATAATTGAAAAGCAGTCAGAGCGTCGAACTAACTTTCCGCCTAAAAAAAGGTACTACGAGCCGTTATCTTTCTCTCGAATTTGCTCAAATGTCAAAGCTTTCGCGTTCGCGCGGGAAGGGGGAAACTCCCCCTCCCAGCACCCACCCCCTGGGGAGCACGCTTCGCGTACTCATCAGCAATTTCGCACGCTTTGCGTGCTCAACCACACCCCTAAAATGAAATCCTGGCTACGCGGCTGAGCCATTCATTTTTAAAATTCTTCTTCCAGGTACCTTTGATCAGCCCCCTACTTCCCTCAAGTTGAAAAAATAAATCAGTGCTTAAAGTAATGGATTATAACATTAATCTACTTAACTATAATTCATTTCAGTGCATTAATGATTTTGTAAATATTATATTAAACAGCTCATTTCGCCCATTAATTGACAAGCCTACAGAAATTTCTAAGAAGCCTGTCACTTTGATCGATAATATCTTAAGAAATGTATTCACTCTATTTTTTTTATAATGGTGTATCAGACCATCTACCAGTTTTTTCAAATAACCAACCTTTCTGTTATTCCAAGGCCCCGTCTTATAAACTTTGCCACTGATTCGAATCGATCGCAAGTCCTCCAATCAATCGCAAATTTCAAATCTCCTAGGCTTAAGTACAGAGTTGCGATTCATTCATTCATTCATTCATTCTTTCATTTTTCCACTTTCAACTTTCATATTTACAATGATAATACTGTATACATATTGTTTACATATTTACATGTTAACAAGTAGTTCAAATTGCACAATACAATACATAAATAACATGAAACTGAACGGGAAGGAGGGCCGACTAAAAAGCAGAGCTTGTAAGGTGTATAGGCCCCCTGTTTGAAATAATTAATTATGAATCATCTTTGTGAAATAAAAAAGCATAAAACAACAACAAAAACAATTGATTCAGTAATACAAGAAACATATTTCAATACTCAAAACAATGGTGAATACATACATATACAAGTATATATACAAGAAACAATAAAAGTTACCGAAAATATTGCCTAACTATACAAAGTAATTTACATTGGGGAAAATACACACAACCTGATAATGGATATAAATTGCAAATTATTTGCAATCAGTCGATACTATTTATACGACGGGCCCAATTGTTTCCCCAGCCCTCCAAAATTCGCTCAGTGGGGGGGGGGGGGGGGCATGGGGTCTACTTTCCCTCCATAATTCTCTGACAAGCAAAAGAAAGGGGGTTCGTTCTAAAAGGGGCACAATCACAAAAAGGGGGAACACAATGCATACTTTTCTTCCAAAGGAGGGGGGGGCGCGGGCCGGATGTGCCCCCCCCCCTAAATCCGCCACTGATGATACCTTATTCATAACTTTTCTGTCACGGATAACTGAGCAGTAGGCTTTTCAAAGTTTGGGCTGAAGAAACAAGTGTGGGTCAAACCAATTATGCATTAGTTACTTCAGTTGGAATAAAATTGTTATTTTCAATTGATTTTGTGAATATGAATACAAAAGGTGTTAAAGTCAACTCAAACTCAAGAAAGGGCTCATTACAAGCAAAATTTATGATATGTTTTTTTTTGCCATGATCACACAATCTTGGTTTCATCCGCATTCCTTTTGAGGTAAGCCTTTTTACTGAGTCATTCAAAATGGACATTTATTTGGGAAGCTATCTTTTTTCTTGAAAGTCTACTGTCAATTACGTTAGTAATTCTCAACACATGTAACCTTCTTTTTCTTCTTTTTAGTCTTTAAGGTCCGTAAACCTTTGAGTTCATGTGCTATTCGCGAAAAACACCGTGTGCACCTTATGCAGGTGAAATGGTGCAACGAACAAATGAGAAGAGAGTTCTTAGTTATCACGAAACAAGAAGTTTGAAGGCGGATAGAATAATTTGAAGATTATCATATTGAAAAGTAGTTCATTTGAAAGCTTAAATAACTGAATCACTTTCAACAATGAAGCATTGAATCACAAGGAGAATTCAACTTTTAAAATGATTTGAGACTAAAATGACACATTCATATGGCTTGACCCACATTCGTTGCATCATCCCAAACAAGGAGATTTTGATAACACTTTTTTAAAATCCTGGTGCTCAGTAATCCATGGCAGAAATGTCATAAATGACGTACCAATGCACAGGCAATAAGTTACTCTTCACCATGAAATAAATTTAAAAGTCACATCGGTTATAACATTTGAATTAGAAGCTATCATAGTTGGGTATACTTTTTTATACGCACTGTATAGCTTTCAAATCATATTATAATTAATTTTTTAATCGATTTTCAATTTGGTTTTAGAAAGGATTCATCTTGTGGACACGCTCTAATGGACTTTCATGATCACATTCGAAATAAATTGAATAATAGATTGTATACATTAGGTTTATTTATTGCTTGATCTATCCCAATATTTCGATGTTATTAATCACGATATTCCCCTTACTAAATTAAATTATTTTTGTGTACGTGTTATTTTGGGAATGATTCAGGGACTATTTAAGTGGTCGTTATCAATTTATGTCATACAACAACTTTGTTTCTGACAGAGAGAGGAGCCAGTATGGAGTCCCACATGGCTCCATACTGGGTCCTCTTATATGTTTTATTTAAATAAATGATATACAGTAGTTCTGTTTCATCTTCTTTTCATTTTGTTTTCTTTGCTGACGACACAAACATGATTGCATATCATGATTTATTAATGGCAGAAGTACATTTAAATAAAGAATTAGATAGGTGATTGGTTTAATGCTAATGAATTGATTAAAAATTATGACAAAACAATTAGTGTACTTATTTTCATAGTAAAAGTAAGCCTTCCAATATTATATAAAAGATGTAAATTGGAATATTTGCTCTTCAGTTTAATTTCTAGGTATCATCTTATAGGTTGGTGACCTTTGTAAATTACGTGTAACACTGCCTGAAAAGGTATCATTTATGTTTTACAATTGCTTAATTTTTCCTTATTTACAATCTTGTAATATCACCTGGGCAGGTGCAGTGGTGCAGTGGGGACAACACTATTAGAACCTCTTTATAAACTTCAAAAGAAAGCATTAATATTTTGTTCCAACTCCCATTATCAAGCTCATTCACGTCCCTTGCCCCCCCCCCCCCCCCCCCGCATATACATGATACATAAAATTCAAAGTGCTATCAAGGGGAGCGTTTCATCAAGACAGTGTTTTGTCAGTGATTTTTACCGACAACTGTTATAAGCTACTGAAATCCTTGCATCTGATTGGCTGAGAGCAAATTTGTCAGTAAAAAGCACTGACAAAACACTTGATGAAACGCTCCCATGATGTATGTCTATAATAATAATGCACCTAAAGGAGTTTCCCAAATGTTTAAGTGTTAAATTACCATTTAAAAAGGCCGAGGAGTGACCGCATTTTCAAGATATAGATTAAGACGTTTAACATGCAACACTAACTATCATTTGGAAAAAAGTGGTCACTCATTGGCCATTTTTAATGATTTAACACTTTAGTTTTTGACGTGTATGCATGTGGTTCTTTTCTGAGTAACGTGTAGAACAATGTAATCTTGTTAATTCTTTTCTACGGCAGGGGAATATGGCACACAAGTTTTTCAAACTTCCTTTTAGTCTCCCGGCATTTCATCATGATTTTCAATATTTTTTAAAATTATGATTGACTCATGTTACTTTTGTATTTACTTTCATGGGTTTATGGTTGAAATAAATAGATTGAACTGAAACTGAAACTTGATCAGCCCTCTACTTCCCTCGAAGTTCCAATCATATACGGGATAGTCCAACACCTAGATTCAACCAAGGAGTACTACATGTACTACTCACTACAGGGAAGCCTATATACCTCCTTGATTCAACCCATTGTTGTATAGTTGCTTGATTTTGATTGTAGGATTTTATTGATCATATTCCATTCTTGCAGCCCGAAGGCTGAATTGCAATCGTTATAGTGACATATCTATACCCTTTTTCTCAGGGGCGGCGGAGCGTCTTTCAAAGTGGGGGGGGGGGGGGGGCACCAACAAAAAGAGGCACGGGGGGGGGGGAGGGAACCTAACAAAGGGTAAAAACAAGGCGGAAAATGCCACTTTGAGACATTGTTTACCGCTACATTCTATCAATACACTATCGAGGATCATTTTCGACACATTATTGTTTATGTCTTAACATGGTTCTAGATAAAAACTACTTTGCAGTTGAGTGCAATGGTCTGATTATACACTAAAGGAAAAAAGAAACTTATAAAAGTTCAAGAGATCACCAAATTAAATTCTCTGCATGGAAATGTACCAAATTTGGATATAATGTTGATTCAATGCATGGCTTTAAATGACAGTCAATAACAAAAAGTTTTCTTCAATGCCACAAAAGAAATGTGCACTGAAGCAAAGGACTCTCTAATCCCCAAGTCACAAAGACAAACTGCAGCCTTGTACACCATATGCATGTCAATGAATGAAACAAAAGAATTTCAAAAGGGATTTGCAAGTTCATATCCAAACAGATTAATAGCCAGTATGTCCACCTCTAGCTTGCTGGCAAGCTGTACACCGTCTTCGCATGCTTCCGATCAGATTCGCGATGGTAGCCTGGGGAACATTGTTCCATTCCTCTTGCAGTGCTGCAATGAGCGTCTCCCTATTGATGGGTTGATTGTCACGCCTTGACCATACTATGGCAAGCCTAATGCCCAATAAGTCAGATAAACTCAGTTTTTCGCCGATAAACTGAGTTTTTCGCCGATAAACTGAGTTTTTCGAGCGATAAACTGAGTTTTTCGAGCGAAAAACTAAGTTTTTCGAGGGAAACTCTGCATATCAACTGATAAACTTAGTTTTTCACGATAAACTAAGTTTTTCACTCGAAAAACTTAGTTTATCACTGATAAACAGGGTTTTTCTCGATAAACAGAGTTTTTCATTTGATATGCAGAGTTTCTCTCGATAAACTCTGTTTATCACTTGAAAAACTCGGTTTTTCGGTGATAAACTAAGTTTATCGGCGAAAAACTCAGTTTTTCGGCGATAAACTAAGTTTTTCAATTGATAAGCAGAGTTTCTTGATAAACTAAGTTTATCACTTTGAAAAACCCTGTTTATCGAAGTGATAAACAGGGTTTTTCGAAAAACTATGTTTATCAAACGATAAACACAGTTTTTCATTCGAAAAACTATGTTTATCAAACGATAAACACGGTTTTTCGGTGATAAACTAAGTTTATCGGCGAAAAACTCTGTTTATCAATTGATAAACAAGGTTTTTCGAAAAACCCTGTTTATCAAACGATAAACAGGGTTTTTCGATATGCAGAGTTATTGCGAATTTACCGCGAGTGGGCGCTACAAAAGTACATAAAGAAGCTGGCCTGTGAGCATCGAACTCAAACATAGTCAGCAAAATGCCTTCTTGTGAAGCCATCAACTGTACCGATCGACTTCTTTCTTTCATTTAATATATCTTCTTCTCTTTCACAACAATGGCAGGAAAAGATAGAAGAAAAGTAAAAAAAAAAAAAGAAATACATAGGGAAAGAGAAGGGGATAGATCAAATGATAAACACCAAAAAATACATATGGAAAGGGGAGACGATGACAGATGGAAGGAAAAACAAAGAAATATATAGGGAAAGGGGAGAGAAAAGATGAAAAGAAAAACAAAGACAGACATAATGATAGAGAAGAGCATGGATGGAAGGAAAAACAAAGAAATACATGATGAAAGCGAAGAGAATAGATAGAAGGAAAAACAAGGAAATATAAAGAAGGGGGAGAGGATAGATGGAAGGAAAAGCAAAGAAATCCATAAGGAAAGAGAAGAGGATAGATGGAAGGAAAAACAAAGAAATCCATTAGGAAAATGAAAGAGGATAGATGGGAGGAAAAACAAAGAAATATATAGGGAAAGGGGAGAGAAAAGATGAAAAGAAAAACAAAGACAGACATAAGGATAGAGAAGAGCATGGATGGAAGGAAAAACAAAGAAATACATGATGAAAGCGAAGAGAATAGATAGAAGGAAAAACAAGGAAATATAAAGAAGGGGGAGAGGATAGATGGAAGGAAAAACAAAGAAATCCATAAGGAAAGAGAAGAGGATAGATGGAAGGAAAAACAAAGAAATCCATTAGGAAAATGAAAGAGGATAGATGGGAGGAAAAACAAAGAAATATATAGGGAAAGGGGAGAGAAAAGATGAAAAGAAAAACAAAGACAGACATAAGGATAGAGAAGAGCATGGATGGAAGGAAAAGCAAAGAAATATATAGGGAAAGGGGAGAGAAAAGATAGAAGGAAAAACAAGTAAATATAAAGAAGGGGGAGAGGATAGATGGAAGGAAAAACAAAGAAATCTATAAGGAAAGAGAAGAGGATAGATGGAAGGAAAAAAAAATCCATAAGGAAAATGAAAGAGGATAGATGGGAGGAAAAACAAAAAAAAATACATAAAGAAAGGGGAGACGATGATAGATGGAAGGAAAAACAAAGAAATCCTTAAGGAAAGAGAAGAGGACAGAATGAAGGAAAAACAAAGAAATATATAGGGAAAGGGGAGAGAAAAGATGAAAAGAAAAACAAAGACAGACATAAGGATAGAGAAGAGCATGGATGGAAGGAAAAACAAAGAAATACATGATGAAAGCGAAGAGAATAGATAGAAGGAAAAACAAGGAAATATAAAGAAGGGGGAGAGGATAGATGGAAGGAAAAACAAAGAAATCTATAAGGAAAGAGAAGAGGATAGATGGAAGGAAAAAAAAATCCATAAGGAAAATGAAAGAGGATAGATGGGAGGAAAAACAAAAAAATACATAAAGAAAGGGGAGACGATGATAGATGGAAGGAAAAACAAAGAAATCCTTAAGCAAAGAGAAGAGGACAGAATGAAGGAAAAACAAAGAAATATATAGGGAAAGGGGAGAGAAAAGATGAAAAGAAAAACAAAGACAGACATAAGGATAGAGAAGAGCATGGATGGAAGGAAAAACAAATAAATACATGATGAAAGCGAAGAGAATAGATAGAAGGAAAAACAAGGAAATATAAAGAAGGGGGAGAGGATAGATGGAAGGAAAAACAAAGAAATACATAAGGAAAGAGAAGAGGATAGATGGAAGGAAAAACAAAGAAATCCATTAGGAAAATGAAAGAGGATAGATGGGAGGAAAAACAAAGAAATATATAGGGAAAGGGGAGAGAAAAGATGAAAAGAAAAACAAAGACAGACATAAGGATAGAGAAGAGCATGGATGGAAGGAAAAACAAAGAAATACATGATGAAAGCGAAGAGAATAGATAGAAGGAAAAACAAGGAAATATAAAGAAGGGGGAGAGGATAGATGGAAGGAAAAACAAAGAAATCTATAAGGAAAGAGAAGAGGATAGATGGAAGGAAAAAAAAAATCCATAAGGAAAATGAAAGAGGATAGATGGGAGGAAAAACAAAAAAAAATACATAAAGAAAGGGGAGACGATGATAGATGGAAGGAAAAACAAAGAAATCCTTAAGGAAAGAGAAGAGGACAGAATGAAGGAAAAACAAAGAAATATATAGGGAAAGGGGAGAGAAAACATGAAAAGAAAAACAAAGACAGACATAAGGATAGAGAAGAGCATGGATGGAAGGAAAAACAAAGAAATACATGATGAAAGCGAAGAGAATAGATAGAAGGAAAAACAAGGAAATATAAAGAAGGGGGAGAGGATAGATGGAAGGAAAAACAAAGAAATCTATAAGGAAAGAGAAGAGGATAGATGGAAGGGAAAAAAAATCCATAAGGAAAATGAAAGAGGATAGATGGGAGGAAAAACAAAAAAATACATAAAGAAAGGGGAGACGATGATAGATGGAAGGAAAAACAAAGAAATCCTTAAGCAAAGAGAAGAGGACAGAATGAAGGAAAAACAAAGAAATATATAGGGAAAGGGGAGAGAAAAGATGAAAAGAAAAACAAAGACAGACATAAGGATAGAGAAGAGCATGGATGGAAGGAAAAACAAAGAAATACATATGGAAAGGGGAGACGATGACAGATGGAAGGAAAAACAAAGAAATCCATAAGGAAAGAGAAGAGAATATGGAATAAAAAACAAAGAAATACATCAAGAAAGGGGAGAGGAGGTAGATGAAAGGAAAAACAGAAAAATTCGTATGGAAAGAGATGATATATGGAAGGAAAAACAAAGAAATATATAAGGATACGGGAGGGGATAGTTGGATGGAAAAACAAAGAAATACATAAATAAAGGGAGAGGATATAGAAGAGGAAAAACAAAGAAATATATAAGGAAAGGGAAAAGGATAGATGAAAGGAAGAAAAAAAAATACATTAAATTATATATCCTCTGTTCTTTCCTTATGTATTTCTTTGTTTCTCCTCCCATCTATCCTCTTCTCTTTCCTTATATATTTTTGTTTTTCCTTCCATCTGTCCTCTTCTCTTTCCTTATGTATTTCTTTGTTTTTTTCTCCCATCTATCCTCTTCTCTTTCCTTATGGATTTCTTCGTTTTTCCTTCCATCTATCATCGTCTCCCCTTTCTTTATGTATTTCTTTGTTTTTCCTTCCATCTATCCTCTCCCCCTTCTTTATATTTCCTTGTTTTTCCTTCTATCTATTCTCTTCGCTTTTATCATGTATTTCTTTGTTTTTCCTTTCATCCATGCTCTTCTCTATCCTTATGTCTGCCTTTGTTTTTCTTTTCATCTTTTCTCTCCCCTTTCCCTATATATTTCTTTGTTTTTCCTTCATTCTGTCCTCTTCTCTTTGCTTAAGGATTTCTTTGTTTTTCCTTCCATCTATCATCGTCTCCCCTTTCTTTATGTATTTTTTTGTTTTTCCTCCCATCTATCCTCTTTCATTTTCCTAATGGATTTTGTTTTCCTTCCATCTATCCTCTTCTCTTTCCTTATAGATTTCTTTGTTTTTCCTTCCATCTATCCTCTCCCCCTTCTTTATATTTCCTTGTTTTTCCTTCTATCTATTCTCTTCGCTTTCATCATGTATTTCTTTGTTTTTCCTTCCATCCATGCTCTTCTCTATCCTTATGTCTGTCTTTGTTTTTCTTTTCATCTTTTCTCTCCCCTTTCCCTATATATTTCTTTGTTTTTCCTTCATTCTGTCCTCTTCTCTTTGCTTAAGGATTTCTTTGTTTTTCCTTCCATCTATCATCGTCTCCCCTTTCTTTATGTATTTTTTTGTTTTTCCTCCCATCTATCCTCTTTCATTTTCCTTATGGATTTTTTTTTCCTTCCATCTATCCTCTTCTCTTTCCTTATAGATTTCTTTGTTTTTCCTTCCATCTATCCTCTCCCCCTTCTTTATATTTCCTTGTTTTTCCTTCTATCTATTCTCTTCGCTTTCATCATGTATTTCTTTGTTTTTCCTTCCATCCATGCTCTTCTCTATCCTTATGTCTGTCTTTGTTTTTCTTTTCATCTTTTCTCTCCCCTTTCCCTATATATTTCTTTGTTTTTCCTCCCATCTATCCTCTTTCATTTTCCTAATGGATTTCTTTGTTTTTCCTTCCATCTATCCTCTTCTCTTTCCTTATGGATTTCTTTGCTTTTCCTTCCATCTATCCTCTCCCCCTTCTTTATATTTCCTTGTTTTTCCTTCTATCTATTCTCTTCGCTTTCATCATGTATTTCTTTGTTTTTCCTTCCATCCATGCTCTTCTCTATCATTATGTCTGTCTTTGTTTTTCTTTTCATCTTTTCTCTCCCCTTTCCCTATATATTTCTTTGTTTTTCCTTCCATCTGTCATCGTCTCCCCTTTCCATATGTATTTTTTGGTGTTTATCATTTGATCTATCCCCTTCTCTTTCCCTATGTATTTCTTTTTTTTTTTTACTTTTCTTCTATCTTTTCCTGCCATTGTTGTGAAAGAGAAGAAGATATATTAAATGAAAGAAAGAAGTCGATCGGTACAGTTGATGGCTTCACAAGAAGGCATTTTGCTGACTATGTTTGAGTTCGATGCTCACAGGCCAGCTTCTTTATGTACTTTTGTAGCGCCCACTCGCGGTAAATTCGCAATAACTCTGCATATCGAAAAACCCTGTTTATCGTTTGATAAACAGGGTTTTTCGAAAAACCTTGTTTATCAATTGATAAACAGAGTTTTTCGCCGATAAACTTAGTTTATCTCCGAAAAACCGTGTTTATCGTTTGATAAACATAGTTTTTCGAATGAAAAACTGTGTTTATCGTTTGATAAACATAGTTTTTCGAAAAACCCTGTTTATCACTTCGATAAACAGGGTTTTTCAAAGTGATAAACTTAGTTTATCAAGAAACTCTGCTTATCAATTGAAAAACTTAGTTTATCGCCGAAAAACTGAGTTTTTCGCCGATAAACTTAGTTTATCACCGAAAAACCGAGTTTTTCAAGTGATAAACAGAGTTTATCGAGAGAAACTCTGCATATCAAATGAAAAACTCTGTTTATCGAGAAAAACCCTGTTTATCGGTGATAAACTAAGTTTTTCGAGTGAAAAACTTAGTTTATCGTGAAAAACTAAGTTTATCAGTTGATATGCAGAGTTTCCCTCGAAAAACTTAGTTTTTCGCTCGAAAAACTCAGTTTATCGCTCGAAAAACTCAGTTTATCGGCGAAAAACTCAGTTTATCGGCGAAAAACTGAGTTTATCTGACTTATTGGGCATTAGGCTTGCCATACACGTCGACCAAGCTCTTCCCAGAGATGTTCAATTGGGGAAAGGTCTGGTGAACGGGCGAACCATGGCAGAACATCAATATCCTCTTGCTCGAGGGGTGCAAATCCCTTTTGAAATTCTTTTGTTTCATTCATTGACATGCATATGGTGTACAAGGCTGCAGTTTGTCTTTGTGACTTTGGGATTAGAGAGTCCTTTGTTTCAGTGCACATTTCTTTTGTGGCATTGAAGAAAACTTTTTGTTATTGACTGTCATTTAAAGCCATGCATTGAATCAACATTATATCCAAATTTGGTACATTTCCATGCAGAGAATTTAATTTGGTGATCTCTTGAACTTTTATAAGTTTCTTTTTTCCTTTAGTGTACATTTGCGAGCGAGCGTAGAGAGCGAACTTTGGAAAAAGTTTAGAAAAAATTGTCCTCCTTCCTGTTATGATTTTGGGGCACTGCTCATTCTTGTATAACTTAGAGAATTGTGCCCCTCATGCCTCCTGTCCTACTGCCTCTCATTGTGCTGATATCAGTAGGGGAATCTATTATTATGAAGCCTCTCTGATTATTTGGAGCTATGTAGGCCTATGTGGCTCTTTTGTGGACTTTAGGGCACAGTTTGTAAGCGACATCGGAGTATATAGGTACAATATATTAAATATATATAGTTATATAGGTAGGGCACATATCAGAAGACAAAAGGGGCAATTATCAAAAGGGAAAATAATACTATTAGAAAGAAAAAAAGGGCACTTAAAAAGAGGCATTTATCAGAGGTGAAAAGGGCACTTATCATAAGGAATAAATGTACTATTAGAACGGGAAATGGGCACCAATCAGATTAAAACAGGGACACTTGTCGGATTTCAAAAGGGACACTAGTCATATCTGAGCTTAAAAGGTGCAGTTATCAGAAGACAAAAGGGCACTTATTAGAAAGAAGAAAGGGCAATCATACGAAGAAAAGGAGTCACTTATCAGAGGTGAAAAGGGGCACTTATAAGACTTATAAGAAGGGAAAATGGGCACTAATCAGACGAAAACAGGGACACTTGTCGGATTTCAAAGGGGACACTTATCGGAGCTGAAAAGGGGCACTTATCAGAAGGTGAAAGGGCACTTATTAGAAGAAGAAGAGGCAACCATACAAAGAAAAAGGGTCACTTATCAGAGATGAAAAAGGGCACTTATAAGAAAGGAAAATTTTACTATTAGTACGGAAAATGGGCACTAATCAGACGAAAAACAAAGGCATAGATTTCAAAGGGGGCAGTAATGTCTGAAGTTAAAGGGGGTACTTATCAGAAGCTGAAAAGGACATTTATCAGAAAGAAGAAGGGGTGCAGTTACTCTCTTAATTTCTAAGACTAAAACCAGTGACAAAACAAGTCATAAGGACTTGCTTTGTCACTGGTTTAAAATAAGGAATTAAGAGAGTATACGAAGGAAAAGGGGCACTTATCAGAAGTGAAAAAGGCACTTATCAGAAGGAAAGATTGCACTATTAGAACGGGAAATGAGCACTAATTAGACCAGAAAAGGGTAATTATTAGATTTCATAGGGGGCAGTAATGTCTGATGTTAACAGGGGCACTTATCAGAAGGTAAAAGGGCACTTATTAGAAAGAAAAAAGGGCTCTATACGAAGAAAAGGGGGCACTTATCAGCTATGAAAAGGGGCACTTTTTCTCCCTAGAAAATTCTCTCTATGACCGATGCCTGCTTTTTTCGAATTATTTCCCTAATCCACCGTTCCCAGTTCTGCCTCAGAGAACAAATGTTCCTACTATTTGTATTTGTATTTCATGAACACATAATAAGGCTAGTTATCACATGCGTAAATTTGCAAGAATTTATTTTCAACTGGGGGGGGGGGGGGGTGACCATTCATGGAGATCAAAGCACCACCACCACCCCCCTCCTAATGAAAAGAAGGAATGCACGGATTTACGCCAATAAATAATGCCAGAAAAGCTGTTGGAAGGTCACAGGAGTGAAACGGAGCCCGAGGTTTTTCATTTTGTTGTTGTAATTTTAGCCAAACGTTTTGTAAAGTTGAGATAAAAGCTATACTTTATGTGACGCCCTTGTAGGCTTACATAACAGGGAAATAAAAACAGAAAAAGAAACAAAAGCGAATAGGTTACACACTAAGAAATAGGGGTTCAAATTTGAACCCCTAGGGGTTGGTACAATAGCAGCACCCCAAGGGGTTCAAAATTTGCACCCCGGTATGGGGTTCAAAATTGCACCCCAATATAGGGTGCATTTTTGCACCCTCTGGGTTCATAACTGCACCCTAATGGGTGCAACGTCGATGACAATCGATCACCATTCTCGCCTCTTCACAGCTTGGCGGCAGACCATTTAAAGTTGCCGTTATTTCATATTTCACGCACATAGAACACAGACAGTACAATACACGCCATGAGGGGACCTCGGTGAAATCTATCAGGCCACGCCCGGGGGCTTCTACAGTCTCACATTTAGGATTACTTATTCAACTTTTAAGTTGCAGTGTATAGTCTACTATCTATTCCTATAACAAATCAGTGTAACTGTTAGTAAAACTAGCACTTTCCCTTAAAATGATATAATCCCGACTGAATTATCAAATGTAAACACGTATTCTTATTTCAATAACTTTTTTTACAAAGAAACTATCAAAATGAGCCGTGATAAAATCCCCATATAATTTAATAATGCAAATTATGCAAATTTTCCTGCCTTAATCCATACGAGTAGCGATACGTTGGTTGCTGTCAACTTGCAAGCCGGTTACTGTTAGTCTTTGCGCGATTACTCTTTTGAAACACGTCACTACGGAGATGTTCAATTTAAGCAAATTTACGACACAAGCTGATCGAAATGGATTTATTATTTCTTTTTCTAATTAATTTCATTTCTATGCTTTTGAATAATAAGTCTTATACTTCATGATATATTGTGACATAAGTGTCAACAATGCTAGTGTGGGTATTCATGTAAGACTAATACTTCTGATCGAAGGGTGCAGAATTCAACCTTACACAATTCTGAACCTCGGTTTCCGCAAAGCGCACCCGTAGAGGTGCAAAATTCCACCCGAGTAGATATACGGGTGCTCCGCCAAAATTTGCACCCTATAAAGTGAACCCTATAATTTTTTAGTGTGTAGCATCACTATCCATACAGGCCTATCATAATTTTCTTTATCTGGTTATATTCATTCTAATGTAAAACACCCTAGTATATTTTCAATATTGAAGAAAAATAACATTGTAGAGTTCGTTCTTGAAATTCTAGTCTCAAGCGCTGGCTTGCCAGACAGCGTCAACTAGGTAAACCCATAGGTAAAACCACCATCGATCTATATACCTTACGTGATGAGGTAAACGTTGTTGTTGTTGTTTTAGGTTTAGCGGCGCTCTTCATTCAAATTTGAATATTTATGTCTGAAAAAAAAATTGTTTTATGTATTCCACATGCAGTGCTTCATTCATTTTGCGCGATTTTTGGGGAGACTCTTGACAAGCTGTCAGCACAAATCGTTGCCCGTTTTAATGTATTTTCTGGCCAGCCCGGTTCGGTGCATCGAACAGGCTTCTCAGCTGGCACGAAAAACATGCGCAGCCTATATAGGCCCCTCCAATACCGGTCAGGATAGTGCGATGCCTGTCAGTGGGAACGTCTGTGACGCCCTTAAAGTGTAACCCGGTCTTAAAGGGAGCGACAAGTCGCAATCTATGGGCGCTTTTACAGTTGGCTGCTCCTTTCTCTGGATCAAAGTTCAAAGCGACTTCAATTTATCGTGCGCAGCTAATAAAAGTTCGCACATTGACCCAAATTTGAGTAAACAAGATCGCGCGTTCTTTATTCCATGATTTGAATCTCATTGGTCGGTTGCGTATGAGGGATTCGAGTTAACGATCGCGCGAGGAATCCGGCAATAACATTCCTTCGGTAGGGCACGATTGGACCTGATTGTATCCGAATTTCCCCGAGTCAGGCCAACTGGTCAGGCCCATGGATTACGACTTGCCACTCCCTTTAAAGTGTAACTCGGTGCCTAGGTATCTGAAAACAACTCCTCCTCTTCCTTCTTCTTCTTTTTCTTTTTTTTCTAACCCCGTTCTTCATATCCCGTTGTACCCCTTCCTCCTCCTCTTTTACCAGTTTATTCTTCTTTCTTCTTCTTTTCTCTTCTTCTTCCCCTATTCTTCTTCTTCTCCTTAGATTTCCTTTTCTTCTATAACTTCTACTTCTTCATCTCCCCCTCTGTTTTTACTATGTCTCTTACCCCGCCCCTCTTACCCCCTCCCTCTCCTCCTCCTCCTCCATCTTCTTCTTTTTCTTCTCTTTAATCAACTACTTCTTCTAAATTTCTTCTTCCTTTTCTTCTTTCTTATCATTTCTCTCCTTTCTTCTTCTTCATCTCTTTTATTTTTTTATTATAGAGATAGATATATATATATATATATTATTATTTCTCTTACTCCGCCCTTCTTTCTGCCTTCCCCTCCTCCTACTCCTCCTCCTATACCCCCTGCTCCTCCTCCTGCTCCTGCTCCTCCTTCTTCTTCTTCTTCTTCTTCTTTTCTTCTTCTTCTTCCTCTTTTTCTTTTCCACTTTATCCCCCGAACTGTAATGAAGCCAACACAGCTAGTTCCAATACACAGAACGGTGTGCGGCTATGTGCGCACAGACAAATTTTCAGATACCTTCAGGCACCGAGTTACACTTTAAGACCGGGTTACACTTTAAGGGTGTCACAAACGTGATGGCGATGGCAGGTCGCTCACCACAAACACATTCAGACCAGGTCCTTGAGAAGCTGGGTAACTTGCCAACTGGAAGGCCATTTGCCAGCACCTACCAAAGACCAGCTGTTGACCACTCGGAGGATAGATAGCCCATTTCCGTTGCCTCCAGTGCCCAATTCTCTGTGTGACGATGTGAAGTGTAGCTAGCTAGCTGCATGGCCTAATAATAGTAGTAATAATAAGATCCCTAATCCCAATATCATCAAACATAAAAGACAACATTGTAGTATCATCATTATTCATAATACAAACAGTGCCACATAAATTATCACTGCATCATATAGAGTACGTAATGTAATATCGTGATATAAATATAATAATAATGTACCATAATGATATGTATTATAATTCACAGCACGCAGTATGAATATCATCATAATACAAACAGACAAACCAGTCGTAGACGTGGATGAAGGCGTTTCTTTGTCACTTTGATATAGCCGACCCAAACCCCCGCCCAATACTAGCGCAATACCTCCGCGTATTATAAAAATGCATTTCTTTCAAGATAGGCTATACAAGGTGTCGTAATATCATGTGAGCTCCATCATTGCGCCACCTACTTTCGTCCACTTTAAGGTTTAGCCGCTTGGTTTTGTTAGGACTAGGGATCTAAAATTTATAGCTATTTAATCATACGAATCAGGGACGACCTTTTTCTCCGTATTTTGGTTTGAATCGTTTCAGGGAAAAGATGAAGCTGGGTGAAATGCCAGTCATCATTTTGGTGATTTTTCTCCACGGGTGTATGATCGGTTTAGCGGCCCGTGACGACCAGTCCAGCGAGAGGAGTCGGCTAACTGATAACCACATTCCCGATGATATATCTGCAGGTTTTAGCAAACGTGTGTCGTCTCATGATAAGCCAAACATTGTATTCATTCTCACTGATGATCAAGATGTGACTATGGATGCAATCGTAAGTTTTAAGTGTGTTTTGTTGTTGATGTGACAAAAAAAAATCACTCAAAACTCAATGATTGATTTAAAAAAATATTTTTTTGCTGAAAACTCAAGAGTCATCCAATTCGAACTTGACTCTTGAGTCAGACTCAGACTCGGAGATTTTGTATTACTATTTAACATTGATGTCTGGTACATGGTATTATTAACCTCAGATCTACCAAGATAATGTTTCATTTATAGAGGAGCAACATTTGGGCTCTTACTTCTTAGTAAATTGAAAACATCAAATAAAATGATTTAAATCAAATAAATCTGACTCTGATTTGTAATTTAAACCAAAAAAATTAAATTATTAAATCATCTGGAATTTGGTATTCACTCAATGAAATACAAAGACAAATCATTTTTATAATTTTGTATGCATATTATAGTACCCTTATTACAGAAGTTTGGTCTAATAATTTTTTTCCAGGGCTGTACATGTACATGTATTAGAGGTCTTTTGAGATAACACAGAGCTGGCAAACCTTATCAAGTAATATCAATACTGTCAGCTAGATGTAAATAATATAGTCTTCATCGCTATCTCTTTGAATATAGATTGCAATGCATTTCTTGAATTTCCCTTACAGATTTGAGGCTGAAACTGAAAATGTTTGGAATCAAGAGAACAGTACTGCATTTACATTAGTTATGATTCTAAACTTCCCATTTACATGATTAATGTCTTATTATGATATCTAACGATTTATAGATTTGACATTTAGCCAGATATTGTTTTCATGATAGGTGATTCTAGACTTATACTGTAAGCAAGAGGAGACAGTAATTGATACATGTAGGTTGAATGGAAAGAATAACCTTAATTTGTTTGTTTATTGTTATCTTTTGAATTACCAAAATCTGTGCCAATGTAATTTTCCCCACCTCTTTGTGGATTTAGATGTTTTAAGACACCTTGCCTTCACATTTAATAGTGATGTGTGTTAGATATTAAAAAATATATAATAATGATAATAATAATAATAGTAATAATAATTGAATTGGATATTATCATTTTCTGTCTTTCAGAGTCCTATGACGAACACACTGAACTTGCTAGGAAAACAAGGAATGACATTTACCAACATGGTAAGTAGCCAAAACAGCAATATACAATTAGTGGAGTAGTCTTGGGTGGGGGGGGGGGGGGGGGGGGGGGTTGGCATGTGCTCCCCCCCCCCCCCATGATTCAATATCAAGAACAGGTGTAAGAAACATATGAACTTGTCTCCTCTCTATGATGAATAAACCTCACGACCTTCCTCTGTTCCTCTGTTCTGTCTTTGTGGTCTCCCCCACCCCCCCTTCTTGACTGGGTGCAAGCTACATGAACATGTATGTCATTGTAGGCAATCGATTTGAAGCTGTTACCACTTAACCAATTTTCCAACTCTGAATTTGTTATGAGTATTTGCTCAACAAACCTAGCAAAATGATATTCCTTGAAATAGTGATCAGGAAAAACAGTTTTGTGTCATTGGTTTGGTTGGGCTTGCATTCAGTAAATTCTTTTCAACTCAAATAAATTTGGATACATATATTTGATATGGAGTTCTGTTTAGAGCTACATGTATATAAATACGATTCTTCCATCTTGTACCTGTAACACAATCTTTTTTTAAAGAATCATCAAGAATCAAGGGGGAATATATTACCGTAATAACAACTTGATAAGGTCCTCTTCATTAACTTTGGGTTATTGTACAAAATTTCTATTACAATATACAATATATTAAATTATTACATATATAAGGCATTTTAGCGGCACATTAAAAACGCATATTTTTGTCCGCTTGAATTTGCGCATGCAATATGAGAGGATATCGCACGGAATGTTGAATTCCCCATAGGCTACAGTACTAAACTTGCCGTGCAATATTATGCCATATTTTGTCTGGTCTGTTTGCGTGCACGCAGATAATGCAACGCATACACATACGCACATGACGTCATAAAGAGGTTAAGTCAAACTTGTGTGATCACAATGCAGTATGATAAGGGGCTATTAACTGGATGTGGTTGGTTAAATGATTTTTATTAAGTTCTAAATCATTTTCCTGTAGGATAGATAATAATAATTATATTGGATGGCTTTATTTCATGGAATACCAGAAAATATTCCACTCGTTAGGGCCAATATCGCACTCATTCGATTCGTGCAATATTGGCCCTAACTCGTGGAATATTCTCTGGTATCCCATTCAGAGCCATCCAATATTTATCATGCGTTGTGTGCACATTATTCATGTGCACTAAACAGAAGAGAACATTATTTCAGTTTCAGAATTTATTTCAAGGTATAAATTATTTCAGTTTCAGAATTGATTTCAGTTTCAGAATTTATTTCAAGGTATAAATTATTTCAGTTTCAGAATTTATTTCAAGGTATACACTTTCATTGTGTTGATTCAAAATCACATGAGCCTTTACAAATGTACAAAGGGGAAGAGGTTTTGTGGTGTAGACAGAGTTCTATTATCTGAGTGTGTTTGTTTACATCGTGTATATAATACGTGCTCCAAAGTCTCTTTATGAAGCCAGCAAAGCTTTAACCCATAGAATCCCACCAACTTTAAAAATATGTATATTTGTGAAGAGTCTCAGTGATTTTATATAAATTTCCTTTAATTGTTCATAGTGACATAAATATTATATGTTCCATATTTGACTTCAAGACTTGTTGATATCTGATATTCTGACTTCACAATTCATGATCCTGTTTTGAATTAAACGAGAAGAATACAATTATTTGAAAGTCATCAAAATTTATGAGAATAAAACTGAATCTGGCAATGAAAGGATTGATTGAAATACTGAGCATTGTGCATCCATACGCTGATAGGTGATAGCAGTGAATGCAAATAAAAGAACGTTGAAATAAGGCTTGTTATACTTGCTTTTTAGGGGTTATTGTATTGAGCCCAGAAAAACATCACGCCGTTTGATTCCATATACTACGCACTGTTTAAAAAGTTGTGTACTTGTAACTTGATGCCTGTGTGTAACATGTAACATGTGTAGCTAGTCTGCTCCTCTGTGTGTGAGTGGGGGATACAGTATAGAAAGTTTTCCATTCTCTGATCTTCTGCTACTGTATCATTCTACAATGGTTATTATCATTTCAATTGTAGACATATTTGTCCACGCTTTTAATACTTTTCAACTTTTACCTCTGCTTAGATTGATCTTTCTGTTTTATTGATTTTTCATCCATGATGAAAAGACAAAATTAGGGTAATTCATAATTTACAAAACGTTAGGTACATGTACAGGCACAATTTTGAAAGTTGGTACAGTGTTCAATTGTTCTTTGTACTGTGTACATGTTCATTGTGTACATAGTATGCATCCAAAGGAAACAGGAATCAATGGCAATCACAAAGTCTACACACAAATAATATTCTACTTTGCATTATGAATATTGTGAAAATTTGTCATCTGTATGCAACAATTTTTAACATGACAATGTACACTTGCTGTTTGTACAACACAACACTATCAATTTCATGTTGAAAGAAAGCCTCATATTATTCACGTTCTTTGTTTTTCTCTTTTCATTTCAGTTTACAAGTAGCCCCCTCTGTTGCCCTAGCAGATCCAGCATCCTCACAGGCAACTACATTCACAACCATGGGGCTATGAACAACTCTCTTCTTGGAAATTGCAGCAGTGTTGCTTGGCAACAAGGCCCTGAGAAGAAGACATTTGCTACATACGTACAGAATGCTGGATATAAAACTTTCTTTGCTGGAAAGTACTTGAATCAGGTGAGACTGTCTACAGGGGTATTTATTTGATGTAAGAAAAACCTCAAACCTGCATTTTATAAGCAACTTAAGGTTGTATCAGCAATTTGCAGGCATAGCTCAAGAATGATAATGCTAACAAAGGACAATGGAAAATTAAATATCTCCCTTTGAAACATCATCATCGTCATCACATGATGGGGCTTTTCTCAATTTAATGTATCAAGAGCCTTCCAGCAAGGTCCATGTACTAGATCTGTTTCATAGTGCTTGACATACAGTAGAGACTACTTACTCAATGTAATTATCTTTCTTAGCTCTTTACAATGCTATTCTACATTATTTTTCTGCAACAAATCATTTTATTTGTAATCTTGACAAGTCAGTGGAGGTTTGGTTTGATTTTGGGACATTTTACTTTCTATCATGGTCAGAACTTGTCTGGACATAAACTTTAATTCCTTCTTATTTATCTTTTCTTTACAACCTGTATACTGCCTTGATGATGATCAGTATGGAAGTCCCAAGGCTGGTGGCTTAGCACACATTCCTCCTGGATGGGACGAGTGGATTGGACTGGTAAGGAAGCAGGGCCAAAGGGGTTAATCGTAATCAGCAAGGGTCAGCACTAGTTTGTAGGCACTAACCCTTGTTAGTCCTGAAGAGTATCAGAGGGTCTAACTGTAAGACTCTGGAGATACAGTTCGTAGACCATCATGCACTGTAGCTATTTGACGCAGTCAGAGACTGACCAAGTTAGGAAAGACTTGAGGCTTTGTGGAATTGTGTTTATGTGCCAAAATAAGGTCTGTTTCATGCAGACAAGGTCAGTATATTTTAAGCATTATGTTTTCCACAAAAAATAAATTCTCATCAGACTTGAGTAATTGCTTGGGCTTCCAAGTACATGTGCTAGACAGACTTAAAACCATTTAATAGCCAATTACAGCTAATTTGATGGGAGTATGGATATTGACTAAAGACTTCACGAGTGTAAAGTGTGAAGTTCTAGCATCTTTTCTTACATACAGGTGATTGTAACATTTCAAGCTTAGAAAATGAATACTGACATATTACCAAATGAGAAAAATTAACCCAAACTTCAACTGTGATGGTCAAAATCAATGTTTGGCTGAGTTCTAAACATGAGCATTATTGAAAACATGCTCGTGTAAAACATAAATTTAGCATGCACCTTAAGTGACTTGCCTGCTTGTCCCAGAACAATCCTGTTACATGTTAGGAATAATGATGTGATCTTGCAACTGGTGATATACGTTTGCC
Source organism: Heliocidaris erythrogramma (assembly GCA_025617745.1). Lineage (NCBI taxonomy): Eukaryota > Metazoa > Echinodermata > Echinoidea > Camarodonta > Echinometridae > Heliocidaris > Heliocidaris erythrogramma. The sequence goes on along the minus strand of CM046853.1, from coordinate 17,308,792 downwards.
AATATTATCTCCAATTTCTTGTGCAGCAATACAATTCAAAATACTACGACTACACACTCTCTGTAAATGGCAAGGCAGAAGTACATGGACATGACTACCATAAAGATTACTTGACAGATGTAATTGTAAGTACTGCTTTACATCTCTTTTTCCTCTTCCATTGTAAGTCCATTCCACTTTTGGTGTATTCTTGTACTCCTGCTTGAGTGCCAATTTGCTGAAGTATCAACAATGTGTATTTAGAGGGTACCAATCACCAAAAAATATTTTGCTCTCTATGTTAGGGGATTCATGTCGTTATACTATATTCAAAATATGGGCTTCAAATATTAATTCTATAAAGAGATATTGCAATGTTAATTACACTCGCTATAAGCGCAAAAGCAACTCGTGAAAAGACTACCGTATTCGCCGGCCGAAAGGCCGCAGCGCCGGATAGGCCGCACCCCAACTTTGACAACTCATTTGAAGAAAAAAAAATATGGGGAAAATCAAAAGCATAATAGCCATAAGAAATTTTGCCCCCCAAATATCATGCAACGAAAAAACAATGGCCAAACTTTTTATTGTATTGACTATTTGAAGACAATTATTCCTAGATGTCTTTGCTTTTTATGTCGTTAAGAATTTAAAAGTTGAACTTTAGTTGAACTGAAGAGAATCTGACGAAGCGTAGTACTAGTATGACTACGAGAAGTACTCGCAAACACGTACATCTTTGTAGACTAACGTTAGTACTATAAAGTGTACGGTACATGCCTTCTCCCTAAAAGTTCGACAACAAATAGGACTATCAACCGTGATTGCAACTCGCAAATTGAGGCACAATCACAAATGAAATTGGAAAGGAAATGTTTCCACCACTCTAAAAAATCGTGAAGAGATATCTTACATAGTTACATATTCCATCAAATGTTCCCTATGTGACATCCAAAGACAGAAAAATACATAATACAGCATGATGGTTTCGAAGAGGAAATTGAAAACGTTGTCACGACGATTTGCAAGCTGAAACATGTGCTTGCCATGACCAAAGATCGTGAAAAGAAAGATAGGACACTCTCCCGATTGTGTAAAGGGTCCGATGTAATGGCCAAGGGAAGGGCGCCCTTGGCCTTCCCCATATGAGGCCACTTACGTTACATAAAATTAGGGAGAGACGGGAATGCCCTATCTTACCTTTTAAGATCTTTGCCATGACTTACAATGTCTATGCTTACAATGCAGGTTAACGCGCACGCCACGTGCGCTATGAAAAATCCTCTGCGATAACGTCCGTTCTCCATACAAAATACACACATCTCCGTGAAGGATCTGCAAGGATACAACCACGCTGAAATAGCGCGGAGGTTGAGGGGGTGCCATCGATCTCAACACATACAAAGGGTGTGCTCAAACGACAAATTAAGACTTACAAAGCGCCTACGTACCCATTACAATAGCTGCACAGAACATAAAACATCTGCCGGGGTGGCTGATTTCAGCACTTTACTCGAGCTCAATAGAGAGCTTCGTACGAGTGCTCTGTCAACCTCGGAAGACCATACGAGGCTGTGTTTGTAACTATATTGATAAGATATGTAGTTATTAGTTCTGAATTATATTTATTACTGAAAATATTTCAGTACTTGAAAGATAAGTAGATCTACATCGTTGGAGATAGAGCACAGGCTTACTGTAGTGTTACTTTTAGATCTAACGTTTATCCCATCCATTCCAATACGTGTGGTGATTTTGGAGGCGGTTCATTTTTGTCTGTTGCGGCCCATAGGCCGCACCCCGACTTTGGGATCATATTTTGAGTGAAAATACCGCGGCCTTTCCGCCGGCGAATACGGTACTCGACGCACACGTACCAAACCCAGTGTTCGGTTCCGCGCGCGCATTTTCATGTTATCCTTTATTTCCTTCATACTCCTTAACTGTTGACCAGTAGAATGCTTTGAGATTGATTTTATATTTTCTAGCTGTACACAAATTATTTTTTCAAGTGATTGGTACACTTTAAAAAGGGCTACATAATCATTTTCGTGGAGTTATAAAAAGTACATCTGTAAAATATTTAAATAACTATAAATGCCTCAAATTTCCTTGAAACACAATTTGATTAAAGTGGATGACATATCCTTGGACAGAACAGAGATATAGGCACCAGTTTGTGGAATAGAAAGTAAAAGTAGATTAAAATAGACTAATTAGGTTATTTTAAACTGTGTTATATGCAACATAGAATTCTATGTTCTTGGCATAAGCAGGATTTAGTAGCAGTTGGTAACTATTTCTTTTCTTTTCTTACTTTCATTTGAAAGCATATTGTGAACTTTTAAAAAGACATTGATGAATGTGTTGGGAATGTTTGTGAGTGTTCAGTACTGTTATTCTAGAATACATTTGTTTCAGAAAGATGATGAAGAGTGGAAAGAATTATAAATATTTAGGTAATCTTGGTTTGGAATATCCCCTTACAATCTCTGAAGACTACTCAGTTCTTGTGGTAGAATTGCATTTTGAGAAAAATTGGCCTCAAGTAATTATGTGTAGTATTCCATGCAATAAGCCAGTTCATAATTAGTACATGGTACAAATGATCATTAAAAAAAAGAAGCGCTCGTGTATCTGTTTTGGTAGATAGGCTACTGGTTCATGAACTAGGAAAGCGTATAAAGGTCAGTTGTACTCAGTATGGTACAAAATTAATGACCTTTATCTCCACATGCGTAAATTGTAATTACAAAATTTCAATATGGCACGAAAAATAGACATGATAACGAAGCTTTTTGACCTGCACTCATCAGGTTATCACGCAGGTATATAACAAATTACTTGAAATCAACCTGATGAGTGCAGGTCGAAAAGCTTCGTTATCATGTCTCTTTTTCGTGCCATATTGAAATTGTAATTATGAACTGGCTTATTGCTTGGTGAGTGGGATTACCAATTGTACACTGACAAAAAGTGGTATATTGCAGATATCATTTATTTGTAGTATTGAAAAATTCATTGTGAAATTCAAGATTTATGAATGTTGGTACTCTATGATTTGTGGAAGGTATTCATGAATTTCTTTAAATTCGCTATCTCCTAATAGATTTCTCATATAGCATCGTTAAAGTATGCTGAGCAGGAAAATAAGCATTATAATTTTCTCTCCTCTTCTTCTTTGAAAATATTTAGAACAACAGATCAGTGGAGTTCTTGAAGGAGCAGTCTGGATCTAAACCTTTCTTCATGATGATGTCCACTCCTGCCTGTCACTCACCTTTTGACTCCGCCCCTCAGTACATGTCACATTTCACCAATAAGACTGCACCCAGGGGGCCTAGTTTCAATGTTCATTCAACTGTAAGTGAAAGGCTAACACTCACCGAAAAAACATTTTGCTTTGAGTGTTATGGATTCCGTGCTTGTATTGTAAATATCCGCTTCAAATTACTTCTGTCAAGAGAAATTGCAAGTTGAAACTCTGAATAAAGGTAAAAGCGACTTTTGAGTAGACTACATGGCGCTCCCGTAGAGATATACACGAAACGCAAATCTAACTTAGGTTCAGTGGACAGTGTTTTATTGTTTTTATGTCATCTTTCTTTGCTCTATACTCCTTTGTAACCTTTAGCCTATATAATGCTGGGTAAATTGGAGGAAATTTTTTTTTCTTCACGTGAGTTGCTCCATTCAGTCACCAGTTTTAAAATAAATAAGACAAACATAGTACTCTTCACATTTATATTTCAGATAACGCACACAGATCAAGGAGTACACTTAGGGGCCATTGTTGTGCACATTTTTGTATTTTTATGCCATAACATTGCCTCTTATTCTGTTGCAGTTTTTTGATGTGGTTTACCACAATTTGTCTTAACTGGCTTCTAGTCATCTATGCATATGCATACAGAAACAAATCATGAGGGAGAAAGTGTTTTTTTTCTCTTTTTAGAGTCAAGAATATTGCTGATCATGCAATTGTTCAATACTGGCTTAATTCTTAATAAAAGGAACTTACTTTCAGCTTACTGTATGGATGAAAAGAATTATGGGGATGCCTTCTCATTTTTTTGCTGCAAACTCCATACAAAAGATTGCAAAAGATTGAGATATTATGGTATCTCATAGAGATCAAAGAATGTGTAGGTAAAGCAAGGGAAGGAAAGATGGAGAATGATTATGGTCGCTTAGTGTGGCTAAATACAACATATTTCATGTTTTGTCTAGATGGAAGTTCAGCATTGACTAGCTGGTGCAGAGTCTGGTGCTATACCCACTAGACACAACAGCCATACCCTGAACTCATCCAAATATTCTCAATTTCTTTCAGGACAAACATTGGCTGATAAGAAGAGCTCAACATCCAATGTCCAATGAATCCATCACCTACCTGGATGATGCTTTCAGAAAAAGGTAAATTTTCATATCTTGTCTCTATCTTTTCTCAGTGCATTTTCTATGTTCAAAGATAATCTTATGTTGTAGCAGAAAGGAAGTTTGTGAGAAACTCACTGACCATGTCTTCATATTGTTCCACGTTTATCAAAGGATACATGTTCCAGATGATGTTCCAGATGATGTTCCGTCCATGATTTGCTGTGAATTTTGGTGCAAATATCTTTAAGGAACACCGAAAAAGGCTTATCAGTCATCGCTGCCTGTGTGGAATCACACCAGGCTGGAATCCCACAGCGATTTGTATAAGTCTGTGCACATGCAGATGTCCCTTCGTCTTACACATGCCCGTCACACGAGGGAATTTATACCCTGGTCAGAGATTTTAATAAACTTTTACATTTCATTTAATATTCCACCTGAAGAGAAGAAAAAATATCAAAGCAGCTGAGAATTATTATTATTTTGATTGTTTTGTTTTGTTTTATTTTTCAACTACAATCAATAAAATCTGACAAACAATATGGGGCCTTACCGGAACTACAAATGGGCTTTGATATATTTTGGCTGTGATTGTCACCTTTCTGAATACAATAAAACTATCAACTTGTCCTGTAATCATGTTAATAGCAGTTGAATAACTGATTTGCTGAGATTCCCTTGTCTTCCTTTAATACAGATGGAGGACTCTGCTCTCGGTAGATGACATGGTGAAGAATGTTGTTACGCTGCTTGAAAGCAAAAACATGATTGATAACACTTTTATCATCTTTTCCTCAGACAATGGCTTCCATTTAGGTAGGCTATACTCTGTTTACTTATTCATTAATTCTTTCATTTTGGTCCTTTGATAAGAATAGCCACGTATCATTCATATGAAAACTGTTTTCTAATATTGCACTTTACGTGTTAAATATTTGAAAATTAAGAAGGTTAGTGAAAGCAAGGTCTGATTTCTTTGACAAATTTTTGTGAAATGCATGATGTAAAGTTGATAGACTTAGACCTCTTATTAAAACTGATTTGAACAGAATTTTGAGGGTATCCCTTCTCATCTTAAATAGTATCACAGAGAATAGGATAGCATTTATAAAAGTTAGTCTAAATATTATACTCATACAGAATTCAAATACAGTTTTGTTCTATATGATATTCTAATCTTTTATATTCCCCAGGTCAGTTTTCACTTCCCAATGATAAGCGCCAGCTGTATGAATTTGACATCAGGGTTCCTCTCATCGTCAGAGGACCAGGCATCCCTGCTGGATCGACGAGCAAGAGTATTGTCGCCAACATTGATATCATGCCTACCATTGTTGATATGGCAACAGGAAGTGCGCCCTCTGTAGTTGATGGGATGAGTCTCATGCCACTCCTGGTAAGTATAGGAAAAAATGTATTTGTTAACAATTTTGATATGGTTGCTGGGGGTTGAAAAAAAGGAAAATGTTATCGTAAATTTTATTTGAATCTGATCAAATATATTGATGTTTTGCAATTATAGTGTAATGCTCCTTTTGTTTACCGTTACAATCATTCCATTTTTTTAAATGATAAACTAATTCAGAAATTGTTGGAATTGTTCAATAGCATATGATGAAAGACATTACACATTCTGAATGGATGTAAATATTTAGTTACAGAGGACTTTGTCTTCAGTATATGTATTCTTTTTCGTATTGAGACTTTGTATTATTCTTATCCCGATACAAATAATTTTCAAGGCTTGTTCGCATATGCAGAGGTAAACTGCTTTTAAGAAGCTAAAATAAGAATGCAGTGGTTTTTTGTGTATAAAATGAATGGCAAGTGGGGATGCATGACATAACAAAGTTTATACATGTGTACTCACTTACTTGTGTGTAATAAGATACATAAATGTAAACGACAATACTCTTTAAAACCCCACGTTTTTTTTAGGCAGTTTACTGCGGCATATTTGAATTAGACTTTGTGGATGAAGAAAATGTATGCCCATTGAAACTTCTTGGTAATACATGTAGTTTTAAGAATTATGGGGGTAAATGTGAATGTAAGCTTCAAATTATACCATTACCTAACAATATGGTTGATTACATACTGACAGTTGCACTGCTGGTTGATTAGATACTGACAGTTGCATTGCTGGTAGGTTAACTATATTTTACAAAATATATTGGATTTTGGAGTAATAAATCATGTACCATGACTTTTATTCATCGATCTTCATGTGATTTTTTAGTATCATATATACATAAAAGGGAACCAAGAGGAAAGCTGAGGATTATCTTTTTAAAACATGAATACATCATTAATGATTATTTCTTCACCCCTGTCATTAGAATGCTAGCAATGAGAGCATAGCATGGCGGGAAACAGTCCTGATTGAACACAATGGAGAAGGCAATACTACAGATAACCCTGGCTGTAAAGGAACAGTCAATCTTTGTGTAAGACTTCCAAGATGGCCGCCCCATCTTGAAGGGTACTCTGTGGTTTGAAGGGTGGAAGACTCTGAAAGCTAAATAATAATGTTCAAGATTAGAAAAAAAAATCTTAAATATTTTTCAGAAGTGATTGTTAATTCCTACGTGTGCATATAATAGATATTAATGAGGTTATTCATTTGAAATTCAATATTTCATTTTTCTTTCAAAGTGTATGCCTCTCAAACCACAAAATTCTTTCTTTTCTTTCAGGCTATTGTTATGTTCTTAAATGTTAAACAGTCAAGAAACTAGTAAATTGTAGTTCATATATCTCTTCACCTCCACGATAGGTAAATATATATTTGTTTGCTTTACCAATAGCCTGATTGAAAAAAAAGAAGATTCAAAGTACAAGTTATGTGAGATACTATATGCAGGATTCCAACCAGTCGTTTAGAGATTCAGTACAATGTTTTAAGTACATTTGACATCATTTCAGCACATTCTTGACAAATCTGTTGCTTTGTTTGAGAGGAAATTGTGTTATAATTCTCACTGTAAAGAGACATTATATTTCTAAAGTATAATGATTTTTTTTTTCATGCAGCAGAAAATTATTTTTTAAAATCAATATTGAATATACATACCCTACTTTCAAAACTCTTATCTAGAGTGATTATCCAAGAAAACGATGCAATGGATAGTTAAGAATAGCTGAAAATTATTTTTTAGTTGTTTTGACTGTCATCACAAACTTCTTCATGTGGACATTGTTCTGTTTTATATTTTCTCCCCTTCCCCTCCCGTCCCATCCTGTTGAACATTCTGTATATTAATTTAATACTTTTCCTGTCCATATATATATACTTTTTTATGCTTGTTTTCTTGTTAATGTGCATCTTCCATTCTCTCTGAAATAATTGTCTTATTGATGTCTGTGACACTCATTTCTTTTGTTAACCTACCATCTGTTTTCCATTATTGACACGTTTGCCTGAATATTTCTGCCATTTCGCTTACCATTTCGCTTTATACCATGTCACTCAAATCGCACTGCCTTCTACTATTTCATCTTCCGTAACTGAATCCTTTTGGATTATATTCATCTCACATCGCTTCTGTTCATATATATATATATATCTCACATGTGTGCCTTTGCCATTTTTGCATCTGTCTATCTTTCTCTCTCTCGCTCTCTTTAATTTCTCTCTTTTTCTTCTCTCTGTCTGTCTGTCTCTCTCTCTTTCTCTCGTAACCTCTACTTTTTCTCCTCTGTCTGCCTTCCTTTCTCTCTCTCCCTTGTTTAACCTCTATGTTATCTTCATTGTCTGTTTATCTCTTTGTTCCTACTCTCTCTGTAACTTCACTTGTCTACTTTGGATGTCTCTTGTCATTGGTTATTTTTCTTGCCTGTTTGGACATGGCAAATCGTTGCATGATTTCTTTTTCGTGGTATGCTGACTCTATCTGTCCCTTGCATCACCAATTATTGACCATGCTACCTTTCCTCTTGATGTACAATCTTCTCCCTGTCATTCATCCCTCCCCATCCCTCACCTGCTGTTCTCCACACCCCTATCCCTCCCTATCCCCCCTCCCCCCACGCCACCCATCTGTCTCTGCCACACCTTCCTCCTCTTCCTGCCCAACTCCCACACCAACTCCCCATACATCCCCATACAATCAGATTCCCCCAAATGCCACAAACGACATCACCACTAATGAAATCACCAGAAATAAAGTCACTACTGTTCCATGGAGGCAGGACATCTTAATTGAGCATACTGGGGAATGGAAAGCACACGGGTATACCGGATGTCCGCACACAGATTTTCTCGATGTAAGCACCGTTCACTGTTAATTTATGGGGGATAATTTGTAGCTTTAAGAGAATTATATATCAGAATATATGTGCATGTAGTCCTTTTGAATGAAGATTAAAAATTCATAGTCTAGTCTGTGCACTTTATGGATGTGCAAATTCAATGAGAATTAGATACAATAAAGATGGGGCAGATTTGCATATTAGTAAACTTTCATTTAAAAACATATGAAGGAGCCATCAATCATGACAAACGTATAGTTGTAATTGTTATAGAAATTGTTTTTGTATCTGACTAACAATAACAAAAAGTAATACATGTATTAGTAATTGGAATGAAATGAGAAATCCACATTTTTTTTTAAATATCATAAATCTAAGTTGTTATAATTAAATATAATTATTTATGCAGTGAATATGATTGTTTCGCATGATGCATCTTCATTTCATTCATATTTAATCACATCCAATGCAATTGTCGTAGAATCAATTCAAAGTAACTAAGCTTTGCTTTACATCAGCATCAACCATCGATCTCTATCAGTGGATAAAGCAATGCCCTCTATGTTTGATGTGACCCGGCGGTGTGAAGTCTTTTCCACGAATTAGCTGCAAAAGCAGCCAACACTGGTGTACCCTTACAAATTCTAGATGCGATTTAATATGACAATTAGTAAAATTTCTTTTTTAGATAAAAAATAAAACATGTATCTTTGGAATAGGAGTACACTGGAATCGTACACTGGAATCGTACACAGCAGACGATGTCTCACGCTATGTCCCACTCGGTCCCGCGTAATGTGTTTTGAGTGAGGGCTCCTAATTTTGGTTGTGAGGGCGCATCAACTGCTTGTATAGAGCCATGTGTATGATGCAATATCCACGTAAGGTAAAGATCGATGGCATCAACAAATAGCACTTCCATGCTTGCAACAATAAGCAATTACCAGTATATTTTAAATTTTTTTTAAATTCTTTTGTAATTGAAAGAAAATTAATTTGCAGAGAAGAAATTTAGGGGGAGTTAATAAAACATTATTTGAGTGGAATCAAAGCTGTACTCCTTATAAGTTACTTCCCGTATATTCTGCTTTTTTGGACTATATGACATAGTTTCATTAATTTCCTTAGTAAAAAAATAAGCATGTAGGATAGTTTCATCAACAATAAGTAGTACAGTAGTCTCAGATAGCTTTCACCAAATCTGGGAAATCGGACAATTGGTCACCCATTAGTCAAAGTGCTCTGATCGAATGACACAACATTTCTTTTGCTTTGCATCAGCATGTATGTAGCTTTAGAATTCTTACTTTGCTTATTGCCATGCTTATTGCCATCCTGTACCGCCCCATTTTATTTCATCTATATCCAGAACTGCTACCCATCATGTGTTTGTGAAGACAGTCAAAACAACTCGTATTCATGTCTGAGAACCATAGATGATCGAAGCAGTACAATGTACTGTGAATTCAGTGACATGCAGGTAGAGTGCTGAATGTTTATCTGAGCAGGAGACTTCTGTGCTACTGTGGCAGGGTGGAGATGTGAAAAAAGACAAATTGATGATTAAAAAATAAATAAATTAAAACGAGTCAAATTGAACAAGGACAGACTTCTACAAAGTGCTTTAGCCTGTTCAACATGATTTGAATTTTGTTTAGCACACATTTTCCATAGACCTCACCTTGAGTTATCTTGGGTTTACTAGCCGAAGGGTTAGATAATCTCCCAGGTAAAACTATTTGAGATAATTGTTAGAAGTTGTCAAATTAACTTGTTTCAAGTCCCCATCTTGTATCAGTGCCACAGACGTTCCCACAAGCAAAGTTCTGGTACTTTGGGGTACTTTTTGCAGTGCACTGTGGACCTTAAATCTCTCTCTTGGGGAGAGCAAAAGTGAAATTTTGAAATTTGTGCATCTTGATATGGTAAAGTGGATGAAAGAAAGTTGCAAAATTGTTTGAAATAGGTTGAGGTGGACCATTACCTTCAACTCTCATCAAATCTATAGAGCAACTTCCAAGTTTGCTTGGGCATCCCTGTAAAAAAAAATGAATGATTTTTCTAGGTTTAATGATTTTATGTGGCCAGCATCACTTGCAGACAGGTTCACTCCGTTGAGGATAAGCCTCTTTGAAGTAATTGAAAGTAACTAGAGTTGGGATCCACATTGCACTGCAATTTAAGCTCTTTATAACAATTACTATTAAACCCTTGTGTTATCTTCTCCCCTAGTCTTGCTTTCCATCCTGTGTGTGTGAGGACGCCAGAAATAATACTTATGAGTGCATTCGTACTCTATCAGCTGTGACAGGGGCCAACTATAACTACTGCAATTTTGCTGATGGAGAGGTAGATTGCTTTGAGAGAAAAAGAAAACAGACACATAAATGTCTTGAAAAAAAAGACTGTTTACCTCTTTGAAAACATACATGTAGTAGCATTTGAAAATCTGTGGAATAAAGGGCCCTTTGTTTTACAGGATATCAAACATATTGCCCCCCCCCCCCCAAAAAAAAAGAATAATAAATAAATATATAAATAAATAAATAAATAAATATTAAACAAACAAACAAAACAAAACAAACAAAAACAAATAAATAGATAAAAATTTGACTATACTTCGTTGCACATTTGGACTTGTTCATGAAAGAAATGTAAATGTAACATATGAAAAATTGCACGAATGGAGAATACTTCGGTAATTTTCTCTCTACAAAGGTTAATTTTAGACTAGAAACAGACTGGCTAGCACTTTCACTGTGGATGCTAATAGATAGATAGATAATTTTATTCGTCCAATTAAGGAAATTTGCTTTGTTGGCTTACAAAAGTACATAACATTCATATAAATAAACAAAATTACACAAGTTATGAACATGTAGTCATATGTGGTCATAAACATACAGAATTATACGTACTACAATCAGCATATTTTTTCAGCCTAAACTCATCAGAAAGGAAAGATTTTCAATTTAGGTTTAGATTGCTATACAAATTAGCTTTCTATATAGAGTCAACATAAAAAAAAATATGAGGATAATACGTTGAACAAGTCAATAATGTCTAGTCTGGTGAGTTGCATGTATAGCGGGACGATAATTGTATAGCTTTGTTACTTGAGTTTATTGTATTCCCGGATTGACAGCGGGATAAATGAGTTTCCAAAACGATTTGTACGAAATCCTACCGATCGAAACCGTTTTCCAGAACGCATGACAGTATAATAGGAATGGAGAGGGTGATTTGTATTTTCAAAGATAATTTCAGCCTGTTTCAAAATCAGAGAGGTACATGCCTCATTCAAATTAGTCTCTTCGCCTATCATTTCCTTCGCGTGCCTGGGGATTTTTTTCAATTGTTTAAAGTCCTCCTTTCTGCATGCTCCAAACCAAACTACACAACTAGACAGAATTACGCTTTCAATTACTGATTTGTAGAACAACAGGAGAATTGTCCTATCAACGTGAAATGAGTACATCTTTTTCAGAAAGTATAACCGTTGCTGTGCTTTTGCATACACATTCTGACATTGGTCGATCCATGACAGTTTATTGTCAACAGTTGTTCCCAAGTACTTAAAACTATCAACTACTTCTATAGTTTTGCCCTTCATTGTTATCGGATTTACATTGTTTTGTTTCATAGAACGGAAATCGGTTATCATCTCTTTCGTTTTACTAGTATTTAAAACCAAAAAGTTCTCATCGCACCATTTTTCAAACACAAGCAATTCTTCTTTATAATTTTGCTCATTGTTTCTTGAAATCAGACCGATAATAGCCGTGTCATCTGCATATTTAATCATACTGACATCTGCAGAGGATGATATACAATCGTTCGTGTACAGAATGAATAGCGGAATGAATTTATTATTTAATGCTTTAGAAGTACTACTTAATAGATGTTGTTTCATATTCCTAACATACAAAGCACATTAGGGGATGTATTATACCAGGGCCCCGTTGCATAAAGCTTTTATGTCATGATTCATGTCATAAATCCCTGAATCATTACATTAATATAAATGTCATTGACATAGCTTATGCGGAAATTTATGTCACAATCAAGATTTATGTGACGAGTTTTATGCAACAGGGCCCAGTGGTGAGACCATGTTAGATGGTAACATAAATGTCTTTTGGTAAGTCAAAGTGAAGGTACAGCTTCCTTGAAATACATGTGTAGAGCTGCCTTGCCTTTAGTGCTTTGCACACATAGTGCTAAGCTTTGTAATTTTTCTACTTTTCTATCTGTTTCTACCTTTTTTTACCTGTCTTGAAATATGGTACAACTTTGTTTCTCAAAAAGGGATTATTTTCTTTGCAGAATATGTTTATCAGTGGTTAAGAGGTACAAGGGTACCATGCACTTTATTGCAGAACTGCGCACCTTTTCATTCTTAAGTAATAATCATAGGAATGGAAACCATGCTTTCAGCTTCAGCACTAACCATCTATCATGCATACATTACGGCACAGTGCTTACTGGTAGCTAGCTATCCATTCATTTGGTTTATGGAGCTTGAGAGTATCGTTTAGACTTTACCTGGAAATTGAACAAATTGACTTTGTTTGTTGAAGCAGACGTGTTATCCATACTGCGTGTGTGAAGACGGCCAAAACAATACATACACCTGTGTTAGGACAACAACTTCACAGGAGAACTTCATCTACTGTAACTTTGCGGATAATGAGGTATTTTGAGAGTGGAGAAGAGAGAAAGTTGGGAGGATGTCACAAAATAAGTTTGTGATTAGTATCAGTGAAAACATAACATGCAGTATTGTATTTATTTCTACTTCTGGTGCAAGCTAGCATTTTTAACCCCTAACATGCTGTGGGCGGCAAATCCCGCCCCAAAAGTTTGAGTGTTGAACGTTTTGTTAAGGCTCAGAATGGCTTGAAAATTCTTCCTCCTACAGAAACCTGTGCCATCAGTATACTATTTATTCCTCTATATTCCTAATATATCTTTGCCCAGTTTGCTCGAGAAAAAAACTCTTTGAAAGTTAATATTTAACTCTTGAAACTTCATTTTTGACATTTGCTCAAAAGTCTGGTGGCATGGAAAGGGTAAAAGAAATTATGAATCATAAATATCAGATGTCCATTACTAGCTATTTAGTGAAAATCTAGATGAAATTGTATTTAATTCAGAGACATATTCTGAACATATGGTAAATACGCCCAATATTTTTCAAGGACTTAAAATTTGTGAATTTGTAAACAATGTTATTACACTAGCATGATAATTAATTAACTTGTGATTCAGACATGTGTAGTAGAGCAGTGGCAGATTCCAGCCCGTGCCCCCCCCCCCCCCCATCCCTTCGCTCTGATAACTTTTTTCGGTTTTGGGGCTTGTCAGAGAATTCTGGAGGAAAACTGGACCAATAAATTTTGATAACTTTTTTCGGTTTGTTTGCTTGTCAGACAAATTTCTGACATTATGTCTCCCCCCCCCCTTTTACAAAGTCCTGGATCCTCCCCTGGTAGAGAGGAAATGGTTATTTTTTTTACAAATGTGCAGTTATTTCCTGCAATTTCTCATATACATAATAGAAACTGGATCAATCTTATACACCCAGATAATGCCTGTATGATTTATAAGTGGATTATAAGGCTCTTAATGTTACAACTACATATGTGTTTGTACTCTTGTGTTTGATATCCTGAAAGATAAAGGACCTGTCCATGAATAAGAGATTCTCTCATGGTATTTCCAATTCACAACATGTCAACTACATGTATTCCCTCTACCATAGAGATTCCAACATATTAGAAAAACTGAAACAGATATTTGGTTTGTATTAAGAGTAATAAACATTTAATTATTATTGAAGTCTTGTTGTCAACAATGAATCCCCGATCAAGAGTTGGATTGCTATACAGGTTTGATTTCTTTTGTGTAAATTTGTAGAATATGAATTTCTCTGTGAGCATTTTGTCATTTCTAATGGTACTGTTAGCAGCAGTAATTGCTCTTTGCAAATAATGTCTGTGCCTTAAATATGTACAGTACATAAAAGAATAAAGTAAAATGTTTACCGGTAATCTTACTTCTGAAGCTCTTATCTGAGATCCCCATCAATATGAAATAATAGATTATCCAGGCATAGACACTCTTGTTAAGGTTTTAAGATTCCCTCATGAAACAAATCTTTCCAGTAACCTTTCATTTTGATTTCTAAAATTAATACAATTCTGAAAACTCACAAAAAGATTAATTCAAGAGCAACTTCAATACCCTATTGTATTGTCTATAGAGATCATATTGAGATGAGATAGTATGCCAATGTAATTTTCACATATTTCAAAAGGTGATGCTGTTGAAATTTTCCCTTGGTTGATTTCTTGAAAGTCCTCGCTATCTTTTTAACTCGGAAATGTACAATTATTGTCGAGAGCATACTGCTTTGAACTCAAAATTGTTTAAATTTCAGATTAGTCGTGACATTTTTAACTTTTTTTGTGCCGATGGCACGTATATGTGACAGATAGACTTGTCATTTTCATTCACCAATTGCTCGACCAAAGGAAAGGTATATGGCGGTCAATGTATATCAAAATTTTGAGCACAAATCAAGCATTCTAAATATATGATTATAATCATATGCTACCGTAGAAAATTTCAGAGAAAATTTCAGATTTGTAAACATGTATTACCTCATTAACAATAGTAAACAAATGAGAAACCAAAATATAATGGACAAAAAAGAAACTTAAATGTAATTTTCAATAATTCTTATGCATAAAGTTGGGTAAAGTAATAATATTTGGTATCATAAGAAACAGTAATAAACTTCCAACAAGTTTTGTACACAATATTTTGTGAAATAATAAATGGTTAATGAAGTGCAGACATTTGAAAAGTAAGCATTGATCACAGAGCTAAACCCCTTGGCACAGTAAGAGTTAATCAAATATCATGTGCACTAAAACATAGATGCCTTTCCCCCCAAATGAAGAATTTGTGTGTACATTTACTTTTACGTATATGACCATGGTGGTGGATATTCGTAATTATTTGCCTGTATGCTTGACCTCTTCAGAACTTCCAAGAATTCTACAATATCACAGCGGATCCTCACCAGCTGACTAACATCATAGGCAAGCTGGATCCCAAGTTTGTCACCTCGCAAAACAAAAAGCTGATTGTACTGAGCATGTGCAAGGGTCCATCATGTAGGCAGCTCATACCTCCCCCTTCGGAACATGGCAAGGAACAAGTAGATACAGCTTAATGATTAATCTCTATGGCCTGTATTCCCGAAAGGCCCCTAACTTAAGCCCCTGCCTAAGTGTGTAGATCTAGGCCACCGAATTATGGAGAGCCAAATGTCACCCTCTTTTAATCCTACAAACTCACCATAGTTCTGGGACTAAATACAAAAACCAACATGATAGAATTGATTTCTGATGCTCATTTCATGCCAGAAAATAATTTTGTTTCTTTATTTTGTTACATAAATATAATAATTTATACTGGACTCAGGGGTTGACGAATGGCCTTCAATAAATCAGTGGCCTAAGTTAAGCCAGGCTTTCACTTTCGAGAATACAGGCCTATAACTCTGATTGAATTAAGTGAAATAATATTGTTGTTCAATTTTATGATCAGTATGGCAGATTATCAAATTGTAAAAGCAAGTTATTGTTACTGTAAAATGAGAAACTTCTGTGATGTACAACTATTGTAAATTATAAAACGGATTCAAGAATGTAGCCATCCTGATAATGGTCAAATAACACCATGTGACCGTGCAAAAAAAAAGTGATAACACACGGCAAAAAGGCTCTGAACCACGGATGAGCTGCGCGTACGCGTTTACCGCTGGTGCGTGCAAACTTAAAACGCAATGAAATCGTGTAGTTTAATTGTCATTTTAGCGCAGGGATTACATGCACGCACTGAAACGTGCATGACTTTTGTTGGCTGCGCGCGCTTCTGTGATGTCATCCAGGAGAGCAAATGGGGTTCGTAACCATTTTTATAGACTTCATAATCATATTGCCGACCCGTTTTATAAAACTATTAATACATGGTTGTGAGTTCGTGCGTTAGTGCGATCTGGCAACATCGTGGTGTCAAACACACTCGGCTTGCGCCTCGTGCCTCGTGCATATAGTACACCACGATAAAAACCTTTGTGTTGCTAGATCGCGCCAACGCACTCCCAACCATGTATTAATAGTATACTGTTATCAATGGCACTTCTTGGAGACAAGAAAACTGGCACTATTCAATCATTTTGCAGCATAAAACTTTTGCATATTCATGACGGTCAAGCACACAGAATGTTATGATTTTGCAGCCTATACAAGTGATGTAAATTAATACTAATTTGATTTATTATGTGAGGTAGTGTGATTTATTATTTTTTTACATAATACATCAGCTAATGAATGATATAATGGTTATATGATAAGCTATCTCAAGCAATATGATAATTATAATGTACTATGAATATACATGTATATATTGTATGTCAGTGCTTTTCATAGTGATTGTGCTAAGAGAGGAAAAGATGTATAAATCAGATCAATAGTTTTGTATCTTGTGAATTTAAGAAAAATTAAAAGTTATCATAATTTAACTTGACCCTGCATAATAACATAATAACAAAGCAAGCCTGCACCACCTGATCGTGAAATTCATTGCTGGTTGGCATTGGGAATTAACATTTTGGGGGTTGCTTTTTCTAATTATAGATTAAGAGCAGTTTATGATGTCGGTGTAAGCTATGTACATGTACACGTCTACTATAAGTAGTCGTAACTTAACCAAACTGTGTGTCTGCTTTTAATGTTCATTTTCTTGAGGCTAAGTTATATTCCTTTTCTTTTGACTTGTTAAACAGCTGTAGTTCATGCGCATACATGTAAATGTGTCATGTTCTAAAGCTGATAAGTGTTTGATGCTTCAAATTGTTACAGACAAAAAGGAACAACATGAACAAAAAATGAATTGGGGCAGATTATTTTGTTAGTTTTGATTTCACTTAAAGCGAAGTTTGGAGGGCATTTTGTCATGGCTGACTGAGAGCATTCTGGTATGCCTATGTGGTTGCCAGAGTATCGCAAAGTCTAAATAATGATGCTGTTACATTTTCATTTTTGTTATATATTTCCATGAGCCAATTGGTCTTATCTCCACATTTTTAAGGCCCATTTGGTTCTCAAGTTGAAGATGTAGATGTGGATTCCATAATGGGACATTAGAAGAAAAAAGATTGTTATAGTCATCACTTCAAATTGTTATTGGTGAAGCTTATTTGAAATCAGTAGGTGTATGTCTTGTCATACAGTATTTATTAAAGAAAGAGGTTATTGACCTTTTAAAAAGGTGGACTAAATTAATTTATTAAAGTAAGATTTACTCTTTCTTTCAAGCCAGTGGATTTCATTTGCATTCCTCTGTGCTATCTTTTCTGGTTATTATTATCATTATTATTGTTGATTTGCTTTTGTTCAAAAAGAGGTTATGTTTAATGTATATTTTAAGTGGCATGCTTATCTTTGGTTTATGAATTAATAGATTGATCTATTTACTGTCAAAAAAGTATCAAGTTCTCTCAAATTCTTTGTCATGCATTTTATCATGTAATTGTGCATTGAAGACAACTTAGTTGTCTTGATACATATGATTTTCCAATGATTATTATTTTGCAAGTTTGTGTATATATATATCTGCTGCTTTAAGGTTGTGAACCTTTAAGATATAATGAAAATATAAATGATAAGTAATTTTACACACATTTCAAGTGTAATAGCTTCAACCGTAATGTTTAAGTTCTCTTTATGACATAAGGTTCATACAGTGGTGGCACCAGGCTTTTGTTAGTGGCAAAAGGAGGAAGCAGGGAAGGGAGGGGGGCAAAAATTGAGGGCATGAAAAATAATGTTGAGGGTACATTTGTTTTTCTTTCTTGAGAATAAAACAGAGCAATATCAATCTTTTCCCAAAGCTCATCAGAAACCAGGCATTCAAGACATTGGGGGGGGGGGGGGGGGGGGGGGAGGGTCAGCAAAAAAAATGACCATGAAATTGTCATTATTTTTTTTCACAGGATCTGACTGGCGGGTGCCATTTTGTTGCCTCCACTGTGTGTGTTAGTTACAGTTCCAATATTTATTTTGTGTTCTACAAATATTCTATATTGTGTTGCTCTGTATCCAACAAAGCTTCCAGCATTAAGATGTATGTTATAGAAAGCATGTACTGTTATCTCTCAGTGCCCAGCAAATTAATTTTAAAAAATAGAAAATTCTGTCTTGTAGACTTACCGCTTTCGTTTAGATATCTCTGCAGCAATTTCCACTTCTAACATGTACTGTACTTGTCAAAATCAATTTTGTATGCACATCCATTAAATGCAATGCATATTTTGAATGGATCTATATGTGACTTAAGCATTTGTAATGGTTTACACAGACTTAAATGTATTACCGGTATCATGGCTACTTGGGGGCATGTGCCCACCCAGGGAAAAGGGAGGAATAAAGGAAGAGGGTGACAAACATAAAAACAAGATGATACAACTAACTACACATACTTCCCGACTTCCCACACTTTCCCCCTAACCAGCAGCATCATTAATTCATACTTCGTACATATAGTAAGACAGGTGCCTCCTCCCGCCCCCCCCCCCCCCCCCCATGGTGCCAATGCACCTTGAATGTCTGGACCCAAGCTTCACCACTGTGTTAGTTGATCAGTGGCAGAGTATGGGCCCATCCACTGAGGTGGTATTGGCAAACCTGAAAGGGGTTTGGGCATCGGTATTACTAGATAGATGAAATATGAACAGACAAAATCGACAAAAGGAGGGTGTTGGAGGAGTCCTGTCATCTTCTTTTCACAATCCCTTCCCCCTTTCCCTCCCTTTTCCTTAAAAAAATGATTTTGCTGTTTTTCTCTTCTTTTTCTTTCTTTCTATTCGATTGGGGTGGGGGGTGCTCGGAAGTTTAAAAACCCTAACTTTAGAAAACTTTTTAAAGTTGGAATGAGATAAAGAAGACCTATAGATCCTTTATCCAAATCACTCAGAATAATATACATTTAAGCTAATTTTGGGCTTGAAAACAAAATTATTTTCGTTGACGGTTAGAGTGCCCCCTTAAAAAAGGAAAATATTATTTGAAAAAATAAGTCGATAATAAAAATTATAGCCTACTTTAACATACATGTTCATATGAAACTAAAATCACAACCCCTCCTCACATTGTGACAATCACTGGTGCGACATTGAATACCCTTATTGGGTTTTATTTATGACACAGTCAAGCAGACTCGAGCCAGACATCGCGATTCAAACATTTGGTAAAAAAAATCGAGAAAGTGATTTTTTTTCCTTCTTGCTGTCATTGCTTGTTTGCTTCTTAGAAAGTTTTAGGACCAGTCTGTCGGCAAATATGAAATTCTGGAGACCCCCCCCCCTTTTTTTTTTTTTTTTAATTGGAGTCTTGGAATTTGCTAACTGGGTTTTATTCATGTAATATCTGTTACTTTTCTTCTTTTTTTCAGTTTTCCATTTTCGCTTTGGTATGCTTTGCCTGTTCAGGTTCTTTTATGGGAGGATTTATTCTAAAATAGAACTGTAGATTTATCCAACATCCCCCTACTTTAATTAGCTATCCATGCACACTGCATAAAGCGATAATGAAAACTACAGTTTATAGTTTCGTGTTCTTTCGTTACTTGTTTACTGCTAATTCGTTACTGACAATTAATGCAGCTATTGCCGCTATTACTTCCTTGTTGAAAAGAGAAGATTCATATCCCGTTCTCAAAATATGATGTCATTAAGATCGGCAGGGGAATTCATGCTTCGTGTGAGATCGTGAGCAAATAGACTTGTGAATAGATATGCTGCGATGGGCTTGAATGCAAAGTGAGCATGAGGGGTTTTACGCTTCCTTTTTGATTTCATGGTTTTGTATAGATTTTCTATGCACTGGTGTGAATGAAATCCTTTTGATTATTGATGATGGTTACCTGTTTAGGAATATCACATATAGAGAACGGACTGCCAGTTTCCTGAGACGACCAGACCAGAGTGACGACAATCCTTGACATCCAACGCAAAGATTTCTTTCAAAAGTGGAGTAGATCTATAGATCTATCACTATCAGGTGAGTATGGCTTATGTTGAAGTGATAATGTTGTTAGAAAGAAAATTAATGTGCCTCCGTAACTAGTATATGCCTATACACATCGTGAACATTCTGACCCAAAGTAATTTATGTTCCGATAATGATTTGCTGCCTTCCTATTGACTTTCTCTTGACATTCGTATCAATGTTGCTAAGCAAATACTGACTACCGTATTCACTGAATAACTCTGTATAAATGGTGTTAAATATAGTACTTATTTTACACTTGTACTTTGTCTTAATTCTTTCAATATCGTAAATAAATGGCCATAGCCAGAATGATACAGTAACCAATAAATATTTCATCTATTTCATTTTGTAGGACAAGGCTTCTTTACGATGACAGTTTTGTTTTACAATTTTTATCAAGAATATTCTCCCTCTCTTTTGCTTCTTTTAACCTGCTTAAATATAATCTCTTTCTCCCCATCTCTCTCTCCTTCTCTTTCTTTTTCTCTCTCTCTCTCTTCCTCCGTTCCTCTCTTCCCCCTTCCTCCGTTCCTCTCTTCCCCCTCTCCCAATCTATCTCTCTCCCTCTCTTTCTTTCTCTCCCTCTCTCTCTTTCCCTCCGTTCCTCTTCCCCCCTCTCCCCATCTATCTCTCTCCCTCTCTTTATTCGAAAGGACAGTTTTTGTATTAACGACCTCACAAATTAGATCTAAAATAGCTTGCTCCCAATCCAATGTAAAACGGAAAAAGGTAATTTATTACAGAATAATGGTTATCCATTTGTTTCAGTTTTACAAAAACTTCTTGGGAGGGGGGGGGGGGGTAAGGATGGGCCTGTAGACTGTAGGCTATTAACCAGTTAGTTTTTTTTTAGTTTTATTGGTGTAAAATGAACAATTTGATTTTGGACAAACGAGCGATCGAGACCTTTGAATAATAATCATATGATACAGAAAATCATTGTGCTATAGACCTATAGACAGACTTTTCCATTATCAAAAAACACCAACAAGTGTATAAATTTTTAAACCACAATTTATTCCATCCAGAATGTCTAAAATGAGGTGCTGATTTCATAATTATTAAAAACTATTGAGATTCGGGGTACAATGAAAAGGGGGCACATCATGAGAGAACCGAGAAGGTTACTGTATACTTTAAAGGGCCCCTGCCATCAAAATGCCAGTGGATACCTGTTGGTGTGCAGTTCTGCATACATCTCTAAACTTTTAAATATGTTTCATTTTTTTAAAATATATTTTGAAATAAATTTCTGCAACCTGCTAAGCCCCACCCACTTAAAAAAATCCTCCAGACCATTTGCCCCCTGTGACATCATCTGACAATCATCAGTGAGCTAATAGCGATTTTGCAAGTGAAAATAGTATTTAACTTTGTCAAAGCTGACGCCTGTTACAATAACAACATAGCAGTTGCTATGTCAGAGACATGCTGTAGCATCAGCAGGAAAACAAAGGCAATAAGGAGGTACTGAACGAAAGCATGCAATTCTATTATGAGTGTGTGCTGAGCTGGCGGAAGTTACATTCCACTATTCTACAATACAATAGACATTGTTTTGTGTGGGTTTTTGGGGGGAAGCACTGTACAGGAGTAAAGTTTTTATCAATGCAATATCATTGTCGCCACCCATACATGGGCGTCAATCTTCACAGGAATTCTATTCAAGTGCGGGGGGGGGGCACTTTATTGTTACATCCAGGTGTGTCCCCCCCCCCCCAACTTGAATAGAATTCCTGTGAGGATTGACGCCCATGCACCCATATAAGTTTGCTTCTCGATGATCAACTTTTGAACTATATACCTTTGAACTTGAATTGCAATTACGGCACCTTTAAGTATTCCTATATGAGAATGGGTTTATTGTCATTTCAACTTCAGTTGAAGCTATATCTATCAAACTTTTATTAACTGTTAGTTGCATCTTAATAGACCGCTTCGGTGATGTTGCAAATTTTATGCATACCTTTCAAACAAAGGTTGTTCTTGACAACCTGACCGCTTGCCGGGCATGGCAAAATAATGTATGCAAACTGGATTCCAAGCATTGAGGCTCATTTATAAAAAGCATGTTCATGGAATAGCTTGTCACTAGGTGCTCAAAGATTATGTGCATAAATTTGTATACATTACAGAAGCGGTCTATTGCATAGACGTATATAGACGTAAGCAGTCCTGAGAGGGGCTGCTCGGTCCGGTTGACTTTGAACTACTCCTAAGTTTGTCTAAGTAGTTGAATGTATAAGGGGGGTGCTTCGGTGGCAAGGGATAGACCACTTCTGTAATGTATACACATTTATGCACACAAATTTATGCACATAAATATGTTCTCTGAGCACCTAGTGACGAGCTATTCCATTAACCTGCTGTTTATAAATGAGCCTCAATGCATGGAATCCAGTTTGCATACATTATTTGTTGCTATGTCTGGCAAGTTTCAGGTTGTCAAGAACAACCTTTGTTTGAAAGGTATGCATAAAATTTGCAACATCACCGAAGCGGTCTATTAAGATGCAACTAACAGTTAAAGGAGAATTAAGCCCTGATTACAAATTTATTTATATTGGAAGGTGTAATATATTCCTACTTATTGGCCTAAATCATTTTCTAATAAGATATCAGAAAAGGGTATAAATAAAGATATTCCAACACCCGGTATCGTCTCCTACTCATTTACATGGGGGCTGCCATTTTCTTGCTGATTTGGAGTTGTACATGAACCATTGAGAAATGTTCCAGTCAGGAAGATATTTTGAATCCAAATCCTAAATTGATTTTCTTCATTACCTAAAATTCCATATGTGACGGAAAATATAAAGTGGGTGTTTACATGTATTATAAAAATTAAATCTTTATAATGATACTTTTAAATTGTCTGGTTTTGCTTAACAAAAATCTATTTTCTTGGGTTTGCCAAACAGAGCAGAACATAATATATGCAGCATGCATTCTGACTTTTCAAGTCCATTATCCGAAAGCAGGTGAATGCATAGTTTGCCGCTATAGATGCTCAGGGAAGAAGCATCCATAAAATTTGAATTAATGTGCTCCGTCCCATACGTCCAGTATCGAGAAAATAGATTTCTATTAAGCGAATATCGATTTTCAACAGAAATATATAAGGAAATCTTCAGTTTAAAAATAAATTGACATATCTATTCTATATTTTTAATCTCAAATGGGTTTTTAATTTTGAAAAAGGCAACTGAGCATTTGGATTAAGAAAATCTTCTTGTACACATAAACAAAATGGCAGCCCCCATGTGCTGCTAGCAGACGATACATATTGCTAGCAGATGGTAAATTTTGCTCAGAAAAAATTGATTCGTATCGATCTCGTATATTTTGATGCGAAGCCATATAGTCTAACAAGTAGGAATAAATAACACCTTTGAACACTATCGTGTTTATTTTTGAGCGTAATTCTCCTTTAATAAAAGTTTGATAGATATAGCTTCAACTGAAGTTGAAATTACAAAAAACCCATTGAAAGGTATGTATAAAATTTGCATACATTACCGAAGTGGTCTATTGTTCACCACGATTTGCCCCAAAACATTCCCGAAAAAATTGAGAAAGGGGAGGGGTGGGGGTGCTTTTCGAGACATGTGCCCCCTCACAAAGAAGTGTGGCCCCACCTGGTTTGGATTGGGGAATCCTTTAATAGACTTCGAATGGGTACTATTTGCGTCAAAAAAGGAAGAAAACAGTCCAAATAAATCTGCTTACAAAGGCATTATGTTTATCACGAATCAATTATTCCTTTGTTGAAGGCTAAACACACGCAAGGATCATTTCGCAATGTACAAAATTTAGGGGAACCCCTTATCATAATGCTTTCAGCTTCTTACGCTATGAACAGCATTTCTCCATAATGTATGCATTTTATATCTATTACGTACTACACTGCATAATCTGCAGTTTGACACTATGCATTTGAAAAGTAAAATATTTTCAGTATTCCTAAATTGGTATTGCCGAAGTTAATAATTTTCATTCATCATTATTGCTTTGCCAATATAATATGAATATTGGAATTGATCAAAATCGACATAATTTCTACTCATATTTTTGTTTCTTTGCATATGAACGACTTCTGCTGAAATGTCAATTTCAATACGAAAAGCTGGTAAATTCTCAGTCTTTACAAGATCCCTATAATCTATGGCCTTAATGCTAATAATTTTGCTGTAGACTCAGTTCTAAAGAAATGTTGGGACTACCTATGATTATATTTGTAGTCGGTGAGATCCATTATTCTTGCTTCACACCAACCATTTTCTGTTGTTTATTCTTGATTGGATGTCAGTAGGTTACAATAACGATGTTTCGTTCTATTCATATCTTAATTATCTACCATCTCTTTTGTTAAAATGTAAATGTTGAAATGCAGAGTTAGTCAGAGAAATGAGATTGATCGCATGCCCTTTTTTGTGTTGTTGTCGTCTTTTTAGGCTGTGGACCCGTCATGTCGAAAACTGCTCTCCCAATAATCGCGTTGGCTATCATTTTCATCACAGGTATGCAAAGAAATTATACTTTCCTCGTTCTGATTGTCAAAAATTATTATATTTTTCAAAATGTACAGTTTATATCTCACTCTGGATACCAGCAGCAAAAATGTATATGCTTTGCGTACATTATTTTTACAGGCCTATATCATGGTACAGATCAGGAAACTGCATGAAGTTTGATGAAGTGGTGCAAAAATGTATATATGCTTTGCGTACATTTTACAGGCCTATATATGGTACAGATCAGGAAATTGAAATTTAAGCATAGTGGTGCCTATATACTAACGTGTCTCCATCTCCATTGCAGATTTTCAACCATAAAGGAGAATTATAACTGAACTTTCAATCATTATGGAGCAGTTATTTCAAACATGAAATTATAACCAAATTGTTCTTAAATTCATTAAGGATTATTTTTCAACAATAAGCACCTTTATATTGGGAAACTTATCAAGCCAAACGAAGGAAATTTGACCTCCCCTCCTACATTATAGAATAAAATCTGAAATATTTTGGTTATACAACTAAATAGTTTATGCTTTAATAATTAAGAATTAAACCTGTCTAAACACTTCCAATCGAAACGGAATGAGGCCCAAATATTTGCTCGCTCGCAAATAGCTACGACTTCATCGTATACTGTAACGTATGTACAATGTATTAAAAGTAAAGTAAAGTAACAGTAAAATGAAATAAAATACAAAATTTTCAAATTATGAAGGGATAGATTCAAGGGACATCCAACGTCCTATTCACCTCTTCCTATATGCACATATACGCAAATATACGGCCTAGAATAAGAACTTTTTAGTGGATCACCATTGTCTCGGATTTGCGCCCCCCCCCCCTGAAGCCAAGGTCCAGATACGCCACTATTTTTACACCTATAAATCATACGTTCCTTAAAGAATGAGATGGGTTAGAACAGTCAGAAAGAAAAATATTGCAATTTGTTTTATTTGTGTTTTATTTCTCTTCTTCTGTTCCTCCTAAATTACTTCAGATGCTGTCATCGCTAAAGAAAACAATTTTTGCCAGACTCAATACGGTCAATATGGCGCAGGTTTGTCATCATTGTGTTTTGTTGAAATAGTATCATGCTCTAAAAAGTCCATACACACTTCACTTTCGATTAATAAGATAATTTGATTTATCTTCACCCGAAAGCAATATATATGGGTAAATACAAAGTCCACGTGTGCATGACATTTATAATAGTTTGTTTTTATATATATGGGTATATATATATAAATATATACACAGTGCGTTCCAGAAAAAAAGTTAACAGTCAGAAAAAAGTCTTCCCAAATAAATATTTCATAATATTGGAAGCAAAATGTCATTCCTGTGTACATAGCTTAAGGTCTCTTCTATTACATGAAACCTAAAGATCTGGCGATATTTTACGCTCGAGTGAGCAAAGACCGCTTTTGTGAAAAGGTGCAAAATCCAGACTTGACAAGAATTGGTATTTCTTCTGGCTGGTATCAGCAAAGTTGAGTGTCATGAAAAGGCTTATAAATATTCATATTTGATCAATAATAGACATTAATATTTATCAAAGAAGAGGTTCTGTTCTCTGTAAGTCCTTATGTATCTCATCAATATTTTCATGTTTCAGTGAGCAATTAACTGATTTACTGAGTGTTTTGAAATTTTAGTTTTAGTTTTTTTGAAGGTTTTAATTCAAGCTTAATTGTTTTCTCAGTCAACCATAAAGTTTTTATGGGATATGTCAAGGCATACAGAAAACAAAACCTATTCTTTCATAAATTGCCTTTTAATGATCAGAACATGAAAGTTTCTAAGCCTTTTCAAGACTCTTAACTTTGCTGATACCAGACAGAAACAATACAAAGTTTTGCCAGTCATACATTTTGCACCATTTCACAAAGATGGCTTTTGCTCACTCAAGCGTATAACATATCGTTAGATTTTTGGTGTCATTTGATAGGAGAAACCCTAAGCTATCCATAGGTATGAAGATTCCATGAACATTTTTTTCAAATGTTCATTTGCGGAGACTTTTTCCAACTGTCAACCTTTTACGGTTCTCAAATTTGGTAACCACATATTTTGGTGTCATTATTTTGATAAAAGCGACCATAATCTATCCAGAGGTATGTCTGTGTGTGGGTGTGTGTGTGTGTATATATATATATATTATATAAATAATTTCCTGGTACTACAAAATTTCAATATGGCACGAAAAGTAGACATGATAACGAAGCTAACGTGAAGCTTCGTTATCATGTCTCTTTTTCGTGCCATATAAATATATATATATATAAAGAAAGAAACAAATTTAAAAAAAGAAAGAATCAGATAATAAGTCGAATATAGCAAAATAGTGAGTTTTGCTATCTTCGACTTTTTTTCTGATTCTTTCTAACATATTTACCATTATCCGTGACGGAGAATTCTTTTATCATATATATATATATCTGTATTATATTGTCATTGTCTTAACACTGAGGAAGACCCGAGGCACGGGTAGGAAAATTTTGTTAAGGAAAAATAAACAGTTGGATACATATGGCGAACCACTTTATTGTTTTCATGTTCTTTCTTCTTCTTCTTATTATTATTATCCAACTCGTGGAACTTTTTAATATGGCTATATATCGTCATGTTCTTGATCAAACGATCATATCTGTATTGAATAACTGTGACAAACAAATTTCCTTCTATGCAAAGTTATAGATGAAACTTTAGAATAATAAATATAACAAGAATTCTACGTTTTGAGAAAATCCGACTTTGCTACCCTTTCTAATGCATGAAAATGATAAGTATTGAAGCTACCGATACGGATGAATGTATGTTTGTTGAAAAAAAAAATATGACTGTCTGCCGTCATTCTCTGTTCTTACCTTTAAAGAGCAAATTACAAAATTCACTGTGAACGAACTCGTAGGTGGACATAAACACGAAGATACCGTAAGTATACACTACTAACGCTTAAAAACAGCTTTAACTTTAAAGTTCATTACAGTTTCTAATTTTGCTAATTTTGGCATTACAAAAAATGGATTCTTTGGAAGTGGTGGGAACTATCTGGAAGATGAACAGCGGTCCAGGGCGAAAGTGCAATAACATTTCAATAAATTTTGTCTTGAAATACAAAGAGATATCAACAAGGCAAACGATGTACATCTATTTCTTAAAAGAGAGGCAGAAAAAGTGGGGATGAAAGTGTATATACATGTATACACGTATTACAAATTTGAATAATATACATCTCTGGTTTTTGAAATTTGAATTTGTCAGTTTGATTAGGATGTCTTACTATTATAATATCAATATTTTGAATTATTTCGATGTTTAGTAAATATCATGCCCTGAATTTTCTTCCCCCTGTTTTTTCACAGACCGTTTTCTGTCACAGAGCGATACAATGGAGAAGTTACTCCCGGATATTTACTTTAAAAAAATTCCTCGTCTTTGATGCTCTAGCTGAGGATGTTGAAACAAAAATGTCTATCGTTGTTAAAGGATATTCTTCTACAAGGGAAGCTGTTGATGCGTCGCTCGCTTCTCTATTCAACCTCCTGAGAAGAAATGGTAAAATTCCGGGTACGTAATGCCATTTCTTTCACAAGAACAACACCCCCAAAGATCTATCAAAGATTTAGACATATTAAGAGGACTACCAACTTAAGCATTTCCAAAATTGCAAAATGTAGTAGATGTATAAAGAGGCAGCAGCGTGGTATTTTCGTGCAGGCTCTTGACTCGTATTAAAGTCCTGGGTTCGATCCTTGCTCAGAGTTTACATCCTTGGACAAAGTGTTTTACCCACATTTGTCCCTCTCGGCCCAGGTGTATCAATACTGGTGTAATATCTGGTCTTGCAAGTCCCTCACTCTTTAAATGAAGAATAGTGGAAATCCACTTCTTGGGGAGTCATTGTAGGGATCACTTCGTTAGAGTGGAATCCATTCTTAAAGAGTAATTCAACCTTTACTTTGGAGTGAATTCCACTATGATTTGGAATGGATTCAACTCAAGGAGCTTCTCCCTAATAAATATGACTCCCAATTGAACTAGTGGATTTATATTCCTCTGCGTGCACCAAGAGGAACGAAGAGCAGTAACTGCATACTGACGAGGCTACCCTGAGTAAATATGACCACATTATTATGAAAATTAAAGTGATCAGATACATATTTATGTCTTTTGAAGATCCCTGCACCGTGCCCAACTATCCTCAAGGCATTGTGAACCCGAATGGGGCGTGCCCTCCGGGAGCAAGTGTTAACACTTGCGCGGTTTGTGACTTCCAGTGCGCCCACCAGGATACGACGCTCATCGGTAACGCATTCCTCGTCTGCTGTGGCAACACGGAATTTAACGGCACTGTCCCATCATGCCAAGGTATAGATGTCTTTGGTACATTACATTCACTTCTGCAGACCTTAAATATGTTTTATCTGAACAAGATATCAAAACTTAGAACGAGACATTCATTATAAGACATCGGTTGCGTCATAGAGTGAGATACATTATGTACCCATTATGCTTCGTTTTCAACTCTATAAAAAACGAGGATAAGCGCTTCCTCAAATCCAACTATTATAATACTATCAATAATTATGATGATGATGATGATGATTACAATGACACAACAGCGATGATGATAAGAATAGTGGTAATGATACTAATGATGGTAATACTATAATAATGATAATAATAATAATAATAATTATTATTATTATAATAATAATAATAATAATAATAAATAATAATAATAATAATAATAATAATAACAATAATAAATTTATGAAGATCGATGTATAGGTTTTCCCGCTCGATTTCATATTTTTGTCAGTCAAATTAATTTAGATGCATTCAAATTCAGACACTATCGTCTAACGATCGATATCGGTCTTTCAAATTTTGAATGGAGTCATTGAAATTCTTTTCGAGACAAGCGGATTAATTTATGAATACTGAAATTCATTTATGGACACGATTATTTCAATTAATATCATTCCATTTTTCTTTATCCGCATTCGATTTATTTTCAGGGTATTCAACTTAGCGATCGTTCTTACGAATTCGTTTTAGTACTATACGGTTTCAAATTTCGTGCATTAGATTTCAATGTTCATGCATTCAAATTAAGAAAGTACCCCAGAGGGGCCTGTTTGGGCATTCACTTTCATTTTAAGGAATTCATTTTAAAATCAAAGATTCGTTGATCAACTTTCACGGATTTCGTGGTTTTTAATGATGTCCATGCGTGTGCCTCTTGTGCCGAAATGTCTTTGTATACATTTATGTCTTTTTGCCTCTATTTAAGAAATAGACTTGCTTTTTATTAAGCTTTATATGCCATACATTTTAATCTCTCTTCATATATTTATGAATGGGATTTATTTATTTATTCATCAGCAAAGGAAATGCATTATTAGATTGATAGACAGGTAAAGAGATAGATAAAGGGTAGATTGAAATATATATTGAAAGATAGGTGGATATACAGATTGATAGACAGAGAATGAAAGACGAGTATCGTATCATGGACATATTCTCTGTCAAATTTCTTAATTCTTTCATGTATACATTTTCTTTCCTTCTTCTTCTTCTTTTTTATAGTTTTTAGAGTAATTTCATTTTTTAAAGACAGAGAATGCAAGATGAGCACCATAGACAGATTCTCTGTCAACTTTATGATTTCTTTCATTTATATGCACATTTATCTATCTTTGCTTATTCATTTTTCTTTCTTTTTATCTGTCTCTCATCAATCTGTCGGGATTTGAATTTACATGTACCATGGCGATCATATCGTTTGTGAATTCGAATGCTCGAAATGTGAAATAGATTGAACAAATTGTGAAATTGAACGGGGAAACCTATAATACATACTCAAACTATGACGTTAATATTTTTTTCCATACAGACAATAAACATCCTGTACATAGAGGAACTTCCAGAATGCCATCAACTAGACCTATCCCTCGAACCAGTCAAGGTGTGCCTGAGGAATCAACATCTCATTCACATCTCACGACTCCATCAACTCCCTCATCATTATTGTCTTCTTCGCTGACGTCATCGGTCTATTCATCATCTGCAACTTCATCATCTGCAACTTCATCATCTGCAACTTCAAAGTCGGCGACAAACATACCAATTGGAAGAACAAGTAGGTATATCACTGGCTGGAATTATTCCGTTTTCATATTTCAAACAATACTTGAAAGGAATTCTTATTTTAAAAGAGATATAAGTTATATCTAATGAATCTCCATGGGCAATATGGCTTTCGTAGCACCTGCCTTGCACTCGGCATCGATTGGCAGAGAAGTGAGAAGAAAGAGAAAGAGGAAGAAAAAGAGAAAGAGAGAAGGGAAAGGAAGAGAGAGAGAGAGAGAGGGGGGGGGAGAGGGAGAGAGAGAGCGAGAGAGAGATAAAGAAAGAAAGGGAATAGGACTATCAAAAGAAGATGGTACGAACCCATCCTCTACATCAGTGTACACACTATACCCCTCTTTTCACAGGACCCTCGCTATCACTGTTGATGCATGATGAAGAGTGTATAGTTTGACAGGAGATAATCAAACTAATATAGTATCATCCATTTTGTATGTCATATTTTATCTCTTATCATATATTTTAGAAGCAAATAATACACAAAATTTTATTCTATGTATATAATAAAGGAGTAGGTACTCCACGCAACCTTCAAATAGTAATGTAGTTACGTTTTTTAATTACAAAACACATAATTTCGCCCTGCATCATTGCATCATGAATATCACGTTAATATAATTTTATGTACTTGATTTTCTTTTTGTATTAATCATTAGAGTCCAAATTGAATCTGGTAACAATATTACAGCATACCAACATTTAATCTGCAGGTGTGAACCGCTTGATCTACTTGTCGATTCCTGCTGGAGTTGTCTTGCTCTCCCTCCTTGCGGTTTTTGGAATAAAGATCTTTCCACTCTCTAAGAAGGTAAGGACCAAGTTGTATTTAAAAGGACTTTTGGGATCCACACACGGGCGTCTCCCCTAAGGAGGGGTGTCCTCCATGCTTATTTTCAGTTTTTAGTACTCAGATCTTTTTCGAGCTTTTTTTTTGACGGTGAATCAATGTTGCCGAACCTTTTTGTTTAATTGACTCTACCAATGTTGGGACCCCCCCCCCCCACACACACACACAATTATATGAGTGGATTCTACGTTAATGGATACACAACTTCCATAATCATGTATGTAATTATACAAGCTAAATAAGTGATATATCAAGACTAAGAAAAAACAAGGGAAAAGAAATTGCATGTCTATCTTCTCAAAGCTACCAAGAATTATTATTTCGCTTCACCATCTAGAGCTAATATGTGTTAGAGTTTTGTTTCCTCTTTCGATTGAGAAAAACAGGATAATTTCAATTTCAGTTTCAATAACAGAGCTCAGCACAACAATATTCTACTCGCTGCTCTGCTCGTCGAAACAATGATTATCTATATACACTGTCAAAGGCAACCCTGTAACCTAGGTACAAAGTCGCGATGCGGATCGTATTTTTACTTCCTCTTATTATGATAGGCCAAAGGGACGCAAATATAAAGGAAGTCAAATAAAAAATAATTATTGCTGATTTGATGCTGATTTTAAGTCGATAGATTAGAGAGTATAAAATAGTTTACCAAACACGGACATATTTTTCGTTTATGAAATTAATTATGAATTATGGTTTGGTATTATCAAATTGTTATTTCATTCAAATATCTCTTTTTTCGCCAGGACAACAGGATTATTGAAAATGGCATAGAACGTAGTCAAGAAGGTAAATAGAGAACGATAATTATCGTAAAGGTTATGATGTAAATCTATGTCCTTTCTATTCTTTCAATACCTTTTCCCCATGGATAATATACTCACATTATTAAAAAATATGTAATTGTTTAAATCAATTATAACTTGAAAATATTTGTTAATTTTATCTTAATTTGTAATCTGCAATGTATCAACGTTAAGTAATATTCTCTCGAATTTCAGGTTTAATTTTTTTCGGGCGTGATATTTTGTTCCTTTCAAAAATAATTATATTATATGCACCATCAGTACCGTCTATTACGCATTCAGTTTAGCCTTTGAACTAAAAGAAGAAGAAGAATAAAGAAAATAATAAATGTGATGTTTTTATCATTCATCTACGAAGGAGACGGTTTTCTACTTTTTCCTCTTTCTATTGAGGTACTATTTATACTAACTGTTCATGAGACCCAAATGGTTTGGTCATAAAAGTTGCATTTAATTATAATATGAGGTCTTTGGTCTTTGAGCTTCATTAGTTATGTTATTAAGTCATTTTCTTCTTTGTTTCAGTTCTTGTTGTTCATCCTGATAATAACGGGTACTATCGTAATCATTACGTGAAAGAAGCCACGCCCACCCAGAAGCAGCTGCAACTGCATGAGGTACAGTGTCTATCTATCTTCCCCCATGTATAGAAGTGCAAAATGGGGTTTATGTGCCCAATATACCTTTCGAATACACATGATACCAGCAAAAAGTGAGCTCTTCATTTGGCTTGCTTGTCATTAATGATATCGCTTTTACTGATTTTGTGATTTTTGTGATATTTCTATCGGATATGAATATGTATCTTGTAATCTGTATAAAATAATGACAAAAATCATAGTATTTTCGAAAGAGACGTAGAATATAATTTTTTTTTTTCTTTATTATATGACAAGCCAAATAAATATGAATTCTTTTGTTGATTGGCCACAGAATTACGACATGGGTTTACGTAACAAAGGAATTGTATTCATCATCAACAACCATAGTATTTCTAAAGATATGAAAATAAAAGATGGCTCCGACATCGATGTGACCAACATAGAACATGTCTTCCGTGAGATCGGCTATGAATCGGTGGTCGAAACGGGATTAACATCTGACGTAAGTGTGTTTTTTTTTTCATTATCAAACGAAAATTATTCAGACCTAGCGCCTGCCGTTGGATTTTAAGTTAATTTCGGGTTTGTCTGGCTATATTATAAGTAATAAGTAACTCAGTGGTTTATAGTGTGTAAGTCAGTAGGTGTATACCCTATATTTGTTGTTGAGGTAGCCTCCTCTTCACAACTTTTGACGGTAAATGCAGAATGAATGGCTTTGAAGTTTGAAATACGTCTGACTATTAATAATAATTGTTTTGCGACATCGCATTGCGAGCGCGGCGAAAATATGTCCTCAATTTATGTAACAACTTGCTTGGAAATAGTCGCTTGATAATGATTGAAAAATAAGTTATCATTTTGATTTGATTTGATTTCTTTATTTCTGCTTGATTTCTCAATTCATCAAATAATAGAATGCATACGTTATACAAATTATGCGATATACAATACAATAAAACATCATGACATTAATATATTTTAAACTACAAGGCTAACAGTAGGATTATAGAAAGAGAAATCAAACAAGGGGGTTTTCATAATAAGCCGAGGCTTGACAGCATGAAGCCCTTTGAGATAAAATATAATGATAAAAATAATGAGAGAGAGAAAGAGAAGAAGATACAGAGAGAAATAGGGATGAAGAGAAGAGGGTAAAGTGAGGCAATAGACCTGTTTACTAATGTATTTCAATTTATGCATGTTTCTCTCCAGAATCCTTAGTTACCAACTATTTAGGGCACCTGCTATGCATAATAGCATCTCTATGGATGGAATCCATTTTGCATGCATTGGTTGTTGCTATGTCGGGCAAGCCTCTGGCAAGCTTTTGAGTCGACAAGAGAAACTTTTGTTCAAAAAGTATGCATGGAATTAGTAAACAGGTCTATTGTACCTTTCCAAATATTTTAAATAACAACTGTATTAACAATAGAGAGTTAATCATCCGGTTTGAGAGGCAGACATGATATTAACATAATAGCAAGTGGTAAACTCGTTTTGTAAACTAATATATCTGTAGGGAGTAAATATTGCACCCCTTGCCCCTTCAAATACGCTATTTTTATATTATATTGATGTAATCCAAGATGACTTAATTCATCGACATAAAAACAGCATGCTAATTACTTGTTCTGGCACAATAATATACCCCGTGTTTCGGGGTCAGAATAAAATGTTTAGGTAGTACGTACCCCCTCCCCCCACCCTCAAGGGCGTCAATCTATTTTTCGGATTTGGAGGAGGGCAAGACAGCCTAATAGTACCTATTAATTACCAGTTTCTCTACGGTTACATGAAGCAGGGAAAATAAGAGAATTAGGTGAAATTGAGGTCTGATCGTGTAATACCTTTCATATTTCATTGTATGGAAGGTATTTGTATTTCCCGAGTTTTACATAATTTTTCCTTAAACCTCCAGATTTATTGGTGGAGGCAAAACGATATGTTTGCCCTCCCAATATTTTCTTTGGGGTCAATTTTTTTAATTTTTTACCTTTAACATCATGCCATTTTTTAGGCCTCCTAAAAATTCGTTGCACTAACATTCAACTATGGTGTGCCTGCTTAGAGTATCCACTATTTTGCTGATGAGAATTCGCTTTGATCATTTCAAATTTTCAGATAGACTTTGTACCATATTATTTTCTGTTTAGTTTTTGAACATTTTTTGTTTGTTTGGTGTTTGCTTTTGTTTTTAAATTATGTCATACCTTAATGATAAAGTACTGGTCAAAAGTTTTGGTACACCCTGCATTTTGAGATGAGTTTTTTTCCCTCATTGTATATTCCCCACATAATAGCCTTACATATAGGCACCCCCTGCAAACAGGTCAAGTCTAATATCAAACAAATAATTAAAAAAATAATAAAAATAACACACTCAACCTTTAATGTATTCCTGTGAACATGTGCCTGTAACGCCCCTCTCTCCCTTCTATTTCCTGTCTCTTATTTTACAACTCCCTCCCTCCTTTCTTTTCCTGTAAACCTACATGTATGTAGGCATGCCGTAAATTTGTCTGTAATTTTCGCCACTATTTATCCAATTGTTATAATTTGTTTGACCAAAATTCTATTATGTAACTAAGTCTTTGGGGCATTCATCACACAAGCTTTGCGTTCTCATCATGCCCTTCCGTTTTATTTTTTGTTTTGTTTTGTTTTGTTATAATTCTTGATTTAATTCTTGATTTATATATTCTTGTACATGTATATTTATATGTATGTGTTGATGATCTTTTTATACGGAAAATAAAACCAACCAACCAATCCAAGGTCAATAATGATCCTTTTGAGAAAATTATTTTTGTACTGTTCTTAATACCCGTATTTTTGTATTGTTAATTTAATATATACAAAGTTATTGTTTTATGTTTAATCATTGATCATGTATCATGTATGATTATTTGAAACGGGAAAAGAAATCAAAATGAAATCAAATCAACTATCAAATTAATGTGCTAAAGGGTTGTTTGTGCATTACGTGTTTACTACATGTATATTACTAGCAGAAGCAGCCCGAGGACATCCAAGCACTATGAACATGGCGAACAAAGAAGCGGACAAAATATACAGCTCCTCATTGTACCTTCCACAATTGCTCTGGTAGACAAAAGAACATCCCTTCATTGCTATTATGTAAAATAAGTAGAACATGTCAATATGCACATGACACCTGTTCTACATACTTTTACATAATAGCAATCAAGGGATGTTCTTTTGTCTATCAGAGCAATTGTGGAAGGTACAATGAGGAGCTGTATATTTTGTCCGCTCTCTTTGTCATCGTGTTCATAGTGAAGGGCGCTAGCTGTGTTTATGATTAATCACCGTGCCGTATATTTGTCACAATAATCAAGTGAATTTAAAAAAAAGTCGGGTAAAGTGTTATTTTTTTACCAAGAAGTATTTACAACATGTGAGTTTGTGTTATTTATCCAAATCTTGCATGAGTTCTGAAGAAAATACATTTTAATCTTGATGAAGACTAAATGATATGGATATAATTATGTAGTAGGCCTACATATTGTATATCCATGCATAGAGCTTAGAGGGAGCGATTTGATCTTGCCATGTTTCTATGGTTTAATACTCAGAGAAATTAAGGCCATGAATTAGCAGTACGTCCCCTGTAAAGGATGCAATGAAAAAAAATTTATTTCATTTTATTTTTCCAGGGGGATTATGGCCCCCTTATATGGGTATTGGGAGGACCGACTGATTGACTTTTCCCTACTACTCCCCACTCCCCCTCCCCACCTTCCATTGGCATCCCGTCACCCCCATCGCAAGGGGAGAAGGGATTAATATCCTATACGTATTCGTATCATAGTTTTGTTTGTTTGTTTGTTTTTGTTTGTTGTTGTTGTTTTGTTGTTGTTGTTGTTTGTTGTTGTTGTTGTTGTTGTTGTTTTTTTTTTGGGGGGGGGGGGGGGAGCTCGTTCTTTACACCGTTGCAACCAATATTCCTAAGTGACGTGATCTCCTACACCTCCCCTCTCCTGAATAATGTCTCCATATCGGTTTAGTCTGTCATATAAGGGAATGAATTGAGGCAATATACAATGACATCTTTCCAACGGTATATGAAGGCCATTTCCCCATTCATGTCAATTCAGCTGTTGATAATAGGAATGACTTATGCGACAACCACCCAAATGTGCGGTTAGGTAAACCCTAAACCGTAACCCTAACCCTAACCCTAAACCCTAAACTCCAAAGCCTATACCCCCTTCCGCGGATCTTCTTCTTAATTAATATCATCTCTGAATTTGATATCAAATTCAATGTTTAAAAATGCATTTATGAAATATGGACGGCACGTCAGCCCTTAAGAAGTGCCTCCCACCACTCTAAGAAGTAAGAACCATTCCACGCCCGCGGGTACCAAAACTGGGGACCGAAAGGGCCAGGGGAGGCGCTTATTTGAACCAAAAAAGCCCCAAATCCTTAGCGTAATATAGAAGATATATAGATAGATAGATAGAAGATAGATGTTATAGTAGGGCAGATATGTAACAAAAAATGGTCGAGTTGCTCGGATCCGGCAGAAAGTATAAAATTTGGTATACTGGGGTATTTTGGGGCGCTGATTTCAAAAATTGCCGGCCCCCAGCGATCAGACCACCGGATCGGCCGCCATCTTGAATTTCAAAATGGCCGCCATGAAAAATCATAAAAAATCGTTTTCTCGAGTTTTACATGACCTGTGGCACAGAAATTTGGCATATAGGGGTTTCTTTGGGTGCTGATTTCAAAACTGCCGGCCCCCAGCGATCTGACCCCCGGATCGGCCGCCATTTTGAATTTCAAAATGGCCGCCATGAAAAATCATAAAAAATCGTTTTCTTGAGTTTTACATGACCTGTGGCACAGAAATTTGGCATATAGGGGTTTCTTTGGGTGCTGATTTCAAAACTGCCGACCCCCAGCGATCTGACCCCCGGGTCGGCCGCCATCTTGAATTTCAAAATGGCCGCCATGAAAAATCATGAAAAATTGTTTTCGCGAGTTTTACATGACCTGTGGCACAGGAATTTTGCATTTAGGGGTATTTTGGGGTGCTGATTTAAAAAATTGCCGGCCCCCAGCGATCTGACCACCGGGTTGGCCGCCACCTTGATTTTCAAAATGGCCGCCATGAAAAATCATGAAAAATCTTTTTCTCGAGTTCTACATGACCTGTAGCACTGGAATTTTGTCTATGGGGGTATTTTGAGGCACTGATTTCAAAAATTGCCGGTCCCAAGCGATTTGACGACTGGTTCGGCCGCCATCTTGAATTTCAAAATGGCCGCCATGCTAATTCATGAAAAATCATTGTCTTGAGTTTTACATAACCTATGGCACTGGAATTTGGCACACAAGAGTATTTTTGGGCGCGATTTCAAAAATTGCCAGCCCCAGTGATCTGAACACTGGGTCGGCCGCCATAAAAATCATTAAAAATTGTTTTCTCGACTTTTACATGACCTGTGGCACTAGCTGTAACTAGGTAGAAATGGGTATTTTCACATTCTAAATTCAAATATGGACTGATAGAAAATATCTAAAAATCATCATAGCCGCCATTCGATTGAACATACGGAAAATCATACCCATCACTTTAAATTATAATATGACTGCCACGGAAATTCGATCTGTTTTAAATGACAAGTGGTTATGAAAATTTGGTACCAAAAGGTATTTTCATGGTAAATGTGTAAGTGTGTACATGTCAAACATTTGACGAACAATATCAACACAATTTTTAATTAAAATATGGCCGACACGAGTAATATCAAGGAAACCCCTATTTATATGGAATATGAAATTTTGATATGGCTGCTAAACTGGAATGTTGAATAGCCCAAGGCTGAGCGTAACCCTTGAATTTTCATTTAAAACTTAAAGACAATGGGCAGTATTCCACTAATTTAAGCTGGGACTAAGTCCAGACTAAGCTGGAATTTTAGTTCATGCTTCTATGGAATGCCATGTTACAACTTCTACATCAATATTTATGACAGAATTATGTTACCAAAGGACCTCCTGAAAATTAAGTTCATACTTGTGCATGGTAACACGTTAACGTCACTGCAACATTAACTTGGTTTGGGCATTTCGTCGCTGAATTAATATGATTTATACGCAATTTGGATGGGGCAACAAATGGCACTCCATAAAAGTGTGGACTAAGTTAAGCCAGGCTTAACTTAGTCTGCGCTATCGGAATACCACCCAATGATATTGTTGAACTGATTGAAATGTAAGATGAACCATAAGAAGACAGCCATTTTGAATTCAAGTTTGGCCACCATTACCATTTGGCCACCAACATTTTTTAGCACTGAACAATATTATAAACCCATTTTCTTGACTCTAAATGACAAAAGCCTCTAGCATCTTAAAAAGCACAAAAATATTATAGTTCAAGTGTTCACAGGCTTAAACCTGGAAAAGAATATCTGAAAAAAGTCCCTTACTAGTTTTACCGTCATTCAGATTTAGCGATAAAAATGGTCCCAAAGTTCTCATCCAATGTACCTCTCCTACTCCTCATCTCGGAAGCATTGCCCAAAGCAGAAACATAGTCCTGTGCATGGCAGATTAGCTGCAAAACATTTGCAATTTCCAGTGCACCGCTTTTTACACTTGCACTTGATCAGTTCTCGGCACCCTTTTGACGCCTCTGGCAGTAGTGTCCAAAATGGATGCCATCCATCATCACCATCCTTCGTCCATCCCCAATCTTCAGGCGAAGGCAGCTCTGGGTTTGCACTTTGTGATTGTCCCCAGATGTGACCTGCTTGAAAGATTGCCCTCTTCACATGTTGACGTAGTGCTTCCTTTGTTGGTGGAATGTTCTCCAATTGCCGATTCCCTTGAGCAAAAAGCTGCTTACGTGCTTCGTTCACTTTCTTCAGAGAGGAAGTTCTACTGTACAGGACAACGAAAAACCTTTCAATGATGTCCATGTCATCATTTGTTACTTCAACTGGTGCATTCGAGAGACGATTGAAGACCTCTCCCAAGTTTGGCATGGAAATCCATATGTCCCATACAGTCTTCTTGCCTATCCCTGCTAAGGCAGAAACGGTATCACACCCAGAAACAGCATGCAGGAACAGAAGTCCCCATGAGCGTTCGGGGCCTAGTTTTGTTGAAATGGTGTGAGCACCGATGTACCTAAGATTCTTTCCATGCCCAAAGGCCGACCACATCGCGATGCCATCCATTTTACTTGCCACTGCGATTGCCAGCACAACCACATCCGTGTCCGTTGCATGGATTATGATACTTTGGTACCCTTGCTGATATGCCTGCCAAGCATGAAGCACCATACGTGTATCTGCTTCTTCATGTGTACATGGTTGAATGTTCTGCCACACATCTGAATGAGGGTTTGATTTTACCTCTTCTCCCTGGGTTGTAAGAAGTGTTTTCCCATCTGGAACATTCATCGTCTGAAGAGAAGCTGCAAGGAAACTGAACAATGTCTTCTTATTAGAATTTACACGAAGAAAACTGCTCCAGTTATGTGGTACCGACGTCTGTTCAGTTACATGGAGTGGTATGCCACTTCCACGACCAAGCCTGGTGCCTCCTTTTAGACTGTCCGATCTGTAGGTATCCCACACAACGTCAACACGTACTACTGTCTCCTCATTCAACTTTCGTGCAATGTATGGAAGAAACTGTTTCTGTGCATAATCACCAAATGTCCTGATCACACTACTGCATTTCTTAGGATCCAGCTGATGCACTAAGGCAGCCCCATCAAAAATGCAGACTTCTGCAACGGGTGTTTCATCAGGACGTTCAGGATATGGGACAAGGGCTTCCAAACAGGGCACAAGATCGGCTTTGCTGGTTGGTGGGCGCATTGTATTAATATCTTCAGCCAATGCCGGAGGCCAACCGTGACATTCGTGTTCGAAGAATGCATCAAGATCACCATCTCTTGCCTGACAAGAAATGTACATTCGAGAGAACAGTTCAACATTGCTTTTCATATTAGTCATCTTCATCAGAGACTTTGCAGGTGTTTTCTTGGGCTTGGATTTGAACAGTCCCAGATTGTTCTTGGAAATGTTGTCATAGAAACTGACAGAAGAATCATTCAGTCTCTTCTCTACAAATGCATTGAATTGTTTGTTGCCAGTTTCCTCCACAGATCGTAGTTGAGCTATCACTTCATTAGGCATGATGACCTTGGTGTCAAGCACATACAGATCTTTAGTGTCTTCGGCAAATGGGTTCCCCAGTTTCTCGAACGAACTGATTGAATTGTTGAGATCTGATGCAAAGGATTTCTGCACACTAGGTAACTGATCATGGTGACGGACATCAGGTTCCTTCTGGCTCTGGAACTGGTCTTCAAACTCACTCACGATTCTTGCTATTTCAGGACCAGCCACCATCCATCGGCGAAGAGCTGCTTCATTCTCAGTAATTCCTATGACTCCACCATCACCTTTAACTACGGCATTCTGCTGCTCATGTACCTGGTCATTTGCTATTGCAGAGAACCTGTGTGATGACTTCTGAGTGACAAATTTCCCATCGACAAATGCACGATGAGTATTCATGGAATTGTTTGGAAGCCCCTGGAGATCTGTGAGATGCACTGTCAACCATCTAGCATAATGGTAATGATCCATGGCAAACATCCATGGAATGATTGCCCTAAGGGTCTCCACGTACAGCATGTAGTTGGCTTCCCTCTGTGATCTTATGAATGCAAGGAGAAGGCATTCCAACTGCAGAACTTTATTCCAGTAACAAAACTGCGGGTAATCTGTGGCCATCTTGAGCTTCCAAGCATCGAATGATTTGATATCTTCACTTGCACAGGTTTTGAGGTAGTCTTCGTATGCTCTTTGCTGTAGAGAATAAAGTGCCGCAGCAGTGACCTGGTGTGCCCATTGGGCCCTGGAAGTTTGCGATCCTTTCTGAAGACTTTCTGCTCTCGCTTCTGTTGTTACACCTGCATTAGTCATCACACTCGTCCAACCACTCCCTTCTAAGAAGTCACCAATTACTTTCAACAATGCCATCTCTATGTGAAGTCCTCCCATCATCACCACAAACTTGTCTTCGCCATATACACTTGGCCATGTCCACTGGATCTTCTTTGCTATAGCATAGAGAGGTTGATCAACTGTGAGAACAGGAACCTGTCCCGGATTCACTAGATCTGTTGCCTGCTTGATTAAGTTCATCCCATGTTTCACCATTGCCAATGTATGAGCACTCTCTCGGAACATAGGTAACAGTCCTGTAATAGCAGGTGGTCGAGGAACTCCAACCTGTAGATTCGCCATGTAGGCTGCCCAGGATATGTTCTCTTCACTCTCTAGACTTCCGTTCTCGTGCAGTCTGTGTACAAAAGAAAGCCATTGACTTTCCTTGTCCTCTATTCTGGTCGACACATTTGGAGTTGACTGACCTTTAGATTTTCTTGGAATGGGCTGATTAGATGGAAATGCTGCAGGAGGGACATCACTGTAAGATGTAGGTAGGGCAGTTATGACTTTCCTACGCTTACTCTTCTCATTCGCAGTGAAGTTCTCATGATTTCTAATCGTACCACTATTATCCTGTGAAACATGTTGTGTAAGTGAAATTGCTGTACCGTGAAATGAACTTCGAGAGGATACGGAGGATGGGTTGTGATCTATGTTATCCAGGTTCCCTGTTGTGAATAACCCACTTCGCAGTTTGGTTGGACACACAACACGGTCTTTTTCGTAGACTTCAATAACCCTGTTCGCCTCATCTGTGGATACTTGCAGGACACGATCATAGGAAACAGACACACCATATTGAAAAAGAACATCAACAAGATCCCGTTTCCTTGTTTTGCTATGAATGAGCAGACCCAGGTAAAGCGGTAGAGATGTTTCACGCTCCACATTGTGACGTACTGCTGCAGTTTCCAACCTGCCTCGTTTGATGGTGTTGAATGTGACAAGTTGGCTTAAGGATTGTACATGGACACTTACACCTTTCTTGATCGCAGTCTGTTTTTTAATGTTTGTACCAGCAAGGATCATTTGCATCAACGCTGTCAATGACGGTGCTGTGTTGTTAGATGATTCATCAAGAAGGGATCCATTAAATTGATACTGCCTCTGGAAAATATCTTTGCGCACAATCTGGGCAGCTCTCATAAGAATGACAGCATCATCATCGGAGCTTTGTCCACAGGCATGCAGTAAAGCTTCGCCAGTGTCCTCTTTGAATGACAAAAGAACTTCATGATTGGTTGTATGTGCCTCAAGACTTGGAAGCTGTCTCAGAAGCTTGTCTTTAATGTGAGTCGAATTAATCCTCTTTGACGCATCGCCTCCCAGTTGCACCAAACGCTCTGTATAAAGCTTTACGAGATCTGCTAACTTGAACACAGTATAGCTACCAT
The DNA here is from genome assembly GCA_025617745.1 of Heliocidaris erythrogramma. Lineage (NCBI taxonomy): Eukaryota > Metazoa > Echinodermata > Echinoidea > Camarodonta > Echinometridae > Heliocidaris > Heliocidaris erythrogramma. Next base: position 17,264,715 of record CM046853.1, on the reverse strand, counting down.
CTGTGCACTTCATTTCTTCCAAATAGGACACCAGTTCCGCCAATGCTACTGATTCTAGTTGCATAGTTTCATTTGAACTGGCTTGTACTTCATTCTTCCTTACAAATGATCTGTATCGGGTGTGAAGGGCAGTCAGACACTTCTTGTGATATACAGCACCTGATGCTGTCATATCACCTACTGATAATTTAGCTAGAAGTTCTGTTTCTCTCAGTTCTGTCGCCATCATTCGAACTTTTGAATCTAAATTTAGTGTTGCTACCCTGTGAACTATTTGATCATTATTAATAACTGTATCGCAAAAGAAACATGTGCTAGCATCACTTTGTGTTACAGATGATGATGCAAAACTTGTTCTTAGTCTTTTCTTAACAGGTGAGAAAACTTCCTCATCAAGTTTATTTTCTGCAGCCCGTTTCCTTGCCCTTGATTCAGCTCGACCCACATTATAACTGCAACACTGCCTGTAACATCTCTTGTGCCATTTGGCAGCATGAGTACCTAGTGTTTCTGCAATACCGCAACCTTCATCCAGTCGGGAAATGTTTATCCCACAAGGCAAAGCACCTACATCATTCAGTGTTCTGAGGTTCTGGGCAAGAGTCTCGTAGACATCTCGACTTGACTGATTGCTGGCTCTACTGGCATCTCTGAGTAGTTCATTTTCTGAGTATTCCTGGCAAAGAGCGCATAGGCTCCAGTCTGTTGGCCTTGCCATTGTTGACGGTGCTTTCTCTGATGTTGACATTTGATCTGAAAGAGAAAGATAATGCAATAAATTATAATTGTTTCGATAATTGTTATTCATTATTATTGTTATCATTATTTTCTTTTATTATCATTATTATTGTTATGGACTTTAATAATATCATCACAGATAGTTATTATTCTAACAGTCCAAACAGCAGCAGTGGATCCAGGCTTGACCAGTAAGGGGAGGGGGCGGCATGAGGGGGCTCACTTTTTCTTCACACCCTCCCCCCCCCCCCTTGACGTCAGGGAGGGTCCCCCCCCAAAAAAAAAAAAAAGAAGAAAAAAAAAATTGTACACACTTTTCTATTGTCTTTTTAAAAAATGTCACATTATTTCCTGGGGGGGGGGGGTCCGGGCCCCTGGATCTGCCACTACCAAACAGGGCCCCTCCCGCCACCCCGCAAAAGTAAATTTAAAAAAAAGGAAAATGTCAACTGTTTTTGGAGCTGGTAACCTTATTTTTCTTGCTTGCTTGTCAAATTTTGAGGAGGTAAAAGTCGACCCTTTCTAATTCCATCATGGCCATGGTCGACCGTTTTTGTTGACAAAAACCAACTTTTTCACTTTTTGACCCCTCTCTCTCTCTCCAAAAAAAAATGTACCGGCTTGCCAAAATAAATTATTAACAATTCAACATGTGTTGATGATAGTTCATACTTACATGCACTACGATTTCCAGGACAAAAGATATTGTTCTTCAAAATCTCCAAAACTTGTCTCTCTGACTGTATATGCCCATGCTCTCACTAGAAAAGCTTGATGTGTATCCAGTGACAAAATGGCTCACTTCTCAAGGCTCTACATTGTAGACAAGTGCAAACAGAACAAATTTGATTGTTTACAGAAAAAAATGAACTTAAATTAGTTCAAACTTTTCATAAAGTTGCTAATAATATTGGAGTTATTGAAACACAGTGAAACACAGTTTTCCTTTTTATCATTTTTTTTCCACAAAGTGCTAATTACATTGGAGTCATTGAAGCAATTTTTAAAAATCATTATATACCATGCTCAATTTATAAAATATCAAATAAACTGAATCAACTGCATTTTTGTTGCCTTGTCCAGCATATTGAAATTCAAAAGGGCAAGCATTATGTTTGTGAAGATATTTCAAATTTATCCATTAGTGAATTTAATATGTTGAAATACCTCATTGCAACAAATTCAAGCACAAAGCAGCATTTTGAACTCAAGAGATGGAATTAAAAAATTTCTCTGGGTGGCCATACTGAAATTACCAATTCTGTTCCAAATATTCATGACGTTACAATAAATGGTATATTCTTCAATTAAATCATCAACAAGAGAATCAATAAACAATTATGTTCAATGCCTGTGTAAATTAAGAATTCATCGATGTATAAACATAGGTAGAAAGTATGGAACATTTGAATATTATATTCATTCCATATTTCATTTTAATTTCCACTCACCTGCAATAATGAAGCTTCATTTTGTTTCACTGGAGACCAGCATGCAAAGCCCTTAATTGTCTTCTCCATGGGCTACACCAAATCTAAAAAAGATAAAACAATAAGACAAATCAAAGGGATGCATAGACTGCTACTTGGACAGTGAACATATATGAAATATTTTGTTCTTGTTTTTTTGTTTTTTGTTTTGTTTTTTTACTTGTGATTACTCATTCTGGTAAAACTTGGATATGATATGTGTACCCCGCAAAATAATCTATTGGCCTAATACAAAAATACAAAACTTGCCTGGGGCCATTCTAAAAAAAATGGACTTTCAATAAAAGCAAGGCAAGGAGAAGAAGAAGAGGAAGAAGAATAAGCAGAAGAAGAAGAATAAGCAGAAGAAGAAGTAGAAGAAGAAGAAGGAGAAGAAGAAAAAAGAAGAAAATAAAGGATAAGAATAACAGAAGATGTTAGTTCACTTTTTTGAATGATATCAACGTATGACCCAAATTCTAAAACTGGGTGTATCAGAAAAAAAATAATTTAATGTCTTTTCCGGATAAAAACATAAAATCAGTGACAAGAAAAATCAGATCTCTTGAAATACATCCTGCTTATATTCATATGGAACTTTGATGGTCTTTCTAGGACCACACATCACTGAACACCATTGTTTTTAGAACATACACAGCTGACACAATCGTGACAAAGAACAATAAAAAATCAACAAAATAAGAAAATTAAAAACCTCACCACTTCTTCACGTCATACAATCTGTGTTTTTCTTTACATTTAAGAACATTCAATTCAGACACATAATTTTTTTTTAAAAGTAATGTTGACAAAGCAAATGCACAATTCCATTGTTCTAGGGTACACACTCAAAATTTGCCTATCGATGTGCAGTGGAAATGAACCTTCTGCTACTTTGCACTACTTTTTTTTGGAATAGTATTCAGTAATGCTTGGTCATAATAACCTAATTAAGGTATTTTCGGAATGCTAATAGGTCATATTTTCAAGAATTAATAGTTTCATAATTATTTATTTGATAATTTTCTTACTAACAATCATGAAAGTTTGGTTTCCTTTTTGAGACACATCGTAAAATCATACTCATAGCTTCAGATGTTTAAAAAAAGGAAAACACATGAGTGCTTTTGCACACTTACAAATCAGATTTCGATTTTAAAAAAATAATAAAAAAAAAAACCATGATAATCTTAGTGATCACAACACAAGTGTATTCTTAAGATTTTTTTTTTTTTTTTGGATCGGCCATTTCAAAAGTAAGATTAAAAATATTTGTGCTTTCATAAAGAAATTTTTAAGGATTCCTGCCTTTTTCCCCCACAGATGTGCTTTTTTACCACCTTGTTATAAGTGTCCCTTCATTCACTTGGTCTGGTACCGTAGACTAATTATCTAAACTGTACAAAGCATGTAAAATTGTGATAACTGTTTTGATATTATTCTGAATACTTCACCCATGCATTATTTTCATCAAGTAATTAGATAAATGGAACAATTTATAATGGAATTATAAAAGAACAATGTTTTTGATTAGGAAAAAATAATGATAGACCTCCCCTCCCTTACAGTTACATATTATAACACCAAACTCAACATGTGGGACTAAATAGAAAATTCTATCAAAATAATTTCACAAAAATCATTTTATTTCATTGTTCTCTCAGCCAAACATCTTTGTTCACAGAGTCAATGTAATAAATTAAATAATTTTCTAAGTATATGAAATATAAAGGTAACTTACCATCATAAAATGGTGGACTTGAAGAACTTTATTGTCATACTCTGCAGGGTGAGTTGCTTAGAAATATGAAGGCTCCTTAACTTTTAGCCAATCACGCGCGAGTATTCAGAGGGGAATCCCCATTTATACTCTTTGCTAGTCTTTGTATTCAGACAGCTTATATTGGATTTTTTATTGGATTTTGCCCCCAAAGGATCTTTATATTCACAAAGCTTCTCATTTAGATTTGCTGTCCTAGCTCATCCACATTTCTTCGATTAACAATCAAAATGGCAGTACAAAGGTTTTGCCACCTCTTGTGGTACCTATATCTGACTAAGGCCAAGGACTAGACCTTGGCCTATAATGATGTTTAATTATTCATCATGGCGGCCGTATTGGAATTCAAGATTTCGGCCAACACAGTGGTCAAACCTATTGGAACTGGCATTTTTTAAATTCGTGATATCAAAATACCAGTGTGTACCGAATTTCAGTGCCACAGGTCATTTAGAACTGAAGATAGGGATTATTAATGAATTGGCATGGCGGCCATTTTGCAATTCAAGATGGCGGCCGACCCGGTGGTCAGCTCGCTGGGGGCCGGCAATTTTTTCGAAATCATCACCCCCAAATACCCTTATTTGCCACATTTCCGTGCCACAGGTCTTGTAGAACTCGAGAAAATGATTTTTCATGATTTTTCAATGGCGGCCATTTTGAAATTCAAGATGGTGGCCGACCCGGTGGTCAGCTCGCTGGGGGCCGGCAATTTTCGAAATCAGCACCCCAAAATACCTCTATATGCCAAATTTCTGTGCCACAGGTCTTGTAAAACTCGAGAAAACGGTTTTTAAAGATTTTCAATGGCGGCCATTTTGAAATTCAAGATGGCGGCCGACCGGGTGGTCAGATCGCTGGGGGCCGGCAATTTTTGAAATCAGCGCCCCAAAATACCCCTGTATGCCAAATTTCATGCTTTCTGCCGGATTTGAGCATAAATTTCACATATCTTACACACTATTATAGAGTATACCGAAGTGCTGACGTCATATTCGCTCGTCGTCCAGGATACTGGTTCCAAACTACAGAGCCCGCGCATGAGGTTCACCACGAAGTCATATAGTACCGAAGTGCTGACGTCATTTTCGCTCGTCGTCCAGGTTACTGGTTCTAAACAACCAAGCCCGCGCATGAGGTTCACCGCAAAGTCATTGAAGCAACGGCTACAGCAGGGCAAGCTCAGTGTTCGGCGCTGGTGTGATCACTTCGCCATTGTTTAGCACAAAATTGTTTAGAACCAGCTACCTTGACAACTTGGCCGATATGACGTCACACTTCGGTACTCTATAGTAAATAGTGTATGTATAATACGAGCTGTGATTGGTTAGATTCGTACCACGTGACGTGCAAAAATGTTGTTATAGCGCACGACCGTGCATTATAACTTTGATTTTTGCACGGGGATTATACGGGCCAAAGTAATACACATTAACAGTTACAGATGGGGTCTATTTACTGTCTATAACAATGAGTGCACGTTCTATTTATGCACCATTATTACTGGACTATATGAACTCCAAATACTAAATTACCCCTCGTGCAGGTCTATTTCACCTCGGCCTGCGGCCTCTGTGAAACAAAACTGCACTCGGGATAATTAAATATTTGTCATGCACATAATCCAATATAGTGCATTATTATAGACCATGCACTATTTACATAATAATACATCCAGATGTGATTTACTTTAACGGTGCTTGGTATGATACCAACAACTGACGAAAAATGACAATACAACATGCAATTATAGAGTAGTTTTCTCTTCCAAATCGAAAGAAAAAGAAGTATTCTTTGAATTTTCCAAAGTATGCAAGTACATGTTGATCTTTGATAATGTGTATTGTTCTGTGCATCACAAAATTTACGACCATTTGATCTGAATATGTGTCCTATACTTTTAAATATTTTTTGTAATTATTTTATTTTGCCTGCTAAGCCCCGCCCCTAAAAAATCCTTTGGAGTCTGATTCTTCACATGACATCGTCAGTCAATCATCAGTCTCCTAAAACAAGCCAAACAAAATACACGGGGTATGTAAAATATCTCTCTGTTTTGTACTTTCTCACAATAGCATCGTGTGTTTTCATATAATATATACAACATATTTTCAGTACCTTTCTTTTCCTGTAGGCCTAATGCTGGAGCATTTTTGACATAGCATCTGCTATTGTGATTGAGAGTTTATGAGTTGGTATTGTATAAAACATGCGATGATATTGAGCAGGTGCTAAACTGAGGGATGGGTACATAATATTGTTTGGCTTGTGTTAGGAATGAATGAGGAAGTATTGTGGAAATTAAATTGTCTAGAGCTGTTTTCATGGGCCCGTATTCTGAACTCCGGTTTAACTTAAACCATGGTTTAAATCTGTGGTTTAACTATGGGTAGCCAAAAATGTCAAAACTGTGTTTACACTGTATGTTCCTTATGTTTTCTGGATACTGGTCTCGTGCTTTAATGGTCAAGAAAAATATTCTACTTATCATTCCCAGACAGTTTTTAAAAGCTTGAGTACCAAAAATGCTGATAAATTGAATATCTACTGTTTGAGATTTGTGTCACATTTTGCTGCCCATAGTTAAACCACACATTTAGACCATGGTTTAAGTTAAACCGGAGTTCAGAAGACGGGCCATGGTGTTTAAGTTGGTGTTATACTACATTGATGATATTTGACCATCATGAATGCCACAACAGATTTCCCAAACAAGCAATGCGACAATGCCTTTAATCAGGGAACATTTCACACAAAATCACAAACCGTGAACTCGGAAACATATTTATTCAAGATGCATGATAGATGCAGGATCAGTGGATACAAAAATTGTGCTATATAACGTGGAAATGCAGCCTTATAAGTGAGCTCAGCCGTTTAGACATTTTTGGACTGTTGCTGCCTTTCTGGCCGGACCGAGATATTTACAGTTAAAGGCCAAGTCCACCCTAATATCAAGTTGATTTGAATAAACAGAGTAAAATTAAACAAGCATAACAGTAAAAATTTCACTGAAATCGGATGTAAAATAAGAAAGTTATGGCATTTTGAAGTTTTACATTATTTCATGAAACAGTGATATGCATATAGCCTGGGCGGTATGCAAATGTGAACCGATGATGTCATGCACTCACTTTACCTTATGCATTTTATTACATGAAATATCATATATTTCATTTTTTTGCTTCAATAATGTAAACATGGTTTGACACCATATGGAACATGTAAAATCATCATGATTGTAACTTATTTTCATACAAGGAAGGGATTCTTTATTATCACATCTATAAAAATTGAAATATTTGAAATTTCATATAATAAAATACATAAGGAAAAGTGAGTGTGTGACATCATCGGTTCACTCATTTGCATACCGCCCATGCTATGCATATATATCACTGTTTCATGAAATAATGCAAAACTTCAAAATGCCATAACTTTCTTATTTTACATCCGATTTCAGTGAATTTTTTACTGTTATGCTTGTTTAATTTTACTCTGTTTATTCAAATCAACTTGATATTGAGGTGGACTTGGCCACTGTGGACATGGTTAATATATTTGATTTAAAAGGCTATAACCAAAACAAGTTGTGGTAAATTTTGGGGATCTCTAATAATTTTTATATGTAGTTTTCCATCAATATTATTGTGTTAAATCGAAAGGGAGAAAGCAAAGTACACAAGTAGGCCTATCAAAACACATGTAGATTGTCTTTTTATAGTATCCAAACCTCTAAAAATGCTTTTGAGAGCAATGAGAAGATCATTACATAGGAAATAAAAAACTGATGTCACAAAATCCAGGGTATACCGAAACTTTTGACCAGATTACCATTTAGACTTCGTTCGGAAGTATACAAGCCTATTTTATATTTTTGCCCCATAACATAATTTTTTTTCCCTCACTCTTCTTTAAATGGGAAATGGAAAAATACAATATCTATATTCCCGTATCTTTCAAATCCCCTCCCCCCTAAAAAAACAACAACAGCAACAACAAAAGAACGTTACAAATTTACAATGATATTTATATAATAGTGCATGATTTATCACAATACGCACCACTGATCAGGTGCTGCTTGCGTGTACTTGTGGACCTGAGCGTGCGCTATATGAGCGGACAGTATTCGCGCGCGTGTAACTATTTTAGTCGCCATTTTGGAAGACCCATTCGAAGCGGAAGTTGAGATTCGTTTGACTTGGAAGTTGATTGATTTACAATGCCCTCTTGTGCTGCACATAGTTGTCGAAGTCGTTCGGCTAAAGGAGTCAAGAAAACATTTCACAAGTAAGTCTCGAAACAAACAGTTACCCTTCATTATTGCTATTGGTTGCGAAAATTTTCGGCAATCATGGCAATACTAGTCCCATTCGATTTAAACGACGTCAGTTGTCTTGTAATGTACTATTACTACTACTACTAGCATGACTAGTACTCATTTAGAACTTCTCCTCCTCCTCTTCCTTTTCCTCCTCCTCTTCCTTTTCCTCCTCCTCTTCCTTTTCCTCCTCCTCTTCTTCTTTTTCCTCTTCTCCTCCCCCTCTTCTTCTTTTTCCTCTTCTCTTCCCCTCTTCTTTTTCCTCTTCTCTCCCCCCTCTTCTTTTTTTTCTTCTTCTTAATTCTAGTTCTAGGCCTAGTTCTACTTCTTATTTTTTTGTTCTCCTTTTTCATCTTCTTGAAGTTCTTCTTCGTCTTCTTTTTTTTCTCTTCCTCACTCATACTCATAGGACATAGGCCCTTGCCTATGTGGGACTGTGTCCAACATTCACTGTTGCAGCAGTCAAAAGCAGACAACAAAATTGCTCTAAATTTCTAAAAAATCTAAACAAGATTTGATTTTCTTAAATTTGCTAGATTACCTGATTCTGGGACTCTTCAACTCTTAGTCTTAGTCTTACTTTGCCACAAATGTAGGGATTCAAACTTGAAAGTGAAATTTTGAATAATTATTTTCCTCTCCTGTATGAATGATCTAGCCTAGAAAAGGGCCTGCTGATACACACAAAAGCTATTGAAGCCTATTCACCCGTAAAAACTAGTCTGGAGTACAAGGTTATCTTCAGATAAGCTTGTAGTTGTACATGTATAAGTGCTTCTTCCTCTTCTTCTTCTCCTTCTACCGTATGATGTGGGCCTAGGCCTATTTCTTTTTTCTTCTCACCCTCTTATATTTTCTTCACTTCTTTTTTACTTTTTTCATATTTCCCTTTTTTCATATTTCCCTTTTTTCATATTTCCCTTCTTCATGTTCTTGTTCCTCATATTATTTTTGAGTCTTAATATACTTTTTCTTCATGTTCTTCATGAGACATCATCAGCTTTTTCTTCTTCTCTGTTGTCTTCTCTTCTTTCTCTTCTTTCTCTTCTTCCTTTCTCATCCTTTCTCATTTCTTCTTCTTTTTAAAGTGACACTTGAAAGTCAAAATAGCCGTTTCAATTACACTTGGTCTCAGTCATGTATGTTTTACTAATAGTTTAGACCAAAAGCTTCAGTCTCTCTGTAATCATTGGTTGTTCCTCTGAGACTGTGTCAGGTTCCAAATGGCAGTAATATTAAAGATTTTGCCCATACCAGATGGTTATTTCTGTCTAGTATTAGTTATACTTGATAGACTATAAATAGTAGACCAATCAGAGGTTCATGTTGATGAATAAAATCTAACTACCTTGTTATTGGTCTGATTTTAGATTTGGCTATTATAGCTAATATGCCCAGTAATCCTCAAATTGGCAAGAATCCGGGTTCGGATCCCGCTCTTTCTTGTTGATATTTTTTTCAGTAATGAATCGATAACGATAGTGTTTATTCTGTTATAAATAAACTGAATTTCAACAATGAAAACCAAGAAACTTGACTAATTATAATTCACTTGTTCAGGTGGATTTAATGGCGGCTGGGCATAATAACGACTTTGGCCTTAGATTTAATATTGAGAGTTTGATTTGAATTTTGATAGAATGCCAGAAAAAAACTGATGCAAATGAGTAACAAGACTTTTTAAAAAGTTTTTAGATCTAGTTCTGATCACTTTGTCTGTGCTCAAATATCCATACATGTACAGCCATGGAAAAAAAATATTAGACCAAGAATGGTTACTGAGTGTTATTTTTGTGGTTAGAAGGAAATAAAATATCATAAAAGCAAGGTGTAATTGCTGGAATTTTTTTATTCATTCAATGAATACAAAGACAAATCATATTTATAATTTTGTTTGCATATTAGGCTATTATAGCTAATATGCCCAGTAATCGTCAAATTGGCAAGAATCCTACCTAGGACATAAAAAAAACAGCAGAACGGAGGTATGGATAGGATTTGTATGGAGCGGAGGTATATAGTGCAGCAAGATCAGATTTGCTGTCAATTGCTCGTGGTCTAGTGGTAAAGGTGTCTGGTCAGACTGTCAGAGTATTCCCTTTCTACACTGCACTCGGGTTTAAGGTCCCGGGTTCGGATCCCGCTCTTTCTTGCTGATAATTTTTTCAGTTATGAATCGATAACGATAGCGTTTATTCTGTTATAAATAACTGAATTTCAACAATGAAAATCAAGAAACTTTACTAATTATTCACTGTTCAGGTGGATTTAATGGCAGCTGGGCATAATAACGACTTTAGCCGCGTATTATAGTACACTTATTACAGAAGCTTGGTCTAATAATTTTTTCCAAGGCTGTATATTTTCTTATAATTTTTATTTTTTATTTTAAAGGTTTCCTGCTCGATCTCCTGATTTGATTAAGGAATGGGTGAAGAGAATAGGCAGAGGTCCAGACTGGGTTCCGTCACCAGCATCTGTTTTGTGTTCCGATCACTTTCATGAAAGATGCTTTGATCGCACGGGACAAACAACAAGACTACGTAATCGAGCATTACCAACAATTTTCCCATTTCACCTCTCAAAGGTAATTAGAAGAGAAAATACATAAAAGCAAATTCGAGAAAACATGTACATGTACGTGTTTGGTTTATTGAATATACTACAGATTGAAACCAGTGTATAACCTGAAGTAGGCCTACATTACAATTTGAACCTGGCATAAATCTTACTGACCATGCTTTCAAATTTGATTGTCCCGTTTGTATATGTATAACTTTTCTTTGTCTCTTTACATACATATTACCCCAAGAAAGTTTGAAGCATTAACTTGTAACTTGGAGGTTGGTAGGCAAAAGCTAGGTTACAGGGGTCAGTTTACATGAAAGTGATGTCATAATATTTGTGATATAATAAGTTTGGTTCAGTCATACATTATTTTTTGTTCTACATCTATTTCAGGATGGAAAAGTACAGGATATTCCCAAGTCTGGAACTCTCTCTTACCTCGCCAGGGCATCAGAAATCGCTGAACTGCCTGAAAAATACATGTTCATGGAGCTTGATGACACGAATACAAGCAACACTACCACAGGTTCCACAAGTACTACCACAGGTTGCACTACCACTACCACAGGTTCCGCTACCACGAGAACCCCTTCACCAGATACCACCACCTCACATACCAGTGCTTCTAAGTCAAAAAAACCCAAGATGAATAAATTCACACATGATCACACGTACAGTGTAATGACGTGCCCCAAAGATGTGAAGCAAAAATTAGATATCATATATAACCAAATGGATTTGATGAACAAGAAGTTGAGAGCAGCGCAGACAAATCACAAAAGACTCTCTGCAAAAGAAAAATCATTGTTAAATGAAATACAGATGCTGAGAGAGAATCAACAATTAGCTCTGGAAAGGATAGAAGAAATCAGTGATAGCTTACATTTTGGCCTCTGAGATATTGCAAGATTGGTAGGCTACAATGTACAGACAATTTAATCTTTCGAGATCTAGTGTTTAGTGTTTGCAAAAAAAGGAAACTACATCTGTAGCAGGCATATTTCAACATGCGCTATTTCAATGACTATGTGCGTTTGAGATGAATCCTGAACCAGAAGAGATCTGACAGATTTGTTGGAATTAACATCAAATGTCCTTGGTAATACAAGTGAGTTATATTATATTTGTGATGATTTTATCATCCCTTTCTTAATGATAGTTTTCTTTCAATCTTTAAATGATTGTGATTATATTAAGAAGTTGTACAAGCAGTACCAATTGTCATGCAATGATAATATGGAATGGTCATATAGTTTCATGAATAGCAATTACTTGTTGTTTATTTTGGTGTGTATTTTTGTTTATAAAAGTATGAAGTAATAATATTGATATGTCATCTACTGATGTTTGTCTTACATCAATGAACTAACTTGAGTTTATAGTCACATGGAAATTGATCATTGGTAAAATATATCAGGGCTGAAATTTCAGTAGTTTCTTTACATCTGGGGGCACACAAGTTAAATGCCTTGCAAAATTAGAGTGGAGATTTGAACAAGAGTTAAATATTACTATTCATAAAATTATTCATGCTGTTTATAATTACTCTACATGTATTTATAAAAGACAACATTGGTTTCATATACATTGACTTTGATTGTCTGACAGTCTCACTAAAAGTTGCAGGCCTATGTGTTTCAAGAGAGGATATAAGATAACAAATACTTGTAGATGTACCTGGGTAAAATTTTTCTTTTTTCAAGTTGACTTTGGCAATCAGCTTGGACGTCAGAGGTTAATAAAAAAATCCATATCAGTCAAATTTTGCTGCCCAACAAAGCAACCACTATTCAAATTAGTGTCTCCCTTTCAGCCTTTTATGTATCTAAGCAGATTATTTGATCTACTTGTGATTATTAATGCATCAAATTTGTAACTTAAATTAGTTTTTCTACTTTTCTCTTACATTCCACAGTGTTTTATATAAAATTGTTACAGAATTTATTCATTGTAATTGGGCATTGAAAGTAATACATCAGCAATAAAATCAGATACAAATGGAGTTGAGTTATTTTAAAACAATTTTTGTTCTGGAAATTGATTTTCATAAAAATTCACATTTTTCCAACATTTTCAGTGTTCTGTTCAACATACATGTATATACATTGTCACCTTTGATTTGATATTTAGAATGTCGTTTATTATTTGTATGAACATTGTTAATTTTTAATAAAACTGTATTACATGTACATGTACGTCTTTATTTCTAATTCTGAATCTATATCTCTGTGCTTCTTTGTCTGTTTTTGTGTTGATGAAGTGAGAGTAAATTTGATAATTTCTCATTACAAGTGAACTTGTTTATGGGTGTAGATCTGCAAGGGAAAGAGGTTGATGTGATGAACATATGCAAAGAAAAAAAAAGTTGATGTTAAATTTTTCACCTGAAACATCCTCAATACACTTCCTTCATCCTAAAACGTTTCACCTCAAATTTTCTTTATTCTCACAAATATGTTATTACATGTTAGATTCAAGATATTTTTGCATGTTTACAAAGCTTTGAATGGTCAAGCCCCAAATTATGTGTCTGAATTATTATCCTTTAAATTGCATCCATATTCACATAACTTACGAAATTCACAAGACAAACTGGTTCTTAAACTGCTGCATAAATGCCAAAACAAAATCAACCGTTGGAGATTGTGCATTTAGCTGTGCTGCTCCAAAACTCTGGAACCAACTTCCTCTTGTAATTATTTTCATAGGCTTTTAAGCAGATTAGCTGTGTATGTAATATAATGTAATCATATAGGAGTCTCCATCAAAAGCGCAATAGAGTATATTATTCAAATAGTAGCTGCGCTATATAAATTAATCTTATTATTATTAATAATATTATTACACCCAAAATAGACAGCGTCCGACAGCAACCTTTACCCGGAATCTTCTCCATATTGAAACATACTCTCACCCATGGGCGGATCAAGGATCATTAACACAAGGGGGAGGGGGTGGAACCTGGAGTTGTGTACTTAAGGCCACTTGGGTTTCAAGGGGGGGGGCACGGGTCGGATGTGCTCTAACTTATTTTTTGTTGATTTCGTACCAGAATATTTAGAATAGCCTTAGTAATATTTAAGGAGCTTTTTGGTTGTCTTGTGGCTGCTCCGGGGTTTGTTTTCGGCGTGTTTGCAACTATGCTGTTGGCGGCTGTTGGCTGCTTTTAGTGGGACCGATGCAACCCGATGCAAAAGTGAAGTTAAACAAATAATTTTGTCTCAGGAACACCGTCAAGATTATCTATCTGCGAATTGTATATAGTTTGTGTAATGATGCTTTTTTAAATGATCAGCTCCTGATTTCCCGTTAAATAGCGATTCTATTTTCTATCAACATTGGATATAATAAACTAGGGCATCGTGTCTTCTATTGACCGGCTGAAGACTCGCATCACAAGGAAACACACCTCCGTGGTCGTGGTCGTCATGGCCCTCGGTAACGAACATGCCATCCTTGGAGTAGATGACCAGGCCGTACCTCTAGACTACATCCAGGACCAGTTCTCAACCAAGAATTGCCCTGCCCTAGAAGACAAACCCAAGATCTTCTTCTACCAATGTTTGAAAGAAAGTAAGATTTGTAAAGACAACTTTTCACCAACAACTCTCCCTAACGAAATATCCCTTTACAGGCCCTTGGGAGTTAGGACAGTTATATCTGACAATTTGCACCCGGGTAGAACAATCACGCAAGTACACCTTCAAGTAAAAATTCCCAAAATTTATTACTCTGAAGCCTGGTGATATGTCCTCTATTAAAAATAGGAGCTAGGTGTAATGTCCGGGATACTTGTCTCTTTTTCAGCAGTGGCCTATCTAGGAGGGCACGTGCCCCCGGGCGGTACTTGTAGGGGCCCAAAAAAGGCAAAAGAGAGAAAGAAAGAAAAAGGGGGAATGAAGAAACAATCATATTCCTTAAGGATTATGCGCCCCCAATCGGCAGGGTAAATGCATTAGCAATACAGTTTTTGAGAATTTAAAATGAAAATAAAATTTATGAAGTTCGGTCGCTTTGCTCCCTCGCATAATTATTTTCTTTCAGGATCTCGTAAGGGTTCAAAATTTTAAAAATAAAGATGAAATTGTTGCTTCACTCGCTATCATGTAAGTTTTATCTGCATCTTGCTAAATATTGCGCCCCCAATATAGGATAAACTGCGTAAAATAGCATTTGCAGAGGTTCAACATTTAAAAGAAATCTCAACTTTCAGTCGACTTGCTAAATTCCTGGACTATTTCTCAAGGGTTTTCGTTAATTTTGCTCCCAATTTTAGAAGGGAGTGAATAGAAAACCGTTTATCAATGTACAAACTGCTCTACCGCTCAACTGCAGTGGTCAGTTGCAAAATTTCCTGGGTAACATGAGCAAGAAGTTGTGTTTTTAGGGTTAAAATACAAAAAGAAAAATTGCCGCTCCGTCGTTTTGCTCCCTCGCTTGTACAATAACGTAGATAGGTTTGGGCACGGGGGGGGGGGGGGGGGGGGGGAGGCGCAACTTCATTTTTTTGCCCGGGCGCCATAATCCCTATAGATACGCCACTGCTTGTCTGACAGTAGTTACCGGCTATAATATCCTTTGAGGTCGTTGCCCTTGGTGTACTACAGTGTAGTAGACAGGAAAATCCGTCTGTGTGGAGGAGTTTTATACATGTAACATTTCTTAAACTTTTCAGGCTTTATATCCAAAGAATTCCGTGAAAGAAATAGCCCAATTTGTACGAGGTGGTAGTCAAAGAGGATAAAGTTGTCCTTACGTGATAAGTACAAGGCAAGATATGGAGTTCATGTTCACTATCATGACATTTAGGTTATTTTCATCACCTTTCATTATTTATCAATTTGAAATTATTATTCGGTAAATTTCATTATTTAAGCTTTGGTCAATTGACTGCGCAAATCAAATCCAAATTGAACCTACCAACTCATTTTCCCTTTCAAGCAATGTAAATAAGTTAGTTTCTTTTCATCCAT
This sequence comes from Heliocidaris erythrogramma, assembly GCA_025617745.1. Taxonomy (NCBI): domain Eukaryota; kingdom Metazoa; phylum Echinodermata; class Echinoidea; order Camarodonta; family Echinometridae; genus Heliocidaris; species Heliocidaris erythrogramma. Next base: position 17,248,866 of record CM046853.1, on the reverse strand, counting down.
TCATGAAAAGTCCCGTCCCTCTATTATTCGTCACACATGGAAATGCAATTATATTCATATAATTAGAGCTTATACCATATATCTTTTTGGCGTAACTTTTCATAATTTAGAACCCAAACCACGGGGTGCTACAGGTATGAGCTTTCCACAAATGAAAAATGTGAAGGACGGCTCATCGAGTCCCGATGTCAAGCTGGGGTTCTCATCGCCCAAATCGTTTCTCGAGACAGACGGGTTCCTGATCGAGAATGCGGATTCATTCATCTTGCAAGTCATCATGAAAGGTTCGAATGATCTTAACGAAATAGTTTTAGTGTCTGCAAAAGCAGCCGATTTTTCGTGAACATGAGAAACATTTTTGTGTCTATCACAGTTCCCATGGAATCCAGGATTCCCTGACAGTTGACGGGGCTGGGGTGGGGGGGGGGGGGGTGGGTTGTGGTGTTTATATCTCAAAAAGTAATGACAAACAAAACAAAAATGTGATGATAAATAAATGATTATAATCATTATTACAAATACTGTACACAGAGCCCCCACCCCCCACTTTTTCAAGTACCCCAAAAGTGCCCTTTTTATTTCTGAAAAAATGGCCCCTTTCTCTCTGATATTTGTCCCTTTTACTAATGAAAGTTCCCCTTTTTCTTTCTAACAAGTGCCCCTGACTGTATATATAAAAAAATAGATATTGAAATAAGAGTCATCAAATTTGGCTGGGGGCAAATACCCCCTCTGCCATCCCCTGGATTTATCACTGATACATCGATCATAAATATACGCTTCATGAATCCAGTTCTGGTGGTATTCGGTTGCAATGATATAATACTGCGAAACCTTAATCAATCTAATTTCTGTTTTGAATGTTTCTTATACAGTGCTTTAATTCATTTGTTTTTTTTAGAACATTTTTGTTTCTTTCTGTATACATCGCCATCATTTACTAACCCCAAAATATTCCTTGATATCTTCTGGTTGTCTATATTATTTTGGGCAGAGTATCGCTCGATCCGAGAGGGTTTGAACGGGTCGTGGTTCATACAGATCGTGTGTGAAGAGCTCCTTGCAAGAGCTCACAAAGACAATCTGGATAGTATCATGACTGGGGTAAGCTCAACCATCTTCCTAAAGTTATATCTTACCAGTGAATTACATAGTATTCATGTGACTTGCTTCGCAATGATGTAGCACAGTGGATCCCCATCCTAAAATAGGATTAATTTTCACTTTCTAGTGTGAAGAGAGCACCGAAATAAAACAGTAAAATGCTGACTGGTAAAGAAAAAACTACAGTTATAGCGTCGAGGATCAATCAACTATTTTTCTTATCAAACGGAGAAATCGTCCTGCCCCGATCAGCATAGAACCTTGATGATGTTGATAATGATGATGATGTTGACAATGATGATAGTGTAATGATGGTGATGGTGATGATGATCATGATGATGATCATGATGATGATGGTTGTGATGGTGGTGATCATGACAACCATGATAATGATGGCGATGATGATGAAAATGATGAAGATGATGATGATGATGATGATGAAATTGATGATATTCATGGTGATGTAGATGACAATGAAAAATTGTTGGTAAATGGTGGTAGCCTGTATTATGCAGAATGTTTGCCTACCTGCCATAGTCGGTCGACTTTCTCAAAATGTTTGAGCATCACTTTCATTTCCTTCTTTGTTTTCTTTGTTTTTGACATTTTGCTGAAAAACGTAGCAATTGTGCGAAAGATTTTTTTTGGGCTTCTGTTTGCAATGCTTTATAAAGTTACAGTTAGTATTATTCTATTTCTGAAGGAGACTAAAATGATTATTGATCATCATGCTCTCTAAGTCATTATCACCAATCTCAGCCTAATTAGTCTCTGCGTTTCTTATGGATATTTTCACAGGTGACCAGACGTGTGGCTAGGATCGGTAACATCCAATCTCCTCGAATCAAGAAACTGGGGATAAGCAAGAGGATTTATTTCTTGCCCAAATACGAAAGACAGCGCCAAATGGAGGACGCTGATTTGCAGTTCACAGAAAGCTACTTCAATGCTGACGATGATACGCAACTGTTAGAGTTGTAAATGACTTGATAGTGGATTTAGGGGCAACACCCCAACACCGGCTAGCTCGTGCTCTTTTCCGTTACATCAATCGTGGCATACCTTAAGTACACGAAAGAACATTGTGCCCTCCCCCTTTTAAATTTCCCACCCAAAAGACAGCTCAAAATCTGATAATCATTTTCTTTTCTCGTCAGATTTTTTTTCCCGGAATCGTGCCCCACCACGGCTATATAAATCTGGATCACTAGCAGCCCATGAATGCTACACCAGGGAGAACTCCCTCTTAAAGAATATTATTTATTGTGATACCATGTATTATATACATAGATGGAATGGATTATTACGTTCGTTAAACTTGGTTCATTAATAGATGAAAGCACGATTATGCGAAATCATGAAAAGGTGCAAAACCAGCTCGTTTGCACGAATTGTTTAATAATTATGTTAATACCAATGCATTGCATAACCGATAACCCGTGCAAAAGGTGAAAGTAGTGGGTAAATTTGCTTTTTGCTTTTGAAAAATCACAAGGGGCTATTATTTTTTCAGAAATGTTTGAATATCTAGCACATTAAAACGTATAAACTTCACTTTCACTGGTTAAATTTCGATTTAAGTAGACAACGAATCTAGAATAAACAAACACAAAGTAAAAACAAACCAGTCTATAGAAAAAACTGAGATGATGATGTTGATGATGATGATGATTATTATAATTATTATTAATTATTATTAATTATATTTATTATTTATTATTTATTATTTATTATTTATTTATTATTTATTATTATTTTTATTATTATTTTTATTATTATTTATTATTTATTATTATTATTATTATTATTATTATTACTATTATTATTACTATTATTATTATTACTATTATTATTACTATTATTACTATTATTACTATTATTACTATTATTATTATTATTATTATTATTATTATTATTATTAATATTATTATTATTATTATTAATTATTATTATTATTATTATTATTAACATCTATATTTTTGCAGCTTTTCATATTACCGCCACTGGAAGGTAGTCTTCGAAATATTCCAAGCTTTTTCCCTGCATGTACATGTGCATACCTGTATACTTTATAAGAGAGAAATTTAGATTTTAAAATGCCTTGTCTTGGAGAGAAAAATCCGGACTGGCATTCTAACCCATAGCCTGGCACTTTATTGAAAGCCATGCAGTGGACGTAGCAGTCTATTTTAACTAAGTATGAGTGGTGTTCACTAAATAGAGCAAAATAATGTATGTTTTGAATGTTGTTGTTGTTGTTGTTGGTGAATTAATGTAAGTGTTCAGTGTGTATATTACATAGTAAAATAATACTCGGTATGACTTTCAATTGCAGAAATCTGAAGAGAGGATCATTTACAGGCATTATATCGGCCTCGTATCTTTCCGTCTTACGTATATTGTGATGATTGTTGAAATTCTTAACGAGGCATTTTGGTTTATTGTCTCTTAGATGTGCGTTATGTCTTCTATCAGTATATTGTAATATGTTTATTGTATTTGATTAGATTTACCTGACTGTATTATGAGGATAAATCAAATCTAATAATTGCATGAAAGGGAACAAAGAAGAATTTTAAATAATAAGACACAGATACGCAATGCAATGCATAATATCGCCATTTATTTTTAGCAGGAGGAATGCTAAAGCCGCCTTTTCAACATGTGAAATAATTAATAAGCACAATAAATAGATTGAAATACAATTATTTTGTATAAGAGAATATTTCTTTTATATTGCTGCTTAATGTATATAAATAGTATATAAAAGTAAAGATAAACAGCAGTGGGGAGCTGTTTAGGGAGTTATAATTATCTTCTTTGGCGTTTTCCAAGGCTTTCCGAGCAAGTGACGTTTAATACAAAAATATAATTTTCATATTGTTTACAACACATAAGGATATAAGTTACATGTATAGATTAATTTTAGTGTGCCTATAAATACTGCAACTATACTGTACAAATGAATATGCGACACTAAATGCCTCACTGGCGAACATTTACATATTTTGCACGTGTGTGTACTACTGAGACATCATTTTTGTAACTGCTGTAATTAAGATTTCAGAATATAGTGACTCGCATCTGTTTCAGCTAGAAGCTATATCCTGTCTGTGTTTCTTCCATCGTAATCAACCGAAATAAATATAGCATACATTATTAAGTATCTGATTATCTTTCAATCAAGCAATCATGCTTATACATTGCCTACACAATTTCATCACCTTATATATGAATAGTGTACTTTTTTTAGTATCTTAAGCGTACTACAAAGAGTAATACCTGACATATTAAACGCAGTTGAGTTCTGATATCGTGACGGTGAGTACGATCTAATTAAAGAAAAAATAATTAAAAACAAAAATAAAGGAGATTATCATAACTCCCCAAAGAATTATTTTGATGCGCTGCTTGATAATTAAGAAAGATGGGATGTCGGTCTCTGTAGTCTATCTAAAACAACATCGCACATACCTTCGAAAAGTCGACCTAAGACATTTTCATTAACCTTGTCCCTCACCTATATTGAAATGTGAGAACATTGCAATGACGTTTTGTGCAATTCGAATATGATTTATATGGGATATGCACTAGAATATTGAAACTGCCCTTAAGTTAATTTCTCGAAAGTCTTTGCGATCGTGTTCTGAACGGTTTTCTATAAATTTTCATAATTTTGTCTCCATTTTACTGGTCCAGACAAATCAATGATTATATAATTCAATAATTGAGAATTACTTTCCGAAAGTTTCTCTGGAGTAAGTTTTACCACCCGAACTCAGATGGCATTTAACACAGCTAAATACATTAATTTCAATATCGATATCAGCCAAAGCACAAAGCCCTCTTTGAAATGCGATCTTAATATTGATCTGAAATTTTACTAAAACTTGACATCAATGAGATAATTCTGGACAAATATGATTAGTGATTAATTTGTAACTTATAACTTACCAGTTGGTACATTAACAAACTACTCGTTGACTGCTTACTATACATTTCATTGTAACTTATAAGTTGCGCAAAGAAATCCTACTTGTAGCTACTTATAAACTCATACAAACATCATGACCTCAATGCCTATGACGCTTTTAACTTTCGTAAAAAACAGGAGACATGTATAGTATAAATTCAGTTGCTTGTTACTACTTTATACCTATAATTCAATCATAATTTTATCTATTCAATCAGTATTGCACTTTCACATGTAATAGCATTTTGTTATACAGATATGATAATAAGTACAGGAAACCAGTATTAATTTACGAATAGAACGTAAATCCCTCGATGTGATCCATTGCGTGCATGGGCGTTAATCGTTACGTAACTCTATTCATCATGGGGGGGGGACGACACAATAGCCGTCCCCCCCCCCCCCATGATGAATAGAGTTACGTAACGATTAACGCCCATGATTGCGTGCACGAGAACTGACATGTTGTATCATGTATTTACTTGATATAATCGTAAAGCCATTTCCTCTATTCTTCCAGAATTGGATAATGTGTAAAATTGCCACACTGATGTTCTATTATATTTTTAAATGATATAAATAATGCATGAGCCCCTTCCTACAAAATTTTAATTTCAAACGTGCCTTATAAACGAGTCTTAACATCTTCACAGAAGGAGTTGGGTAAAAGGTGAATAATTGATAAGAGGTGGTGTTTTTTTTTAAACTGGGGGAGATATAGTTATAAATAATGGCTGAATAATGCGGCTCAAGAGAATCGAATTCAGTGGAATGTGGTTAGCATTGTATCCAGTGATTTTGGTCTGCTGGTAGTGCCGATCTCCCGCTTATCACTCATCTTCTCTCTACCACCACAGCTTCGTGCACCTGTTAATGGTATAAAATGATGATACATTGAATTCGTGATTATTAGAATTTAATGGTTGTGTATGTTATACTTTCTGCGGATAAACCACATTCATTCCTATAAAAAATATAGGTCATAATAAATTCCTATTTCACTGGATGTCGGATTCTCAAACTAACTCACGTAGCGAAGTGAATCATACACAATTCATATAGTCACGTGCTACCTTTTGATAATATCTCAGGAAGAGAATGAGAATGAGACCAAAAAGAGAGAAAAAAAAAGAACGACGATATTCCGGAAAATTAAAACATTGACACTGCAGTTCTTATAATTAAATATTTCCAGGGGATATCAGATGATTCAATATTTACTGCAATCTAAATAGCTGGTGTAAAATAATTTTTTTAAATCTGACAAATAATATTTGAGCATTGTTTTGGGGAGCGGAAATTGTCCAGAAGGCAGCTCAAGGAATTTTAAGTGAAAAGTTATCTTGGAACGTCAATTTGTGAGATAGAAGTTGTGATCTCCACCCCCCCCCCAAAAAAAAAAGAATTGAAATTAATATATTTCTAGAATAACAACGTTGCCGTTCTCGAGACGGAATGTCATATATGACTTACCGTAGGCGGTTCGTGAATGCATACCTTCCATGGAAGCGTGCATAACAAAATATTAGTCATGATTAGTATAATATTATATCATTAAAATTCATACTTACAATAGCAAACTACTTTCCCCTCGTAGTGAATATGATTCTATTTCATCAGCGTGCTACACACGTTCTTTTTTCATACAGGACCACCATTAACACGCATGTATGAAGTGGGAGGACTGCATGATTGGGACAGTGAGCTACACGTGTATGTTTCTGATATCTGATAGGATAGAAGAGGAAGAATAATAAGAGACTGATGCAATAAAAAAGTCAAATGAAAATGATAGTAAAGGACAGTAGAAGTATAACACATGCTTACTTGTGTTCTCAGAAGGAAATACGAGAAATCAGAAGAGAACCTGCAAAAAGAATGAAGTTTTTATATATTCACAAAATGCATTCGACATCAAATTAAATTACGTATCTATACATGTACAGTTAATCTACATTATTTCAATCACGTTGTGAAGTTGCAGGTTGCGTTCAAGAACACTGCATTCCAAGTTTACAGGTATATAAAATTATGAGCATCCATACACGGATCCGGGGGTGGTGGGGGGGGGGGAGCCATTCCCGTTGGGGCATAGTCTGAGGAGGGGGAGGCTGGCAGAACTTTTGACATTCATATCCTGTGGAAAAATACTTTATGGGGTGGGGGGGGGGAACACATTTTGCAAGATGGCAATGGCCAGTCAAGATCTTCGTTGCATGCATACTGTTCAAAAGGGTGACCATTAACCAATCAGAATTCTTGTTTCAAATTTGCAATTGATTGCAAAGCTTTGTGTTATGGCCCCTAGCTGGACAAAGGGGGATGAGGCAGTCGGGGGGGGGGGGGGGGGTCGCTGTCGCCTGAAGATTTTGAATTGTCTGATATTTGGGTAAACACCATGTTCGGGTAACGAGGTGCCTAAATACGTAATTATGACTTGTCTTGTGCATTTTGTTGACGAAATAATATTTTAAAATATATTTTAAATATATTAAAAAGTGGAGTTTTTTTTTTTTAGAAACTGGAAAGGCAATATTTGGGCAAGAAGCCCCAAAATGGCCCTGGATACGCCTCTGAGCCATCATGCACATCAACATCTGGACCTCTTGCATGAAAAGTCGAGTTTAAATGCAACTCAAAAATTAATTGCAACTTGATTTTCAAACAAGATCGCATATTTGGGACTTGCGCGCTTGGCTGAAACGCAACTTTTTACGCAAGAGGCCCCGGAACAGTGCTCCAGTATGTCAAAAAAGCCTTATCGTACATAACATTATAATGTAACAAGTATCCTTCATAAGAACCACGTGTAAATGCAGGATATTAACAAACAGGGAAAATAATGTAATATTAAAAAGTCAATGCAGTTGGTGTAGCCTGCATTCGAATTTGGTTTTGATTGCTGAATAAATATTGTACCTGGGATTGGAGTCTGAGAAGGATATCAATACCAAACATCGGGCTTCCAGGCTCACCATGCGAAGGTGATAAAGAATGAGATGGAGATACAACATGCGATGGAGATAAGACCGACTTGGAACCCCCCTAGATGATGGCATTCATACATTCATGTAGCATCACATGATGGCATTCAGAAGACAGACGTTTGTGGGATGCATTCCATCGGATGAGAAAGAGAAAGAGAGGACGTAAAATAAAGTGAGAGAGAAGAAGAGAGAAGAGAAAGAAAATCAGAGAGGGGAGGACAAGAGTGAGTGTGTGTGTGTGTGTGGGTGTGTGTGTGTGAGAGAGAGAAAAATAAGTATGGAAGTGAGAGAAAGAGGGAAGAGACAGAGAGAAGGATAGAGATGGAGTGGAAGGTAGCTACAGCACATTAAAGAATTAAAATGGAGACAGACGAAAAAAGAATAATAAAAGGAGAATAACAAGAATAGAATAAGAATAGTAATACAAGTTAATGCCTTGACTCTCAGCAGGCAATCACAATTATTTTTCACAAAGGACCAAACAACATATATGGAACCTTGGCATAGACAACACGACTAGGGTACCACCACAAATCAACTTCACAGAAAACAAAATTCGCTTTCATTAAACACTAAATCAAATAATCATGCAAACAAAACTGCAGCAATAAAAAATATTTAAATGAAAACCTATGCACTTTATTATCATTCTCTGCAAGCAAAACCTTGCATTTGTCACGATTTATGATTCAAATACATGTAGGCACAGAAAGAAAAAGTATTTGCGGCAGAAAGCAATAAATATGCGATGTAAGGCATATCATTGGCAATGTCATCAGTATAAAAGATTCTCTTGGAAACCTATATTTCAATTACAAGAGAAGCAAGTCACTGATTGAAACATTAGTAGCTATTCATATTTTACATGGTTATATTAGTATGAAAAATTTCAAAAATACATACTGTTAAAAATCATAAATAATACATTTGATTCATCAGCACCTTAATTCACAAAAATAATTCTGATAGCGTTCATGTTGCTCATGAAATGAATCATGTATGAAAAGTAGATTCATATTTCACATATGGAAAATATGAAAATTTGCATTTCGTGGGTGAAAATTCCCAGACATTAAAAGCAGTAAAAAATATTTCAAAAATGGAAATATGAAAAAATAACTAAAATATCAATTTCTTATTTCAAAACCCCCCACATATTCCATGGTGTCACATTTTAGGGTTTCTCCCTATTTTTTTGTTTTTAAATGACAATGGCATTTGTGCATATCTGATACATATATCAAATAAATGGAGAATTAAAAAGAGATTTAAGCAGTAGTCTCAAAATATAACAACAAGATACAATCTTTATCTACAGATCTACACTTTCCAAGATATGAAAGACATGACCGATAAGAAAGAAATACTCTCCAAATTAAACTGGATGCTAAGAAATAATGCGAAAGGAATTTAAAAGGCATTTATAATAGGCATTTATCATCTAGCCTAAACACTCAAATTTTAACCCCTAAAACTTAATTCTGAAAGACATGGAGTCATTATCTGCATAGGAGACTGTTTGACGTAAATTCATTTTTAATTTCAAGAACATACTACTTTCAATTTTAAGGAGAATTCAAACAAAAAGGCATCAATTACGCTGAATTTAAATGCAGTAGGCTAAAAGAATGTTTGCAAGCAAGATATCAGATGTAAAACTCTTACAACCATACATCAGATATATCAAGTGAACTATTTACTTGGGAAATAACACGGATCTAGGACTTGGGGTTTTTAAAAAGTCTTGAAATAGCACATACGAAAAAGGAGACTATACAAACATAAACAAAAAATATATTGACTGTGTACTGGTTGAGCAAAAAACATGCAATTGTACAGCAAAACATTGAGTACAACAAAATCTAGGCCACGTAATATCAATATGAAATTTCTTCATCTTTTATATATGGGTATGAGGTCTGTTAATAATAATCCTATTGTATTTGTCCGTCTTATAGTATAAAACCAATCAATTTAGCTCAACTTTATCAACAGAGTCAAACAGTATATGAAAGTGTATATTTATATTTAGTACCAAAAACTAAAAAAATCTGCAAACTCTACAATTATCAGACAATTACAAATAGTAAATTTTGTATATTCGGATAATGCTGAATTGCTGCATAAAAATACTTTGCTTAAAATGTAATAGCATATCAGTTTGAGGTAATTTTTGCAACTGTTTATTTCTAATTGCACATTGCTCACATAAAAAAATAAAATCAATTGTTATCATCTTTCAAATATACAAATTATTGAATATATACAAGCATCATATATAGTTCAATAAAATATGTAACTTAAGAAGTAGGGATAGTTTCTATTTACAAACAGGGAGCTGAAGAAATAATCCCTCCAATTTTCTATAAATGATATGATTTTACACAGTAACTTTCTCAATATTAATGTACATGTACCATCAAACATAAAACAATTAAGTACAAATAGGCAAAAGAAATTTGATAACTGCAACTTCACAAACTTGCAGGGTACTGGGTCAGATTAAATGGAAGTATAAAGTGTGGTACTTTAATAACAAAATAAAGCTGTAATCATACAAATTGTGTTTCAAGTACATGTATGAAACAAAAGATATATGAATGCGAAGATTTCATGGAAACTTGTTTATGTTCGAACTTGTACGCAGCAAGAAAATTGTAATCATTCGCATGCAATTATCAGTACAATTTAACAAGACGAAATTGAACTGGTATTTTGTTCTACTTCAACAAATTCATGCATTTATTCAATGAATGGAAATGCTTACATGCAGCACAATATGAAAAGACTACATGGAAGAAGCAAGCAAAACATAGAAGAAAGCAATCTCATACAAATATTACAACATATATATATATATATATATCTACAATTTCACCTACACATTAAAGGAGAATTATCCCCACGAGACTTTTATCATTGACCTAAAACAGAATTCTAAACAGTTTCTGATAAAGTAAAAACATTGTATATTCGAGAATCGAGAGGATGGGAATTGTCGATTGAATCCTCCGATTTTTATTGTTCTCGAGAGTAAAGCAGCGTCGCCATGTTCCCGGTGCGATCGGGCTGTGTGACGTAGGGCATGGAGTTGGCGGTAGCGCATTGTAATTGGCTCGCAATAGTTCACCAACATTATTTTTAAAAGAGTTTATTATTATTAATAATAACATAAATTACGCAAGAGTTTCATAATTAAATTAAATAAATCAATTTATATTATCTACGTAACTATCATATATGAAAAACATTTATTAGAGTAAAATAATCATCGTAAGTAAAACGTGTTCCAGGACACACTAGCTTGATTATACGATTCGCCCGGGCATAAGCTTAGCCCGCAGATCTACGTGATAATCGGCCTCCGTGAAATGATCACTGCAGATCACATCATTTTTCCGATCAAGTTTGAAGTCTTTTCCTTGGAATTTTTCCACGTTCAATATGGTCACCCAACGCTTGAACAATTGCTGACATTTCTGCGGGTCTGGGAACCGATGGAATGATTTCCCTATCGTTTTCTTGGAACAGTTACAACAGCCGAACGCTTGACAATACACCATGTTTACCGTGTGTATATGCAGCGCGCGCTTCATGCAAGCTAGCTACTAGCTAGTGAGTTCTCCATCCCCTACGTCATCACGCGCAAGGTTTTATGGGAAATTTAGAGAAAATGGACGCCGCCAGTAGGAGTAGAAATCGTAAAAAGTGGTCTCTATTTTCTGCTCTTACAACGGCATCAGTTGGTCTAAATCGGTGATTTTTATATCAAATTAAATGTTATTTTATTCACTATGACCCTATTTATATTTAAAAGCCTGGGGATAATTCTCCTTTAAGGAAACAATGTATGGGGCTAAATTGAGATTTTTGTTTCAGAATCTCTCCTATACAGCATAAAATAAAAAGCATCTTTCTCCGCTTAATGTTCAATAGCACTTTATCTGTTTGATAAGGTTTGACTTTGGTATTATATGTTGTTTCCATACAGCCCAGCTTGAGTTAACCCTGGTTTTGGTATAGTATTCATTTGGTTAATGGCACAAAACAGATCATTTCTGGAAAATTGAAATCAAAGTACTGTGCTGGATGGGAAAGAAAGCACCTTCTGATGTTTTCTCTAGCTGCATTCATATTGAAGTAATATTAATCATTACTGAAATCTCAAGAGAACAATAATTTCCCTCACGGCATTTCATGAAATGTTTGCATATTTACTTTCCTGCCAAATAATTTAAATAAAAACTACTGTTTCTGAGGTCAGACATAGAGGTCAGATATACTGTTTCATCATTTTCAATCATGATTGAAAGTGGTTGAACTGTGAATATACATGTATGTTTTTGCTAATGCTTGAAAAAAATATATATATATATTGCAAAGTATCAAGCAAAGGAATTATTAAGTGTCTCAAAAGTGAAATTTGCCTCTTTGGTTTTTCAGTTTACACAAACCTTTGTAAATAATATATATCATGGCTAATTTTCGATGGACCCTACACAACTATCAACCCTTCTAGTGGTCAATGTTGGTGGGATCTTTATCTCATTAGAGGAGAGTGTATGATAGCTACTTTTTGATGGCACGAGCGCGGATCGCAGCTTGCACCTTATGCCAGCGGGTGGCGTTGCAGTCAGGGGTCTTCTTGCGCTTTTCTGCATCTGCCTGGAGGTAGCGCACCTGGTTCTTGAGTTCAGCATCCCAAACCAGGGCATAGCTGTAGTTGGATTCTGATCAGAGCAAGAAGAATAGAATGGATAAATTACACATGTTGTGGTTCAGCATTAAATTATTTTCGACTCTCGGTACTAAAACCTGTAATACTTACTTGTGCAGAAAGAACAAAATTATGCAAACCTGTGCCCACTTTCTTTGCATTTTACATACAGTATGTTGTTTTACACCATGAATCACTATATGAAAACAGTCATTGAAGTCTCCACATTGGCAACATATTTACACTTTCAAATTATTTTTTCCCCAGTAAAATTAAGATTTAAAACCTTTCATTTCAATAATTCTCATTCAGACAGTGTAGGAGTAAGATTCATTGAGCACTTGATACATCTTTGCACTCGATAGGTTTTAACGTGGCCAACTTTTTTAAACCATCATAAACTGAATGTCCTGCTGTTAATTCTGCAAAGATTTAAATGGATGTGATTTTAGTTAAACATTTGCTAAACACATGGGGGCCTTCACTTTGATTGTTCTTCCTATGTATTTCATTAAATCTATAAATAGTGATTATCTGATTTTTCATTAGGCCTATGATTATCCGGTACATATTTTGCTCAAATAAATAGCAATACACTTGTATAAATCAATCACTGGAAATACAAGGGAATGGATGGTGACATGAGGAATGAAAAATATTTAAACAATTTTACTTCACTGTTAATCTCATACACATAATAGTGATTGCAGTTGTTAGAAGATTTGTTTTTCTTTTGTATAAATTATCATTGTTGTTGTTTGGAAAAAACTTTGCCAACTTCTAGTTCCAATTTTCAAATTCACAGCAGTATTACTACGTCTACTGTACATTCAACTTTATGTAGATCTATGACTACTTATCATTTCTGTTCATTCATGTATATATACATGTATATTACTTTTTACTTTTTTATGTATATGTATTTATGTAAGATTATTACTCTTAGTACATTGCATGATTGTTCATATTATACTGTCTTTTATGTGATGCATTGTTCACATATTCAATTCAATTCAATTAAATTCAAAATTAAATTTAAATTTATGTTTTACCTGTAAGATGTGGCACTCCTGGTCTTGGAACAAAGCCCATTCCTGCTGTCACAACTACTGATTCACTCTTCCCAACACCTGACAAACAAAACATTGTTACAAATTTATTCTATAAGCAGTTTTTGATGATATAAACATGGAAGTTGTGGTACATAAAACAAGCTGTGGTCTTTTCATATGGATATAAATCACCAATGGAGCTAAACATGCAATGCTCTTTATATTGTTTGGAATTAAAAAAAAAAACCGACCCTGAATGAATGATTACGACCAAGTATGTAAATAGTCAGTATATCCAGTCAATACCAAAATAAAGGTCCAAGATGTATGGATCTAGATCTCATTGGTGATGTATACTGTAAATGTGGAATATTTTGCGGTGTGGAAATTTTCGTGCATTTTGCGCGGCATGAAAATTGCGCAAAAATAATGAATATTTTTGTTTATTTATTATTTTGCCCATGAGCTTAGCGTGTCAGCTAAATTAAACTCACATGAAATTCACCTTAGTCGGCCAAGCGCGAAAACTTTGCATGAAATTTTTCACTTTTACAGTATTGTTACAAAGTTTGATATTCATCCAAGGAATGACATTCCATCTCTCATATGATTTGAAAAATATCATGATAATAATTTCTGTTTCTCAATATATATTCAGAGAGAAAACTAAAAAATATGTACATCTTCCCCACATTTCCTAGAAGTGATTTTGTTATGTTAGGACAGCCCTTTTCATATAATTTAACCCGTTGAATGCCGAGTTCTTTAACTCTCATAAGCTTAATACAGGAGCCATCCCGTTCCCGTAGTCTATGGGTTAATGGATGTTTTTTAATGGATCTTTTGAAGAGGATCGTTACTGTGTACATGGCCCATATACTTGTGGAACAATATGTGAAGCCCTTTCAACTTGCATAGAAAAGGCCCCACATTAAATACTTTGTGGATAGGATTATATTGACTGTATTATACTGATTATATTCTAAATCTATGGTAGTTATTATAAAAAGAAAAGAAAAAAATATTTTAACAAGTATGAACATACCAAGACCTTTGTTGACAGCCAAGATGGACCTGAGACCAGATACATGTCGTCCAATGACAGTGATCAGCTGATAAGTGTTCACATCTATCAAAAGAAGCTTACCAGCTGCTGTGCCTACCCATAATGCTGTGCGAGGCTGAAGCATCATGGACTTGATGTCGAACTCTGATATTCTGGCATCTGGATATTGTTCGCTGTATGTTGGACGTTACAAGAATTTGTATTAAGACCAAGGTGTCATTACTAGACATTGTACAAAACCCTAATAATTTAGCTGATTAAATCATATGGTTCACAAACAAATCATAAATAAAGATCCAATTGAAATTAACATGGATATGGGACATAAAGAATACAGTATTGATGTATAAGGGAAACTGGAATAATAAACTCCAGAATGTTGTACTATTGTGTGCTTTTGCATACGTCTATAACATATTAAGAGGGGTAGTTTTTAATTTTCCAAAATTGGAATCATCTTTCTTTGACTGATTATGAATGCAAAAGGCGATTTACAGCAATCAAAACCTCGTTAATTTTATTTCCATCTGATGAACAAAGTACTATTACACAGGCAGTCCCCACTACTCCACGGCTTGAACATACCTAAAAGCCACTTACTGAACATGATATACAAACTCCTTGCCAAACAGAATGAAGAAGGAAAGTGAAATCTTAGCCCTTTAAAAATATTTTGAGAACCATTCCTCACCCTATCAAGTCCTTGATGTCGATGGTTGTTTTCAGCTGTTGTTTGCCAGTGTTCCATACTTCTATCACACTACTGTTATGACGGCACAGCCATAGACACTTGTCAAGGGCCACGGTCTTCACTAGACCAAGTTTTCTGTGTTTTTAGGAACATTGAATGTATAATCATTTAAATCATTATATAATCATCTACAAACCCCATCATCAAATCTATATGGCTAACATCATCTTAAGTATCCTATCAAAAACACCACTGTAAAATCACCTACCATTTACACTACCATCCATCTCTTTCTCATGATCATAATCATTGTTATCATAATCAACATATCATCATTTTATCAACATCACCACCACCACCACCATTACCATCATCATCATCATCACTACCATTATCATCATCTTCCTCTTCCTCTTCCTCCTTCCAATCATCATCATCATCAATATCAAAATCACATCCTTTTGGTTAATAACATTCCTTCATTCTATGATTCAACCTACTTCAAATCTTCTTTAATTCTCTCAAGCCCTCCCTACATACGATGCTGGAGGAAATATTCCGTTACCATGACACCATCTTCCTCCTTACCTGGGATCTTTGGAAGTCTCCTTCTTGTCATGTTCCATTTTGATCTCTGATTTGAGTGTCTTGAGAGTGATGGCTTCCACCCTGTCTCCTACTCCAACCCAAAGTCTGCTGTTCGTCAGATAGGAGCACTTGATGGGTTCGTGGTATGTCCCAACCTGGATTATCTGATCAGGTTTACATTCCTTATCCTAAGAATGACATATGAAAACATAGAATTTTATCACCTTGTTATCATTATACACTAATCCATAATCAAACTGTTTATCATTCTCTGATTTGATAAATCTAGATATTTAATAAAAATATGAGTGGTGTTTTTAGGTTAAAAGGAAAAGGGTGAAAGGAAGTAAATCTTTGAAAAAAATTTTTTTTTAAATGCTAGGTGTATTACTTACTGTTCTGATTCTCTTAGCTGAGAACACAGCTATGGTACCATTGGCAAGACCAGCAAACACTTTCCCATCTTCTCTTCGTCTGTTATAGTAAGATATTACAGAGAAGTGCTCTAATTTAATCTCATCAAAGTAACATATAACATATGTCCATTATTACACGATATAGCAAATTCAAGATTTTCTTTTGCAGCAGGATAGAATACAAAGAAAAATACTACAGCTTTTTATTAACTGCTATTTTGCAAAATAATTTTTTTAAATAGGTCAACATACATCATGGCACAACTTTGATTGTCGTTTCAAACCTTAACAATTAAAAACAACCTAAAAACAACTGCAAACAGAGTTGTATCCACCTCTTTCATTACCAGTTTTCATTACCAGTATTTCACTGCAGATAAAATATAAGATGAATTGCCTCCAAATCTTTTCTTTTCTACTTCAAGAGATAGGCCGACTATGTACCCCTCTTTAATAAATGTCACGTTCAATACACATCATGAAATTGTCCATATATGTAGCATTAGGACAACAAGCCCTTCCAACTTACTTGGTATGCCATGAGAGACAGAGCACAGCATCAGCAAGCTGAGGCAAGGTATGCTTTATCTGATAAGGGCTGGTAGTTAGATCGATGAGACACAGCTCACAGGACTGGGTACCTACTAGCATTGTGTTAGGACCTATAGCTACCATGCACAGGGCTCGTCCTTTCTGTATGATCATGCCCTGATGAGAAAGATGAAGGAGGAAGATCATCGTCAAGGTAAAAAGTACAGCAAGCTCTCTTTGTCATTGGCTTCAAACTTCATACAAACGGGCCCGGATTCACAAAAGAGGTTTATCTAACCCATGGTTTAAACCTCAATTTCAATGCAATTCAATTTCAAGACATTTATTTCCAACTTTTCAATATAAGTGTACAAAATAATAAATGAGCGAAATAATGTATATGTGTTTTTAACAAAAATACGACATACATACATAATTGTACTACGTCTATGTCTTCATGTCCAATGGGCGTACAGTAATGTGTTTATATATGCTTATTTACGTTTATTTAGTCCATGTGAAATTGTATCATTTATATTTTTTGCTTTTTAGCTGATGATATAGAAGTTTTCATAGGAATCAATTCATTGCATAATTAAACAGATGAGATATGCTGAATAAACACCTTCTGAGTTTATATACGACATAATTATTATCCACTTCAAGGCTGATTTGTTGGACAATCCTTATGTATTACTAGCAAGAACAAAATCTGAATGATATTGAGATAGACATACTTGCACAGATGCATCTTGTTCTGAATTTCTGATGGTGAAGCATGAGAACATAGTAGAACTCTTCTCTCCTCCTGCCAACCAGACCTCTGTCCTCTCTTGATCATCCTTCTGGTAGGTCTACAAGGTTTCAATGTAAAATAAAATATATGAAATTTGACATTTCAATGACAGTTCGCCAGCAACTTGGTACGTGCACATGGATGCAAGCAAAAAGTAATAAAAAGGAAGTCAACATTTTGTCTTTTTTCTTGAATAGACTTTTTAAAAAATTTCAAAGCACAAACATATACATGTATACAATATATTTGTCTATACAAAATGAAACAAACAAAAGATTCATATATTTGAAAAAAAAAATTGCAATCTATTTTCATTTCAACTGGAGTCAAACTAAAGCTATCATGAAGAAGAAGACTCTTGAAAATGTTCAACTTACTCTGACTGCCTGGCATTCCACATTAACTCCACTGAGAAGAGCAGAAGCTTGTTTCAAGCATAGCATCTCAGCTGAACTCAGCTTCTCAAAAGCCTCTTGTGCCTGTTAATATTCAAAGTAAACATTGATATGTAGATAAAAAAATATTTTTCATATTCATCAGGACCTTACTCTTTTCATTATTTCAAGCAAATACACAATAGCGTTTTTTTTTGCAGAAAAAAAAATCAAGAAAATTAAAGAGACATATATTCTATGGAGTGATATTGTAGATATTTATAGATTTCTGCAATTATGTGGATAATGCAAAAATCTCACGTGTATTGATTTTTTTAAAACCTAAAACATGATTTTTCAATTAATTAATTCTAAGTTAAGTCAAATTATCTTTTGATGACTAAAACAGTATTCAAAATAAAAAAAAATCAAACTTGGGCATCTACTGGTGTGGGCAACAAAGACCAGCTATAATTTTACTCTGCTATTCAGATACCATACTCACAGTAGGTCTGCTTTCTGGGACATGCTCTGTGCAGTGATCAATGAGCTCCTGCAGGTCAGGCCATGGTGCTACACCTCCTTGACTTATAGGTGGAAGATGGTGACCCTGTTTTAGAAGCAGGACAGTAAGAGTTTATGAAACAGACAAGCAAACAAACAAACAAACACATTAGATCAGGCCATGGTGCTGCACCTCCTTGACTAATGGGTGAAAGATGCTGACTATACAAGTAAAATGGCAGTAAGAGGTGATTAAAAAAACAAAAAGGCAAGTAAAATATTAGCTTAGGCCATAAAGCTGCACCTTCACTTATGGGTGGAAGATGCTGGTCCTGTTGTAAGATCATGAGATAGTAAGACTAAGAAAGAATAACTCAACAAATTTGTCAAATTTACATCTGCCAAAGTGATAAGAGCACATGAAGAAGACAAACAAGATTTATTGAAGCATAATGGAAGTTTTAATCCAACTAAAAACTAAAGTGCCTTTTTAGTGATGGCACTCTAAAATCATGGCACTCTAAAATCAAAATTGAATCAAATAAAATACAATTCAAAATGCAGTATGACTTTTAAAACATTTGTAAATGTGATTGCTTCCAGACATTCATTATGGACCTTAACATTTTATATTTTGTCGAGGTCACGGATCCTTACCTTGATAACAGCCTCATCAATCTCTGTCCTAAACTCCATCTCTTCAAATGGACGGTGTCCCTCAGAGACCAGCTCATAGAGAAGGATGCCAAAGGAGAAGATATCAACCTGAGAAATCATAACATGAATCATAACATCTCTCTTATTTTGAGTCCCCTCTGCATTTTCATTCATATAATGAATCCTACAGATATCTCAGAGACTGAAACCAAGAAAATGTGCACAATGACACTGACATTTTGTATGGAAGGGGGGAAAAAGAACAGGAAAATGAATCCACATTTCATAGTATCCCTTGAAACAATATCAAATTAACTGCTTATTTTAATCAGAAAATTTATCTAATTAAGTTTGTGAAGGAAGCAGACTCTCAAATTCTAATATTTTATTATCTAATATAGAAAAAAATAGAATAGCATAAAAAACATTAGGAAGGTTGTAAATTTTGTTTTGTTCAAAATTGAGCATACTTAGGCAGGCAGATTCAAATCACTATCTAATATTAGATGAGCATTTGTTATTACTTCTTAAAAATAGAAAACTTGATGGTTCTTGATGATACACAAATGGATACATTATTTAGTTTCACACATGATAGAATTGATGACGGAAAATTCAGATGTAGTATTTCAGTAACATCTAATTAACTAAACTGGCAGTTTCAAATGTATTCATGCCTAATCATTCACCCAAGAAATAACAATGACATGTTTGTTGGGCCTACCTCTGTGTTATAGTTACTAGTACCCCCTGATGACTTCAGGAGCTCTGTAACCTGGGGTTCCTTCAGATGACTTCAGCCCATAAGGGGTTGCAAACCTGGAGATGCCATAGTCAGAGATCTTGGCATTTTGCTGCAAAATGGAAGATGATATTGGAATGAGAGTAAGACAATGATATTAAACCATAATTCACTATTATTAAAATACGCTTATGAGATCTAAATAAAAGGAAACACAGCCTCTTCTTTGAAAGCAGTTGAATATTGTTTATTAATTTGGCTTTGAATCGGAGAAAAAAACATCAGTGAAGTTTTAAGAAATGTAATTTATGTTTAGTAAGGGAAAAAAATTAATTTGAATTTCAATAAAGAATGATATTAACTTTGTACGTTTAATAGTATGGATGACTTGAAAATCACAGATATCATATAAGCTGGAGGACTAATTTCAAAGGAATTCCATACCATTGTCATTAACCATATAAACATGTTTCGCACTAAGTTTTGGACTGATTTTTCGACAGGAATTTTCAAAACTGTACCTTCAAATAAAGTTAACATATTTCATAACATGGATAGTAAACTACATTTTGAAAACAATAGCTTACCAGTGTACCCAGTGCTAGAGAGAAGATAAGAACGTTGTCTGGTTTCAGATCTCTGTAGACGATCCTGTTCTTATGAAGGAAGGCCAAACCTTCAGCTACCTGTAATGTCGGGAGACATTTTTAATTAGAACATTTACTAACAATCATTGTCCTTTCATTAATACAGATTATAACATGCTGTCTAGGGAGTTACAATGACCATCTCATGAAGGTGATAAATTCATTATCATTTATATTAACATCAGTACAATCTCGTACTTGATACTTATTGTAACCACTCCATGACAACTTCCATTTTATTTACTAATGTTACCAATACCACAAAACTAATCAAGATTATATTTAAGTTAATCATTTTACTTGTCGTATTTTTCAATCTTATTCCGTTACCACTGTCATCACCTTCATCATTATTATCATCACCATCAGCAGCATCATCATAACCACCATAGTAATGATAACTATCAACATCACTATCATCAAAATCATTTCATCATCAACATCATCAACATCATTATAAACAGTATTATCATCATCATCATCGTCCATCGCCATCGCCATTGCCATCGCCTTCACCATCACCACCACCACCACCACCATCACCATCACCCTCAACATCACTCATCTCACCTGCATTGCAATACGATGCTGGAGATTCCTGTTCTTAATCCTGCCATCACCATTACCATCACAACCACCATCACCACCACCATCACCATCACCATCACCACCATCACCATCACCATCACCATCACCATCACCACCACCACCATCACCATCACCATCACCATCACCATCACCATCATCACCATCACCATCACCATCATCAACAACATCACTCATCTCACCTGCATTGCAATACGATGCTGGAGATTCCTGTTCTTAATCCTGCCACTCTCCAGGAGAGTATTGAGGGATCCTAGTGGAGCCAGCTCCATGACCAGGATCCTAGGGTTCAGACCCACTCCCTCCATGGAGACCAGGCTAGGATGTTGAAGATGTCGTAGAACAGTTACCTATGAAAATTAAAACATACAATCCAATCAGTTTTGTTATTTCATTAAATATTAGACATGTATTTTATCACTATTTCATACATTATCATTAAATTCATCATAAATGTGATGACACGATTGTGATAAAGATCTTCTGTATTAGCAGACCACATGTTCATAAATGCATATGAAAAATACTTAAATAAAATTCCATAAAACTTAAATTACACTTAACAAATGTGATATAAAATATCAAACTCTTGTTACAAGAGTTCAGAAAAAATACATAGACATAACTGCAACAATACCTTTTAACTGTATCCCCAAACCCATTTTATTCACATTCAATACCAACGACATGATTTGATGCAAAGCAAGTATGACATACATGTAAACTGAATGTAAGTATGTCTCTGAACATTACTTTTGAGCATACATGCATATTAAACAGTCCATTATTCTTATCAAATCTCATACTATTTGGGAAACATAGGTACTTATGAAGTAGACTAGTTTTATACAAGCAAACAGGCACAATACATGCCTTGTAAAAATGTAACTTGATAGATTTACCTCTTGACGTAGTAGCCTGTGAGGATGACTCTCTCCTCCCTTACTGAATACCTTGACTGCAACAGACTGCGGAATACCACAAACAATATTCATTCAATTCATTCAAATTGAATTCTTAAGACAGAATTCTACACAAATCAAAATAGTAATTTCTTGATGATACAGGAATTGGAGAAAGCATACATGAATATTTCACTGCATTGCAAAAAGAATACATTGCACATAGAATATACTGAAAACATAATTCAAAATGTATTTCATATGGTCTTATAGATGAAGTTGAATTCTGGTCATGAGACTGAATTGTGAAAGAAGCTGTTGCAAAGCAATTGGGAAAGGTTGATTATATCGCACACAAGAACTGGTGTATGCTGTAAGGTCTCAGAATCACCAAAATTATAAGAAATTGACTCAATCCTGCTGAGAGTCACATGCACTGCACACAGGAATGCGTATATGGGACTACACACAAATTTTTGGCCTAAACATTTCAGCTGTTTCTTGTCATATTTTTAATGTGAGGGCATTTAAAGAGCAATCCTTTTGACAGGACTCAAAAATAATTTTTTACCTTTCCCAGAACTCACGCTTCCCTTTAAGCTATACAATTTCATTTGAAAAAACCGTGTGATTCCATGCTAACTGAACAGGGTAATATCTGGATATCATGTTCCTCTAGCAAGGTTATAAACAAACTCCAACAAAACCATTTCCAATCTCATTACCTTGTCTCTGTATGTTGCCTTATACACTGACCCAAAGCTGCCATCTCCTAGTAAATTCTCAGCCCTAATACATGTATGAAGAAAAAAATTCATTACTGACAATTAATTCTATAAAAAGTATATACTTGTATATTCCATCATAAACATTATATGATTTGCTCTCTGCCACCATGTCTTACATACATGTAGGTTAAATATAGTTTCTCATCATTTCTCTCTCCAGAGACTTATGTCTTTTTAACATGTACATGCATGTATATGTCCTAATATGTGTTCATATGGTACTTGAAAATTTCTTTGCACGTTGAGTTTTGTAATCATGCATCATATTTATGCATCAAGTATGTTGACTAATATTTTGATAACTGTTTACTTTACTGCTTACTGTGACCTTAATATATTTTTGCAACATAACATGTACTGTTGGCTACATTTAAGAGGAAGATTTACAATACTGTCCTCTGACCTCTGAATGAAGTTGAGTTTTGTAGGATCAAGAAGAAACTTGTCCTCGAGGTCTGCTAGGGTCACATCGGGAGCCTGAAAAACATAAGAAAATGTAACAGCCCTTTTCTTTATAAATACATGTAACTATTAAAATGTTAGTAAACATTCATATCGATGGATGCAAGGCCTCTTTCTCAATTCTCTTCATAATTTCCCAGATCCAAAACATACACTTAATATGCATATAATGCAGAGATCCCTCGTAGGAATGACAGTAACATAGTGATGTAACCTGATGAAGTGTAATCTGTTCTTTTGCAGCATCTACTAATATAACCACAAACTTGTAGCACAAGAGCCATCTTATAAAAATTTAATAAACCTGAATGTTTAATTCTGCTAATAAATATATATACAACATAAAAATAATAGTCGTATCACAAAGTTCAATCAATTAAAAAAATGTAAAAGATCCCCAGATAAGAGATTAAATGAAAGATATAAAAATATGAAACTGTTATATTCTCTTAAATATTCAGTATAAATTAATAGAATTTACTGAAATATTCATACTATCAAACATCAGAGAGAGAGAGAGGAGAGAGAGAGAGAGAGAGAGAGAGAGAGAGGAGAGAGGAATGACTGCTTGATCAAACTGACCAGAATCTGAAGAGGAACCTTTCTAGTAGGATGATTAGGACAGGTTACTGTGTCACTCAGCTCAGACTGTTCTAACAGCTCACTCAAGTCATGAAGATATGGACGGCCTGGGTGTACAATCATACAAACAAATTCATATACAGATTATGCAACCAATCATATTGATACCATGTATCAATAATTTAGAATATATATATGAGAGTGGTGCCTGCAAAAACCACAGATATCTATTAAAGCTTTGCAACAGAAAATGAACCTGGAAAGCTTGATTCTTCTATAAAGCTAATACACAGATCCCTGGCATTTAATTAGCCTTTACTTTAACACCTTTGTGTAATGACTACAATCGTACTATATTGTTTTCAGTCAATGTTTACCTTCACACATGATGCACGGTACTAGTCTCTGGACCAGAGGTCTACCTAGTCTAGGATCTAGCTCACATAGACCTGGGAACCATTCCTCAATCAGATCATCAAGGTGATCACTGACCAAGCCTAGGAGTCTGCAGGAATACAAACAAAATGCAAACAGATTATACATTAACACATTAACACATTAAATAAGATAATAGAGACAGGAAAGAATACGGAGAAAGAGAAAGAGTACAGAAAGTTAGAGGGGTAGAGAAAGAGAGAGAGAGAGAGAGAGAGGGCGGATGCATAATTTACCAAGTTCTGAATGTAACATAGTCAACACAATTTCTCTGCTTTTGAATGTCACACAAATGTCCTTTGCTTATTCTGTCAGCAATGCTTTCATTCTCATTTGGTTGATAATCAGAAAGTGTATGACATTATAATCTCTCTGTCATTCTCCCATCATATTCTACGATGTATATTTTGTATTACTACAGTCAAACCTGCTTTAGCGACCACCTGTATAGAAAGACCACCTGTCTATAAAGACCACAATATTTGTTTCCCTTGAAAAGTTTTTCTCATTGAAACGTGTATTAAAAGAACCTGTACATAAAGACCACCTGCTCATAAAGACCGCTTTTCTTGTCTCCCTTGAGCGGTCTTTATAGCCAGGTTTCACTGTAATAAGTCCCGTCGTTCCTGCTTACCTGTATCCCAGCTTAGTTTTTGGAACCGTGATCTTGAGAGTGTCAGCTCCTTTCTTCAGTGGCTCTATCAAGAAGAATGCTTCCTACAAGTGAAAAAAAATATATAAGAAACCTAAATTCCATGGTTTTGAATAACTCCTTTGTCTTAAATCAATAATAATGCACGAGTCTCTTTTAATAAATCAATATATCCTTTACATGGTTCATCTGGTGTTAGAGCTGATTGGAATTACTTTTCTGATTACACAGACAGTCAGACTGACACTTGTACCTCATCTATGGCTAGTCAAGATAGCATTCATTGCCAGTCGTTAGTAAGTGAAAAAGTAAAACTTAATGTGCAATCACAAAATCAAAGTAAACGTATGGATTTGAAATTCAAACAATTAACATAAATTTTTGTATAATCATAATCTATGATCAGCTCCAAACTTTTTCATATATTTTTTGGACATACTATGATGCAGCCAGCACCTAAGCATTAAATTCCACAAAATCAAAGGCTTGGGCAGGGTATCAATTAAAAAAGATATATAAGAACTTGTGACCATACTGACCTTAAAACAAAACAACAAAGGTCGTATACATGTATTCTAATACACATGTATACAAGATAAGGAATAATGCATTTCATATCTTTCCAAATTGTAGTATTTCCTGAATTATGCATATGATCTCAGAATCACATGTATGACAAGCACATCATAAATACATTTGTTTTATATCTTGGATTTGACGTACCTCAGACCAGCAGACATATATCCCTTCTCTCCAGAATACAGTCTCTGGCTCCTCTCTGGATCTCATACGAAACTGGGATTTGGTTCAAGTAAATGAAAAATCACTCACTATTGTATTTAAACATTTCTAATCCAATGGAAAGTAGACATTCTTGACATTGGTAATCTTTGCCCCCCCCCCCCCCCCAAAAAAAAAAAAAATAATAATAAAAAAAATAAAAATTTAAAAATTAAAAAAAAAATTTAACAAATAAATAAGATAACTCTATCCGCCAAAATATGATACAAGGCAAACACGAATTCCATTACTGAAAATGCAAGATACATGTTGGTTTATCAGTGGTACCAAGGTCTATATTTTCTAAATATGTTTTAAATTCCTTTTTGGTTCTTGTAAAATATTGCTCAAATAATTGTTTCTTTCAGATTTTTTTTCTTTCTATGCATTCTCTTTCCTTCTATTCCATATAATAAGTTTGAGAGAATGTCCTTGCCTATGAATATACACAATGGAAAGTCTAATACACAGTTTTGAAAATGAAACATTAAAATTTGACATTACATTGATAATATTAAATTTGTTAGCAATGGGCTGGATAAAAGCTGCAATAAGAGGATATGAGACTTAGTATAAATAATTTCAATTAAATACTAAATGTATTTGAGAAAGTCAGTGGAAGCATGTTAGTGTTAGAAAACTGCATAGATACAAATTTCCCAATATTAGAGCCATAAAGTATTGTCAGTTAGATACATGTATTAGATTCAGTAGCACTGCCAATGGTTTAATATCCCGAGGTTCCCAAGCCTGTACCATAATTATTTCAACTTCACATAAAAACAAAAGTACAAGGAAATAACACAGCAATAAATAGTTATTGCAAGGAAAATATGTAGGAAAAGTAAGATGCAACTTTGAATTAAGTTAAGCCATAAACTATTTTGTAACAGGACTGAATTCCCTCAAAGATTCTATATTCACTCCTCTTGGATTTTTTTTTTATTTGTCTGCTCATCACCTGTTGGTTTATCTATCTCTATCTCACCTCTCCTCCTCAAACCTCATATGAAAAAGACTATGCAAGGGACTAATAATTCTTCACTGATACACTCGGTAGGAAGAGATTAAACAGCCACAATTTCAAACAATCTTTCTTGGATTTGTATAATTAGTTGACTAAACTGACAGTTTAGGTACACCCTTAATCACAAGATTCAATTTAATTGAATTCAACCAAGAGCTTAAAGGGTTGACCTTACGTCCCCCAGACCTCAAGGTTCTTAACGATAATGCTCCAACATTTGCTCCGGCGACAATTCCTCTGGGCTTTATTTATTCAAAGATATAGATTAAGGTTCAGGTTGCATTTGGGGTTTAGTTTAGATTTAGGGTTAGGGTTGGGAATAGTATATGATATAATAGTATATAATAGTATAGAATAGTATAGAATAGTATAGGTCCAAGGTTGAAGCTAGGAATTTGGTTGAGGTAGGATATTGACTGAGGAGCAATTGTCGACGGAGCATGTGTCGTAGAACCAAAGGGACTCAAGGCAGCTAACCTGCTGATGGGCTGTGACAGAACCCTGTGTGTTCAAGACAGGCATGTGCCATATAGGAATGGTATCAGCATGGTCCTCTTCCTAATGATCACAAGATGAACAAGGCAGTTAGAGACATTGTTGAGAGCATGAAGGGCATGTAAGAAAGAACCCCAAATCTTACAGAGGAAATTTATGTTATCTTCAACAAAGGTTTTATAATAAGAAGCCTGCAAGCAATATTCTGTCAGAAATTATTAGGAAAGAATTAGTAGAAAAGGAAGGAGAAAGCCAGAAAGCAAATGGATATAGTAATAGAATTTTGTGACCTAAATGTACAATCTAAGAAAGGAACATACATGTATTGTAAATGCAAGTGTTGTAAGCATAATTCACTGCAAAATTTATGTAAATGTTATTTAGAACCTCCCCCCCCCCTTAACTTTTTTTCTTAGCTGGATGCATTACATTACATCAAGAGGTAATCTGATGGAACTAGTTATTTATGTCATCATGACAGAAATTCTATTAAAGTACAATAATCACCAATAAAAAAATGACTCTTTACAAAACTTTAAACTTCATACAAAACAAAAAATCCCTTCTGTGAGCTTATTTCTTCATAGTTATCCTTTTTTCATAGATAGGCCATACACATAATATCATATTTGTTGGTATGCTTTCAAGTTATAATATGGTATAGATGCTCACTCCATTCATCATGTGTTTTGAGAAGAGTAAAAGACGAAGTATCATTCTGGACCACAGACCCAGGGGGATGTACGGCATGTCGTAGTGGCGCAGAAGCACATCTGTCGCAGAGATTACAATGTGAGTTAAGAAGTAGACAGCATCATGGGAAACATACACAATTATTATGAAGCACATGAAACAGTTGTCACAGTCTTTAATCAACTTCGTTATTACTTTAGTTTGTTCCTACTCATTCATCCTGAAAACTGTTTATACAGTTACCATTCAATCTTTTCAATGGTTTCTAAATATGCAACAAAATGAAGAGAAAAAAGGGGGGAAAATCCTAGCTGAGCACTCTAGTAATCATCTCTATTTCTTAAGAAATACATGTAGTTCTAAAGGTATGTCATCCATATATATTTGTATTTATTTTACACCCCTCCATGCAATTTACTATACATGGACATGTAGTTCTACAATCAGACATACCATCATTTGCAAAAGTTTAAGACCACTATTCCAAAATGCAATAAGTCAAAGAAAGAAAAAAAAAATTAAAAACTTATTTTTCAGACATACAATTATTTTCATGGCATAACCTATGTATCATACTTGAACTATAGGCTTATACCATTACTCTTGTGCTACTGATCACCGTAGTAAACACGTTATGTAATCATTCAATGAGACAAAAGAAAGTATTCCAAATTATTGAAATACCCACATTACATATTTGTACAAAATAACTGTGAACTATTGCTGATC
The DNA here is from genome assembly GCA_025617745.1 of Heliocidaris erythrogramma. Taxonomy (NCBI): domain Eukaryota; kingdom Metazoa; phylum Echinodermata; class Echinoidea; order Camarodonta; family Echinometridae; genus Heliocidaris; species Heliocidaris erythrogramma. Next base: position 17,219,870 of record CM046853.1, on the reverse strand, counting down.
ACACCAAATTAAATTATTTCATCATGAATTTGTCTTTCTTCAAAGCAAATTATACTAGTAAGAATTAGCTATTTTATCAAATATTCATTTTCTTGTCATGATAAATTCTGAAAAATAATTTTCAGGTAGAAAAGGGACTACGCATATGGACAAGACAGTCGGCCCAAAACATAAAGTCTAAATTGATTAAATAACAAAAATGTAATAATCATGGTCATGATCATCATCATTCCTCATCATCACCATCATCACCATTATCATCATCAGCAGCCATTTTTCCCCCAAACTTTTCATTGAATTCTCACACAATTTTTTAAATATACTACCGGTACTTCCATGTCAAATACATGAATACATGCAGGCATAAAAACACAAAATGATCAAAAAAATTTAATCACAAAAATTTCACCAAGCACAGTCTGTAACGAAGAGATGTAAGAGAAGGTCAGAGATAGAAAGATAGAGAGAGAGAGAGAGAGACAGAAAAAAACAGACCGCACACACACACACACACACACAGAGGACGATAGTGAAGAGAGGAAAGAAATTTACAGCCACAAAAAACAAATAGAAAGATGGAAAACAGAAGCAGTAGGTTTAATAATTTTCCAAAGAAGCCCAATCAAATTGAACTAAACCCAAACAATGATGGTTAAAATAGCTTAAAATTTTTCTTGAGAATGGAAGAAGAGAGCGAGAGAGAGAGAGAGAGACAGAGAAGAAAGAGAAAAAGGTTATAATGGTTTCATTAATAACAAAATTAATACCAGCAAATACTGAATATACCAATACGAAAAGAAATGCCAATATAAAAATAAATTTACAACATATAATCATTTGCTCATGCATAATGTATTTTCTCATGCTAGCATATTACCAATAACAATAACTGTAAAGGAGGTAACAGACATATCAAGCATTATTTTTTTTAGTTACAGAACCTTTGGTGCCAATTTTATGTCTTTAGGTGAGGCACATGAGCAAAATCTACTTGTAAGCTCGCATGCAAACCCAATTGTTAATTTGTTGTGGGAATGGTCAGGTTTAGAAACTGGTTAGTAAATAGTTAAGACTGAAGCTGATGGAAATTGGAGGAGAGTTCTCACTCTTGGCACTCTTGGCAACATGTACTTGGTGTAGAGTAGGAGACTGTGATTAAGTCTCATCCATAGACCCATTGGTATATAGTACATGGAATAAAGCCGCATCAAAACATCTAGATAAAATTAGAAATTTCCAGTAAGACACAAGAGAGAGATTTCACAATACATATAACACAAGACTAAGAAAAGCATCATGAAGAAATATTCTAATACGTGTATCATGGAGTACATCTCATTTGATCACTCAATCACTGACTGGTTTGCTCACTCACTCGCTCATAATACACATTTACACACACACATACTCACACACGTTTACATGGCTTTACTTCCGAGGACAACTATTGTTCCTCTATTGTTACTCGTCCTCGGACAGTCGACGGAATAAGGCATAAATTCATTGTTCGACGTTCGAGGACTATTGTCCGCCTTCCGAGGACCATTGTTGTCATGATTTTTTTTTGTTCTCTGTCCGAAAATGTCCTCGGACATAATGCTAAACAAACGCACTTAGTCACTCATACATTAACACAAGTTTCACTAATCACTCACTTGTACACTCGCTTACTCACTCACACACACACTCACACACACATACTCACTTAGTCACTCATACATTAACACAAGTTTCACTAATCACTCACTTGTACACTCACTCACTTACTCACACATACACACTTAGTCACTCATACATTAACAAAAGTTTCACTAATCACTCACTTGTACACTCGCTTACTCACTCACACCCACATACTCACTTAGTCACTCATATATTAACACAAGTTTCACTAATCACTCACTTGTACACTCACTTACTTACTCACACATACACACTTAGTCACTCATACATTAACACAAGTTTCACTAATCACTCACTTACTTACACACTTACTCACTTAGTCACTCATACATTAACACAAGTTTTACTAATCACTCACTTGTACACTCGCTTACTCACTGACACACTTACTCAATTTCTGAGTAATCACTCTCTTATTCATTTAATCAAATATCCATTAATATACCTTTTTTCACCATTTCAGCTATCAATGACTACAAAGTAATTGATCAATTGATCAGTCAGTCAATCTATTAATCAAAATATCTCAATAAGACAACACTTCCAAGTTCAACCTACATGTAAACATCCTGAACCGAATTACTTAATGTGGACATTGTCTTTCCCGATCTCTTCCAGACAAAACATAATCTAGACCAGGTATTCTACAAAGCATATTTAAAAAAAAAATATATATATATATATTTAATTTTTTTTGTGGAGAAACTAATATTTAATTAGTATTCTATGAAGCACAGTTTTAATCTCTTTTGTACAGAATTAATCTACTTTAGGTATAACACAAAATCTGAATTAGGTTATAGGTCATAAAATGAAACACTTTCAACACAATTTTCACACCAAAGAGATACAAATAGAGATGATTTCCAGACTCAATATGGGCAATCTAGGGTGAATATCTACAGAGACCTACATGATTCATCCCTTGCTCTATAATCAAACCAATCAAACACTGCAACCTACTTGAACCATCCATGCATCCAACCAATCCATCACATACTCTGATCTTATTGAACCATCCACCAATTCATCCATCTATCCATTTCTCCATGCATCCATATAAACTCAAACATACTGTGTGTGTAGACTTACCCTGCCTGGCATCCGTTATTGGTAGTGCTATATTTGGTTTCTGGGAAGGCACCTTGCACGGAAGCAGAATCTTATCATCACTCACTGGCAATGATACCTCAAACCTAAAACATTAACAATGAAAAAAAAAAACCCACACCAAAATAATCAAAGTTCAAATCGAAAGGGTTAAACTATTAAGTGAAACAGACAACAGAATGCAGTGACTTGCCCAGCATCAGTCAGGACCTCTAAATTCCATCTTTTCACATTTTGAAATTTTCATCATTACCTCTTAAGAAAATATTTGACGCATTCCGATCAAATAATCCTGAAAATTTCTTTGTATCAACAAATCAACGATGCAACTTAACTAACCCACAAAATTAATTGATTTTAAATACAAGAATACATTAATTGAAAACAATAGAGCCAATGTCATGCACAGTACACTATCCATCTTGTGCACACATATACTGTTTAAAAAAAAATATTTAGAATTGAGGGAGGTATGTGAACATGGGAAAAGAAAGAAACAAAAATATATCACTACAGTTCCTCCATTACTTAAATTATATTATGACTCACCTTTCTAAGAGCTTGAGGTATTGTGGAATGAGCTGCTTAGGGACATCACCATCATTGAAGAGCATTGAAATGTTTTTCACTTCCATGATCTAACATAAAAAAAAAGATTAATATGAAATGATGTATTAATATTCAATGTGTACTGATAGGAAGCAATTGTGAAAATAGAGTGCTCAATTCATACCAAAAAAATAAAAAATAACTGTTTGAAAAGATAAACTTATAGATGAAGTTAACTGTCAATATGCAATTCAAAATTTTTTGAAATTCTTGTTCTGTTTGGGATTATTACAACTTAAAGCAGATGGGTATTATTCTACTAAAATATACACCCAACATAGGGTTTAAGCTCAGTCTTTTACAGTCAAGTTTAACAAAGCAAGTTAGACAGAGGTCTACATGTTCCCTTAGTTTAATATGACTTAAATCTTTGCATCAGGTTCAAAGGAATTAGTAGAATACAGGCCATGGATAAATTGTATTTGATACATTAATATTTTCATCAACATATACTCAGTCTTCTTTGGGTTTCAGACAGTGAATTCTACTTGTGACCAACATATAAATGCTGGTCAACATGAAAAGAAAGAAGAGCATTTAAATAGTCACTTTCATAAAGGATTTGGTCTTGCCTGGCTACATCATTTCCACTTTCTAGATTCATGAACTTGAAGTTGATGATTCAAAGCATATGGTGCTATTCAAAGGAATAGGCTCTTCCAATTATGTCAGAATTTACACATTCTTTATCAAAACAGATGAGTTTCCATACAGGCATGACTTGTTTGGTTGCAAGAGACTGCTACCAGATAAATTTATCTTTAAGAAAACGTCTAATAAAGAAATTACCCCTTCCTTGCTGATATAAGGGTTGACCTCTCTGACGGTGATGACTCTAGCCATGACCTTACATAGCCACTGTGGTTCAATGAAGTAGACATTCCGGAGTTGCTGAGAGGGGTCATCGTAGTGGAGTAAGACGCCGGTCTCATGGAGGAATCGCACCGCCTGGGTAGCAATGTGAAGTATGTCAAAGGTCAGAGGGGGAGAAATTTACTCAATGCTTTGATATCGAGTGAAATCTAAAAGCTTTACCGAAATCCTTCAATTGTGAAAGAATATTTCTAGTAAAAAGAGGGATAAGGGAAAGTGAAAGCAAGGGAGGGAGGGAGAGAGAGAGAGAGAGAGAGGGGAGGAAAAGATGAAAGACAGAGAAAGAGTGTGCAAGAGAGAGAAATAGTAATAGAGAAAGAGGAAGGAAAAACAGAAAGGAAAGGTAGAAGAGAGTGAAGGGAATTATAAAATGAAGGGGGAAAATGACAATTAGAGAGGGGGAGTAAATGAGAGAGAAAGAGTAAAAGAGATAGCCAGAGAGAGATAACAAAAAATGAGAGTAATGAGTATTATATCCTACATCATAAATTTCTCGTGCAAGGATTGGCCAGGATGTCTAATGTGACAAAATACTTTCACCATGAAGAAAAAAATGTATATGGCGTGACGTCAGACCTCTGTATATTTTTCGCTCTACTGATATTATCGCAAAAAATGTATCGTGATGTTTGTGCATGACGAGCATTTCAGTGTACTGTGTAGTGCTATGCCAGTCACCTCAGAGAATCCATAATTTCAACTGGAGCCTCTCAGTGCAAGGTATATTTGATTACTATCTACCTGTGATAATTCATCGTCATCCAGCTGTAGATCATTCTCTCTAATCATCTTGATGACCTGCTTATGAAGCATCACAGGTGGCGATCGACCATTCTTCAATCTCTTGACCTGTTCCTGCAGTAGCTGCTCAAGTCTCTGTAAATGCATCACAGAGATAAAATTCTTCTTCATACTACATCACACAATATACTGTTTTAATAACAAAAATAACAACTGATTCTAAAGAAGTTCACCAAAAAAACCCCAAACATACTTCATACTTGTTAGTTTATACTAAAGATTAGTTTTTACTAAAACTTTCACTTTTTTCAATCAAACAAGTTATGGTATGCAAGCTCCACCTTTAGAAATCTACTTTTGCCTTTTATCTGATAGAAATATTTTTGTGCTGTTTATCCCTAAAAGAATAATTTATTAATGGTTTGTTACACCTTTCATAAGTAAAAAGTGATTTTGACTGATATACTATTCCATGACACTATTACAGAAGAAAAGGCAAAATCAGAATTTAGTAGAGCACATGCTGTGACTCAGAACCTCTGCTATTCACTCTTGAAGTCCGATCCTGAATACATATCATTAAGATTCTTACCAGATAACTGTACGGTATCTTTTGTCCAAATATGGGCTGACCCTTGATCTTCTCACTGTAGTTTGGAAAAACAAAGAGAAAAATAAAAATCACAATCTCACATGCAACGCATGCATAAACACACAACTTATAAGAAGATAACAGCTAGCATATCATTCAGTGTAATATTTCATGTGGGGCATATGATTCTATCCTTTACAAAATCAATACACATGTCATAGAACAGAATTGAACTGAATTGAATTTTAATGATTCATCTGTCATTGTGACAGAAGCTTTTCTGGTACATATACACATAAAAACAACAAAAATTCATCAAAGTAACACATTACAGCAAATTGCATAGAAAAGAATACATTACAATATACACCAAATTATCAGGATAGGCACCTCGTCTTCTTATCCAGTAGTCTATGCTTTCTGACACTTAGTGGTAACAGACGATTGAAATTGTATAAATTTGGAATCAAAAGACATTCAAGATTACAGGTTACAAAGTCAGAGAAGCTCATTGTAGAAAACACCTATCAAGACAGGGAAGTGGATTCCATCTTCCCTTTTATGGTTAAGTTGTGTATTACTCACAAACTGTACTATAATTCCTCATCAATATTGTTACAAATTTGTCTAATTACTGATATTTTCACACGAAGATGATAAAATTTTGCATTATCTTTTCAAATTCAAAGCATTTCTGCCATATTATTTGATGCAATTTTGTGTTAATGATGTTGTTTTTCAAATATTTTTTTTTTAAGGTTCTAAATGACTCACTTCAGAATGACGTTCTCAATCATCCCTCTGAGCTCACTGATACCTCCAGTCTCAGTAACAGCAGACAGATTGATGAAAGCCTTGATGGTCGGGAATCCAGGTGACCTACACACCTCTAACACTCTCATCTTCATGTCGCTGATGAATTCTTCTGCACGGTCTGATCACAAAGATAGGAATGAAACCAGAATCTTTCACTTGCATGATACTTTTAAGAGGTCCAAACTGGCGAAAAATGACCTTTCTAAATGTCCTGCAAAAGTTTACAGGAACTTCAACACGGATGTGTTCAAAGTACACTTCACATGGCATTCAATGGGGAGCATGTATGCAACAAAGTTTCTCATAGGGTAAATTCATACTGAAGCATGTATTAAAGGAACCTGCACATAAAGACCATTTTCCCATTTCCCTTGAGTGGTCTTTATATACAGGTTTCGCTGTATATTAAGATTCCATATATTTTTCTGCTCGGAACCAGAAGGTATCAACTCGTATCATTCGACATGGAGTTAATGCCCTTCTGGCTGCCAACAGAAGATACATTTTACTCCATACAGATGATAGAAGAGTAGTTATTTATCTAATAAAGATCATAAATATATTATATGGAGAATTTACAATGCAACATGGAATTCTTGTCAATTTCTGCCCATTGTCTGTGCTAATTGGATTGGTGAATGTAGCACACAAAAGTGTAAATCCTTTTCATCATGTGCACAAGTATATAACATAGAGGTCTCTAGGAATATACATTCATGAAGCCCACTGCATACTTTACAATCTGACCGTGATCCCAATTTGTGAGAAACTATATTCTCATCAGATATTAATATTTATACATGCATGTTCTTCCTGATTTGATTGATTGAGGATCATAAAGTACATTCACATAGTAAAATTGGAACTTCAGACAAATATAGTTTGGAGAAAAGGCTTGATCGAGTGCTTATCATAATAACAGCAGACCAATCACGAGGATGTGGACAAAGTGAAGCTAATTTGGCCCTTTTTCCTTGTACAGTATACTGCTCTGTGGATTTTATCATTCATATATGTACCTCAATCATAGAGACTTCATATGTTTAAATTTTAATATCCAATAATATTTCTATTTCTTGCAAAATTGGATGGAGGCTGCATCAAGGTTGGCTTTAGAGGATAGCTGTATGTACCTTTTGGGATCTTGTCTTTGTGTGTACCCACTACAATGACTGGACATGATGGAGCTAGGGCTTGAATGGTTAGCAACCATGGACGCAAACTCTTTATCTCGTCTGGCCCTTTGCTGATGTCATAAACAACCTGAAATCATAGAAATAAATGAGTTGGCTCCAAGTTATTACAATGATAAAATATCCATTGAAAACACTCCATGATCGTCAATGCTAAAAGCAAGGATGATCATGTTTGCACGTTTACGCGAGGGGTAGCAAGCTACACCAGAAATTTATTTGCCATTTTCTCCTAGAATGTAATATATATCATGTGATAAATGCATCCATTCAATGATCTTTAATCATTAACTATAACATCAATATAAGCAACAACTAAATTAATATTCAATAAGAAAAGTTCAAATGCCATTATTAAACTAAAAAGAGTTCCCCTGAAAAACATAAACAGAAGATATAATACCAAAAATATCACCACAGCTACAAATCAATTACACCATCTTAACCAATTCCTTCACAAGAAGGAATTACAACATAAAAAATCATTAACATCAACATCATTACATCTACTTAGGGCCTCTTCCATAAAGAGATGCAATTACACCCTACTCCAAAGATCAATTTTAAGTGGTACACCTACGTATTCCAATTAGATAGGAGGAGAGACCCGGGGATTTAAGTGATTCAGTTCACTTCCGACCCCCCCCCCCCCCCCCCCCCCCCCGGCCCAGGTGACGCCAAAAACTATAAAGATAATGATTATTATGATGATGATGATGATAATGATGATATTAATAATAGCAGTAACAATAACGATAATGAAAACGATAACAACCACAACGACAGCAATATTAATGATAATAATAATAATAATAATAACACCAGCTACATTACGCAATGATTGATAAAGAGGTTTATTTTACCAGGAAGAGAGCTCTACCAGTCAAGAAGCAAGGATGGGTACTGTAGAAGTCCTCCTGTCCTGCAAAGTCCCATGTGCTCAAGCAGAAATCCTTCTTGCGGATCTGGATCCTGAAAAATGTTCAAGAGCAAAGAACAGAATATATCAAAATTGTTGCAAAAGAGGACTGAGACTGTCTGAGACAATGTCAATTTTCATGCCTTGTTTAGTAGACCATTCATACATTTACACAAAAGGGAAGCAGGATGATTAACATATTAAATGAAATATAGGATAAAGGAGATAAATAATACATGTACCTAATGACGGAAAGAATTCTGTCCTCATCAGTTTTAGATAAACACATATCATACTTGGGTGATAAATGGATCACACCCCTAAATAATAATAAATTATATATGTCTCCACCACCAGTCTTCGTTCTTATAATTTTAACAGGTACACAATGTATCTAAATGTAATCAATTCTAGTACAAAATGTAAAATGAAATTACTTCATTGATATGACCATACAAGAAAAAGTACTACTCATTTAAAAATATCAAACAAAATTTAAAAAAAGCTACATATGAATGATTCAAGAATAAGGACCTCATTTCTTTAAAAAAACAAAATCATCTCCATATGGGTATCTGATGATGAATGGAAAAAAAAGAAGTATGCTATAATACAATGCTAAATTTGTTGTAACTTACACCCATTCCTTCACGACGACTCCAACAGTGGCAACATTGTCACTCCTCTTCTCTAATTTCTGTCCCTGAAGTCTAGCCAAGAGGGTGGATTTTCCCCGACATGCATAGCCTACCACCATCAGCTTCATACGGTTGTATGCCTCAGACTACAAAGAGAAAGGGTTATCACAATTCAAAAACTGAATTCCCAGGAAAAGACAGGTACTTCAGATTATAAAGTATATGAAACAATGTCATCCTTTGCTGGAATCTGTGTGATAATATTGACACTCATAAAAACCACTTTATAGAATCTAGATCCAAAGAATAAACTCCCACAAGACGTTCGTAATCTATCCTGGTTATTTAGACAAGCCTTTTTGTAAATGTTACCTGCATCCTTTATTTTATATTTTTCTTAATATTTCTATCTTCCTTTCACTGTACCATGAGCATCTACCCATGATGGATACCAGCACATTACAAGTGTTCATATTATCATTATTATCATTATTATCATTTGCAAGGCCTTTCTTCATTTATTTAATATAATTTTATGCTCCAGATTGCAAAAGAGAGGAAAAAAGAGGCAGTGTATAAATAGTAAGAGAACAAGATGAATGCAACTGCATCTCCTATATAGAGTACAAGTACAATTAAAGAAAAAAAGGTTAGGTACGATCCAGCAAAACCTAAGAAAGTAAGACATTCAAAATAGATTAAAAGATCCACAAAATATGAAATCTTTCAAGACTTACATTCTGTTTACTCTCAGGAACCTCTTGGAATGAACCTCATAACTACAAATCCCCCTGCATTTAATATGATCGTTCCCCAATTGTTGGTGGAAAAATTAGACAATGTTTAGACAATGTTGTTAATCCCAAATTATGTCAATTGTAAATTCATTTTATGACAAACAGGGTGCAAAAGGTAAGTTTTGAAAATGGTGTATCCCAAGTTAGATCACTCGGTACAGGTACTCTGCAAGGATGTGTTCTCTTGCCTGTTCTATTTACTCTGCTTACTAGTAATTTCTCATGCTCAGGTCCGTGCAAAATTTCACGGCAATCGGTCATGTCGCCGCCAAAATCAGGGGGGGGGGGGCTCTGAGGTTCATGATATGTTGATGTATTATTAAATGCTTTATATAAATGTGAGACTGTGAAACAACTTTTATGCCTGTTCAGTTGTGCATGACAATAAATAAATTCAATACCGATGTGATTCTATATACTAAGTTTGAGAGGTAAGTAATCTAGTCTCACTCTTTTCAACTTCTGGTGAAGGAAACCAATGATGTCCTTGGTTCTACCTTTGAGTACGGCAGGGGCCAGGTCTAGTTTGAGTCCATCTAATGGGAACTGGTTAAAAAGAAAACAAGAATCAAGATGACAGATGCTAGTATGATGACTACAAATAAATACAAATGGTTGCAACATTTTGAGCATCAAAAAAATTTATCACTTTCATGTTTTAGAATATGAAGCCATTATGGCAGATTAAGTAATCAGAACTTAGTATTTTATGACATCCTGTTCAAGTATAAATTGTTATTTTTAATACCATCAATTATCATGATAGCCATAGAGTGTGTTGTGAAAAAAAAAAGTTTACTTTGTTTGGATGAAGTCGTATGAGTAATTATTTTTACTTGATCTTGAACAACACAGCTATAATTGTGCCTTTTGACATACTTGTTATCTATTTAATTGTTTGTTTATGTATGTTTATTTTATGCTATCCATTTTGACTTTATGAATGTTATTTCTTAATGTGATTTTATATATATGTATGATGTAAACTTTCGATTATACATGTGAAATAAATGTTGCTTTGAATTAAACTGAATTGAATATGTAGCATAGAGAAGAAGCTAAGTACCTCCCATAGTTTGTTGAGTTGCCCAAGTTCATCAGGGATAGTTGTGATGGACTTGTTATGACTCAGGTCAAGGGATGCAAGTAGGGTCAACTGACCTAGCTCCTTGGGAACCTGGTGAACAACATAATGACAAACATAATTAGCTGGACAGAAAACTCTTTAAACTCTACTAAAGACTCATCAGTTTTGCGAAGTCTTTCAACTGACATGCTTCTATTGTAATTCATGATACTTTTGTACACTAATACCAAATTTTAAAGCCTGTTTGGATATCCTTCTCTTGTAGTTATTGACTGGCATTTCTCTTTTCTTTTTGATTTTGTGATATTGTCAGGCACACTTGAGCATAGTCTGTATAGAAATTGTACAATATGAATTTATAATATAATTATAATTATCATTAAAGACAGACAGAGAAAGAATTAGACAGAGTGAGTCAGAGAGAGAAAGCGAGAGGGAGGGGGGGGGGGGGGGTGAAGAGAACAGAAGAAAGTAATACAGAGATGACAGAAAATGAAGGAATATATTGTTTAAAGTCAAGAAGAACAGATTCATAGGATAAGAGAAATAAGAGAATCCATTATCCACTACAAAACTATTACAACATTTTTAATGATAGATCATGCAGATTGCGTTACTTGGTATATTCCCTGCACCAAATTTTGATATTTGATGATGATGATAATTACGACAACAAAACTATTTTAATCATCATAATAATACCTTAGTCAGTTTGTTATTGTTCAAGATGAGTCTCTCAAGCTTTAACCAGCTCTTCAGGTTGTCTCCCAGTGTCAGCTACAACCAAATGAGAAGATAAATCGAAAGAAAGAGTGCATAAATAAATCTATGAAAAAATAACACATCAAATGATGAAAGATTTGTTTATGCAGAATAAAAATATGTTGTTTACACAACATAATACAATCAAATAATCAGGTCTCACTTATGTTGTTTACAGACTTTAAAATATAAACTTAGCAATCCAGCAGCTTTTGGTAGCAAAATGAGTAGGGATATTTCTGTGTACTTATGAACACAGTATTAAATTATGACTACAACATTATCTGTTCATTTGAGTTAGATTAATATTGTGGATTAAGGATTGAATTGAAAAAAATGGTAGAAAATGGGATTGCAAAAGATCACAATATATAATTAATTTCTTTAAGTATATAGAGATTCTGATATTTTATAAATGCATAATTTGGCGACTTTACATCCATTGCAACTATACCTTCTTGATCTTATTATGTGACAGAATGATTTCCCTCAACGTTTGACTCTTCCATTCCGATGGAGGGGGGACGTCAATGATACCGTTATCACTCAGATCAATATCTCGTAGCCTGAAAATGCAAATTGAATAAGTTCAAAACAATAAAGTTACTGCTTTACGCAATGCACTAAACATTTTTCTTATGAAAACAGGCTGTTTTGTTCTTTACCTCATTTTCAAATTAATTTGTGAGAAATCACAGAACTTGTCATTTTACAATATTGTCTGTTGAGAGCCAGAAGGTTGTTAACTCTGTGTTAAAGTATATGAGTTAACACCCTTCTGGCTCCAAGCAGACGATATGAGGTATGAATGCTCATCAAATGCAAACATTTTTCTTGAACCATGTGACAACTCGACAACTCAAGCGAAAGCTCCATGGAATCTTTAAGATACACACACATGATAGTGGCATACATTCATTCAATATTTGAAGAGCAGGGATGCAAGTATGTATTAAACTTTCTTACAAAGGTACTTAGTGCAACACTTTCACAAAAGAAGACTAGGTGGGACTGCAGTCTGCAATGCAGAGCAAAAACTTTGACTCACAATGGAAGATGGAGGACAAACTTTGGAATGAAGGGAGGCTCAGGAAGAGCAAGATAATTCTTAGCTAGCTTCAGAACTTTGAGTTTTCCCAAGATGTTGTCCAGGTCTCCTGGCAACGAATCTGTACAAAGAAAATGAAAGAAAGCTAATTATTTATTCAAATGATTTGTTTGGTTCAGTGGCAACAGAAAATATAAACAAGGAAGCTATGCAGAGAAAAATCAAAGGAAATACACAGATGCATTTAGATTTATGGATGTTTCTGGCCAGAACTCATTATTAAAATAACATTTAAAACACCTGTTACATGAATGTATCATAATCATCTCTATGGATGAAGTCGAGTTTGTAAATGATAGTTGCTTGTCAGAACAGGCCATGCTTTACTGTTGTCAAAAGCCTGGTTTATTCATTATACAAACCTTTATCTGTATGCCAAGTTACGCAATGTTTTATCACTTGGCAGCCAAGATCCATAGTAGAAATAAGCTCCCCGCCCCCTGCTTTGCATTTATCTAAATAATCTAGCATATTTAGGGTTAAAAAGTATGTATGAAATTTGCACATATTAGTAAACCGGTTTACTAAATACCTATTTGATTGTTTGATGCACATAGCTGCTCTAGTGCTTCACACCCATGAAGGAAGACAGGAGTCAAGGTTGTGAGTTTGTTGTTGGACAAGTCCAAAATCTTCAGCAACTGTAGGTTGAGAGGTTTGTTTGGTATGGTCTCAATCTTGTTGCTGCAACAGTGAAACAATTAGAAAACAACAGGAACTTGAAATATCTGTCTGAAACATCATGGATTTTTCATTGATACCACTATTATCCAGCATTCTGCAACCTTTTGAAAAGGTGAATATCAAATAAATTTTTGTATATTAAAATGGATGTTAATGCAAATTTGCATCATAAATTATTAAAGCTTATTTGTAAATAGATCTGCAAGCGGGCAAGCCCATTCAAGTTATTTGCTCCCTTCTCTATTCACAAGTATTTTCAAGTACACTTATACATGTATAACAAACATAGATAAACAAAAATGGACATCAATGAATTGATATAAAATTTGTCATTTAAGTTTTTCTAATACTTACAAATGCATACATGTCATTGTACCCTTTAGGCAGCTCAACATCTTTGAATTTCTATTCATGTAATTTATGTCAAAGGTCAAATAAAAAAATTTTATGTCGGTGATGTGTTCATTAATTTAATATGTATTATTATTAATACGCTGACTCTGCTATATGACAAAATAAAGAGTAAATCCTGAAATTCTACAAAACTCCATGACCTTTATAAGCTATACAAGAATTCTTTTCTTTTTTTTTTTACATTGCATGGGGAGGGGCAGGGGAGTTACCTGGCCAATGACAGTCTCTGAAGAGAAGGTACAAACATATTGAGCCATGATGGAAAGCGGACTGTGGCATTGTGGGATAGATCTAACTCGGCAAGCTTGAATGCTGTGTCTCCTGGTCGGGTCTTATTGAGATCCTTGATCTAGAAAATAAACCAAAATAAGATATCAACACTCCAGTTTATTTTCCTCCTAGCTTACTTCAGTCAGGAACTGATCAATCTGTTTAATGTATGTAATTGATCACTACTTAGCTAAAAATCAACATTACAAAAAAGTACAAGAATTATCCATGTTTCATACAAGTTTATAAACCAAGAATAAAGAGCATTTATTCCTTTCATGAGTTGGATTGCCGTGACTGTTCAATAAAAAATCTCTACAGGCTATAGTTGGCATAAATAGAAATATACATACATTTGCTTCATAAACTCTTAGTCAATCTTCATAATAAATGAGAAGAAATGAATATGTTATTCTATTTGATAGGTATAGGTACATGTATTTCATCCCATATATCACAATTAATATGAGGTTTTTGGGATATGCTAGATGATAGGATCAAGTAGATAGGCCTACTAGAACTACATGTAGGAACTAAATATCAAGAAATACTCCAATGTCAATTTATTTTCATTTCCCCCCTTATACTCAATAATCTATGGTATTAAAAAAACACCCACACACACATACACATGTTGGGCTTGGCCGAGAAACAGAAACAGAAGATTTCCATGATCAGGGCCCTGTTTCATAAAACTTTTCATCAATAAACATGTTACAACAATTGTTATAAGCTACTGAAATCCTTGAATCTGATTGGCTTAGAGCAAATTTGCCATAGAAATGGGGCAGTTGTTATCAATAACAAGTTTTATGAAACAGGACCCAGACCATTTTACCATTCTCCACTGTTACTGACCTGGTTGTGAGAGAGGTCTAGAAGAGTAAGCTTGCTGAGACTGAGTAGATGGGTAGGTAGCTCTGTGATACCATTACTTCTGAGATTAAGCTCTTGCAGCTCAGGCATGTACTGTATTCAAATTGCAAAGTTAATTAAATGTACATTTAATGTAAATTTAATTAAATATTAGATTGTGAAAGCTTCACTATCCATTTGATGATAGACCATGATTTAAAATTTCAATTCATACTTCAGGCAGACAAAGGGGATAGACGGGCAAACGGGTACATGTATATATAGACAGGTATTTCAATAGAGTGCCATTATTACATCACTATTTCCATCAAAATGGCAACCCCTATGGAAGGATGTCTAGAAGGGAAAGTACAAACATTGTTCTCTGAATGCAGCAATTAAATAGACAGAGTTTCTATATTTTTGAACTGGCTCAAACTTGGCAATTATCTGCTATTGCTTTGGTGTTTTATTAGGTGGTCTGTCGTAGTCGACAGACCACCTCTTAATTTCGTCAGAATTTTCTTTATTATTTATTTATTTATTTATTATTTATTTTTATTTTTCCACCACTTTCTTGTTGCCATGATTCCTCAATATCGGTTGAGTCAAATTTTATCAAAATCTCTACAGTCATGAGGACATATCAGATCAAGCTCGGGTATCTATTTCAAGGTCATCAGGTCATCGTGACGTCATCCAGGCGCCATTTTGTGATATCACATTATCAATCATATCTTCATAACGAGTCATCAAAAATGAACCATATTTGACATACATTAACTTCAGGTCAAGGGTCATCATAAAATGTCATCAAAATTTGCGTGCACATCATGACGCGCACGTACGCGCGCGTCAAAATTTAAAAATGCTCAAAATCTCTTTTTAATCAAATTAGAGTATTGTTCAGGACATTTTAAGCATTTTAATTTTTCCTGTCCGTGCGCGTCCGCGCGCGCGTTATGCGCGCGCACAGCGCGTAGAGAACGTAAAAACGCCATTTTTTCGCATGTTTCATCTTCCTGATACTATTCTTGACAATTTCCAACTATTTACAGTCATTTTCGACCTTCCATAATGTCGTACGCGCGCATCAAACTTTCAAATTCTTGCGCACGTCAATGGGCACTCTAATGTAAAAAGTGGTAAAAACATGCCCATCTAGAATTCGCCATAGCTCCTCAGAATATACGGAAACCCCCCAATTTCTTTACATATTCTGAAAGCCTGTGAGTTGTAGATATGAATTCATGTAGAATTTTTGCCGATCTCATGTTCTAACGTCATCATATTTGCATATGAACTCAAAAAAGTGATTTTGAAAAAATGATGTCATCATTTTTGTATTCTTTTGATAATATTTCAGTAATAGGTGATCGATTTTCTTCCAAATTTTGATATGTTATAGCTGAGACAATTCTCTACAAGATCAGTTACCATCATTTTTCATTTTGATGACGTTATCACACTGAAATCTTCAATTAAAGACGACATGTCAGATTTTTCCCTATTTGCGTGTTATGTCTATGGAAGATGATTTTTTTTCGAATCACGAATCTACATGACATCGTTCTCTGAGCAGTATCTCAGTTATTATTGGTCTATTTCCTTCCAGATTTTAATATGTTGTAGCTGAGACTATAAGCTTTTATTAGTAAGCCCTCCAATTTTTAATCAGATGTCGGGATCATGCCCAATTTTCAGTACAAAATGGGATTTGAGAATCCCGTTTTTCGTTTACGTGTTATCTCTATGGGAATTATTTTGGTCTATCGGTAAAGCACATGACTACCATGGTCAAGGTACCTGGTTCGATCCCGGGGCCGATTTTTTTTTTTTTGCTTCTTTTTGCCTGTCATTTTACCATCCTCTTCGACTATTGTAACATAAAAAATCACTAATCATGTAATAAACTGCCTTATTTTCCGTATTATGTCTATTAGAAAGTAGTGTGCAGTAGTTTATGTACAACCCTATGGCAAATTGTGATTTCCTGTCCTGTATTAGAGCTATGGTGTTAATCTCCCAAGTATCCTGTATCACCATCATTATTATCATCACCATCATGATCATCATCGCTACTATTATATCATCGCCATCATCATTATGTCATTATAATCATCATAATCACCGTTATCATCACCATAATCATTTTACAATGACCGATACACATTTTGCTACATTCCTGTCCTCAGGAAGCATCTCCATTCATGGCATTCTTGACATCCTGTCTTCTGTTTAGTATTTCCCCATTAATATGATCATCCTGATTACAATCATGATCGTGCAAATTTAAGGACAGACCACCTAATTCGTCTTCGTGACGAATTCAAGTCTAGTTCTCTTTCAATTTGTGCTTACGGGGAAACAAACAACAAAATACCCATACATTACATGTATGTGCATTTTGTTGTATATCCAGGCCAGTTTCACTCAATACTTAAAATGATGTCACAATCAGCCAGATGATATGAATATCAACAGAGCAATCACTCACATCGGTCAGTTCTTTAGGAAACTCAGTCAGACCATTGTCGCTAAGATCAAGCTTCTCAAGGAATCTGAACTCCTGCAGCAGTCTGTGAGGAGCTCTAGCTAATGGAGTCAGGTCAGAGACGTTGTTTGCAGAGAGGTCAACAAACTTGATGTACATGTCTGGTCCTTCTGGTAAATCATGCATGTTAGAGGGCGCCGTCAAGGATCGTCTCTTCTGACGTAGTGGGGTGTTACGATACATGCCTAAAAACACAATTACAGAGATCAATTAACAATTTAAGTTGTTACAACGCACATATTTCATAGATCATAACCCAAGATATCCCAAGCATCATCATCAATAGGATATCAGCAGAAGTAACTCCATTTTCTTTTCTTTGAGAAAATAGAATTCATGCTCTGTCTTAATCTTCTCCTACAGCTTCACCTACCAAGGCAAGTTGCGTATCTGACAAAAGATCTATTTGTAATGAGACAAGTATAGACAGAGCCTTTGTACAACAAGAAAGATTGGGAGATCTCTTTTTATTTTTTAATTTTTTTTTGCCTTTATTTTGAAAGCCACAAAATATATGAAAGTAAAAGTACAAATACACTTTTAAGAATAGATATACACAGAGAATAGAGATACACTGTATATGTATGTTTAATATGGTTCATATTCATTGTTGGTGCAAAGCCATAGAAATTTGTGATATTTACATGGTAAAGCAACATACCTATTCAATTAATTTCATCATAATTTTTCTAACACGATTCCTGTAAATATCAAAGTGAAACACTGAGATAATTTTATTAGTAAACCTAACAATACACCCACTTCAGTGATAACATTATGAGTCAGTACTAAAATAATTCCTATACATGTACTTACGCTGTGGTCTTTGGCCACCAATCTGGGACACCACGTCAGGAACGTTAGAGGAAACTATCCCAGCATCTGAGAAATCATCTGCAGTACTACTGTCACTTACAGCATTCTGATCAGAGGAAGTGGCTCCTGTGAAAAAGTATACATGTGCAATTATTCAATTTGCTTCTAAATATCCAACATATATAATATAACAGATTCTGATGAATATCTCAAATTGCATTTCACAGATTCCTTATTTCTTGTATATACTGACAGAACACTCTGTACAGGTTTAGCACAAAGAACCCCAAAAGGTTCCAATAACTCACAGATTTTATTTTTCATTTTGATATTAGAAGAAAATCTTACTTCTACCATCCCTTCTCTCCCTTCAAAAAAATTATACAGGGATCTTTGTAAAACAGTAAAATTTTCATGAAATCAGAAATGAAATACACTACAAAAAAAGAGTCCTTTTTATTGCTACTCTGGTGATGTGGGAGAGGGATATACTGATAGGAGTATTTATTATCAGCCGACTATATACAATACAAATGTATTTATAAATACATACTTTAGGGAATTATAGTGGTTTCAAATTTGAACAAACATGCTTTGGTAACTAACTGTTTGACAAACTGGACCTTTTGTTAAAAGTATTTTTGTTAATCTTATGGATCTTGACGATATCACAAAATGATAAGAAATTGACTTTATCCTGTTGAGAGTCACATGCACATTTCAGCTGTTTCTTGTCATATTTTGAACGTGAGAGCATTTGAAGAGCAATCCTTTTCAGGGGACATATCTACTATGATAATCTTCCAAACTAACATAATAAGAATGAGAAAGCTTGCAACTTATTTTGCACCTTTCCCAGAACTCAAGATTCCCTTTAAAAATTCCAAACACAGGCAATAATGGTACTTACCTCCAAACTGAAACATTCTTGCAGGAGGGATTCCAGACAATCGTCTCTCATCCTGACTACTTGCATCAAGGTTCTAAAATGGGATGGAAAACAAAAAAAATAACATTATAAATCTAATTCATAATTAAAATGACATTCATGAACACTTGTTAGGTTATTATTTAATTGCTTCCATCAGGTGATAGAAAAATCAGCAATATAATTTGCTTTACACAACCATTCCAAGAGTCAAATTCTAAATCTTCATCCTTTCTTTTAAACCACTGTTAAATTGGGAATACAATATATGAGGACAAACTTTCTACACATGGAAAACACTCATGTTGCCCAGGCATATGTTTATTTCAACGATAATTCCCCCTAAGTCCCCCATAAACAGAATGAAAGAAAAGCTTTTGACCCATGCCAAATGTCATAAAGTGTGACAATTTATATTAGACCAGGTAGAGGTGTTGTGAACTGGTGGAAATATCACTGGACCATGAATCAAATGGTTTGCAGTAGGAGTCCCTGCCATAGCACTAATGTCCCATAAAAAGACATTCTCATCTACATTCTCAAATCAGAGGTATGGGTAGCTGGTATAAAAAAAATTCCTTGAATGCTTGAATAGTAGTACTCTAGGCACAGGTGCCTTGGGCATCCCTTGGGAAGAATATGTGTGCAAATATGTTTTATATCATTACGATACAAACATCACTATGGTGTACATGTATGTAGATATTCCCTACCTGAACTGAGACACTGTCATCTGCAAGGTACATACTGGAGCTGTCAGCTGTGGAGGCATTAGATATAATGCTTTCTCTTTTGGACAACACTGGCTTGGATGGCACGATGGAAATGGATGACTCGGACTCGGATAGCTCTACACTGCTGCCAAGATCTGCAATAGAGAGAGAGAGAGAGAGAGAAGGGGGAGACATAGCAGGTAGAGGGGAAGAGACAGAGAGACAGAGATAGACACAGACAGCCAGACACAGGCAGACAGACAGATAAAGAGATCATAGGGTTTATTTAATTTAATAAATTCAGATAAAGAACATCAGAACAATATAAACCAGAAAAAAGGTTTGCGGTACAACCATGTGAGTTGGAATAACTCCACGTTCCGGTCAGAATGCTCTGGCCGTCGTCAGGAGAATGAGAAGAGCAATATATCAGCAGAATTTATATATGAAGCGGTAGAAATTCTACAGCTTCACAACTTCACAACTCAAGTTGTGAAGCTGTAGAATTTCTACCGCTTCATATATAAATTCTGCTGATTTATTCGCTCTGCTCATTCTCCTGACGACGGCCAGAGCATTCTGACCGGAATGTGGAGTTATTCCAACTCACGTGGTTGTACCGCAAACCTTTTTTCTGAATTCAACTTCACCATCCAAATCCTACAGAACAATATAGTAAACAATATTGGAACATGTACATATACATATACCGGTACATGTACATTCAACTTTCATGGTCTCTGTATCAATTCTTCAAAAGGTAATATCATCATTACCACTCAGTGGATTATGGACAAATGTAGAATCAATATTAGGATTCTTTTGGACATTTTTTGCAAAATCAATGGTGTATTTCAGTTCCGAGGCACAGAATACTGGAAGCTTTAATTAATTAAGACATTTTCAACTTCTGTATGTTTCTAATACATGTGAATATTTCAAGAAATTCAAAGCAGTGAACTGAAAAGATGATTAAATATTCAGAAGCTTAATTTCCTTTTTGTTCCATTCCAAGGGCTTGAACCATGTTTGTTTGAGATGTTTGAAGAAACTTCAATCCTCTCTGTGCCTTAGGAGATTTGACACTACCCTAAATTTCATATGGTACATAATATCATTTGGACAAAGAAAAACTCCTCTTTCTTCTTGAAATTCAAAGGTTCATAACTTTTGAAGAGAGATATCAATTATTGTATTAACATGGACAACAAAAGAGTGTCTACAAAAAATTGCTTCAAGAAACTTCATCTGTAATAAAAATTTGTGTAAACTCCTATGGATTAAGGCTCCAGACATAATAGTTGTAAGGCTTACTCTGTTCAAGATGCATCATCCATCTTGGGTCATCCATTAGAATCGGGAGCTGGGCACTACTTAACGATTTCTTACGCAGACGACCAGGTTTAGGAGGTAGCTCGGACCCAGAGCTGAGGCGTTTCCTCTGAGGTGTCTCCACTAAATCTACACATGTCATGGATGAATAATGCATATTAATAGCAGGTAGGTCATGGTCATTCTATCTGAATTATTGTAGTTTAACTATATTAACTTGGCAAAAGGTTCCCTTTATTCACATTCTAACTAATCAAAGTCCTAACTGGTCAAACACAATACTTAAACCTTTCCTAACATCCAATCACCACCCAATCCCCAACTCTATATCAATTACAACATATAACATGAAGAAAACATCCCATCACCCACCTGCCTCATCAAAAGACTCAAAGAAGGAAGAGACGGAAGCAGAACGTGCACTATTTTTCAGGAGAGTCTCCACGAGCAAAGGTGACTTCCTCCCATCCGGAACCGGGGAGCGTCTCCCATCAGGTACCAGGGAGCGCCTCCCATCCTGCCCCTGTGAAGACTGAAGCTCCGGAGCAGCGAGCCTCCCGAAGGAATGAGATGGCTGACCTCTCCAGCACTCTGCTAGCTCATCGTCTGTATCGCTGGTAGCGGCTGTGGCACCAACAGGAATACTAAGGGGACGGCGACGGGGTTCAGGAGTGGAGGTGCTCCATGGCTTCAGAGTGGCGGTGCTGCCACCTTGATCGCTGTCTGAGAGGTAGAGAGAAATGGGTATTATTATACTGTATCTTGTTATCATCTGATATGCATAAAGTAATCACATTAATTATGACGTAAAAACATACCTCAATTTTACCCCATAGATTAATTTTTCCTCATATGAATAAATATACAAGCCACCATAAACATAAAATTGTGATGTTAAGTTTAATGTTAAGTACAATATTGACATACCGGTATATAAAATGTAACGATATAGAAGTTTGCTAGACTACATGTACATGTACGTAATATTACATCTGCTTTTAGATATCTCAGCAATCAAAACAAACGTGTAAAATGGTATGTGATAAAGGTAATGTGTAAGTACTAAACCCTTTGTACATGTAATTTGAAATGCAATGTGATTTGAAATTTTCTTTGAATTATATATCTAAGAATAAAATTGAAGAAAAAAATCCAGAAGTGGTCAGGGAATCAGAAAAATATATTTTTAAGGAGCAGTATCACAAAATAAACTGATTCATTGACAATGACTAGTAAAAAAATACATTTGTTAATATAACAGAAAAGAGATATAGGATATATATATATATATATATGAGTACCTTCAAGTATTTGTGTTGAGAGAAGACCTTCAGGGAGAGATACAGCAGTACAATCTGCGCTGGCTATTTTAGATGAATGCATTTAGGGAGAAGGAGAAGGCAATCAGTGAAAGAGGGATGGTCAGAGAAACAATGGTTGCCTCTATAAATATACTTTAGGCATAAATAATAGCTGTATTAAATACCATGGTGAAATGTTTAATTTCATGAACAGGTACATTTAGGAATAGATTAGCCTATTATGCATGCTACATGTACATGTAAGTGCAACACTTTATGTTACAGAAAATATTTCAAGAAAAGACAGAAGTATTATAACAAAGATACAATATTAGATATATTAAGAAAAAAGTTAGAAACATACATGTATGGACAGAAAAGATTCAAGGTTAATATATGCAGAGGAGATGTGGATTTTGTGTGCCATATACAGAAAGACTTTATAATATT
Source organism: Heliocidaris erythrogramma (assembly GCA_025617745.1). Lineage (NCBI taxonomy): Eukaryota > Metazoa > Echinodermata > Echinoidea > Camarodonta > Echinometridae > Heliocidaris > Heliocidaris erythrogramma. Next base: position 17,196,625 of record CM046853.1, on the reverse strand, counting down.
TGTAAATAGCATTTTTTTAAAGATCCTACACTTCCATATCAAGATTTTCATCTGCCTTTAGAGTCATGTGTAGGTAAAATATTCAACTACATAGCCATCAATATTATTTCAATACAATATATTCTGGAAAACTCTCTTGATTTTCCTCTTAGCACATCATTTCGGCATCTTGAACAACAAAGTGTTTTTCCCTCAGCTGCTATGATCAAACTATTAACAAACTTTATATTCCAGATATCTTATACATGTACCTAAAAGCATCTAAAACTATTATGAATCCTTAATAATACCATGAATACTATGAAGCCAATTATTTATGGAAAGCACTGTTTTTCCTTACACCACAACCTAGCACAACTAGACGATTGCAGATTAACATAATAAATAAGTATGACCTATCACTGTATATAATTGATGTGAAGTGACTAAGTATTAAATAGTACAATGCTATATCTTATGATCTACAGATCATGTTTTAGCACCGTACCTCGACGAAGAAAACCTTGTAATTTTGCAGATTCTGCATCCAACCTTGGTGGATTAATGTCACTTGCTGAGATATGAAAACATACATACACAATCACAAAAACATGCTCCACATATATATATATATATACATGTATTAATAGCCAGTGCCCAGAAGCATTAGGGGAGAAACAACAAAACACAACTGCATGAAATTGGTTTTGAAAATAATGATTTAAATTTCGGTTGCAATTTATGGCAAGAGGAAAATTTTGTTCCTAGTTGTTTGCAAAAGTATGAGATAAGAAATTATAAAAATGGGTAGAAATACACCTTAGAATTTGCACCATTTTAAAGAATGATGAAGAAGACTTAAATGACATAAAAAACTTTTTTTTTTCAATAATTTTTCGCTTTTAATATAGAAAAGATTGAAACAGATGCATTCTCAAAGATTTATGATTCACTCTTTATCTAATTAAGAAAACAAAAGATTTTTATTAAAGTACAACAAAGAAACATGAATGTTTCATTCACATTAAATAGTAATCATGTGTAATGCTTAACTTTTGCACAAGAAGAAGAAAACAATTTTTTATAATCTCACAGGCTAAATACACCCTAAGCTTTCAAATAAATAATGCTGAGATGGATGCAAATACTGTATTTAAACAGCGTTACCTCTCCTCTCGTATAAACTCGGTTCTGAGATCTCAATCATAGAGTTTGGTCTGGACCTGGCTGCCGAAATGATTACTAATTGATAAGAAGGGGTGAAAAGCTTTTACTATGGTGAGTGAGAGAAACATCATCTGTTCTTCTATGTGCATCTTGGTAAACATGATAAACTGTGGAACAAGAGTGCTCTACTATACACATATATAAATAAGACATTTCCAGAGAAACTACAAATAAAGCCAATTCAAAGTGATTTTACATAAAGTTACACAAGCTAAGGAAGTTAATTCACACAAGCTTCAGGAATTCATTGGTTAATATGAATTAAGGTGTCATCGGTTTATATGTATTTTACCAGTCATCAAACAAGGGTGATTGTAAGGATTGAAGCAAACATTAGGAACAAGATTGGTTGTGTCATTTACAAAATATAACAAAGATGTCATCGTAAGGAACTAATTCCATGTTAGTTTCCTGAGATACATATACACCTGTATGTTACAATTCATTAGAAGGCAGTCGGAGTGAAAAAAATAAATATTTCAAACATTGGTTAAAGATTGTGCATATAAATCATTAATGTGACCCAAAGGAAGCAATTCCAGATTGTTTACAAAGTTTTGTGCAGGAAGTTTACCAAACATTCAAATTAAGGGGGGGGAGGGATAATAAAGGACATGATTGAAATATTGGGTTACCAGAGGGAGGGGGCTGTTGCAGTTCACTCTGTATCCTCCTGACTGGGGTAGGTGGGGTGCGAGGCCCTCCAGGGCTGGGTGGTGGAGGTAGCGAAGAGGTTGATAGCGTCCACTTGAGCATCTTTGTGAATTCATGATTCTTGGCAAGCTTTTCCTGCATCATGAGCCGCTGCTGTCTGGTTTCTTTCTTCATCAGGATCTTACAAGCAATGGCTGAGCTGTTACCACTGTCAGTCTCACTCATACCAGAAACTACAAGCAAAAAATAATGAAAAAAAAACATATAAAATAGTCTAGATAGAGATACATGACTTTGTACAGAGGATGTAGTATAATTAATCTGCCAATGATTACAATTATATCTGTTTGATTAGTAAACATAGCAAAGGTATAGGTACATGTATAATGACATTAGAACAAACATACCATAATTTAAGTATGCACCTTTACACAGTCAAGTCCTTGTATGTTTTGAAATGAATTACACTGTATTGCCTCTAATATTGAAATGATTATCAAATGCTGAGTGGTAAATTATTTCAAAGAGCTAGAAACTATCATGTAAAAGTAATCTACACATAAAAATCAAAGAGGATTTGATTGATTTCAAATTCAAAAAGGCATTCTTATTATGAAGCATATTTATAGGAATGAAGATTTTTTGACGTAATCTCACGATTTGGACTGTCAGGATCTGGTGGTTCTTCATCAAGGAAGACTTTGTAGAGCCACTCTGGATTTAATCTGGCTAGTCCAAGGCTACTCCACGTTAATGAACCAGCTAGATTGACAATAAAACAAGGCATTAGCGATAATGTGTCTCGCCACATGCGGTAACTAGAAATATCGTGATCTCTCTTGCCATGCAACAGGTCCCCCAAGTGCATAAATCTGCATAAGTTATGCTTGCATATATCTACATTACTGTTTGGAAAGTGACGTTTACAAAGTTATGTCATAAAAGAGTCTTGCGGGTAAACTATAATGTTTGACCTGAAATGACCTTTGACCTTACCATGTGACCTCTGATGGCAGCATAACATGCAGGTCCCCCAAGTGCTTCTAAAACCAACTGTCATAAGAGAGTCTTGCGGGTAAACTATGTTTGACCTGAAATGACCTTTGACCTTATCATGTGACCTCCAACGGCACCATAACATGCAGGTCCCCTCAGTGCATCTACAACCCAAGTTTGGTTGAAAAGTGAGTGACGGTTGCAAAGTTATCTGTCATAAGAGAGTCTTGCAGGTAAACTTTAAAGTTTGACCTGAAATGACCTTTGACCTTATCATGTGACCTCCAACGGCACCATAACATGCAGGTCCCCTCAGTGCATCTACAACCCAAGTTTGGTTGAAAAGTGAGTGACGGTTGCAAAGTTATCTGTCATAAGAGAGTCTTGCAGGTAAACTTTAACGTTTGACCTGAAATGACCTTTGACCTTATCATGTGACCTCCAACGGCACCATAACATGCAGGTCCCCTTAGTGCATCTACAACCCAAGTTTGGTTGAAAAGTGATTGACGGTTGCAAAGTTATCTGTCATAAGAGAGTCTTGCAGGTAAACTTTAACGTATGACCTTTGACCCTATCATGTGACCTCCAACGGCACCATAACATGCAGGTCCCCTCAGTGCATCTACAACCCAAGTTTGGTTGAAAAGTGAGTGATGGTTGCAAAGTTATCTGTCATAAGGTCTTGCAGGTAAACTTTAACGTATGACCTTTGACCTTATCATGTGACCTCCAACGGCACCATAACATGCAGGTCCCCTCAGTGCATCTACAACCCAAGTTTGGTTGAAAAGTGAGTGATGGTTGCAAAGTTATCTGTCATAAGAAGGTCTTGCAGGTAAACTTTAACGTATGACCTTTGACCTTATCATGTGACCTCCAACGGCACCATAACATGCAGGTCCCCTCAGTGCATCTACAACCCAAGTTTGGTTGAAAAGTGAGTGATGGTTGCAAAGTTATCTGTCATAAGAAGGTCTTGCAGGTAAACTTTAACGTATGACCTTTGACCTTATCATGTGACCTCCAACGGCACCATAACATGCAGGTCCCCTCAGTGCATCTACAACCCAAGTTTGGTTGAAAAGTGAGTGAAGGTTGCAAAGTTATCTGTCATAAGAGAGTCTTGCAGGTAAACTTTAACGTTTGACCTGAAATGACCTTTGACCTTATCATGTGACCTCCAACGGCACCATAACATGCAGGTCCCCTCAGTGCATCTACAACCCAAGTTTGGTTGAAAAGTGAGTGACGGTTGCAAAGTTATCTGTCAGAGAGTCTTGCAGGTAAACTTTAACGTTTGACCTGAAATGACCTTTGACCTTATCATGTGACCTCCAACGGCACCATAACATGCAGGTCCCCTCAGTGCATCTACAACCCAAGTTTGGTTGAAAAGTGACTGACGGTTGCAAAGTTATCTGTCATAACGTTTGTGACGGACGGACGGACGGAATTTGGATCCCTTAGTCTCGCCTTCACCTCCGGTGGGCGAGACAAAAAGGACAAACATACAATGCAATGTGACAATTGGTTCTTTCTATTTCACAGCAATATTCTTTGACAGTCCAAGGACTATTGTTGCATTCTCACTAGTCCATGACTACTCCAGGTCAATGTACCAGCTAGAAAGAAAACATGAAAAAGGTCAACATATGAGGGATTTATTGAGCAGGAAAGTTCTTAGTGACAACCCTACCAGAAAGAACAGTGTCCCACAGTATGTTCATGGTGTGAACACAGTGTAAAAATGTCTTCACACTGTTAAATTCAAGTGTTTTAACATTGTGAATCACATCTTGACATTGTGATTGAGTAAATTCACGCTGTGAAATGGAATATCACTATGTGAACACTCTGTGGTAAGCCACACTGTGAAGGTGTCCACAGTGTGAAATCATCTTTACACTGTTAATTTCAAGGGTTTTAAGATTGTGAGTCACATCTTCAGAGTCGACGATGTGAAAATGCTGTGAACACACTGTGAACACTGTGTTCTTTCCGGCAGGTAACAGTCTGTAGAGTAGGAGAAATGCATCTCACATTAGGATTTGGGGGCTATTAAATAATATTCTTCCCTGAAGTGTGTTTTATTTTTAAATACATTTTCAGATAAATGTTATAGATTTCTCCTTATTTTCCTTTATAGAGTTTTATCTGAAATTATGTAAAAACCTATCATGATAGAACCTTTACCTAGAGCCATAATAGCAAGAGAAAAAAGAAATACAATACTTGTACATGTACAGTCAGAATAAAATCAATCATATTAAATTTCAATATCCTATATCTTCCAAACCTCTGCAGACTGAGATTAAAATTAAAAGTATCTGAAAAGAAAAGAGAATTCATACCTTGTTTATCATATCCCATCTGATAGAGGAGCAGGCCAATGATGTGATGATGTTTCAACTTTAAGCTCAAGCTGAGGGGTGTGTGCAAGTCACTGATTCCCTGTGAAATTAGAGGAATCCATTACATAGTATCACCTCCTGTGACATTGGAAGCATCCATGATATGGTTATCATTTCAAAATGTTAAAAACAAATGCGTAATTTCAACATTAAATATCGGAGTATACCATTTACACGTAGTGTCAATGCTAATGTACCACTTTTACTTTGAAAAGAGAAATCTGAACAGTAATGGGTTTTCTTTGGACATTCCTGTAGAGAAGTCTATATCCTAATTTTTAATTCTTGATATTCGCTCCATGTTTGTTGCTTTGGATAAACCTAATAGGTGAAACCACTTTTTTAAGCTTTGAAGGAATCAATTCCGGTACTTTAACCCACTTTTTCATTTACAAAGGAAAACAAAAACATATTACCTTATCATCTGAAAAATCAGTTCAAATTTCTCCATCATTCATATGGGATTAATTATCAATTTTTTCTTGATAAATCTGACAGAAAACACAAGTTCACTTGATAGAGGATTTTTCAAATTAAACATACATTACAGTATTAAAAACATCTCACACCCTTGCATAATTAAGTAAAGAATGTAATACCTGTTTGAGCAGTTGTTTGACCATGTATACATTGTTGTTCTCACAAGCGAAGCACATAGGTGTCTCATAGCCCTCTCCAGCATTCACATCAGCACCTAGCTCAACTAGAACTTCTACTCCCTACAAACATAAAGCAGTTATTGACCATGTCAATTGACTGCCAACTCTCTTTACATGGGAACAGGTCATATTTTGCTACTTCTCTGCCTTGTTTTACAAATTCAATTGCTATGTAAGATGTGAAAACATATACCAAGCTTATGTATTAAAGGCAAATGGCTTTGTTATTTCTGATCTACAAATAGATGTTAAAGTAGCTATTCAAAGAAAATCACAAATATGGCAATTAATGTATCACTAGAAACTGGGAAGCTTACAGATGGCAATCGTATAAGTTTTATGTCAACTGCGTATCTGATGATTATAAAAACAACACAAATAAAAGCTCTTCTCAGCATCTGGAATATCCGAGGATTCGCCAGAAATATAGCGATGTTTTGATGTCGTCACACTCGGGATCGATCCTGCTTAAGCAGACGACGTCCTATAATGAATGAACGTTATTGCAATGCAATTATTTATCAAATTATAAAGAGTTTGGTGTATTTAAACATGACCTTATTTCACACCATTATAAAGGGAAAGTGAAACTGATTCTGATAGCTAAAACCGTTTGATTGTAAATACACAGGAGAAGGGTCAATGATCAATGAAATAAACCCCACTTTCAAATTGAAAAGCCCTCCGAATAATAGCAGGATGGTATTCGTTCCCTCTTGAAACGCCAAACATGCCCCGGTGCAAGCAGCTGAAAATACAATGCCGTCTTATTTTGTTTACAAGTGACTGATTCCTTTATTTTTTTAACGCTGCATTTTTCATCAAAATAATACCATACACGAAGTTAAGAGTGAGGCAACAGACTAACATTAAGACTGACGCTAGTGAAGGAAGAGAAATAAGAGAAGAGGAGATGACAAAATAGGCTCTGAAAAATGTGTAAGATGTTATGGGACATCGTCTGCTTAGACAGGACTGGTCCATGGTGTGTCGTCACATATCTCAGCAGCGTTCGAGGAGCTCTTCAGCTGCTATATCGGGGGCTGTATTTTACCGTTTTATAATTGATAATAATCATTACTTCAAATGTTTCCAAGCGTTGAATTTGGATAACCTTGTTTAATTTATGCCATCTATGCAATAATAAGTATTAAGCCAATATTTAAAATCATTAAAGTTCTACTTTAATGAAAAAAAAAACCCAAATCAGCTCTTCAAAGTGAAGCACAATCAGTATTTTCCCCCTTTCTTGAATTTCCAGTAGAGTTCAGTTGCATACACAAAGAATTTAATCAGAATAATAAGCAGAATACTAACTTTCAGAGTTATTTTATAATTTACTGCATTGTATTTAATAATTCACAATTTTTTCATTTTTTAAAATCTTGCTTACTTTCATGAGGTTTTTCTTGCAAGCCCATAGCAGCATCTGATCTGTAAACTCCCACCTACAGCAGAGAATATAGAGACACTCACAAACCAGGTTTACTAGAGCTGTAGAGAAAAATAGTAGAAGACAGAGACAATCAAATAATACAAGCGTTGGATCAATAAAGCCCTTTCCCCAAGGATACATATTATGAAAACCATAATCACCTTAGCATAAGATCAGAAAAAGAGATTCATGAAAGTAGAAACAGAAAAAAATGAGTCAAACAAATAGAAATCAAAAAGAAAAAAAGAAGAAAATAAATCATACTAGCACACAAATACTGATACAATTTTATTAAGCAAAAGTCACTTAAATATTCAGTTGCCCATTCCCATTTTTGTAAAGAATGTGGAAAGCAAATAAAAAAATTTGCCTTATAGACAACATTCTTACTGTAATCAATTTGTTGATCCCATTTAACATTCCATTTGTTGGTATACTTCTCAATCACTCTCCTTTGTAACTTTTAATCTCATTCCTTTTCTGTTTGTAATTTATCTGATCGAGTTCACTTGATGTCAAACTTTCAGACTATATATAACCAGTTCATGCTCACTTATGTCTTAGTTCCTGAAGATGATCTGAAATAAATGGTCGAAAATTTGAAACCCATGATGAATCTGATCAGAGTGTTTTTTTCTGGCATTATAGACTACAATGTTAATCTTTGAGTAAGATTTCCCTAAGTGGATGAAATAGGATGGCGGGTTCAGACCACTGAATCAAATGTGTAATAATGATGTTAACTACATCAATGCTTACTGTCATCATCTTTGTATGCTTCTAGGATGTGAAAGAGTTCTTCATGGGCATTGTAGTTGACAAGTGTCTTTGTAACTTCCTGCGAGATGTCAGCAAGGAACTGCATGGCAACACAACTCTGCAGAAGCAAACAAACAATGATACAACATGAAAGAGTACTACATGCAATTTGGTTTAAAAGAAGTTTCCAGTATGGTAACTGATATTGATAATGTGACTGTAATCAATGTAACTAACTACTTAGACAGCAAACATACTTAAAGAAAAGCAACTAGTGTACCTAAACCCTTGTGTCCTCTCTGAAGGAATTCATCATTAAGAAATAAAGAATAACCCAAGCTCACTAGTACACTGATTTATTCTGAACTGAAGTTATTTTTAGTAACGAAACCACTGCTCTAGATCTACTCGTGAACCATTTTGAGATGGCTCAATCTTATGATGATATGCTTTCAGTGGCATTTCAAACTGCCTGAAATACACATGCACCTACATGTATGCTTCCTAGCCTAGATCTAATGGTTTCTAAAGTTACACTTTGCCTGATACATATTTCACATTTCGTTCTCGATGGGTTGGAATGTTTAATATATTTTTCATATACCATGCATAAATGGCTTTTTATAAGCTTATATGTGATACAAAATGACTGGTATGTTCTTGAAAGACAAGTCATCTGTTAAGAGTTAAAAGGACATTAAGTTAGTGTTACATGATACAAGTTAATGGCCTTCTGGCTCTCTGCAGAGAAAATGCTTAAGAGCCAACTACATGTACCTATCTGTAGATAGAGTCATGTCTTACCTCTGCCAGAATAGAAGGTGCCTTTCTGAACTTCTTCATGGAGCTGATGATGGCTCTGGCAATCTTCTCAGCTAGTCTGTCATCACAGATAGACTTCTTCTTGTTAACAACCGTCTGCAGAAGAATGGTGCCATTCTCTTGAATAGCTATGCATAAAATCATAAAATTATTTTTAAAAAATTGAGACTTCTTGTTTCTTCTACCTATGATAAAGTACATGATAGATTTGAAATGATAATTACAAATTCTAGGTAGAAATTGTGTCAGACATTATGAGATAATCAAGAAACTTTGTATTAAAGGGAAAAATGTGGCCATATTCACATGTTGTTATTTCCAAAATATTCCTAAATACTACATTTGATGACAGCAGAATAATTTCTGCTTGTTTATTAATAAAACACATACTCGAACATTCAGTTATTTAGACCGTAATATACACTTCAATTTGTCATTGGATTTTATTAAATACACAATTATGTTGCCTTCAGCTCTTTGGAATTGAAGTAGGAAAACATTTGATTGTATCCAAATTATGTTTTTAATAACTTTTTTTTCAACCTACATGTATCCTGAGGACTAAAATAAGAGTAAAACTAATATCTTTGATTCACCTTCAATTTGACTGTATTTCTCCATCAATTCTACTGTGAGTGACAAGATTCCAGCTTCAACAAGAATGTCAATCATTCCCTCTGAAAATTTGTGAAAATAAACACTGTGGTTAATGTGTGGAAAATAGAATCAAGGTGGATTAAACACTAAATATGTTACAGTACAGCTCATGATGTGGTTGCAAAACCACATGTGTAGCTACATGTGTGTGTATGGTAAAATGAATAGTAAAGAAGGATAAGAATAAACAGAACAAGTGATGACAACAAATCTAACCAACCAATATCTAATCACAATAATATCAAAATATGAATAAAATGAAATAATCGAAATTCTTAAATTCATCAGAATTCATTTTATTATTAAAGTTATTACATTATAAAAGTGTACTCTAAGATCAGAACTCATTCAAAATCATGCTAAAGACAATTCCAATGACAGCGTTAAATTGTTCGTAATCTTTCATATACAACTTCGCAAGATTTTAATAATTTTTACGTAAGTTCGAACGTTTACCTGCTGATGATAAGACTACCATAGTTTCTAGGAAGAGTTCCTGGATGTTGGGATCATCTTGGTATTCTTCCATTCCTTGTAGAATGACCTCATGGATGCCTTCTACCATGCATTGATGCTTCACAACATCTACATCATAAAAAGAAGAAGTTATACTAATTCCAATCTATTCTGCACTGAATATATACTTTATACAGCATACACTACTGTATAATTATGTTTAATATCAGTACACATACGAAAAACTATAATTCTGAGCTCCTTAGAAATAGTTCCATAATAAGAATTTGGTCTTTACAGACATGTACCAACCACGGGGGAGTTTCATCAAGTGTCTTGTCGGTGATTTTTACTGACAAATTTGCTCTCAGCCAATCAGACGCAAGGATTTCAGTAGCTTATATCAGTTATTATAACCTGTCATTGATAACAAGTTTTATGAAACAGGGCCCAGACCTGATTATGTACATCTTTAATGACATCACCCAAGAGATGCAACTTGGATTCAAACCCAGGTCAGTTTATAGGCAGACCAGATAGCTGACTACTAGACCAACATGCATTTCCTGCACAACTCACATGCAAAGAAAGGAAAACTCATTTTCATTGCAAGCAATATGCATTGGGCCTAGGTCCACAAACTTGTCTGGGTTGAAGGAGTGAAGTGATTATTTGCCTTACTTTTCATTTCAGTGCTATCCAAAATATCTTTTACAAACCTTAAGTTACTTTCTTTTTTACACTGAAAGGTCTTTGTTAATAATTCAATCAATGGGTTATCAATGGTAAATACAGTGGTTCAGAAGACATCGTAAGTAAATAACTAAGAGTGAAACTTTATAAGATGAATTGTTTATTAAAGGGATTTGGTAACTTTGTGGAGGCTTGATTTAATAAATTGTTGAAGTTTGATATCTGTCTTGTATAATAATGTTCAGAAGGATAAATAAATAGCCAGGCATATAAAGGTTTTCGAATATATAATGCTATTATTGAGATATCTATGACTGAATTCTCCCATTTACGAAAGCGTACGGCCATACGCTTTAGTCTAACACTGAGTCTACGGGGGAAAATGAGTCTGGCATTCCGGTCACTTGCATATGTTTACTTTTTAGAAGCACATGATGATTTTGAAGTTCTTTTTTTTCCCCCTTGGCTTCATTTTTACACCATATTGCATACACTGATAGCATGTAAGGCCAGGCAGCTCAGATTTTATCAAGCCTCTACAAAGTTACCAAATCACTTTAAAAGTAATAAATAATATTTGGAACTGACCCATATCAGCAAGACATGTGATGGCATTGACTATATCCAAGAGAATGTCAACATCCCCAGAGCAGCCTCTGACAGCCTCAAAGAGAAGAGTGTGGATACCGGCTTCAGTGACACCTAGCTTGTTGTTTTCATGAATTGAGTCATCTCGGTCCTCTCTGGGTATGAAGCGAAGAAATGTTGATATTTAATATTCATATCATAGTTATTTTCAACATATTATCGATGACCTGCAAAAGCAACATGCCAGCATCATCAATATAACATCATAATCATTATATCGACAATATCCCAAACTAAAAAATTCACATTAAAGATTTATATACCAATATCATCAACTATTTCTATAATTTGAAAAAATTAACTTTTACACTAAAAGAATGAATATTCCTTAAAGATATGTATTGTTGACTGTTTTCTCAAGACATAACCCTACCATCTAGATAAAATTCTAGTGAACTAAAGAGGGTAATCTCATGGATTACTAATCAAATAGATTTCTTATTTCAATTCAAGGTATTGCAATGCTTCAAGCTTTAAGCTCATATTGCCATACCTATGCATGTCATTACATTATCTATATATTGCACCTGTATTATGATCATATTTGCTTTTTAATTCTGTTATTGTTTACTCATACTTATTCTCATTTTTGTCATAATGATCATACTATGCAATGCCATGTACCATGCAGAAATAAATAAATAAATTCTTGCACCACGAGATGAACAGAATGAATACACATCTAATGTTCCCTTATCAATGGACTTCCATATTAACTTTATGACTAATATAGCTATTCTTAACTTATGCTTTTGTACATGGTGAGGAAATTGGAAAAATTACATTCCTTTATTCTGTATTATATGAATTTAGTATTTCATACTTCATACATAACCACAAAAATGGGAAATCAGGGCCTATGTCCATATTTATGCCCCACCGTATAAAAATCTCCTTCATACTTTCAATCTCAACAGTAATATTTATTTCAAGACAGAATGCAATATTTCTATGATGATTAGCTTACATTGCAAGGCATAGTCCCCTGACAGCTCTACTTGCAGCAGCTTGACATTCAGGACTTCTCGAGTAGGTCATCATGCCTGACTTGATATCAATCAAAGCTCCCTTCTCTACAAGACTCCTCTGCATGGTGTCTGAGATAATCATTAAAGGGATATATCACCTTATTGTATAGAAGACGTATTTTGTGATTTCATAATTACAGTGAAACCTGTATCAAAATATGGCTCAAGAGTGACAAAAAAAAGCTTTATCTACAGGTTCCTGTAACAGATATTTCAATGTGAAACACTGCTCAAAAAAAAAATGTGGTCCTTATAAAAGGTGGTCTTTCTATAAAGGTGGTCGCTATTAAGCAGGTTTGACTCTACTGGAATAGATCCATGCTGGTTTGAGAGAAAACAATGTTTAACAAAAAGATACAATTTTCTGAACTAATAAATAGCTTAATATTTTAAAGATTACACTGATGTCATATGACTCATTCTCCCAACATACATGTACAATAAACCTGAAGTTTCACTCATTTGTAACATACTTATATCTGTTTGAAGGGCATCACAAAAATACCACCTAATGTCTGAAATTTAACAATATGGCATGGGCAATAATCACTTTCATACAATTCTCATTAATTCATTTCCAAAGGATTTAGGTGTGCAAATCAACTTGATCTTTTGTATATCGGTAAAAGAAATGGATCAGAGTCCATAATTAAATTTGTTACCTTTTAAAGTGTTTGCTATAATTAAGGTTCATAGTTTGTAAAAGTAATGTTATTGCTATGTAACATCAGAGCTATATTTCTAAGGGTAAAACAGCATCTCTACAAAGCGTATACCATAAAATGTAACTTCATTTGGATTTATTTAGTATATCATAAATCAAATGTAAATCAAATCAAAGAGTGATTACCTGAGTTTTCAGCCAAAGCTTGGATAGCATCACACCCCATCTCAAAGATGATCTTACTGTTCTTAGAATGTAGTCTCAAGCTCATCAATACTGCACTGTCCACAGCCATACTTTCACTGAAATCAAAGTATCATAGATCATGGTCATCATGGATACAAAGTATATGTTTATCTGGCCAGACTTGCAGTGAAATCAAATTATTATAGATGCTAATGGATACAAAGTATATGTTTATCTGGCCAGACTTGCAGTGAAATCAAAGGGCAATCCAACCTTTGTAATAATTAAATAAAGTATAACTTTCCTTTTTGGAGGACCTATAACAATGTGCTATCTACAAAACATTTTGAGTGCTGCCCCGAGGGAAAAGGTGCTCAGGAAACAACCAGAATTTAATGACAAATGGGAAGTTGACTGTGAATAAATCACAATCTATTCACCAAATTGCCAATTTGAGATTCTCATAGATGTAGTGATCTAATTTATCAAACATTCATAACTCTCTTATTCTTTGTCCGATTTCTTTAAAACTTTCCCCAAGAATGTTTCTCTTATTTTTCCACTTTCACAGAAATCAGCTTTGTACAAAGGTTGGGTTCCCCTTTTAATCCGGTATCATAGATCCTCATACTGGCAAAGATATGCTTACTGATTGTTCATTCAATATCTGACTTTAATGATTCAACATATACATGTACCTGACACTGCACATTTGTCTACCTTGAAGCAAAACCTATGAATTCAATAGGTAAATTTTGACAAACTTCCAAAGTTAAGACTTCAATTCCCTTTCTAAAAAAGACATATAGCAGAGACAAAATGCTGCTTTTGTCTTTGTCACTAACATTTCCTACAACATGTGTTGACAGTTTTGGGTGAATATGTTTACATACATATATACATGAAAAAAGAGTATTATTGCCCATGTTGATTCACCAGATGCTTTTTCCTCACAATTCTAAACATCATTTGAGTTTTCACAATGTATTCTATCACCATCTCACCTCTCCTCTGTGATCATTTCCACTAGCATACCTGGCCGATTACTGACCAGTGTAGTGAGAGCCCTTAGAGCATTTTCCTTGGGAGAAAATAAATCCAAATTACTATTGAATACACAGAAAATGTATGAATGTCATATTATCTGCTCATCTCTCTAAAAATAGTTCCTCGAACATTATCAAAGAGGAATAGTACAACACACACAATAATTTTCAGAAAAACCTCTACCGCCTACGGGACATTATCTAAACAAATATGCACAACGATAAGCCAGTTCGTAATTACAATTTGCGTATGTGCAGATAAAGGTCATTTGTACCAAGTATAATTGACCTTTTATGCTTTCATTGTGTACACACCATGATGCGCGCTCCAGACTATGATTTTACATGTTAAAGGGCAATCCAACCTTGGTAATAAGATGATTTGTGTGAAAGCAGAAAAATAAGAAAAACAGGATGGTGAAAGTTTGAAAGTAATCGGACAAGGACTAAGAAAGTTATGGATGTTTGAAAAATGAGATCACTACATCTATGTGAATCTCAAATTGGCAATTTGGTGAGTCGATTGTGACATTTTTGTGGACAACTCTCCCGTTTGTCGTACACAAAAATATCATTAATTTGCGGTTTTCTTCGAGGCACTTTTACCCTCGTGGCAGTACTCAAAATATATTGGAGATAGCATACTGTTATAGGTCCTCATGAAAGAAAAAGATCCTACGGAGTAATACATTTTGAAAAAAGTGACATTTTAGTCATTTTGTGTGTTGGGGCGAATGGGGGAGTTGTCCACAGCTACATCACAGTGACATTACCTATTCGGCCAATTTGAAATTCCCATATGTATAGTGATTACAATTTCAAAAAAGTTCATAACTTTCTTATTGCTTGTCCGATTTCATTCAAACTTTCACCAATCTGCTTCTCTGATTTTTCCTCTTTCTTTCAGAGCAACTTGCTTTTAAGGTTGGATTTCCCTTTAAACAAGTAGCATGTCCATCAAAACAGATGCACGTGCACTTACAATCGGGGTAATTTTAGGGTCTTTTGTACCTTGTACTAATTACAAACTGGCTTATTGTAAATACACATTTTAAGACATGCTAGAACTGGTATGGTTGTCTTTAATACCTTCTACATACATACTTAATCATGCTACAATAACAATTTACAATTACAAGTACAAGTACAATTGCAATTACAATTACATTTAAAATTTATAATTTACAATTTCACTGCATAAGTTTCAAGTATATTGTATTACATCCACAGATAATTTGTAAAAGGCATATCAAGGTCTGAAATATATTCACATGCCAATGAAGCTATTCAAAATCTTAACATCTGTATTTTGTAGTAACAAAATCTTCTTTAGTTTCTATTATTTAAAACTATTAATCTGTTTGAATCTATAATTCATTGTTTGTCTTACAAGGCATGGTGGTGAGTCCTGGTGTTTTGTTAGAGCCATGAAGGTTTCATTCATCCAGTTATCATTCAGCATTCTGTCTAACCACTTTGGTGCTGTGAAGATAGCTTCAGCTATTGGGAAATAGTATGAGCATGAAATAGTAGGGACAAAAAAATTACATTGGGAAAATAGCTGCCACTATTAAATAGATCTTTTAATGGATAGTGAAAATAATTCTGCTCATAGATGCAATGAAGGAATAAAGATAAAAAATGGGATTAAAAAAAAAAAATCAGAAAAATTGGAATGTAGAAATAAACTTTTTATATCACATAACAATTGCAGAGGTCTATTTTCAGTCTAGTTTAGAGAGCATTTACAGCTTTCACAACCATTGTGTAAAAAAAAATGTCAAGTGTACATGTTACCATATAATCACTATTGGCTGTTGATTACATCAATCATACAGACTTCTAGTGGTTGTGAGTACCTCACTGGCAGACTGTTAAAGGGTCTCTGAGGCCCCCCAAAATAATTTGTATACAGTTAGAATGTATAAAATTAACCCCAAATAACTTTACCCGGCATTCTACAGGTTAGCGGTTAAGGAGTTTGAAGTTTGAAATGAATGAAGGATACAACGCAAAATGTTTTTATAGAATTGGAAATTGATTTGTTGCGTAACTTATGGATGATCTACAATTCAAATAAAACAAATGAATGAAGTCATACAATGGAAAATGTTTTAAAGGAATCAAAAATTGATTTGGTGCATAATTTATACAGAATCTACAACCCAAATAAAACAACTAATGAATCATGTATTCAACACAAAACGTTCATGTCGAATATAAAATTGGTTTGGCGCATAAACTATAATCTACTGACCAAATGAAACAACACATAAATTAGAACTAATGCGCAAAATACATATATCGAATCAAAAATTGATGCGGCACTTAACTTAGGGATAATATACAACCAAAATAAATTATGAAATGAATGAAGTATACAACGCAAAATGAATGAAGTATACAACGCAAAATGAATGAAGCATAAAACGCAGAATGTTTTTTATCAAAATGAAAATTATAAGTTAATTGCGTAATTTATAGAGAATCTACAACCCAAATAAAACAACTAATGAATCAAATATTCAACACAAAACATTCATGTCAAATAAAAAATTGGTTTGGCGCATAAACTATAATCTACTGACCAAATGAAACAACACATAAATTAGAAGTAATGGCAAAATACATATATCGAATCGAAAATTGATTCGGCGCTTAACTTAGTGATAATATACAACCATAATAGAACATTAAATGGATGAAGTATACAACGCAAAATGTTTATATCGAATCGGAAGTTGATTTGGCGCGGAACTAATGGATAATATACAACCCAAATAAAACATCAAATGGATGAAGTATACAACGCAAACTGTTTTTATCGAACTGAAAATTCGGTTGGCGTGTAATTTATGGAGAATCTACAACTCAAACAAACCAATGAACAGATGAATCAAGTATTCAGCACAAAACGTTTAAATCGAATAGAGAATTGGTTTGGTGCATACATTACAAAGAATCTACAGACCAAATGAATCAACAAATAAAATAGAACTAAGTCGCAAAAATCATTTATGGAATCGAAAATCGAAAGTGAAGACGTTCCTGAATCGATATATCGTTAAGTGAGCTATCATGATCGAGCGAATAGTCTTTGCTCAAGTCTTATTTATATCAATTTGGGGGGGTATTTTAAAACTCAAATCTCCTGTATGCTGTCACCGTTTAATGTCGTGTTAAGTTTTCTGGGGTTGATTTTGTGTAAGCTACATGTAACTATACACAAATTATTTCTTCAGGCCTCAGGTACCCTTTACGTATGAATCCCATAAGCACCATGTAATAGTTTTAACATCATTCTACTATTCAAGGGTACTTTACATTGCTGATCTAGTTGATACAACATCAGAGTGCCACTGCTTAGTATTTTTAAATAGATGCAAGTAAAAATATGATTTCATTTCTAAAACAAGCCAGAACACACTTTATCGTACAGAAGAGGCAGAAATTTAATATGTATACTTTACTGATATGTCTGAATGAACTTTACTTGCTTGCATCCTTTTTATGCACTGAATAAATCCTTACCTAGCCTGTCCATAACACTGAGGCAGACAGTCAGATAACGAGAATGGTCCGAGAATCTACGTAGGGCATCAATCAGGAGATCGGAAACATCATTCAACACAAACAGTTGCTGGCTGTCCTCTGCGGGTTAAGAGGGGTCAAAGGTCATATGGTGATTGCGTGTATATTCCAAAAGATGAACATAAAGAAAAGAATGAAGCTGATGGGAAACGCAGGAAGAGTAAGTGGAGGAGAAAAGAAGGAATATAATATAGGGAACATAAGGAGTAAATGACGAGGAGGAATAATACAAAAAGATTTGAACATCTTGCAGAGAGGCTTTCTATCATACACAAGTAAAATTTCTGATTTGATTGTAGCACTGCAATTCCACAGTAATCCAAAGGTCAAAAAGTTTATGCAAAGGCATCTCACTGCTTCGGCTTGCATACATTCAAAAGTTAGTTGCACCTTGAAGCTACAAACCAATGGTTGCACCTTGAAGCTACAAACCAATGGTTGCACCTTGAAGCTACAAACCAATGGTTGCACCTTGAAGCTACAAACCAATGGTTGCACCTTGAAGCTACAAACCAATGGTTGCGCCTTGAAGCTACAAACCAATGGTTGCACCTTGAAGCTACAAACCAATGGTTGCACCTTGCCATTAAGAATATCATCTGCCGAGAGCCAGAAGGACATTAATTCTTATACTTTTACTGACTTAACGTCCTTTTAGCTCGCGGCACACTGTGAGTTTGATGATATCATACCTGTTTGAGCCAATGCCTCAATGAGAGCACAGCATGCTGTCTGTAGTCCTACATTATGAGGGAACCTCCTCATGGATGCTATGATGTCCTTATGGGTCTCTTGCAGAAGAACATCATAACACTCCTCTGTAATGTGATCAAAATGAGTTAATTTAAAAGTAATGCAATATAAAGTCAATTCTGAAATGAAATAACTTCAAATACTATCCATCTTTTATTGTTAAAAAAGAGTAAAATGCGCATATGATGAAGACATATTTACGAAATAAACAGTTTAATTCATTCCAGTGTTATTCAAAAATAATGGATCAAAAACTCTTTATCTTTATGAAATGTCTATTATTATTTGCCATTCACATCAAAAGTCTCACAAAACAATCAAATTCATTGAGTTTGGGTTCTAAAGCATGGAGATGGAAAGTTGAATTGGTTGAGTGCAGAAAATAACTATTGAAATAAGCAATCAATATTATTTATTTCTTGTTAAAATCAAGGTGGTATAAAAGTTTGCATGCTGCATTTCAATGACTGCATCTATTATCTTCATGAAATATTTCAAATAGATATTGTTAATTCTAAAAATAGATACAACATCCACAAAAATATCATTGAATACATTGAATATTGTAACTGTACTTTTACACAAATATTAGCTATACAAATCACAGTTTCATGTACATGAAAAAGTATTCAGGCATCTTTTGTTTAGCTGTAAAAAAAAAATGCTTGCTTGCCTGGCATGGCTAGAACAGCGAGCAACCAGAATGCCTCTTCAAGCACTGCATGATTCTCATAGTGACAGTGGACCGCTGCTGTGATGAATCGGTGCTTGCCCTTGTCAACAAAATTGACCTGAAGGTCACCCTCTGAGGGAAATCACAAAAATAAGAGAAAAAAAGAATGTTCAGCAAACATTATTATTATTATAAGCATTTCACATTTTCTTCTCTGAAGAATCCAGCAGTTCCTTTCAATTCAGAAGGAAATAGAAAGAAGTTTTTTCATCAACACATTTCTTTTATAAATAACATTTCATGAATATCCTGACATGGAATTTAGTGAAAGATACACACTTTATAGCTGATAAGATATTCTACTTTATCATTCAATTCACATGAAAGCAGACTTATGCCATGTAGACTGCATCATATGTTGCATAATTTATACGATTTTCTCCTTTAAACTGGTTATGAGATCATGGCATGGTTATGAACAAGTGGAATATGACGAGATGGAATCACAGCATGGTTCAATGAGTCCAGGGTCGTCATACGTCATATGTAGGGAATAGGGAAAAAGGAAATAAAGTGATAAAGTGAAAGGGTGAGAGAGAGAGAGAGAGAGAGAGAGAGAGAGAGAGAGAGAGAAGGGGGAGTGAATGAGAGAGAGAGCAAATGAAAGAGAAGGGGGTGGTGTAACAAAATTTGGAAATGAAAGATGGATGACATACTGAGAAAGGGAAAGAATAAAAATAAGACAGAGAGATAGATAGAGAGCAAGAGAGAGAGAGAGAGAGAATATGATGCTATAACAGGGAAGAAGCATCCTATGGGACACATCATGGTTCAACAGTCCAGGGTAACCAACGCAATAGTAAATGAATGTTGGGTGGAGTCATAGAAGGAGGAAATAAGGGAGTCATAAAAAGGGCAAGGTGAAATGAGGAGATCAGATTAATTTTTTTACACTGTACAGGAGAACACTCTGACAATAGATAACAAGAAAATATCAATCAAATTTAAAGGTAAAGAGAAGAAATAGTGAACGAATATGCAATATACTTGTATATTTTTTTGAGCTTTATAAAAATGAAAGATAACAAGGAGAAACACATTATGTTTTATCTCTTATTTTCAAATTCCAATCCACCCATAGGTACATGTAGCATGTTCCTACAGGAAAAATAAATGTAGTACTGTTTGTTCCCACAAAGAATAGCCAGTTTTCATGTCCCTGAAAAAGAAAGAGGAACCTGCACTTTAAAATTTGTTCTGAATGGAAGATAAAATACTGTTCCAAAGTCTAAGACCACCTTATAAGAAAATAGACAATTACAAAGACCCTCAAGAAAATTTACCCTCTACAACAATCACACCAGACAACCCCCCCCCCCCCCCCCCCCCTCCCCACCCCATCCCCACCACCACCAACCCCTAAGAAATTTGCAAAATCACCCTAGGCATATCTTGAAAAATGTGTCCAGTTGTACATGTAATTGTCCGACAAGAGTCATCGTCATATGGGTAGGCCTTGTCATCCTGGGGTTGTTATCAGAATGTAATGTTCTTGGTGGGTTAAATGTCCATAGGTGGGGGTAATTAACATTTGTCATTAGAGGTGATTGCATGGAAGTAGTTGCACCAGAGGGATGATTTCTTGGCATCAAGATCATCGGGGGTGGGGGGTCATTTTGTGAGACTAGTCAGACAAAGAGAGTTATAGTCAAAAAAATCTTTCATATTATAGACTTTTATTTCAAATTTCTGTTGTTTGCCGGAGGCTTTTGAACAATTATTCCCAGGTACTTTACACTCAAATGAACAAAGTATCAAGAATTAAGCCGCCCTTGAAAATTCATTCAATACAATTATTATTTACGAAAGAGGGTAATGATAAAATCAGACTGAGCAGGAAGTGGTGCAGAAGAAAATGTGTTAATTGCCGTGAGACCGTAGGTGGCTGCATGACATTGTTCTCAAATTGTAAGTCCACAAACCTAAATATATCAACTCAACAGCAGAATTAACACAACAAATGAAACTCATACACCACTGACCTTTATTATATGATCTAATATATACGTAGGACAAACATATCAATGCACAATGTACAAGTTAATTAAAGTGGACCACATGGATGTCACATGGTCTATCCTTTGAAAGGTAATATCAATGAGATATCTAGCGTTTAACCCGTTCGGTACGATATGATTTGGTATAACACACAGTTTCCATTGACGGCAGCCAGAGTTATCTTGGGCTTACTATTCATCAAGTTAATGAACTGATCTACAATCAGGGTCACTTTGGGTCAAAATTGTTAAACCTATTGCAAGAAGTCTTCCCTAATACTTTGCATAGTGACTACTGTGTACATTGAGCATATATTTCTAGGACAATGTTCATAATTACATACATGTGCATGTATTCTTTTTAACATATGACCGTATAAATGATTATGAGGCTATCATATCTCATACAAAACGTCACAAATCAACTCCAAATGATGTTCGACTTTGCTCATGGAATCAGGAATTCTGACTATGATTAATCATGGTTTTATGCATGATGGTCCAAATGAATACAATACTCCCATTTACTTACCATCTGTAAGTAACTGCTTGAGGGCATTGCAAGCATTCTTCTGGACTGGAGCATCTTCTGGGAAGAGTTTCATGGCTTCCAATATCACCTCTATCACATCCTCTTCCAACATGGCGATGCAAGTGTCTTCTGTGAATTCATGACAAATATCAAGAAGCAGTCTATTGTATGCCAAAATTTAATATTGTCAATCACAAGGTTCCCCCCAAAATACATGTACAATGTATACAATTTTTCAACAATGTGCGAATTCAGAAAAAAATCAATTCCCTGTTGATGGAAATCATGTTAGGATGATGTAAGAATATATCATAATATGATATGTGCTAAAAAGTAAGAACGCATTATTAATATTCATTATTAAGAGGTAATTGTAAGATCATAATGGCCTTTATTTTTGTAACATCTACATAAATATACATTTATAAGAAGACTTTGTGCCATCATGATATTATACTAAGAATTATAATTTGCTTTGTAATCTAGTCACTTATTACGACTAGGAAATTCTAGTTGCTTTGAACTAACCTGACATGGCTAAGAAGGCAATGGTCTTCATCGCTGAAGCTTGAACCTTGGCGTCATCCTTATGCTGGCCCATGATCTCTAGCACTTGACTACATATTGGAGAGAGAAGGAGAGAAATAGAGGGAGTGAGAAAGAGAGAGAGAGAAAGAGAGGAGCAAGAAAGAGAAGAAAGAGAGAGAGAGGGGGGAGAAAAGGAAGAGGGAGAAGGTGAAAAGGAGATACAGAGAGAGTGAGAGAGAGAGAGAGAATGAGAGAGAATGAGACAAAAGAAGAAAAAGAGGAGAGACAACTCATGAAATATCACAACCATAATATAGGGCGCAATTTAAATTCATGGTGCAATTTAAATTCATGGTGAATCGGAACAAAATTTGGTAGTGCATTTGTTTATTTTCCCTGGAATGATGAATCAAGGAAATGAAAAGGGTCTGCATCATTCCTGGGGTGAAAAACTAAAGGTCAGGAAAACTTTTCCATATTTTGTTCCTAATACAGTGCTGTTAAATTGACCACACAAGAAAATGTTGAACAATGTACATCCTGAATTTAAACAACATAATGTTGTTTTACCAATTTACATAATATTCTTTTATTAGTTTATGGGATTTCCCAAAAACAAATAGATAAAAGTTACTTCTGATTATGAAATGCATGTACCTTAAATCTACAAACATTGAATAACCATTACAGGAACTTTAATAAGGAAATGAAGGAAACCACAGGGGTATATGAATTGGTTCAAGGTAGGCATGTTTCATTTGTTCAGGAATGTACATGTATATAATTTCCTTCCTTGTGGTATTCCCATGAAGACAGAAAAGTAAAAAGTGGAAGTATTACAGCTTTTTTTTAGAAACAAAAATTGGGACAGGCAGGAGCAACCGAATGCAACATTTTATTTTTTTTTTTAAATCCAAATCTGCAACTTATGCAGAAGGCTATAAAGGCCTGGTCCAAGCAACCAGATAATGATATATAAGTAGTGTAAAAGATGTTACACTTTTCTTGTGGCATATTTCTTTCTACAAGTCATTGTCTGATCATTCTTTTCATAGCCTTATTCTATGACAAAAATATCAGTTTCTCAAATGCGAAAAAATTTATGGACCCTTCATCACTCAATGAAGAGAAGAAATCTATGAATGTGAAGGGGAAAAAAACCTGCATTCCTCAATTTACATGCATGTTGAAAGTTTCAGTGTTCACATGAATAGCATATAAACGTCCATAGTATAAAAGGTCCCGGAAGACCTAGGAAGACATGGCATGAGAATGTTCACGTAGACAGGAAGACATGGTGCATGTCTTGCACAGACCCTATGGACAGAGAAGCATGGAGGAGAGGAATACGCGTCAACATGAACCGTCCAACTCCGAGTACGGAAAGCGTGACGTTAAACCAGGGTAGTGAGTGAGTGTGAGTGAGCAAAGCCATAAATAAATCTACAAAACTTTATAAGAGACAGGAACTATAAATTTCTGAAGCAGTTTCCTTTATTGTGTTTCTGTAGACAGGTGATAACACAATCAATGTTACCGTTTATAGTGTGAACATGTATTCAAAGACTCTCAATAGCACATTAATTAAGCAATAAAATGCAGTTTAAAGAATTTTTTTTCCCTTTGGAGAACCCAAGCAAATGTTCATCATGAAACACAAATAATGCAAAGAATAATTTAACCAAAAAATGCATTAGAAATATATTACAACACTAAAAAGTAAAAATTTCAAATATTCTTCTGATATAGGTTACAATGTATCTTAAATTATGTTTTATAAGAATATGAAATATTTCCAGGATGTAAAAACTGTTCTGTGAATGATCTTATTATACTGTATACATATGCTTAAATAAGTAAAATGAATACCGGTAAATAAATAAATAAACGGACCAAAGACAGCCAAATGTGATTCGGCGATCGGCCTCCATTTGCTGAACAATCCAGCTTGCATACAAAGCTATGCCGACGATCAATTCTCAATTATGTCCCGGGCCAGAAGCGTAGCGCATTTATGCTTTCTGGAAGCCGCCTACATTCAATCGCATGAACCCCTTTTGTGTAGACAAAAGGAGTTTGTCCAAACTTTGCGATTGTTCTGAAATTACGGCGTCTGGGTTCATCAAGTATAATATAGTTGATTTTGAGTAATTTGTTACATACCTGCGTGATAACCTGATGAGTGCAGGTCGAAAAGCTTCGTTATCATGTCTCTTTTTCGTGCCATATTGAAATAAACATCTAAATTTTTGCACTTTTGTAAGGACTTTGCACTCATTAAAAATATGTACACAGCATAATATTATGTGAAGTACCTGTGAATGTTCTTCTTGTGAACCAGATCTTTGAGTTTGTCACTGGCTTGCATCATGATTGCTAGGGCACTACAACCCGCCTGTAGAAAAGGAAAAAAAAAAAAAATACTTAAATCCCTATAAGTTACTAAGTTCAAATTGTAGGATCTTATAAGCAATGAATACCATTTTGTATTATTCTAATAATTCTTCTTAATAATAATTATCCTCAATAATATTTTTCACGAAATGACCTCTGAATTCTCATATAATTCAAACAAACAACATTCAACTGTTTAAACGATGACCCAAGCAAAACTCACCATGTTCTTCAGTATGCTAAATATACACTTTCACTGCAGAAATATGGAATTGTAAGTCCAATAGAAAGCCTTTGGATAGAGCAGGTATATATTGTCTGCATTGTGGGACTCTCTGACTTACCTGCATCAGACATAAAAACAACTTCATCGCTGCCACAATATCAAACCTCTGCCACCTATAAGAAATACTCCAACTTCTTCAACAACAAGGACAATTACAGAAATACATCCATGTATTATTTGATAGCTGCATACATGTATCATAATCCAAACTTGATGGTTGAGGCATCCTCTGTACATCCACAAACAAAGTCAACCAGAAAGAGGATTTATGCAATCTCAATAGACCAACCACTCCACCAATGTGGCACCAATGCACAGGACAGTTGCAGCCACACTGCCACTATGTGCCATATCAAATGGAAGAACAAGTGAAATCTGGTATATTCTGGGAGTAGCCTCTTATGATGATCAGATCCTTAACCTGTCAGTACATAAAATTAAGCTCAATGCTGGAAGCCTTCGTGGCTGGTTGACCATGCATGCTCTCAATTATTAAAAATTTGCAGCTCAGTGAATTAAAGGAGCGAATTGCTACTCATATATGTACATGTATATAAGATATTAAATTTTTGTGTTGATATACTTTGTAGTACTGATTTAGTATAATTTCGATTACTTCTCTGAAAGGTTCAAATGTGAAACTTATAAAAATTTGTATAAACATTTTAACCAATGTGTTATTTTTTATAAAGAAACATTGCACTACAAATCATTTTATAGGTTTTTCATATATATTACAAACAATTTGCGCCAGTACAGAATATCATCTTATCTTTAAGAAAATCATGAACACACTAAAAATGAACTACATTTTTAGAATGTTTAAATTGTTCCCATCAGATGCATGATTAAAATGTTCTTTTTTCCCAAACGAAATAGGAATTATAAAAAAACCAATAAATGACACAAATCACTGGCCATTACCATTTCTGAAATACATACTATAATTATACATGAAACTATACACCGACATCTACTGGGTAGGTTTCATGAATCAAGTAGTTGGAAGTTCAAGAGCACTTCCTTTGTAATACAAGAATACTTCCTTTCATAGTCTGTCTGATGATATTAACATGTGGTTGTAATGGATTTAGGAAAAGACTAGACTAAGTAAGTTTTGGAGTACAATGAAATTTCAGAAAGAAATGAAAAGAATAACTTTTTAAAGCATGTACTTTCTACAAGGAGCATTATTTGTAGCACAATACAGTCTTCTCTTTAACCATAATACCTTACTTTAGTTTTTCAATGCGTTACATGACATTGTGTCTAACTTTATAATTACCGTAGGCATATTTTCCTCCCAATTGCATTCCTACTCCAAACTTTGATGTACGCATCTGAACAAGTTCATCCCTATTGAATAGTAAATTAAATTTTACTGAACAGAACCTCAACACAAATTTCAAAGCATCAGCTTAAGTTTCTGTCAATTACATACATTGAGCACAATATAGCAAATCCTTTCCCAACAATACACATTTACTTAAAATAACATTTTGAAAACTGTCATGTATATATTATTTGAGGACACTATATTTCTTGACAAAAGGAGACAACAAATATTCTTGAATTGGAATATTGAAGACTGTTGAATTCTCATCTTCAGGAACTAGCCAGACATGCATTATAAATGTCAGCTCATAGCCTTTATTGGACTCATGAACATGATGCCTTGAATTTTTACTAGAATACTCAATTACTTGACACAAATCAAAAATCAGTCAGGCGTTTAGTGAGTTCTCGCATATCAAATCATTCCAGATATATTTGTACTTATTCAGGTCCACATCATAACAACAAGGATTGAATATAATTCAAAATAGTCCTACTCAGTCGCGGCTCTACACTGCAATTAACTGCCCAAAAGCTTTCGCTCCTTCCTGCCTAATTTGCATAAAATAAACAATTTGTTTACGTAAAACCGCTACCGAAGAGTCTCAGTTAAATTGTGAAATCTCGCCCTAGAAACAACCAAATGAAATGAACTAAACGTCAAATTCCAGAATAAGAGTTGCTCTAACCCATAATTAGTATCACTCGTAGTCAAATCATTTTTTAATTTGTGAAAACTTGGAGAAATGAGGAGCCATATATTTTTTTTTAAGTCTGAAAATATAGCATTATTTTTCACATTTGCTGTCATTGCACAAGATCAAAACTTTCACATATAAGTATAATTAAGTATATTGAGGGGATAAATTGAGGGGATAAATTGAAGGCAATGCATTCCTGAACCCTCTACCGTTCTTCGCGTGTAGTCCCACGTATAGCGGTGCATGCAGGATGGTTTCAACTCGAGTGTATGCTTAACAGGGGGCGTGGCTTGTCATTGATTGTTACCGACATATTTGCTCTCAGCCAATCAGATTGCAAGGATTTCAGTATTTTTCACATTAAGTCTTCCATTACTGATGGCAGTTTTACACATAACTACTAACTGCGCAAACTTGAAACTGCCCAGGTAGTGAGACTGGAGTTTAAAGTTTAGCAATATGTCATTTGTTTGCATATTAATTTCGTCCCAGACTTATGTCGGGAAAAAAACAAACCTCTTTTCTCGGCCCTCTGAAACAGAAAAATACTCGATCTCAAAAAATACTCAACCGTTTTCAGTAAAAATTAATACGAAGCATAATATCATCATTTCCTATCTACTCAGGAATTTTCATGATATTTAAGGCCGAATGAGGGAGATACGAGAATGTGAATTTTCAAGGATTTCTGCTCCTCGCTCAGCGGAGGGCTTCGATAGCCGTTAGGAATTCAAAAGCTTTGACGACTTTACAAAGAAGTTAATTGGGGTGTAGAGCCGCGCTTGCTACTGCACTTATTTTTCTGTATGCAAATACTATTGAAATGTTAACTATGATGAATGAATGACATCAAACCAAACAAACACAGAGTGCACTGTAACATTGTATGAAGACTTTCCTAATGTGAACACAGAATGTTATACTACATACTGTACTTTCCAAACATACTCTATCAACTTTGACAAAAGTTAACTGTGTCAAAAAAAAATTCAAAAAGAAGATCTTGTATCTCTTTTTACATTAAAGATCACATTGGAAGAAAATTCCATCAAAATAAATATTGGCTTATTGCATAGATGGCATAAATTAAACAAGGTTATCCAAATTCAAAGCTTGGAAACATTTGAAATTTTTGAATTAATGATTATTATCAATTATCAAACGGTAAAATACAGCCCCCGATATAGCAGCTGAAAAGCTCGTTGAACGCTGCTGAGATGTGTGACGACACACGAAGGACCAGTCCTGTCTAAGCAGACGATGTCCCATAACATCATACACATTTTTCAGTGCCTGTTTTGTCATCTCCTCTTCACTTATTTCTCTTACTTGACTAGCGTCAGTCTTAATGTTAGTCTGTTGCCTCACTCTTAACTTCGTGTATGGTATTATTTTGATGAAAAATGCAGGGTTAAAAAAATAAAGGAATCAGTCACTTGTAAACAAAATAAGACGCCATTGTATTTTCAGCTGCTTGCACCGGGGCATGTTCGGCGTTTCAAGAGGGAACGAATACCATCCAGCTATTATTCGGAGGGCTTTTCAATTTGAAAATGGGGTTTATTTCATTGATCATTGACCCTTCTCCTGTGTATTTACAATCAAACGGTTTTAGTTATCAGAATCAGTTTCACTTTCCCTTTTAGAATGGTGTGAAATAAGGTCATGTTAAATATACCAAACTCTTTATAATTTGATAAATAATTGCATTGCAATTACGTTCATTCATTATAGGACGTCGTCTGCTTAAGCAGGATCGATCCCTCATGTGACGACATCAAAATATCGCTATATTTCTGGCGAATCCTCGGATATTCCAGATGCTTTGAAGAGCTTTTATTTATGTTGTTTTTATAATCATCAGATACGCAGTCGACATAAAACTTATACGATTGCCATCTGTAAGCTTCCCAGTTTCTAGTGATACATTAATTGCCATATTTGTGATTTTCTTCCAATGTGATCTTTAAAAGCGAGCCATGTTTCTTTGAGGTCACCAATATAAAAGAAAGTAACTGATCTTACCGCTTGTATATCTGCATGGTAGGTATGCTGGTCCATGACTTGAAGCACCTGAGAATGAGCATGGTATTCCTGCAGGGTTGCTGCTACAGCGTCTGGAGGAATTTCAGTTGATAAAGTAGCAAAATCCATGATGTATGGACAATATATCAGCATCATCAACAAAAAGTTAGACGTTGGGGAAGGTTTAAGATATGATGAGCACTAGCACAAGGAGACATGGTGGACATGAATGTTTTACACATCCAAGAAGAAATCTTGAGCTTATATCCCATGTTCGGGTAATAGTCAATGTCAGTGTGTGACGCAAAGATAAAGTTACATGCGTCAGATTCCTCTATCTCCAACAGCTGATATATTTCACACTGATTGTGTTGTTATTGCATGAATTGATATTTTTCTCTCAAATCACAATCCGCATTGGTTTGATGTTTGTATCCTGTGGTACATTATAATCCACACAGTATGACCATTGGATTTAACACGGCCTAATGGTCTCTGACAACAATATCTATAGAAAATCATCAAGCATTTCAAACTAGATAATATGGCTGCTACCTTTAAAAAAGGTCATAACACTACCAACTTTCATCATTAACTTTCCATTGTTATATTTTGTTCCAAGTGACGAATGCAAATAGGACTATCAAACGTATTGATAGCGCTCTCCATGTCCTATTATTCTTAACAATCTAATGTCCACATTATTACACCAGCATGCCTCTTTAGCTTCCTGCCTACCTCATGTTCAATGCTCCATACATTATAAGCCAACCATAGACATGGATTAAACACAAGGAAAAGAGTCTGATCCTAAAGTAAATCCCATCAAACAGTCCACACACAGAAAAGAGAAATCATGTACAGTGTATCAGGCAGCAAAGAATGGAACTCTACTGATTGAAATTACAGCTCAGATACATGAACATATACATGTGTACATCATGTATCTTCCTTCACAACAACTCCAGGTAAAGAAAAAGTTTTCCAGCAGCTAAACCTAGTTCCTACATGTGCATGCCACCACAAACACTGAGAAAGTGTGATTCCAATACCTAAATTGCAGCTCAGACGAAGCTTGGAAGAATATCAGGTTGCATGGTACAGCACTTTTTACATGACTCTAATCTGGTCTCTAATCTTGGTGTGAAAGGAAACGCTTCAAAATCCCCAACGGTGATAGCCTTTTCCTTCCTTCCCTTTTATTCTTCTCTCCATCCTACCACCCCCAACCATTCTCTTACAATTTATTGATCTTATGCATTCATACCAAAAACTTGGTCCTTGTCTCACTGGGCTACTTATCTCTTCATTGTCCTAGAGAGACAAGTCCACTTTTGCATACTGTGTGTCCTGACAACTGAATACATGAGATGAAGAAAGACTACAAACTCCATTAAAAAAAATCAGCAGTATTAGAGTTACTATACAAAAGAATATCTTCAGATAGTATAGCTCTAAGAGACAAAGTTATTTTATATTCAGGGAACCTTGAATTCATCAATTTAATACATGTGGATGAAAACATTCTGTCTCTTAAATTTATCAAAACTGAAAAAAATTCTTTGAAGCTCAAAAACTGTTTTGATGGAGTAAGGCCCTTCTTCCACTCACACATTCAATATTATCTTTTGTACTATTGCAAAGGATTAGGCTACATTTGGGGAATGCTCAGTGAACCCTATTAAAACATACCTGGGTCTCTATAAAGTGTACTCACATGCACAATACTAGAAAAAAAATCAATTTCAGTTTTCATGAGCTCTGCACATTTAAACTCAATGTCAGTGGAGAAGTCACTGAAGGAATTTATTAAAGGGTCCTTGCCATCAAAATGCAAGTGGATACCTGTTGGTGTGCAGTCCTACATACATGTACATCTCATATTTTGATATTTAAACTTCTAAATATGTTTCATAGATTTTTAAATATTTTGCTATAACTTGCTATGCCCCATCCACTTTAAAAAATCCTCCAGACCATTCGCCCCCTGTGACATCATCTGTCAATCATCAGTGAGCTAATAGCAATTTTGCAAGTGAAATTGGTATTTAACTTTGTCAAAGCTGACACCTGTTACAATATAACATACAATAAAAACATAGGAGTCGCTATGTCAGACATGCTGTAGCATCAGCAGTAAAACAAAGGCAATGAGGAGGTATTGTATGAAAACATGCAATTCTATTATGAGTGTGTGGCATTGTGTGCTGAGCTGGGGGATCACTGTCTAGTGTATTGTAAAATAGTGGAATGTAACTTTTTATTCTAGCTCTGATCTTTATGCTTCAAACACCCAATTCAAGTATTAGTACGTTTCCATGTGTGGGGGGAAGAGAAGGGTACTATGCACTTGCAGCTCACACAGTTAATAATTGTTAAGTTTAATAAGTTTTTAAAGTTAACAAAGTTAGCTCTTCCAACAAAATAAATATAAATGCACAGAATGAAGTAAGTTAAACTGTAAATGTACATGTTGAATTTAACAAATGTTTGGTATATCAAGTGTGTACCTGCTTCATGCACATATACAGTACTGCTTTTACCAGAGGCCTTATAGAATTCAACAGAACACTGTAAGCAAAATTCTAAAATTGTAATCACAAAAATAAACAAGGTCTACAAGTTCCTCAACAACTACTCTTGCTAGAGGAGACATTGTAGACTTTCAAGTTAATTTTCATTCAATAAGCACAGAAAGAGATTAATTCAAGTTGTGTTTTCACAAGAGGTTACATGTAGCTGTTGTTATCATATGTCGAGAACCAGAAATGTTGAACTCCTTTCCCTGGACATGGGGGTGAATGCCCCAGGGTTGGCAATTTCCCAGGAAATACCCCCGGGGGGGGGGGGGGGGGGGGGCACTCAACCTGTTTTAGGATGTGGGTGTGCCTCTGCCAATCTCAAAACAGGGGGCTGAGGAGCTAAATGGTTTATTGAGGAAGCTCATTTTTGAGGGTCTAAGGAGCGAAAGAGCTCATGGGCCGGCAGAGCTAATTTTAGCTGCTCACTACTCTGGTACACATGCGGTGCATGTGCTGAGCGGAGTCGGCGGTCGCAGCGCTGTTTTTAACACTGTGTACATGTATGCCACTGCACTGAATTCAGAACTTGATGTCATATGCAGATTGATCTCGCTGAGCCGCCGCTAGCACTAGGGGGCACTAGGCCGCCCAGCTCCCCCACTGCGCTGGCCTGGGAAGCTCGGGAGCGACCGTTCCCGGACAATGGGCTGTGTTTTCTCATTGTTTTCTCATATCTGGGGAGCGAGTCCGAAGCCAATCGACAGTGATCGAGTTGCGGTTAGTGAAAATCACATATCATGGGAGCGGCCCGAGAGGGTTGAAAATGGGGGACGTCACAGCGGCACATACATGTGTGACATTATATGTGAGTGCCCCCCCTTTTTTGATGAAAGCTAACCCTAACCTCAAAGGGACACAGGACAAATTGAGGCTTCAGAGAAAGTCCCATTAGTTCTGTGACCCACTGTCCTAATAGGACATAAAATGACATACATGTAGGACTGATGCTTTGGAACTACAATCTACAGAGAAGTGTTGCATAGAGTGGAATTTTGATACGGTCTGTGTTCAAATTTCTCCATTCATGCGTTCTACTCTCAAATGCTAACTTAAATCTCTTGATTGGTCAGGTAATAATGTAGGTGAACTTTTACACTGAATTGGACACAGTTGTACCAATGAAGACCAATTGTTTGAGAATATCAGGAATTTTCATTGCACATAAAAAGATTCATAATGATTTCTGTTTGATGAAATCTGATTGCCTACACTACGATGTAGACAATTATGATGACCGATAATTCACATGTAATAAAATTTACAGTTCAAATATACATGTACCTCTTGAATAATGTTCAGGTTTTTACATTTTACATGTTTATTATATGAATTCCACTGCATTCTTCATGAAGGGGGTGTGTTAGAAGTTTAGTTTCTTTGATTTTTTGAAAATTAAAACTGTATTTCTCATTATAAGCCAATTCAAAGATGGTACATGTACTTCCATTGCTTTAACACAGTCTGAAAGCCATAGCGTACCCAATCATCATTTCAAGCAGTTGAATATTAACCCTCTACCATGAAAAAAGTCACCTTTTCATTGTTCTAGGCAAGCTCTGTAAACAGAAGGAGTGGAATCAAGCTGCTCTCCTTTGATCCCATGCTCGGAGTTACGCGCTACTCCGCAACTGTTAACCAGGTGGTTAGATAAAAGAGCGCATGAATATCAGGGTTTCAAACTCCTACATCAGAAAATGGTATCTCAGCAACTGTTTGCTGTACCTTTCAATGATTTCTCATCAATGTCGAATGTGTAATGAGTTGAATGAGAGAACAAAAACTTATGTAATTTCATACCTTTTTCAACTGCAAAATTACAAAAAGCACAAGAAAGCACAAGAAAGCACGCACTAGCAAAGTACTTAATATCAAAGATTGTAAATCATGGATTATATGGCGGGACATTAAAACATCCGAAAATGATCGGAATATCCTAAAATAAAATTTTTGTCAGGATTTAATTTTCCTTTCACCGACACTGGCACACAAATTATAGGAAGAGTGCAGTACTAAATTAAAAATTGTTTGATGCACTATTCCCAACACAATCCCCACATAAATTTTACAAATTACATTGAAATTTGATATGCGAAACTGGTGCCTGGCCTCTGAATTTCCCTGTGGTGGAAGAGCGGCTTGTCGCATGGAACTTCAAAGCCAAGTGGAATGTTACATGTACGCATCCATTGTTAAGCTTTAGAACTCATGCATACGTTTGCATAAATTACAAGAGTTTCCACTCCTTCTATTTACAGCTCCCTGTTCTAGGTCAGGCATTTGATCTGGCCTTTTCCCCAATAATCTGTACATTTTGAGGCAATTTAAAGATGAAAATAGTATGTTGGGAATATTTCCCAGTATATCCAAGTATTTCCCGTTTTGTTCAAAATTTACTAGGCGGTATTTATTGGTATATACCAGGGCAGGAAATACCACCCTGGAATGCCCACAATTCTCAGCATATTACTATACTCTCAAAGTACTAATATGACAATGAGTGAAAGACATGTACATGTATTGTCCTGTTTGTATCATTAATTTGCATGATAAAATAATCTTGTATATGAAAGACAAAAGACTTGGTTTGACGGACAGTCAACCTGTCCGAAACGTTGAGTAACCTCCTACTCAAGCCTCATCTACTCAAACCTTCGCTACTCAATCCATCGCTACTCATCCTTCGATCATCAACCAAGTCTTCTCATCTCATCTCATCTGGTTTACAGATCATCCATCACCCTTCACCTATTCATACACCTGGTGAACCAGTAAACCTTCCTATTGGTTTACAGTCCTTTTCAGTACTTCACCCATTGCCACGAAAGAATATTTCTTCTTTTCTCTCTTGTCATCCTTTCTCGTCTATCCATTTCTAATTTCCTATTTTCCCTTTCCTCCTACCAACACACATGGTGAACCGTAAACCTTCTCCACGTTATAAGCTCCACCATGCAAACCTTCAAAGATCATCCAGCTCCAGTAATGTACTGCAAGCCATATTATAACAAACTGATATGTACAAAACAGTAGAGTAAACCTATTTTACCAAAGGACAGTGCACATAGTCAGCATAATGGCCTTAATTGTACCATTTATCACATGTAGTAAACAGTAGTGACGGTTTATTAGTACTGTATTACAAAACTACAATTTTTTTTTTAAAGAGACACTGCAAGTTAATAAAAATCATGACATTATAAAACATGGATTTATGGTAAATTAATCACATTCTTCTTTCCCTGTAAAAATGTCTTTAACAGAAATAAAAAGTGTCCTAGAACTGGTACTTGTTAGAAATCAATTGATCCTTACCCTGTCTGGAGATCTGAGCAATGTCAAACAAGATCTCACTGAGTCTTGAGGGATCAAACTGCTCCTTCAGAAGGAGCAGGGTGTCCAGCAATCTTCTCCGGATGCGTTCATCATCTGGAGTGTCTGGTGACTCCATGTTGGTGGCAGAATGGATCTCTGCCATGCTCCGATCAAGATATGATTTCAAAAAGGCTAGAAAGACCTTGGATCCTGTTCATGTAGTAGTGGACAATGGAAGTAGGATTTGCAGGCTGACGCCATTTCCTAGCTTCTAAGCAAAATGAGTAACAAAAAGAAGGGAGACAATGTTAAAAGGGTTGAGAGTTACTCAGGTCTGTAATTTATTATGGTAACATTAGGATTAATTAACAATAAGAGTCTAATA
This sequence comes from Heliocidaris erythrogramma, assembly GCA_025617745.1. NCBI lineage: Eukaryota > Metazoa > Echinodermata > Echinoidea > Camarodonta > Echinometridae > Heliocidaris > Heliocidaris erythrogramma. The sequence goes on along the minus strand of CM046853.1, from coordinate 17,161,148 downwards.
CAAAAAAACACATGTTACTCTTCACGTGTTGTACAATGTAAGAAAAACACCTGAGGAGTTCATGCATATCTCTGTTTCAAGAAAATAGACAAAGTAGACAATGACCATTTGCTTGAAAGTTTCCATTTCTTGTAAGGTATTTTAAGACAATACATGCACAAATCAACCACACTCATTTTCTCTTCATAGGTACATGTTATACTAACTATGATGGAGTAAATATTACAAGATAGTAGTAGTACAGCATGCACTTCTTTTCCATATTTGTTTGCAGAATACAATATTGCTGAGCATGTGTAGAGCAAAGTATGTAGTTCGAAGTTCATTTTAAAGCTGCGGACTCTGACACTGTAAATAGCCATGTTTGACTATATAACAAAAAACTGAATAACAATATGATTCACTAAACCGCAGAACGATATCTAAAGAGAGGTTGTTGACAGGTCCTAATAACAATATCTTTCTTTGAATTACACTATAAATCAAACTAAGTTATACATTGATAAAGGGATCTTAGATACTAATCATGTACATGTACATGTATATCCAATACTATTAAAAGAAAAGTCAACTTTGAGTACTTTACAGACTTTCAGTATTTCATATCCATTTAAAGCATATCATCACGTGGGCAATTCCACTGGTTGGCAGACATGGACCCTAAAATTTAAATTTGATATTTTACTTTAATAGCTACTGTATGAATCATTGTTTTGTGCTAAATGTACATACATGTAACTGCAGAAACTTGTGCATACATTGGTAAACATATTATCAGTGGTTTACTTTTATTTAAAGTTAGAAAACTGCATCAATTTTTACACTTTTTAGTGATAGTTTGCCTATGAATTGGGCATTTTTAGATTGCTTATCTGGAAGTGAAATATCCAAAGTTTTACCAGGATTTATATATGAAAATTAAATTCAAAAGATCCATTGATAATTTTTCATTGAAAAAACAGAAAGAAGAACCTAAGTCCTGCAATTTAAAATGAAACCAAAGCTGCACTGCTTTATCTCATGGACCGTGGACAACAAATTATGTAACGTGAGTATCAACACATTAGTTTAGCTAGGAGTAGTTACTGTTCCTCTTCTAAGGTTTTGGTTCTATACTGTAGGTACTCATGAACTGTGTATTACTAAAACAGATTTAGCTGACACCTGTAATAAGAGTATGAGAGCTAAAGAGGTAACCCCAAACCTCTTCTGAACTGTAATGTGAGTAACCATCGAATTGCCCATATCGAATATTCCCAACACTTTGGAAAGTTGCCTCTTCAGTTAAAGGTAAATGGATTGTCCAGAAAAGGCAGAAATTATAGAGTACAAGCATCTTTATCCAAATAATTTGGTCCATAAGTTTAGATATGAACCGCCTGATTTGAAATATGGCTGTTAAATGCTTTGATTTATATTGTATAATCATGAAAAGACATCTAACTCTTTTTCCATATTGATGATTACATGTGTATGTTTGTAGCACATTCCCAAAGCTCAATGCTTTCAGTTTCATACATGTAACTGTATATTTCCAAATCAATTTATGTTCTATAGCCACAGTGATACAAATCTGACTAAATTCATCCAATATAAATGAATCTGAAACCATCAAAGATAACACAAACACTGTCCATGGTGCCAGTCTAGGCAGATAAAAAATAGTCATTTTTACACCTACATGAACATGTACCATATGTATGCAATTATCTCCCATAGTGGCATACTATGGGTGCACAAGCAACAAAACAAATCTTTAAGAGTATACATCCATCCAGAAATCTACATGTAGTGTCTCTTCAAAATTGAACGACCCTTAACATGTACCCAATTAACCACATTTGAGGAAAATGAAAGAAAACAATCAAAAACTTAACAACATTTGGCTCCTAAATGCAAAATGTCATGAGTCCCTGATTACTTGTTTACAAGTCTAACTAAATTACATGTATTTCTATAATACTTGCTTTTTTCTACTCCATGTGCAAACACTGGGAGTAAAATGCCTAAAGATTTGTTTACAAATTAAAAATTCCTCCCCAGTCAAGCTTCTTCGTTAACTAAGTCTAAACATCTGTATATAAAAATCAGATTCTCAAACACTGGTACTGCTGTAGTGCTCACTCAAGGAGAATTGATTATCTACAACAAAAAAACAACAAAGATTAAACTGTTATTTGGGACTTTACCCCTTAGAATTGTTATGTAATAGTTTTCAATACAAGCCCCCTCCATCCTGTTCCCACATTCCCAAATTTTATGACATTATACACCATTTGTTCATAATCTCCTTTTTGTTTATAATCTCCCTTTTGTTTATAATCTCCCTTTGTCCTTTAGACAACTTTGTGATTAAGTATACTTTGTAAGGTACCAGCAGAATTCAGCCCCCTCTTCATGGAACTCCACATTTTGTCCACATGATAGACTGCATCCCCCTATAGAGTACCGAAGTGATGACGTCGCAAAAAGCTATTTTTTCATTTTGACATTTTTTATACCATATCTCAACGGAACATGGTGAAAAACATCCAGAGCCCAAATTCTATGGCAATTGGCTCATTGGGCCCCGAGATATGGCAGCATGAATACTCCTTAGCCCCATTGAAGTCAGTGTTAAATTGGCCTGGTTCTAAACTGTTAAGAACCAAGCCAATTTACACTGACTTCAATGGGGCTAATTAGATCATATAGCCATACCTTGGGCCACCATTAACTGATTCATGTCAAATTTGATGTGTGAATGTTTTCCATCATGCTTTACCTAAATATGGTCCTAAAAATACTGAAATACAAAAATCAAAATTTGATGACGTCACACTTTGGTACTCTATACTTCTTGAGATATAAATGGAGCAATCAGGTAGTTAAGAAGAGCTAGAGTCAGGACTGACCATCACAGAGAGCAGACATGCTCAACTCCTGCTAGACATATTTCCAAGATAATATATGCTGTATGCTGCTGATTATATACTGTATGTCTCTGACTGTAATAAACTGTATGTAAAACTGCACTTCAATATACCTCTCATCGACTCGCCATTGTTACTGTATAGACTAACATCACAAACACAATCCCCGCAACACGACAGAATTTATGTTAAGCATAAAATATCTTAAAGTCCAGTTACTTTATGTATCCTTAACTTTAAATTCAACAACAAAAAGGAACAAAGTCATTTAAACTCAGGACCTTATATTGCTTTCTACTTCTGTTTGCAATGATATTACAAAATATAAACTTAAAACATTGTGTGATAAATCTGTTTTGATAGCCTCTCTTTTTCTAGAGAAAATGTACATGTAATTATTGATAAAGGAGTGGTAACCAAATAAAGTAAGTCATACAGTGAAATATCCAATCATCTACATGTATACATTAGATATGTTTGAGAAATGTTTTTAAACAACAATATATTGCAATATGTAAAAAATAACCTTTTAAATTTAACTCACAAAATATTCATATTGCAACCTTGAATGTGCATGAACATGTTATGGTAGATCTAGATGTCTACCAGTAAGCAAAATTCAACAACAGAAAAAAATTTAAAAATAAAAAGTTGAAACTCTTTGATATTGCAGATGTACTAATTTGGCAGAGTCTCAGATACAATCTTTTAGCCTTGTCTTGATTTGGGTTCCTTTCAATAGATCTATCAACAATAACCTTGCATATGTGTGAGTGGGTTCCTTCCAGACACTTATACATGTACAAGCTTATCTGAAGATAACCTTGTACTCCAGACTAGCTTTTACGGGTGAATAGGCTTCAATAGCTTTTGTGTGTATCAGTAGGCCCTTTTCCAGGCTAGATCATTCATACAGGAGAGGAAAATAATTATTTAAAATTTCACTTTCAAGTCTGAATTCCTAAATTTGTGGCAAAGTAAGAGTTGAAGAGTCCCTGAATCAGGTAATCAAGCAAATTTAAGAAAATTAAATCTTGTTTACAGCAATTTTGTTGTCTGCTTTTGACTGCTGCAACAAAACAGTGAATGTTGGACACAGTCCCACATAGGCAACGCCGGCCTATGAGTGCTTCCAGACATTTACGCTAAAATTGATCAGCAGAACCCATGGATGGAATATCAAACTTCCATAATTATCTTTTGATACAAATTACAGGGGGAATGATTTGTTCAGCAAGTTTCACTAATGGAGTATGAAAGGTAGTCTAACATAACAAGTAACAGTTATCTTGCAGTTGAACCCACCCCCCCCCCCCCCCCCCCCCCCCCCCCATTATCACAGTAAAGTCCAACTTAACAGTGACTTTGTCTTCCATTGAAAGTATATTCCACCTTATACCGGTACTTTTTTACAGTTATATTGATGTCTACCACTGTATCACTCACACCAAGGAGTTATCACAGTTCTGTGATAACTCCTTGCTCACACAGCTACAGTCATATGCGAGGTTATTGCCCTTGTCCTGGCTAGCGCCTTGTAGGCCTTCATCACGCTTGGCTCCCGCCCCCTAGGCCGGCCCTGCATAGGCCTATCCCCGACACTTGAGCCTAGCGCCGCGCGCCGATCAGCTGATCCAATAATGAACGTTCCCGTCGCGGTTCTGTTATCAAGCCACCAAGAACAAAGTTAAATATCGTCATTAAATTAAATGTTTCATAAATCATTTTACAGGTGTTACAAAAACTAGAGTAGTAGGTACTCACAAATTTATGTCATATTGTCACAGGTTCGCTTGCACCGCAATGATAGCACTGAATTTGATCGAACAGATTTGTTATGATCTCCCATCATCATCACTGCACAACTAATAGCCTAGTATCAAGACAGGCTGGGCCGGCCTGGCCAGTATTTCATACACGTCATGCACAAGGTAAAGGGATGGAGATGGCAGGGACTCGGAGCACTCATCTATGTAGAGTCGAAATTCTTTTTATGAATGAATGAATTTACTTTCATAATACTGCAGAAATCTGCCATGAACATTACAATTGAATGTATACATAATTCAAATATCGAAAACTAATCAATAACAATTTAATAAAGAGTGAAAATTACAATTAGTCAATATAAAAGGCAGTATCATGGGAGAACCTATACTGTATATATGGAGGAAAAACACAATTTGTTAAAACTAGGTTCCCCAATTAAATTATGTATACATATATGGCAGGGAAAAAACGAGACAAGATATGCGTGAAAAAAAAGAAATAAACATGTAAGACACACATCAAAATAACCACCGGCTTATAAAAAAAATATATACCGGTATATTATCGGAGCAGTTAATTTCAGCCCCGCCCCCCCCCCCCCCCCCCCCCCCCCCCCACTCGGAGGTCGAAGGGACCGCATGCGTGTTCCCAAAATCTCCGGTAAAGGGGTATTTTTTGGGCGACACAACCCGGCCCGTGAATTACAGTAAAAAGGGGGTGTTTTTTATCTTTCACCCGGAGATTTCATTAAAAAAGGGGGTGTTTTTCTTTCTATCTCTCTCTCTCTCTCTTTTCGACACCTGAGAAATTAGAAAAGGGGGGTTAAGAAATATCTTGAAAAATTTATCAAATCCCAGGATCAAATTCCTGAACTTCCTGCTAGTTTTGATAGCTCATTCAGCCAGGATTATTTCATTTTGAAAAGTAGAAACACTGGCCCCCATCTCTTCCAAGGTATTGTAATGACAGCTTACTTGGGAGGGGGGTTGGTGTCTGTCCTGAGATATGGGGTTGGAATGAGAGCTCACCTGAGATAGGGGGGTACACTGAGCCGTGTTCTGAATTTAGGGGGTCTGCAAGGCAGGAAAAGCCCGCGCAAAGCCCGCGATATGGGGGTTCAGAAATGTTGGCAGCCCTGAGATAGGGGGGTGCTTTCAAAGGGAGGGAACAAGCATACGCGTACCCTAAATAATACTGAGTGGGGGGCCGGGATTTCAGCCTACATAGGTCTATAGTAGTAGAAAATCGAGATACACATGATCATAGTAAGTATAATCAAAAGGATGTATTGAAGGGAGGGTTTTGTTTTTGTTGAGACACAGGCAGAATAGCAAATACAATAATTGTTATGAACCTATACCCCCCGTTAGAGCTAATTTGATATAGATTTCTTCTAAAAGATTTATCATGAATCAAGATGATTCTATAATAAAAGGGCCCAGTGTAAATTAATGTTTTCTGGGCATGCAAGGTACGAAGTCCTAACTCTAAGTGGTAAATGAAAGAAAGAGGATTGGCGTGTAGAATGCCTATCGTCCATCATTCGTTCTGAACATTGATTATAAATTATACCTGAGGCAATTCATGAATTAGTGCTTGTACATTAAACTACCAAACTGCGATGGTAATAAAAGAAATCGATTAGTTTTCAGGTCTATCATGGCCTTGCATGCCCCCATTCTCTCCTCCATGGTTTATCATCATGAGGTGGCCATTCAAGCCGATTTTCCAACACAAAATCATAGAAATCTTAGAAAAAACACACGACTCGTTAAGTGGCTCATCCCTCTTTATCACATTTGGCGAGTAAGTATAGGCCTACCTCAGTCTCAAAATTTGGGGGGGGGGGGTAACCTCGCTAGTCACACAAGGACCGCTATTCATAAGGACCACTATAGTCATAAGGACCGCTATCCATAATAATACGTGACTAAATGAATAGTGGTTTTGTTTGAATAGCGCCCTTCTAAATAGCGAGCAAACAATGACAAATCATAAGGATCTCCATTCATAAGGACCGCTATTCATAACTATTCATTGAAGGACCGCTATTCATAACACGTGTGAATAGCGGTTTTCTATGAATAGCGGTCTGAATAGCGAGCGGACCCGAAAATTTTACCAACTTAATTGTGGTCACACTCCCTCCAAAATTTTGGTCTGCAAGCCTGCAAGATGAGGTATGAGAAGTAAGAGAGAGAGAGACAGACAGACAGAGACAGAGAGACAGAGTCGAGAGACACAGAAAGACAGAGAGACAGAGAGACAGATACTGACAGAGAGTGAGAAAGAGAGTTCCACAATATTATGGACACGGAGCACAGCCAAAAGCATTATGAGTCGGGGTGGGGAGAGGCTGGGTTTTGGGCAGCTGCAACCCCTCCCCCCCCCCCCCCCCCCTCCCCCCCCCCCTGGCCCCCTCCACCGATTTTTAAAGTTCCGATATTCTGCAACGCCACCTCATCCCAGCTTGACTTTGGCAATGCACTGTTGCTTCAGCTGCCACAATCTCAACTTTCACAGTTACAAAAATTACAAAATTCAGCAGCCCGTATTGTTACATTGGTTACCTGTCGAATCCCGCATTGTATTTGAATTATTATTTGTTTTTCACTGTATACATGGATCTGCCTCAGAGTACATTTTGTCGATGCCTTATAATCCTCCCACACGCTTATAAGATCATCTGATTCTAAATTGCTTGTTGTCCCGAAAACTAAGAAATCATGGGGTGATCGGTCATTTCCTCCTGCTGGACATTACCTGTGGAATCAATTGCCACAGGATATCCGTTATAATTATGTCAGGTGTAGATTGCTTTAAAAATGCCCTCAAAACTCATTTGTTCAAAAAGGCTTTCCAGTACCGGTAGATTTACTTTCACACTGTTGTTGTTCCAGTTTTCGTGTATTTTTGTGTACTTGCAAGTTTTTCCTCTCCATTGCGCCTTGAGCACATTAGTAGGCCTATATATACTAGTATACACTATATTATAATTATTATTAAGGAAGGTGCCAATCATGTAATTTCTGTACATTTTCAAACCAGAAAAATGTCCTTGAACATTCTCCGGTAACTTCACACTCTGTTTCTTCCTCTATTCTAGCTCTATTTCTTTGTTTCTCTATTTCTTGTTTCTTCCTCTATTTCTTTAGTTCTCTCTTACCACTTTAAGCATATAGATTATTTGTAATTACATTTGTAATTGGCGAGAGACTTGCTACTTTCCAACGTACACTTATGCCACATTTTCTTCGAGTCTTTTTTCAATATGTATACCACTCACTGTATACATTCTCCTTTGCCTGTACCCCAGCTATTTTCGTATTCTCGCCAGTTATACGCTCATTTTTTCCTGCCAAGTCATGGGTAACTATATGTACTTATTTGAATCTCCACCATGTCTGACCTAAATTGTATAATGTTCAAACCTATGTGAAATGTCAATACTTTCTGCCTAATGAGTTCAACTGTACTTTTTCAAATTGTTCTGAAAACAAATGGTTTATTGCATTGTAATGTAGCCTAATAATACGAATTTTGATAACATATCTGAATTATTGGTAAACCTCTCTTTTTCATTTTCAATAATTGGCGTCACAGAAATATGGTTAAATAATAGATCTCCAAATGTATATGATATTAATAATTACCATTTTATCCGTAATGATAGACAGAACTGTCGTGGTGGTGGTGTTGCCTTTTATAATCCCAATCGTTATCGTATAAAGTCAGACACGAATATTCTCTTGTCAATAGCTCCTCTGAATTATTATGTATTGAGATTAATATAAAGAATGGGAAAAACTTAATTGTATGTGTTATTTATCGTCCACCTAACAACAATGTTGATACCTTTTTAGAAGATTTTGATAATTTATTGAATAGTCTGAACCCAGAAGGCAAATTGATATGCTTAATGGGAGATTATAATATAGACCTCAAACAAGATAATAATACTGTTAATCAATTTAAAAGTATTTTATATTCAAATGCTTGTTTTCCTGTGATAGACAATCCCACAAGAATTGTAAATCAATCTTCCACTATCATAGATAATTTTTAATGATGATACTTACAAAATTAATTCCAGTCTTTTATATTCTGAAATTTCAGATCATATTCCTGTTTTTTTTTAATGTTTAATATCCCTGCTCCTTTTAGAGAGAAAGAAACAAAATATATAGGTTAAACGAACACTTATGAGTGAAGAATGCTGGGAAGACGTTTTAATGTGCAATGATACTGAAAGAGCATATATCATTTATCTTGGTCAAAATTTGAGTCATATTTTAATACATATAGTATTCCTATATAAAGTTAAAGTTGGGGGGGGGGGGGGAGGGACGCAATAAACCTATCAAACCGTGGATTACAAGAGGAATTCTGAAATCTATTAATAAAAGAAATACACTATATTAAATAAGCCTTTCTGAACCAAACCCTATAAATTTGTGTAATTACAAAATATATCGAAATAAGTTAACAAGTGTAATACGATTATCAAAACGGATGTACTTTTCTAATAAAATAGATAATGCTGAAGGTAATATTTCAACCACATGGAAAATAATTAACGAAATCCTTTATAAGAGTAAATCACAAATTAATTCCCAAGTATTTAATAAAGATGGTAATTCTATCAAAAATCCCCCTGAATTAGCAAACATGTTTAACGAATATTTTTTTAATGTAGGTCCTAACCAAGTTGCTAAAGTTGATGAGAGTAATTGTAACTTTATAGAATTTTTATCACAATCAATAGATACATCCATATTCTTCATCCCCACTGACTTTATTGAAATATTAAGAATCGTCCGCACCTTTAAATGTAGTCACTCCTCTAGTCATGATGAAATTATAGTACTCACTTATTGAAACAGAATTATAGATAATATTTTGTCACCTCTAGTCCATATTTTTAATCTCTCACTCTCCTCTGGTGTCTTCCCGACCCCCTTTAAAATTGCAAAGGTTATACCAATTTATAAGAAAGACGATCCTTCTTGTATAATTATGTAATTATCGAACTGTTTCTATGTTGTCAAGTTTCTCAAAGATTCTAGAGAGGATTGTCTATGGATTATATGGATTTTTTAAATCCTAATCAGTTTGGTTTCCGTAAGAATCATTCAACTGATTTAGCTTTAATGTAGTTATTTGACAGAGTATATCAAATGCCTTGGCAGATCATAAACATGCAATTGCAGTGGCGGATCCAGGATGGGGGCACAGTTGTCAGGGAATTATGGAGGGAAACTGGACCCCCATAACCCCTCCCCCACCCCCACCCCGTTTACTAAATCCTGGATCCGCCCCTGAAATGATATATTTATGAATCTCAGCAAGGCATTTGATACTCTTGATCACAAAATTTTGCTTTATAATTTACAACATTACGGGGTTCGGGGTACTGCAGTTCACTGGTTTGAGAATTATTTATCACACAGAGAACAATGTTTCCTTTGAATCCGTTCATTCGAATATGTTACCAACAACATGCGGAGTCCCACAAGGCTCAATTTTAGGCCACTTATTATTTCTAATTTATGTTAATGATATTTCAAATGCTTCACCTGTATGTTACAGTATATTTTATTTGCTGATGATACAAATGTTTTCTGTTCACACTCTGACTTACATCGTTTAATTACTATTTTGAATAATGAATTACCGAAGTTATCTAAATGGTTTAAAAGTAATATCTTGTCACTCAATTGAGAGAAAACCAACTTTATTTATTTCAGAGATAAAAGAAAAGTTGACTTGCAAAATCATGATTTATATATTGATGGTAATCTTCTTGAAAACAAAATAATGACTAAATTTCTTGGTGTGTATATCAATGAACATTTTAAATAGAATGATCATGTAAAACACATAACTTTACCTATCTCTCGTAATGTTGGTCTGTTAACTAAGCTAATATATTTTTTACCTACTTCTGTACTATTTACGCGGTATAATAAGCTGCATCTTGCCATACATATCATATTGTAATATTATCTGGGCAACTCATAAATATTATACTAATCCCATATTAATTCTCCAGAAAAAAAGCCATCAGGGCGTGTAGTGGGGCATGCTTTTGCTCTCACACTGACCCTCTATTTTTTTTTCGACTGAAGTCCCTCATATGCAAGGTCAATGATATTAACTTCCTGCAAAAAGCTCTATTCATGTTTAAGTATAATTCCAACCTTTTACCCCCAGTATTTGCAACATTATTTCAACCGAACACACAAATTCACGCATATCCCACCAGACAATCAAAAAATGCGCATTTATTTAACCCCAGGACTGCTCTTGCACATAATTCTATTAGACACTCTGCATGGCCCTGATGTACGGAATTCCCTTCCTCCCGAAATAAAAAAACATGACTTTAATGTACTCTTTCAAGCTATATAGCAGCAAAAAATCACCTAATTTAGCAACATTCCCCACAATAATGATTTTGTAGTACACCACCTTGTATATAGGACCCATGACTTGGCACATTTTCACATTTTCACCTCTTTGGGAGGCAGATAATTATGATATTCGTTTACAAAACGAGTTTACCACTTGCTATTATGTTACACTGTAAAAAAATAACTGTAGATTAACAGGTTTTTTTACTTGTAAAATTACAAGTTTTGGCCGTTTTTCTGTTTATACGGTATTTTTCTTGTGAAATGGCAGGAAAATTGCTAGGAAAATTGCTATTTATAGCAATTTTCCTGCCATTTCACAAGACAAATACCGTATTAACAAAAAAAAAGAAGGCCAAAACTTGTAATTTTACAAGTCAAAAAACCTGTTAATCTACAGTTATTTTTTACAGTGTATAATATCATGTCTGCCTCTGAAACCGGATTATTAACTCTCTATTGTTAATACAGTTGTTATTTAAAATGTTTGGAAAGGTACAATTGCCTCACTTTATCCTCCTCTCTTCATCCCTATTTCTCTCTGTGCCTTCTTCTCTTTCTCTCTCTCATAGTTTTATCATTATATTTTATCTCAAAGGGCTTTCATGCTGGCAAGCATCGGCTTATTATGAAAACCCTCTTGTTTTATTTTTCTTTCTATAATCTTACTGTTAGCCTTGTAGTTTAAGATATATTAATGTCATGATGTTCCATTGTATTGTATATCGCATAATTTGTATAATGTATGTATTCCATTATTTGATGAATTGAGAAATCAAGCAGAAATAAATAATTACCTAATTACCTAATTACCAATTTTTCATTTTTTTCTCGCTTGCTTCTTTAGCTTCACTCACTCTCAAAATGATCTAGAAATTGGAAAGTTGATATTTTGGCAAAAGGCGTCAGCCCCCTCACAAAAATGGGCCCGTATGCCTATAGTAATTATGAATTGAATTTGGAACTTTGAAAGGGGGTGGGGTGATTGTTTTTTGTCTGGCAACCAGTCAGATTTGACTATTTTTGCCATATTAAATTCTGGTATAAGTTATTCTATCCGATGGTATAAAATAAAAATTATACGCTAGGAGATCTATTATACTTGGATTTACAAGTTCAAGAGGTCTTTCTCTAATTCAAGAAAGAGAAAAGGAAAAGAAAAATGGGAAAGCAAAAGAAAGGAAAAGCTCCAGTCCCGCACCCGTACCGCAGTGCGGGGATACGTCTGTCCTGTTGATGTAGAACATCAACGTCGGTGAAGTCTCGATCTTGAAAAGAAAAGAAAAGAATAGCCTGAATCAAGACTATATAGATTGAACCGAATCTTGCGTTCGAGCAATCCTTCATTAAGACGACTGTGAAATATATTATTATTATTAGCTATTCAAAACCCGGTGAACAGATAGTTTGAATGTGTCTTTAGCTTTGTTTCTAAGAAGAGTTCCAGGAGGGTCTAAATATTTTGGCCATATCGTGCTCGAAGCCACTGGGGACCTTATCCAATACCTGCCAACATTCACAGACACATTAAAAGAAATTGCGGCTTCAGTGATTTTCAAAAGAAGTCTTTTGTTCTCGATGCGAAACTCCTACACAGACGAACCGAAAGCGGTGACCTATCTTCAACACGTAATTTCCTATTGATACAATAATTTCCTAGTAAGACATGATTTCACACGACAGTCATAAAGAACTTTCTTTTCCAACACCAGTACAATCAATTACTTCCAGCCTTACTTCCTTTTTCATATAATCCACTCAATAAAATTACTAAATAAAATAACAGAATCAGAACCATTATGATAATCATTCACTCTATATTTGGTCGCCATCGAAGCCACCCCTGTGTACAAGTGTATGATACCCTCTATAGACTTGTACACAGGGGTGGCTTCGATGGCGACCAAATATAGAGTGATATAATATTAGGAGGTGAGCACTTCGGCTGTCTATAATCTGGTCTTCATCGAAGCCACCCCTGTGTACAAGTCTATGGAGAGGGTTTCATACACTTGTACACAGGGGTGGCTTCGATGGCGACTAAATATAGTGTCTTTAACGCTATTTTTTCAGCAATATTTAAGTGTTATAATATTCTTAACAACTGGTTGATATTTGTTAACATTTGTTTCATTTTTAGGAATAGGTAACTGTCTGAAAGTGGCAGAGTGGTCTTGAAGAGGAGGGAAATGAGGGGTAGATGGAATTAACAGGTTAATTACCTTTATTTCACATTAGTAGCTGTGGACAGTTCGAACAGTCTACATTTCACACTATTAGCAGTGGACAGTTCGCACAGTCCACACTTTGGTAGCTAATATAGAACCCACTTATTGGTATGCGAAGGTCAAAAGAAACTAAATTGAAATAATATCAAGCAGAATAAGCTAGCGTGCGAGTTTGATAGTACGTAATCACAACCACAGTCACTGTGATCTGAAATTGCTAAGAACAGTCATAATTGTATACGAAATAAATCAAAATGTGATAAAAAGCGAAAATTTGAATTGATTATGGAGACTCACCATTAATTTACTCTGGCCGTGAAAACTTGAAGTGGAGTTTAGTATCCAGTGATAATGATTAAAATGTTGACAAGGTATATGAGTGTGTTTAACGAAATAAAGCAATAAATGACCCTACAGGGTAGAATTCCAGTTAGGTCATGCTCTTATATACAATTGCATCGATTTAATCCGTCATGTGGCGTATTGCATCGTAAAATAAATGACACAGCGCCTAAACGCATTTTGGATAACAGTATAATCATTTATTTTTAATTCAAGACGGGATTTATAAAATAAAGTGTTTTATTCCAAAGTTTGACAACTTTGTTGAAAGTGATGGATTTATTGATTGGTCTAATTTATTACCAAATCGGTTGGCGGAATCTATCATTGCCATGTTTCATGAAGCCGAGTACGCCTGCATGTACTCAACCTCATGAATGGATGCGCTAGTTGCTTCATCAATCATCAAGCTTGCAATGTGTAATTGACCGTGCTGCATGCCACTGCGGTAAATTTCACTTAGTAACTAACATTCGTGACTTTCAGAGAATTGAAATATACTATGCTGATTGACAGATTTCAATTACATACGTACGTCCCATTAGCACTAGGTTTGTACATGCCTAGTTTCCGCCAATGAGATGGCAGATTGATCACTTACATGGGAGGCGCCGCGCTCGGGGATTCCGGTGATTGGCGAATAGTTTGCGCATGCCTGAGTCTCCGCCAATAGGACTGGAGTTTTGCTTCTGTGAGATCGTTGTGCGTGACTTGCTTGGGACTTTGTAGGTACTTAACTGCGATTAAGCAGCAAGCACTGCTCGATCGATCGAGGCGCTAGCCAGGCCCTAGGCTATAGGGGTTGGGGCCGGGTATAATAGTAGACTTTATTCCGTCATGACTGCAAGGTTATGCAGCACCACATTTGAATCGAAATGAAGGTAATTAACGTATTTATCTACCCATATTTCTCTTCGAGATAAAAACCATCATTCAGACAATTACCCTAGGTGGTATAATTGTTCAGAATGGTTATTTTAACTGTCATTAAATTTCTGTTATATAATACTGGCCATAATACTTGTTTCAGAGAAACTTGTGTGGACTGTGCGAACTGTCCACTGCTAATTATATGAAATGAAGACTGTTCGAACTGTCCACAGCTACTAATGTGAAATGAAGGTAATTAACCTGTTAATTCCATCTACCCCTCATTTCCCTCCTCTTCAAGACCACTCTGCCACTTTCAGACAGTTACCTATTCCTAAAAATGAAACAAAATGTTAACAAATATCAATCAGTTGTTAAGAATAATATAACAATTAAATATTGCTGAAAAAATAGCGTTAAAGACACTATATTTAGTCGCCATCGAAGCCACCCCTGTGTACAAGTGAATGAAAACCTCTCCATTGACTTGTACA
This sequence comes from Heliocidaris erythrogramma, assembly GCA_025617745.1. Taxonomy (NCBI): domain Eukaryota; kingdom Metazoa; phylum Echinodermata; class Echinoidea; order Camarodonta; family Echinometridae; genus Heliocidaris; species Heliocidaris erythrogramma. The sequence goes on along the minus strand of CM046853.1, from coordinate 17,146,119 downwards.
CAGGGGTGGCTTCGATGAAGACCAGATATAGACAGCCGAAGTGCTCACAACCTAATATTGTCACTCTCTATATCTGGTCGCCATCGAAGCCACCCCTGTGTACAAGTGAATGAAACCCTCTCCATAGACTTGTACACAGGGGTGGCTTCGATGAAGACCAGATATAGACAGCCGAAGTGCTCACAACCTAATATTGTCACTCTCTATATCTGGTCGCCATCGAAGCCACCCCTGTGTACAAGTGAATGAAACCCTCTCCATAGACTTGTACACAGGGGTGGCTTCGATGAAGACCAGATATAGACAGCCGAAGTGCTCACAACCTAATATTGTCACTCTCTATATCTGGTCGCCATCGAAGCCACCCCTGTGTACAAGTGAATGAAACCCTCTCCATAGACTTGTACACAGGGGTGGCTTCGATGAAGACCAGATATAGACAGCCGAAGTGCTCACAACCTAATATTGTCACTCTCTATATCTGGTCGCCATCGAAGCCACCCCTGTGTACAAGTGAATGAAAACCTCTCCATTGACTTGTACACAGGGGTGGCTTCGATGAAGACCAGATATAGACAGCCGAAGTGCTCACAACCTAATATTGTCACTCTCTATATCTGGTCGCCATCGAAGCCACCCTGTGTAGAAGTGTATGAAACCCTCTCCATAGACTTGTACACAGGGGTGGCTTCGATGAAGACCAGATATAGACGTGTGTATATATACAGAACGCAATAAATTACAGAGAATTTGTGAGAACTTTGCGCATCTTAGCTGATATCCACCAATGGGCTTTCATTCCAAGGAGGCACGGATTTTCAGGCCCCGCCTCTTGAAGACCCTCCCTCCAATAAGCTTGCGAGATATAGCAAGCATAACTGCGCACGCTAGCGCTACCCTCGTGCCATCGATAGAGGGAGTTTCATTTCATTTAATAGGAGTAGGACATGTTTTGAACGCCAAAAAGTGTCCGGTGGAAATAAGCTACCGGTGGCTTGGATCACGAGAATGCCAATATTTTTCATAATGGCATCTGCTCGACAGCTAAGCAAAAGTGGTGGCCTAAAGTCGGCTGCCAGTCGTCAAAAGTTGAAACAGCAGCAGATTCAGAGCGATCGAGGGGTTGCTGGTGTAGCCGGCAGTTCAGGCGAAGGATCAAGTGCCTATCCGTACATGAAAGAAGAGCTCGTGTTGACACTGGGCGAGGTATATTTCTAAATTTTTAAAATGATTGCCATGACTAATTTATCAGATATTTAGTGTATTTAGTCTTTGAAAGTCTGGTGATGCATGGATAATTTTGCAGTAACTGTAAACTATTGCACTTTTTAGTTGAATTTGAAGTAAAAAAATTATACTAAAAAATAAAATCATGGAAATTGAAAAAAGGATTTTAACTCAACATTAGCAGTAACCATAAAATGTTTTGATAACAAAAATAGGTGGTGAATCTTTGTAGTAATCTGTCTAAAGTGGTAATACCTTATGAGGAATCTGCTTATCATATTTGAATTTTGAGCCGAGGTACTCCCTTTGCAGCAAATGTAAACAATTGGTATCCCAAAGTCCCAAATAGGCTACCAAAAGTAAACTGTTTTCAAACAAAAGTCTCTCACAATAGAGACAAACAGTCTCCAACATTGGCCATGCGCCTCTACTGGTTAGAATAATTTCGATCTTGAAAAGCTTGACTTGAGAATACTCATTTACATGTATATATTGTAAAGTTTCAGGCAAAAATATCGTCATTTAGTGTGTTTTTTAAAAGAAAAATTTGCCTCTACTCTATTTTGTTTTGAGTACATTGCTTTTGTGAATGAGTTTTACAAATGCAGTTGGATGAAAATGCCAGACTTTTCAGAAAAAAAAAATTATGAGGAAATATGTAGACTATTTCTTCCTGATGAGTGACCACAATCATCTAATTGATTATTAGGTTGGCATTGCACATTGCAGTAATTTGTAGCTATTTTTCACCCAGTTTTTGTTTTTCTTAAAATGAGAATTTAGTATTGCCCTCAGATTGATGAATACTACCTTTATGTTTTTACCTAGCTATACGAGCTTCTTGGCTCCTCAATCTGGTACTGGGCCTGCGGAGCTATAAATGGCCTGCTACTATGGCGCCTGTCGGACGATGTCAACACAAAAAACACACACATTAGAATCACACATTCTCATGCACACTGGACCTTGGAAACCATCCTCGGTGTTTGCTGTGGTGGTTCTGGTCCAAATTGACTAATAATAAGATTCATTTTGGGGTAATATCAACACTTATGTACATATATTTGACAGCGGAGATAGGATTCATGTTACCTTTCACACGTTGCTGTGAGAATTGTCATTATCATGACAAAAGCACAGCAACGTGTGAAAGGTAAGATGAATCCTATTTCCAGTGTGCATGAGAATGTGTGATTCTAATGTGTGTGTTTTTTGTGTTGACATCGTCCGACAGGCGCCATAGTAGCAGGCCATGTATAGCTCCGCAGGCCCAGTACCAGATTGAGGAGCCAAGGAGCTCGTATAGCTAGTTTTTACCATGGTTTTTAGAACACTTTATACACTATATGGTTTACAGAAAGATGCCCCTGAAATGGGAAGTGATAATTAATTTCTTATCTCAAAACTTTGCATTATACACTGAGAGCGAGATAACTTGGAATGCACCCATGGGAACATGCAAATACCTTTAAAGCTGATAACCGGGGGAAATGTCCCATAAAATAAGAAATGGGACAAATTATACATTTTTGGAAAGCTAATCCCCCAAAGAATACAATGAAATTAAATTTTAGAGATGTAAGCTTGTTCAAAAATATTATCAGGACTTTTTTTTTTCAAGACCCCTGACAGGGTCTCAGATGAGCCATGAAAGCGAGAATTCTTGCACTAGAAAAATGATGTCATTCTCGGGACAGCTAGCTTACGGTATACGACTTGACTGTGCTGTAGCTGTATGAATCGTATATGTGTGGCTGCTGCAGTGATTCACCAAGTGATTGATGGAATGACGGTGTGATTCCAGGTTCTAAGATCTGAATCAGGGCCAAAATCAGACAATTTGTCGACAAGATTTTCAAAGATTGGAATAAATCAGTAGCTTACCTCGAACCGTGAACGTTATGTGTGCGCGCGCTGTATTGACGTGATCGTGAGCTAGCTAGAAGCAAGCAAGTGTGTCCCGAGTATTACGTCACATTTCCAAGGTTGAAAAAGAAACTGCTCGCGGGGCGAAAATACGTGAATATTTTGGCACACATTTGAAACAGAATAATATTAATTCATGAAAACCTATGGATTTTGAATGTTGATGGAATGTTTTAGGGCATCTTCCCCTTTCTGTTGATACCAAATTTATTGCATTTTGATATTTGTTTGTACATCTCCGAGTAACACCTTTAACATCCAACCTTATGAATTTACTTTAAAAACTGGTACTATTTCAGAATTTTTACAGCAGAACAATAGTGCTTGTGCAGCAAGCAGCTAGGAGTAGCAATGAATCCTCTTTATGGGACATAGCAGATGGGATCTACAAAGATGCAGAAAGCTACATAAACAAAGAGTCTCAAATGAGAGCATTTGCCCTTCTCATGTACCACAATGGTCTGGAAAACGACAAGAACGCTGAAACTCTGGCCAAGCTGTGCTCCAGACTGGCTCCCTTAGAGGCAGAAAGCCTCAAGTTCAGAAGTCCTCTGCTGAAGCAACTTCAGGTATTAAAGCCTTTAGATTATAAGTTTGCAAGGGATTGGAACACTGATAAGAGTTCTGAGTAGCCAGGTGAAGTACTGCTCTCCATTTACGATTAGTCTAAATCTTGATATATGCTCTGAGAATTATTTCATCAATGACGTAAGATTAGCCCATAGGGTTAGGGTTGCAGTAGGTTTTATAGGTATGGGTGAGGTGTAGCGTTTGGTCCAGGAATGGAGTTAGGAATTTGCTTAGTGTAGGATAATGACCACATAGCAAATATCGCTGGAGCATGTGTCGTACAACCCCAGAGATTACAATCTTCAAATTATTCATTAATTTGACTTCTGTATTCATGAATTTGACTTCTGTATTCGAATCAAAATTGAGCTTGACAATCATATACCAACAACCTTTTGTGCTGGAGGTCAAGAGATGGTTTTTCTCGATTGCAACACAGCATTTTGCATTGCTCATATTGCAGGAAGACTTCACCTCCCGTGCTACCTGGAAAGACGTAGATCCAACCCGATGGCTTGCCTTTACTTGCTACATGTGCTGCCTCTTCAGACACCTAAAGATTGGAAACAACTACATCAATGCCTTGGTTGAGCCTGTTTATACCTGCCTAGACACAGTATGTTGAATTGATTGAATTGATTGATTAAAATCTCCTAATTCATTGGCTTCAATAAAAATTATATCATTGGTATTGGGCTTGGACAAGCTCAAGTTTTGTTTATAAATGTTTACAAGACCTATGGAAGTGTAAGAGTCAAATATGCATAAATGCAGTTTTGTCATATCATGTGAAAAGTTGGATGAGATACTTCCAATAGCCAAGCTTTGGTATAGAATTTACTGATTACAAACAAAGCATTTTCCTAGTAATCCTTCCCCGGGATTAATTGGTCTAAACACACCTCAGAACAATAACCTCTTGTGGTTCGATCTAGAAGAATAAAACCTACCAACATAACCTGTCCTTTATATTAGTTGGTCATTAAAGGTCTTAGAATAATCCCTCTTTGGAATTAATGATAATAGATGTTTCCAGAAACTTCTCATTCTCATGCTCCTGGAGGTGCAGTGACTTCCTCATATTCCTCACAGTATAAATAGTTGAGAAATTATGTTCTCTGGGTCCTTGTAAGTCTTCGGACTTCTTCCTTCGAGCTGTGCTCCTGTCCGTGCGGGCCTTGATAGGGGAGTACCAAGTCTTCACCAAGCCTTTTCGTATCGCTAATATATATATATGTACCTTTGTTCAACTGTGATACCTTATCATCATCTGCTTCTCCAATGTTTATTCGTCTACAATAAATGTTGTTTTATACATTTACATTTTCACATTGTGAATGGACTCTCCCTCGTCGTGTCATAATCTTTAATAGTTAACACTCACCATCATCCACGCTACATATGATATTCAACAAATGACTAAATCTAAGAGTTTGTTACAGAAGTAATGAATTGACTTGATCTTTGTTCCCCTCATATTTAGGAATATTAATTTGTATTGATGATGTGATTGATTGAAATAAATTACTGCTTTGCAAATTGATTTTTTGTGTATATCTGTTATTTATTCTTGCAGCTTGTAACAGATGCTGATTCAAGTGATGAAGAAATGAAATGTGGCTGCAACCAGGTAAGCTCAAGTTACAGATTGTCAACTTTTCTATAGTCGTCCTGTCATTAGTAACTCTCTCTATGATCTTGCTTTTTTGTGTGATATGTTCTTTCTTTGTCTCTTTCCTTTTCATTCTGTTTATCTTCTTTTCTTCATATCTTTTTTTTAATTTCATGTGTCTTTCTTTCTCTGTCTCTGTAGTCTGATTGACTCTTTTCAAGTTAAGTGTTTGTTGCAACTGTCTTTTCTTATTAAGTCAGATGCAGCCTCAATCTTCTTGTGTCTTTAAACTCTCTCTCTCTGCATCACCCTTTTGAAAAATCTGTTATCAATTCAAGTCTGAATTTCTTATTAATCTGATGTGACACATTTCTTTGCATGTCCTCTCTCAGCTCAAAGAGTTGGGACCCACACTCGACGAGATGAAGCCTGGACAGATGGACACCCTGATAAATATGATGAAGGAGAAACTACTTGGACCCAAAGCCTCCCACTTCTCCCGTCTCCTCCTTCTAGAAGTCATTGAACTCAGAGCCAGCGGGTGGCACTTGAATGACACACAGCAGCAGTACTATTCCGAGGTCTTCTGCTAGCAGTTGCCAAAGTGCTTTGTTTGCAACTGTCTTCAATGTTTTCTCTGAGTATTGTTTACTTTCAATGATAAGCTCTGTGAGTGTAAAGTGTAGTGCACTAGTGTAAATGCTCATGTGAGTCTTGGCAAAAAGGTTCCTTATATTTTGTGTGCTAGATATTATGATACAACTGGGCGTTGTGGCGTGCGCCTGTAATCCAGCTACCAGTGGAAGTTACAAACTGATTCAGCGGACCCAGGTTCGAGACTGAGTCGCGTCTTTCGGATGGTGACGTTAAAGTTCGGTCCCAGACGTAAATAATCATATCTGATTGATACACGTCTGTAAAAACCCAATTACACACACAATTACACACATATTGATTGGATATGACAAAAAACATCATCGATTCATATTTCTTAAGGGAGGCAGTCGTGTGCAAGCCAACTATGTCATATCCTAAATTGAATACAAAATTGGTATCGGTACAGTTTTTAAGTAGCATTAATTTGATTCCCTAAGTACAGTCAGCATTAAAAAATCAAGAATAATACCCTGAGGTGTAAGGATATTATCTCCCACAATCACAACACAAGAAATTTAGCATTTGCTCCACAATATATATATATCAAACTGTTCCAATACTCCATTGGTCTTTACCAGATAATTCAATTTAGCCAAATAGTCTTTGTTCAATTGTATCTTAAAGGGCGAGTCAATTAGAATTACATTTCATGATAATATCAAAGTATTGTGTCAATACTGCTAGAAATCGCATATAATTTTTATTAAAAAGATCTGTGTACTTCTCTAAGCTTCGTTGAAATTGCCTAAGTCGCACGTTTATCAGCTAGTCTGTCACGCCCCTTGAAAAATAGGGCCCAGTCACGTGCCTTGTCAGGTGACCTGTGACGTACCATCGGGAACATCTAGCTAGCGGACGACGCTTGTCTGTGTATATCCAGTGCAGGGAATTTTGGATAGGCATGATAGGAGTGCATATCTCAAGAAAATGCCGAGGAGATGTGTTGTTGCTGGGTGCAGCAAAGGCACCAGCGATGGTGTCAGTCTGCACACCTTTCCTAAAGATGATGCAACTCGAAAAATTTGGATTTCAAGGATCAAGCTGACGCGAGCTAGCTCAGTGGGATGGCCCTTCCGCTCACAGTACTGTTTGCAGTGACCACTTCAGGGAGGAGGACTTTGATAGTCAGGCCCTCAGGCCAGGGGCTGTATGACCAGCTAGGATTTGCACCCAAGAATAAAATGCTGCGGCCGACAGCTATATCCCTGTCATCAGACTGGGAACTGAGGGCTGTGGAACTGGAAGCCAAACACAGGGAGCTTAAAAAAACAAGAGTCGGTCTGCAGTTCTGAAGCTGGAGTCACTGGAGAAAAATAGGGTAGGTCTACCATACCGTACCGTAGAGCCCGGGGGGGGGGGGGGGGCACTCAACCTGTTTTTGGATGTGGGTGTGCCGCTGCCAATCTTAAAACAGGGGGCTAAGGAGCTAAATGGTTAATTGAGGAAGCTCATTTTTGAGGGTCTAAGGAGCGGACGGGCTCATGGGCAGAGCTAATTTTAGCTGCTCGCGATCTCACTACTCTGGTACACATACGGTGCATGAGCTGAGTCAGCGGTCGCAGCGCTGTTTTTAATGCTGTACATGCCGGGCCACTGCACTGGCTCGATGTCGCATGCAGATCGATCTCGCTGAGCCGCCGCTAGCACTAGTAATACCGCGTTCAGTTAGGGGGCACTAGGCCGCCCAGCTCCCCGCTGCGCTGGCCTGGGAGGCTAGGGAGCGACCGTTCCCGGACAGTAGGCTGTGCGCATTGTTTTCTCATATTCTAGGGAGCGAGTCGGAAGCCAATCGAGGTGCGGTTAGTGAAAATCTGAAAATCGCATATCATGGGAGCGACCCGAGAAGGTTGAAAATGGGGGACGTCACAGCGGCACATACATGTGTGACATATATATGTGAGTGCCCCCCCCGGGAGGCAGCTAGCTTGCAGCACACGATTTTGCTGTAATTGTTGTAATATATTTAGACTTTCATCCAGTCTTTCAGTGTACTTGGTTGTTATCATAAGCACGCACACAAAGATTTGCAAGGTACGGTCAGCAGTAAAGCGACTGTCCACACGTCTACTTGTCTGTAAAATATTACGTTTTTCCAAAACATAAACCTAATCCAAAAGAGGAATTATCATGGGTAAAGTGTTTGAAAAAATGCCAGACTTGTCATTTGACCTCTACTAAAATGTCTAAACAACCTATTCAAATCCTTTTGGGGGACTTAAAGATTGTCGAAATTGTATAAATAGTGATATGAAAATGGATAAATTATCATTCATTTACATTGCCACCATATTAGTCAAACTTAGTGGCTTCGCGGGGGACTTCCCGATGCTACGTCAAATCGCTCTAGCCAATCAGCTGTCAATTTTTGGGGGCGTTCCCAAATTAGTGAGTTCTTTGACCAATTTCTTGTTACTGGGCAATTTTTTTTCTGTAAAAATGTCAGAATTGTGTCATTGGACCTATGTACTACATTTTTAGCCACAATGTTGATTCTAATTGACTCGCCCTTTAAATTGCAAACACTTACAAACCAATGCTTCAACTCTGAATATAAGTACATGTGCCATATCATTTGGAATGATAGATAATCATACTTTTTGCAGCCTCATTAAATTAATGTTCCTTGTGGCATGAAATGCATGCAATCACAAAAGACCAATCCCTGGATAGCTGTACACATTGCTCTTGGAAATAGTGAGCTGGGGTTGTACAGCATTCACAATAAACACAATGAGACACTTACAGATATTCTTAAATATTTCAGGTCGATGGACCAAATTTGAAATATTATTTTATGATCAGTTGATCATGCAAGAAATACATACCATTGAATGACATTTAATTGTATCAACAAGAGAGATTGTCTTGCCATTAACGAAATATATTGCCCTAAGAGAAGAAAATATGTAACTGAAAATAAATTTTTGCCCCTCCAAAAATCCAGCGGTGGTATTCTGAGATTTATTTTATCTTGATTTTAGTGAAAAGATTTTAATTGTCATTACAAATTTTAAACTGCAACATTTCATTGGTGTTTGTGCAGATGAATTCCGTGTACGCAGCCACTTTTGCGCAGTCATTAACCTGTGATGCGCCATAAGCGTACATTTTGTTATGACAATTAAAATTATTTCACTAAAATCAAGATAAAATAAATCTCAGAATACCACCCGAGCTATTTTAGCACTATTGTGAATTAGGTTTAATTTCAGACATTGCAGTACAAGCTCCCTTTCAAATGAAGTTGGTGGTGATATATCTTAAAAGACAAAGGGCAAGTATTCCTGAAATAATGTATCAAATATTTTTTATTATGTTGAATGGCCTTGTGTGGGATACAAGGATATATTGCACATGCTATGAGCACATTTCACGGGTCGGCACAAGTGAAATATTTTCAAAGCGAGTGAGATATACCTTTGTCTCCCACGAAAGAAAAGCTATTTAATATTATTAATATTAAATGTATGTAACCTAGTTCCTCAATTTTCACCAATACATGTCCTTTATGTTTTTGTATTGACTTCAACATAAAACAGAGGTGGAGAAACATTACTGTGTCCTTTACTCAAGCATCTTGCAATGGCTGCTCGCATACATCCATTTTCTTAGCTTTTGCGCATTTAAATGCGTATTTACTATTTACTTGTCATCTTGAAACGTTATAGAATATATCTGCATGATTATTTCAACTTTTATGAAGCTATAATAGGCTGTAAACCGATTTCGCGAGTTTGACAACTACAGTAGCTTGTGCAATTGAGTTCAGGGCCTGTATGGCTGGGGATCCGGAGCTCTTGGTGCATGTTTCGTTGCCTACTACTATACTAGCACACTGTCTTGTGACTAATTTCTTCGCTTTCGCATTTTTGGAGAGAATAATCAGACTCACTCCGACTGTCAGACAGCCGCAGTTAAAAAATTTGTCATCACATTTTCTATTTCAGATTTATCGTGGTTGAGGAAACCGCTCATTTGTTATCACGCAAAAATAAAGTGTAGAGTCTATGGACGGGAAAAAAGGAAACCAGTGCATGTAACACAATGAAGTGCTTCTGTATGGAGTGAATGGTAGTTTCCTCAACCATGATAATGCCAGACTTTCAGAACCAATTCCAAATGTTACTTTTATAGCATTTGTATAGTGATTTTTGGATATCTTCTTTCTGTCAGACTTCACAAGCTTCATCAGTTCATGCTTCACGATCCCCGGCTCACCCAGGCAACATTTCATTTCCCCTGCTTGTGACCGTGGCTCGATCTGGTTCGTGCTGGTAGGCTTATGGAAGATTTTTACCATTGCCCAGTATTTCTCCTTCTCCTTCTTCTCCTTCAATCTCTCCTACCTCACCATCATCATCATCATCACTGTTATAAACTGAATCACTTTCTTCACCAATTTCTATATCCATAAAAATTATTGAGCTCAGTTTCCTTGTCTACAACCGACATTTTGATCTCTAAGTCTCGAAAAATCATTGAGAAAATTGCGTCACTTGCATGTTTTCAATGCATGCCACACGACTAGCCAGCAGCTCTCATTATGTTGTCAAGCTTGTGACGTCACACATCGCGGCACTCCACGGAGGACTGTTAAAGGCAGAAAATCTGGATCTCACAAATACCATTTTTGAAAGATGATTACTGCGGGCCCCAAACATATCTTGACCAGGGAAGTTGTTATACCTAATCAGTAAAGCTTCCCCTTCGTAGTGATATGAATTTTGCAGCAATAGACCTGTTTACTAAGTGATTCAAATTTTATGCATACTTTTGAAACAAAGGTTGTTCTTGACAACCTGAAAGCTTGCCAGAGGCTTGTCAGACATAGCAACAAGTAATGTATGCAAACTGGATTCCAGGTATTGTAGTTCATTCATTAATTTAGGTTAATGGAATACCTCGTTACTAGGTCCCCAGGAAAGAAACATCCATAAATTTGAATCACTTAGTGAACAGGTCTATTCAAAACACTTTTGACTTCTCGGGTGACTACTTTAAGGGCTGGGTCGAATCGCCCCATCCTTCCTTTCCCTCTTTTTCTGTTCATACTTTTAGTGTATTTTTTACACCTCAAAGTGTTCATGTGATCACATAGCTCAATCTGATCCATCTTTGTGGTACTAAAAATCCTTTTAAAAAGAAACGGAGCGGTGGAACTACTGTGTAGGACAACCTAATTGCATTGTCCCCCATAGTAGGAGTAAAAGACAGAGCATGGTTGTTATTTATACATGCAGCAACAATCAGAGAATGATTCCGATGCACTTTGAGAAACAGATTCTGTATTGAATTAGTTTTTCTCCTTGTGTGTGCCAATTTGTAAGTTTTAACCCACCTCCTGTAATGTGAAAGGGCTTACAAGTGAAGAAAAAAATAGCTATAAAAATCATATTAGTTTAGTTCGCATGACATTGTATATGACACCGTATATGTATCTGTGACTGAAGAATGTTGTACGTATTGGAGAGATTGGACTAAAATGGAAGGAGTGATTAGCAGGATTGCATTTCTCATTGTAGTGACAGTACTTTTCTGTTGTTGATGTGTTTTATGTTTTAAGCAGCTACTTCATATAGTATTCTACTCTTTCATATAACCTCTCATTTTGTTCTGTACATTCTTGTAAATACAAGCAAAAGTTATTTTATGCCTTTATTAAAACTGAATACATTTCTTAAAAAAATAAAATCTGTTGTGAATTATTTTATAGTGTACCAGTATTCAGGATATTTTTTAATGATAGTGGAAATATTATGGACACATCTATTATAAAATACATGTACATATTTAAAGGGAAAGTCCATCCTGGTACATTTATTAAGATTATTGAATAAAAGAGGAAAAATGACAAACAGATTAGAGCAAAATCTGACAAATAAGAACGTTATGAATTTTTGAAGTTGTAATCAAACGCAAATTGGCAACTTCGTAATGTATCTTGCAAGCTCCTCTCTCCTTTGCTCAGTGCGAAAAATCTCAAATTTCATTTTCTAATTTTTTGATGGATTAAATCCGTTTCATACAGAGCAGTGATTATAAGCATGTCATTGAATATTTTCTTTAGAGATAATGGAAATTAATGATATTTGGAAAAAAAAAGAGGAAAGGGATCAATCAGAGATGGTGAAGTTTGAAGAAACTGGAAATATAACAAATTCTGAAATCTTCAAAGTTTTGATCAGTAATGGGGAATCTCCCAATGGCAACTCATTCATAATGTGTGATGTCATAAACGAAAAACTCTTTGTTGTTTACAAATTCATTTTTTTTTCAATTCACATGATACAATGTATTTCTTCCATGGGACGTACTGATATAATATTTTGACATGTCCTGCAAGAAAAAAAGGGAAAGATAAAGAGTCATGTTCAATGATAAAAATTAAACTGTATATTTCTATTTTTTGTAGTAAAAGAGGGAGAGCTTCTCCCTTCATGTCTCGCATGACCCGATTGCCAAAAATAGATTCCCCATAAACTTGATGATCTTGATTTTTTCCCCCAATTTTCTGAAGCTTCCACAAATATATTTCTCTGATATTCCTGCTTCCACCCAAGCCAATTTTCTTTGAAAGATTAATTCCCCTTTAATATAAATATTACACAAAGACAGCAATAATTTGTGTTGAAAGGACACAAAACATGAAATAATGTTGGAATTTATACAGTTTTATTGCTACAAACATGTTCACATCATTAAGAAAAAAGAGAGTTGCACAAGATTCTACTGAAACTGAAAGACAAAGGGTATGGTCATGGTGATTATATACAAAGTTTTTACATATAAATAGATATATTAATAGTAATGTACATGTATTAGATTAAGCGTCCCCATATTGTTCATATGATTTTCCGCTTTGTGATCTTTTGGAACATGGAATATTTTGCAATGTGGAAATTTTCGCACATTTCACGACGCTGGAAGTTTGCACGAAAATAAGCCTAGCGTGTCGGTGAAATTAAAAACGTAAAATTCACTTTACTCGGCCGAGCGCGAAAAATTGTGAAAATTTTTACAGTATGAGATACTGTAGTCGGAGGTGATACAACATAGAGGAATCTTTCTTTCTCTTGTTAGAATTTAAACAAAGAAACAATCAGCATATTAGATCCATTGTGCTAATTAATGCTACCCCTTAAGCTCCCAAATGTTGGTCAAGATAATTACTGGCTCTTTTTGTTAAATTTAATGTACTAGCATGACAGCAGGCAGTTTACACAAAGAATGCAATGAAATATATTTCATGCTTCACGCTAAAGAATAGCCTTATTCATGTATTATTAACGTACAAATAAACTAAACCATATACATATCTTCATATTTTGTTTCTTTCATCACACAATTAAAAAAAACCCAAATAACTATTTACAACTGTGAAGATCATCATCATTCAGCACTGCACATGAAAGAAACAACAAGGAGGTATAATTTAAGACTAAATATCTCACACGTGAAAACCCAAGCACAACTGAACAACAATGAATTTTTTGGACTTTACAACTACATTGCACATTTCTAGTACATCAAACAAGCTATGAATACAACAGATTATACATCTATCTTTCATGTAATGTGTTTCTTTTTTTTTACAATAGGTGTATACATCCATACAAAATTTGAAATACATTCTAACACCCCTGATATTAGTTTGTACATTATTTTTACAAAAGAGCTTGGGATTGATCAATTGACTTTCTAACCGTGATAAAGGTAAAACTATAATATTGTAAAAAGTAAACATCTTTTTTTTTTTTTAAATTTCAAAATCCCCAATCACATTCCAAAATTGTGAAGAATCCTCAGTAACCAACAGATGCCCTTTAAAAATATCATTTCTAAATTAATATGCTCATTATTTTGACCTGGAATTGTAGTATAGAGTTACTTGTTTTAAGTAAATGGAACTTTCTGGCAGTGTCGATCAAGCTATTGAATAATTTACTTGGCCACAAAAAGCTTCAGCAATAGTACTTTAAATTATACATGTACAACAAGGAAGAGAAGTGCTGATTTACTGACAGTTTGTAAGAGTATGCTACACTGATGGGTTTTAAAGTTGCTTTAGTTAAATTAGACTTCACTATTGCGTCTTATATGGAGTGCTGGAGGACCTCTCAGTCCCATGCAGTCTTGGGACCACCAGAAGCAGCTTTGCCCACTGTAGCATTAAACCTTGGTCGGCTCTTGAGTTGCCCCGCCCTGGTCTGGCCTTCTTTGGCAGCCAGCATTGGAGATCTAGGGATAAATGAAGATTGGAGACACAGCAAGTCAAAACATAAAATTGTCTTATCTAGCTATTGCCTACTACAGTTGGAGAAGAATGTAACACAGTAATGAGAACTTGTGATTGTTCTCTTTAATAGAGAGTCCTCATATTTATAAATAAATAAATATGTATCCCTAATCGAAGATAAATCATGCTTCATAAGCTTCAATCAATTGCTAATTGAAATGGAAAACAAATTGATAATTACTAAAAAACAATCACAAGATTTCAATTATTCTCCAGTGATACTTTATTTTCAGGTACCAAATTGATATTCATCTGATTGATCTTATCTAGCTATTGCCTACTACAGCTGGAAAAAAATGTAACCAAGTAATAAACTTGTGATTGTTCTCTAATTGAGAAATAAGCATGTATCCTAAATAGGAAGATAAAACTCTCTTCTTAGCTCTCATGCTTTATAAACTTCAAACAATTGCTACTTGAATGAAGAAAAAAAAAATAATTACTAAAAAATCACAAGATTTAGATTATTTTCCACTCATGCTTTATTTTCAGGTATCAAATTGATATCCATCTGAATGATCTTGTCTAGCTTTTGCCTATTACAGTTGGAAAGTATGTAACACAGCAATGAACTTGTGATTGTATCATTGTTCTCTTAAAGAATGATCAGATTCATAAGTAAATAAATATGCATTCTACAAAAAGATAGATATCTCTCTTCTTAGCTATCATGCTTCATAAGCTTCAAGCAGTTGCTACTTGATAAAACAGGAAAATCGATAATTACGTAATAAATCACAAAATTTTGATTATTCTCCCAGGATGCTTTTTTAGCTCACCTGAGCCTAAGGCTCGAGTGAGCTATTGCGATGGAAATTTGTCCGTCGTCCGTCGTCCGTCGTCCGTTAACTTTTTACATTTTCATCTTCTTCTCCAAAACCCATGATCGGAATTCAACCAAACTTGGTAGGAATCTTCCTTAGGGGTAGGGGACCCAAAGTTGCTAAAATGGTACATGTGGCCCCCAGGGGGGCCCAGGGGGAGGGCCCCCAATTGTAAAAGCTATGTAAATTTCAAACATCTTCTTCTCCAGAACCAGGCATAGCTCAGACTTGGTATTGTGTATGGAGATACCTCTATAGATGAAGAATGAATGTTGTTCATGAAATTTCTCTTGAGTGGCCCTATAGGGGCCCTGTGGGGGTAACATACTGGAGGGGGGGGGCGCTGCCAGGCAAAATGTACATTCTGATCTTCTTCTCCAAAACACATGATCAGAATTTGACCAAACTTGGTAGGAATCATTCTTAGGGGTAGGGGAACCAAAGTTGCTAAAATGGTACATGTGGAACCCAGGGGGGCCCAGGGGGGCCCAGGGGGAAGGCCCCCGATTGTAAAAGCTATGTAAATTTCAAACATCTTCTTCTCCAGAATCAGGCATAGCTCAGACTTGGTATTGTGTATGGAGATACCTCTATAGATGAAGAATGAATGTTGTTCATGAAATTTCTCTGAGTGGCCCTATAGGGGCCCTGTGGGGGTAACATACTGGAGGGGGGGGGGGGGGGGGCGCTGCCAGGCAAAATGTACATTCTGATCTTCTTCTCCAAAACACATGATCGGAATTCAACCAAACTTGGTAGGAATCATCCTTAGGGGTAGGGGATCCAAAGTTGCTAAAATGGTACATGTACATGTGGCCCCCAGGAGGCCCAGAGGGTGGGCCCCCAAGTGTAAAAGCTATGTAAATTTCAAACATCTTCTCCAGAACCAGGAATAGCTCAGACTTGGTATTGTGTATGGAAATGCCTCTATAGACGAAAAATGAAAGTTGTTCATGAATTTTTTCTGGGTGGCCCTATAGGGGGTCTGTGGGGGTAACATACTGGAGGGGGGGGGGGGGGGGATGGGGCAAGTTGTCCGCCATCCTTAAACTTTTTAAATTTTCAGCAGCTTCTCCAAAACCCATGATTGGAATTTAACCGAACTTGGTAGGAAGCTCAGACTTGGTATTGTGTATAGAGATACCTGTATAGATGAAGAATGAAAGTTTTTCATGAAATTTTTCTGGGTGGCCTTATAGGGGCCCCTGCACCAGATGTGAATTGATCCACCTCAGGTGAGCGTCGTGCCCCCTGGGGCTCTTGTTTTAAGGTAATATCAAGCTGTAAAACTTTTCTTAGAGAAATACATTTTAGTTAAAGTAAAAATCTCATATAGCAGAAACAATCCAATGGAAAACAAAGGACTGGTCCAAATACTGTTGTAGATCCTTTGTGCATGTGGGGCAAAGAGAAGGACAGATTTGTAGGCTAGAATTCAGATGGATATGGGGAATGGGTTCAGAGCGAATATTCAAAGAGCTATTACAGAGAAAACTCCGAAACAGAGAGACAGAGAAAGAGAAACGGGCACAGGGGAGAGAGAAGGGAGTGAAAGTAAGTCAGAGATAGATAGAAGAATGTAGGAGGAGGCCATCATTCACTTACTGCAGCAGCATATCAATCGTCTGTTGAGTAGCTTTGGCTTTCTTATGACCAGGTCCATAGATAGTACTCTCAATATTGTAACTCTGAAAAAAAAAAAAAAAGCATCCATTAATCATAATTGAACAACGTCTAATGACAGCAATATGTTTCAAATTTGATGGTAAGTACCCAAAGAGTACAAGATACAATACACTCTGATACATGACAGATATTGTAACTAAGCTATGATGTCAAGCTTCTGTGAGCATTGTTATTTCATATTCTTATCCGTAATCTGACTGTAATTTAAAGAAGACATTTCCCCTGCATCTTTTCATCGCTAATACAGTAAAATTAACTGAATTACAAGAGGTTCTCCATGTATTGACAACATGTGTATGAAAGGCCTGTGATATAACTCCAATAACATCATCACATGACCTTTGAACCTAACAACCACAATTATCCTTAAGCCCATATAAAGAGTCATGAATAGCAGGGGGAATTAGCTTGAAAAAAAATGTCTACAAATACAATATTGCTTTAATTCTTAACATTATCGCAAGAAAGATAAACAAATTTTCACCTTCTTGAAAAACTTGAGTGCTTTTTCAAGCTGCCCCTGAGACATGAGGATTGATCCATACAGCTTGTAAGCCTCTCCAACCTCTGCACTCAGGTCACCAAAGGTGGCGCTCTTTGAGGTAATCAAGGTTCGCAACAGAGAAACTGCCTCCTATTCCGGATGTGAAAAAGGAGATTGTGAGGTAAGCCATGATAATCAGCCAAACCACATAGATATAATATCATACAGTTGTAGACCAAAGAGATCTGGGCCTTGTAACACAAAAAATAAGCTGATTGCAATAGTGCAATTGATCACTATGTGATTGTATGGAAAATATCATTTGTATGATTGATTGATTGATTGATTGATTAATTGATAGTATGATCAATTGCTACGCTCTGTGTTATGGGCTCTTGGCCATCTTATAAAGCAATGTGACTGATACAAATCGATAGCAATCATAATTTTTTACATATAAGAGAAAGGAAATTGTTTTTCATTGATTAAAAACGTGCGATACATTATAAGTCAGGCATCCGTTTTGCATATACATGTACTAGGTTCCTTGCCGTATGTTCCAATACTCAGACATTGGTACCTTGTTCGTTTGATCAAAAGTCACTGTGCTGCCATATTACTACTCTTTATTAGAGCCAACATCATATCAAAATGCAAAAATAAAATATAAGATTACTTGCGAAAGGAAAGGAACTATACAACTGATGAAGAAAATTCTGAATGAAAAGACTTACATCAGTCCTGTCAGTGCGTATGAGTAGTCTACATAAGTCATCCTGAGTAGATATCGTTTTAGCATGATGAGGACCAAATAGGACCTGTCTAATCCCGAGACTCTCATTAAGATATTGTTCCGCAGCGGCTATAGACACAAAAGATGAAAAGAGATCTCTGTTATATTACAGTTTTGGACTTTCTTGTCAAGTCAAGATATATTTCAGGTCATTCCTGCTTGATAAAAGTGAATACATATGATGTCAGAAGAACCGTTGCTATATTAAATACACCTTTTTTAATGGATGTTTTTGTTTTGGTGGAACCATCTGGAAGATGAAAAGTGGTCCAGAGCAAACACTGAAGAACGTTTCAAGAAAGAGAGAGATGATCTTGAAATGCATGATACTTGAGTGGTTTCATTTCCTCCGAATTAGACTTTGGCACAGCCTTTCTGTATTACCATGAAAAGGGGTTCTTCTATCACTTGCGGGTACCTGTCTTAGAGTGATGGCTCAATGTTAGTTTTGATCAGTGGCAACCAATTTAAAAGAGACAGACGTTACATTTCTACACTGGTCTATTTATCCTCCACTTCTTTATTGTCATTATGGACTCCAAAGAGCTCAAATTTATGTATGCATCATCATTCTTCAATAGCTAACATCAGCAAGTTAGAGGGAAGAGCTATTTACTTTCTGCTTCCGCGGTGGCTGATTCAGAATAAGCAAGGGCCAAGGCATGAGCTGTCTCTGCTACCTCTTCACTCTGCCCGCTATATCTGTGTGAGAGAGATAAACACAGATCAAATACTTCAATCTTGTCAGAAAACAAATACAAACATCACACACTGGATAAAAACCAATAACACACTGTATGTGTTAAAAATTATATTTTATATTTTATATATCTATATATCATATTTTATATTATTATATTATATATTATTATATCATACATGTATATTTTCAGAAAAATGTTATTACAAGTAGTTGATAATTTACAACATATACACTTCTATGGGATTTAGTACAGTTATAATAAACATTTATCATAACAGAACAGGGAAATCTTTCTTGGTGCAATATCTAGACTTCACATTCTGTTTTTGAACTCTAGTCAGAAGAGTCAAAACAAGATGATATGCATACCTTGCCACAGCAATGGAATGTGCCTGCAAGAAATGCTCTGTTGCTTTGTCTTGGTTGGCATGCTCCTTCTTGCTTTGTTCTAAGTAATCTGTGGAGTCAAGGAATCTTTCATCTAAATATGGTTCTGTGATACGTGTTCCACGGACAATTGCTCCGTGGTCAATTTTTGATCCCAAGGAAATTCCAAACATGAACCCTGGGGAGCATTTCATCAAGCGTTTTGGCAGTGATTTTTACCGACAAATTTGCTCTCAGCCAATCAGATGCAAGGATTTCAGTAGCTTATAACAGGTGTCAGTAAAAATCACTGACAAAACGCTTGATAAAACACTCCTCTGGTCTAATCACTAAACCTAACTCTAACCCTAACTTTACCTAACATCCAACCCAACTGCAACCCTATATTTTTATGAAATACAGCCCAGAGCAACTAACACTAGAGTAAATGTCAAGTCACCCTAAATACCATGAACAACGAATGTAATATCCTGACACATAGAGAGACATATGATGTCTGATATTAGTTCACCTTTCCCCTCCCAGGCACACGTGATGCCAAATAATGAACACGTTGTAAAATGTTGTTTATTTGACTCAATAAATTAGCCTATGGAGGGCTAAAATTTTTGAAGAATAAAAATAAAATAATAAACAATACTGACAATTATACTATTACAATATAGAGAGAGTCAATAATTGAATTGACTTTCTACTCGAGGACTTCAATAACGTCAACATGTAGGCAAATAGAGCAGTAAAGGATATTCTTCCCAAGTCTTGGTAGATAGGTATCAGGTCTGGACTGTCACTTCCATATTGTTCCTCAGTGAGTCTGATTGCTTTCTCATAGAACCCTGATCCCAAAGCATGCTTCTGTTGTTTAGCATACAACCTGCAAAAAGGAGTAAGGGAAGGATTGCTTTCCACTGTCATGTTGCATTACATAATTATTAACATTTTACACTGCAAAATTACAATACCTGTATACCTGTATAAAATAGATTGTCAGAGGCATGGAAAGGGAAATGTTTAGACATTGTCAAATACACTTTGGGCTCACCAATTTCAAATCGATATTACATACAATATAGCAAATGTTGAGACATAAAATTAAATCTTCCTCTAATAATGTGGACACATGAACATAAATTATATGTACAACGGATCAAAGCATTTACAAAAACTCATATAATAATTCCTTTCTGATGTCTCTACATATAGATGATGACATGTAGTCAATCTCATTACTTTTACATGCTCTCATCTTTCTCATCACAGGCTGAATATATCCTGGATTCTTACTTGGCTAAAGCGATTGCAATGTCAATGTCAAGCTGCACCCGTCTTGATGATTCCCTTTCTCCTGACAACTTGGAAAGTTCTTGTGAAACCCTCTCTGCTTTCACCAGATTCTGCTCTGCCTCCTGATACGTGAGAATCTTGTTAAAGAAAAATTCAGATCCAACAACAGTATTTTATCGTCTTCATATGTAAGCATACCAGAATACCACTGGGATCAAAGTCTGAAATCCCTCAATGGGCAAGAAGGCAAGGAGAACATAAAAGCAGCAATCGAATGAAAAATTAGCATTTCTCAGTCATAATATACAGATGTCTTGAAAACAGAATCATTCCTAAGATTATTTAATAACCTATCAGTCTTCTTTCATGTTTCACAGTAAAGGAATTTTGATTTCATGTTTTCTTTATCATGTCATCCTGTCATTCCTGCTTCCAAGCACCAGTGTTGCTATTCTTCGACAGATACACAAGAGAAAGAGGCCTCCACACCTTTCCTTGAATCACACTATTCCTTTGCTTTCAATAAATTTCTCTTTACAGACAAAATATTAAGCAAACAGAACAGTAGAGATTTGAAGGTAGTTCCCATCTCAGAGCACACAATCACTGAATAAGGAAGACTAGTGTCAAACTTTGTGTTCAGCAAAGACACCACAAAGGGTACTCTGAACTCTCAAGTGGATTCTGTCTAATTGTAAAGGATATTTCTTGAGTAGAGTAAGAGCTCTTCCTAGTACATAGTACATTAGAAGAAGTGTTCCCATCAGTTGACTCTTTGATTCATCCGACTCTGAGGTATGTAGTCCATTAAGCATGATGGTCCTTGCTGTCTCAGAATGGGCCTGAGCTTGAGCAGGTAACCCTGAATGAAAAACAGGATGACAAGACAAGGAACTTTACTACGCTTGTGTTCTACTCTGATTAAATGGAAACTTCTTTTGATATGGTAATGAAACATGGGACAATCTCATTTGCTTGGTTTAGTGTCTTATTACCAATAATGGAAAAAGCAAGCATTTGCTTACAACTACGAGACTTATGGCTTTAGATTTCATCTAAGTAAGTAAGGAGTGCTGAATGCCTTCATATGAAAGGACACTGCCAAACTGACTTGGTTTTCAACCTTACACACAACACAAAGTTGGAACACAAAGTTCCAAGATCTTAGCTCCATCCAGTCAGCCTCTAAGATGGTTACTACTGTAGATGGAAAGTCTACCAACCTCTCAATGTGAGGTACGCATGAGCCAGGAACACATATCCCTCAGCAAGCTTCCAATGTTCCATGCCATACACAAGTCGACATAGAGCTGTGTATCGAGTCCACTCCTTGATTGCATTGTCAGTCTGATTCACAAAAAAAAAGATGTAAGGAACAAGAGATGAATTTCAATACCAACATATTCCAGCATATATTTATGAACTCTACAGTTCCAGATAGAATAGCTTGTTTGTACTTAAACCAATCCATTTTTCAATCTATAAACGATATGTAACAACCATGAAAATACTTGTAGTAAGCATCTGAATTACAAGGTTTGACAAAAAGCAGTATTGTAGTGAAAATATTATTTGAAATAGCTTTGTTATTATTCATTTTTCTTTTGTAGATTTTGGAATCAGTTACTGATTAGCTAGTGAGGACTGTACCTGTTTTTTGCTAGTATAGTAGCGTGCCTTGCGCTCACACTGAGGTAGTAACTCTTCGGGAGGTGTGAGATCAAGAACGGAACCATCTTTGAGGGTTACAACTGTACGTTTCATTCTTCTTCTCCTCCTCGGGGAGGGTGTCTCCCTGGTGCGATTTGTTGACAGCTGTGTGCCATCATCAGAATAATCTTGCTCTGACCTGAAATTTCATTGAGTAAAAGTGAAACAGCATGAAAGAGATGAAAATTAAGCCTAAGATTAATAATACTTCGCCAATGCCTCCATGTTTATCTTTCTTAAAACTTATGACCTCGGACTTATAATTGAGACCCTTAAATTAAGTAAGCTCACTTGCAGTGTCAACATAATACTAGCATTTAGTTTTAGAGGAGTATGTCAGCAGAATACAAAGGTAGGACCAATTACTTCTTCTATCAATACCACATCAATACATGCATATAATTGCTCCTGTTTACCAAACATCATGAAATTCGATTCAGCCTTCCAACCCTCATATCTAATCACATCATCATCATCAATATGTAATACTAGAGACTGAGAGGCAAGATTAAACTCAATTTGATTCATTATTCTGCAAATATTGCCAGAAACAGGAACAAAAAAAAGATAAATGTACATTCTCCAGCTGTCTTTAGATAAGTTTGAATGAAATTCATGTAGACTCAAAGACTTAGTAAAACTGTGTCTCCTGAAACATAAAATAAAATACTTACAGTATAGATAAAGTGAATTACATTCATTTCAATGGGATATAGGTAGCAGTTAGATATATAGTATATAGACTGAGAACCTGATGTGCTCTTCTATAGAAAAATACAATGTATGTTGTACAAAAACCGCTCAAATGAAGACTCACCCTGATGAACTATGATGTGATCTCCTAGAGCCTTGGCTGCCTGTCGGTATATCCACAACCTTCAGACCCAAACCTCCAATATCTGGTTTATCACCTTGGTCAGACCCAGAACTGTGATCATATCTCTTTTCATCAGAGAAAAATGAATCGTCAGAACTCATGCTGTCCTAGATTCCCTCAGACTTAAGAAGGTATCTTAATGAATGAAAAGAGATTAAAATAGAAATAGGAAAGGATACCTGCATTGCTTCTTCATATATTCACAATTGGAGTACACACCCACATAAGCAGAACCAATAAATCTGTTGGAATAAATCCCTACATTAAGCATGTTACTGAGATAGATAAAAACACCAGGCTCTATGAAGAGTAGCGTCAGCTTTTTTTTGTTTTTACTCTTCAAAGAGCCTTCCAGGCTACTCTCTGGCTCAAGATCGCGGCAAAATCACATGCACACACGGCGCTTGACCCGCCAGTGTGAGCGGTTTCTTCTTGGCACTGCCCCGGGGATCTCTCGGGCACGCACTCACGGTGTTTGCACTTTACTTTACTCGATGGTATACGCCTTTTCTGACTTAAATTTCACAAATTCCGCTATATTAATGATCAACTCTATGATTTGGAGGTTGAGATATCAACATTTCTGATCGTGATGAACAATTGACTGCCAGAACCTGCCATCGCCAAAATAATTCAAAATGAATACAGGATTCCCCCGGAAGTGTTAAAGGGATACGCCACCAGGCGGCCGTGGGGCAAGTCAGGGTTGCGTAAGCCCCATTCACTCAAAGTTTGTGCGTCGAACGCCTCCGTTGGACTACTGGGATTATATTTCGGATTGCACGAAGCCGACAGAATCTCGCACAAGAGCTCGAGCTCAGGCGGAGCGTGCATGTTGCGCAGCGACTAGTCTGTCCGAAGCCTGTGTCCCACGGGGCAGCGGCATGATCAGGAAACGATCACGATGCCCTCTCGCGGCATAAAAACGTCCACAATCTGCGATTAAGTATCCCTTTAAAGTTAGCGAGCGCGTGTGCATCTAGGATGTTGCAAGAACTTGTCTGCTACAGCAATCCGCATGCGCGCTGCTTGATTAGGCATCGCATGGGTGTGACCTTTTAAGTGCAGCGATTACATTCTGCCATTAAGGAGCAGAGATAATACAGCTACTGTGGGCAGACGACGCAATAAATCATTGTTTTTTGGTAAGTTGTAAGTTGGTTAACTAAATTTAACTTAGGGATCGCAATAAAAAAATAGTTGAACTTTGATTTAATATAATTATTAGTTCAAGAAAGTATGTAATTTTATCAAAAAGCATGTGTAGTCGCAGTTCGCAATGCTAGAGAATGGCCAACTTGTACAGCGCTGTGTATACTATCTATACATGTATATAGGCCTAGTACTAGTCAATAGTGTTACTAACTATACACAGCGCTGTCGCTTTGCGACAGCGCTGTACGAGTTGGCCATTCTCTAGGGTTGCGAACCGCGACTACAAAAGCGCGACTACATGCTTTTTGGTAAAATCACATACATAATTTCTTGAAGTAATAATTATACTAAATCAAATTTAAACTATTTTTTTATTGAGATCCCTAACTTAAATTTACCAAAAACGATGATTCATTGCGCCATCTGCCCACAGTAGCTGTATTGTCTCGGCTCCCAAATGGCACAGGTGACCCGGAACGTAATCGCTAAAAGGTCACACCCGTGCGTGCGATGCCTAATCCCGGGGGGGGGGGGGGATGGCACTCAACCTGTTTTTGGATGTGGGTGTGCCGCTGCCAATCTCAAAACACGGGGCTAAGGAGCTAAATGGTTAATTGAGGAAGCTCATTTTTGAGGGTCTAAGGAGCGAAAGGGCTCATGGGCAGAGCTAATTTTAGCTGCTCGCGATCTCACTGCTCTGGTACACATACGGTGCATGAGCTGAGTCAGCGGTCGCAGCGCTGTTTTTAACGCTGTACATGCCGCGCAACTGCACTGACTCAATGTCGCATGCAGATTGACCTCGCTGAGCCGCCGCTAGCACTAAGTTAGGGGGCACTAGGCCTCCCAGGCTAGGGAGCGACCGTTCCCGGACAATGGGCTGTGCGCATTGTTTTCTCATATTCTAGGGAGCGAGTCGGAAGCCAATCGAGGTGCGGTTAGTGAAAATCGCATATCATGGGAGCGACCCGAGAAGGTTGAAAATGGGGGACGTCACAGCGGCACATACATGTGTGATATGTGAGTGCCCCCCCCCCCCCGGGTGCCTAATCAGCAGTGCGCGCGCGGAAACGATTGCTACGTATAGCAGACGCAAGTACAAATTTAACATCGTAGACGCACACGCGCTGGCCATCTTCCGGGGCATCCTAGTTTCATTTTGAATTATTTCGACGATGGATAGGTTCTAGCAGTCAAAAGTCGAAAAGTCAAAATGGACATGCCTGACGGCCTGCTGGGGATTGAACTTCAACAAATCCATCCGAGCAATCAATTTCATGTGAGTATAACATAAAATTATAAGGTCAACCTCATTTTCATTGAATGTTATTACTTAATTTTAGCGACATTGAGGGGTTTCGCAATGAAAGTCTATGGTCTCCTTGTCAGACGCCGTGCAAAAAGCACAGCGTCTGGTCGGGCTAAGTGTCAGTCACTGAATCAGGTAATCTAGCAAAGGTAATCTAAGAAAATTAAATCTAGCTAGCTTAGGCCTAGACAGCTGAAAACCGTCTGTTTCGGAGGAGTCTTTAACATTTTCTTATTTTTACCTTCTCCTCCTACACAGACGGCTACCCAACCTTCCCGGTACATAAGGGGATCTACAATACTAGACCGAAATTTTCTGTCTCCAGTACGTTAGCCTCTTATTTGGGTAGGGTCGGCTACTACTTGGAGACAGAAGCCGTCCTATCACTTTGCTGTGCAAAATTTGTCTATGGCGTTGTGCCGTTCTAGTCTCATACAAGGCAAAATGATTATGAAGGAAAAAATACGATAAATTCATTACGAACTCGTGCACATTGATTTCAAAACGGTTATTTCTTTAACATTAAATATGTTTGTTTAGTGTTAAAGAAATAACCGTTTTGAAATCAATGTGCACGAGTTCGTAATGAATTTATCATATTTTTTCCTTCATAATCATTTTGCCTTGTACGAGACTAGAAGCTCGGGTAACGGTTTGAATACGGCTGCAGGATTTTCGAACGGAGAAGACCTTGGACCCTGAATTACATGAAAAAGGAGCATTAAATGGATCATTTGGTCAAATTGGTATGTTGAACAGATTAAGTATATGAATTAGAGCCTAGGCCTTATGATAAATACAGAGGAAAAATGATTTTTTCCTACTGTTCCAGCAGGCACAACGCCATAGGCATAGCCATAGACAAATTTTGCACAGCAAAGTGATAGGACGGCTTCTGTCTCCAAGTAGTAGCCGACCCTACCCAAATAAGAGGCTAACGTACTGGAGACAGAAAATTTCGGTCTAGTACAATACATGACCAGGCCCGTAACTAGGGGGGGTTCAGGGGGTTCGAACGAACCCCCCCGTTGGCGAGCAGGGGTCCGCAAAAAAAAAAAAAAAAAAAAAAAAAAAAGCGAGGAGAGAGATGATGGAAAGGGGGAAAAAAATGATAAAATGTCGGTCTTTCCATCTATTTAATACATTATATTTTGATTTTGCCTAATCTGGCAAATCTATAATTAATCAATGTCGTCTTTCACCATTCATTTTCGAATTTTGTACATTATGCCATGTTGCAATCGATTTTCTTTCAAAGCGTCATTCAAAGAATTATTCAAATTCGTTTGCAGTATCGCGCCCAAACTGGCGAGCAGAAATCTGCTTCAACAACAACAACAACAACAAAAAGAATCATTAGGCGAAAAAAATTATCCAAAGTGACATCAGAATAGTGATTTTTTAGGTTAAATCATTAAAAACATTTCCATACCAACTGCCTTCGATAGGGGAGAGGCGCACAAGGGGGTCACCTGAAAGGGGAGAGAGGAAGGAAAGTGGAAAATAATGTGAGATAATAACGTTTCCAGTCGGGTTTCCTTCACTTTGAATACTTGCTATTGTCCTGCATCTTAATAATAAGGCCTAGATAATATACGTCTTTCGCCATTCTTTTTCGGAATTTATTGTTCATTTTGCTATCGATTTTGTCAAAGACTGAAAGAGTATAAAGAGTTATTCAAATCGTCACCCGCTCGTTGTAAGGTCTTGTCTATGTGACGAATTTGAATGACAATTTCTTGAAATCGACTTCTCAAAGATGGATTTGATGATAAAATTTTGCAGCGGATTGCCAGGTCGGACGAATTCGAATAAAATCTGACGAAAATGAATGAGATATGGAAAAGAGAGAGGGGTATTTAATGTCTCTGTTCACTTTAAAATGAAAATTTTTCCCGCTCTCAAATTGCATGGAGTACTCCTGGCGGACCCGGTCTAGTCATTCAGGCCCTTAAATTATGGCCCTCTAATACAGCCTGTTCAACCGGAGTGCCATGAGAGTATTTTATAAACATCGACTTCTTGAAAACTATAATCAGAAATAACAAGATGCCCCAATATAACACTTGGGGTGTTTTGGAAACATTTGGGAGATAGTAAAGCGCGTATTCGTCGCTCGCTTCGCTCATTCACCCAAACTCTGAAACGAGATGCGAGAATATTTCCATAGTATATGTTATTGTAATATGTCCATGAATATTCAATGTTATGACAATTTTCGGGCACGTCACTGCCTTATCGCCACCGCGCCCAGAAATTAGGGTTACCTTACTTTCTATATTGAAATGAGCAACAAATTAAAGTGCATTTTTCTTCGCTCGCTTCGCTCGCTCGCAAATCTTAGAAATGAGATAGTTTCAGGCAGCGAGGTCCATGAATATTTCCATAGGATGTTAATGCAATATTCAGGCACGTCGTTGCCCTATCGCCATGACACCCAAATACTTGTTAGGTCCACTTTCTTTATTGAAATGCGCAACAGCAAAGTAAAGTGCATTTTTCCTCGCTCGCTTCGCTCGCTCGCAAACCTTTTCGGCACGTCACTGCCCTATCACCATGGCGCCCAGATAATCGGGTTGATTTTCTATAAAAGAACAGCAAAGTGCCCCCCCCCCCCCCCCGTTCGCTTCACTTCCTAAAACTTTATTAATATGAATGATTCCTACATGTGGCAGCTAGATGACCGGAGATAGCTTTACATTTCACCTATTGGTGACTAATGAAATAAAATTTTGCCATTTAAAAGTACATTTTATTTTTCTCTCGCTCGCTTTGCTCGCTCGCAGTATTTGGAATCCAACACAGTGGTAGTATATGTTCGGGCTTCACATTTGACCCACCCCCTGTCAAATTTTGACTACGCTCATGCCCATATCCTTGTAGGGGCAAACCCCTGACCCGACACCCCTACTCGGTCGCTTCGCTCCCTCAGAAAGGTCCACTTTTTTCAATGTTGAACCCCCCCGCAAAAATCCTAGTTACGGGCCTGATGACCTATGAGCAAAATCCCCCAAAAAGGGGATCTGATTTTTCATCCCAATAAGCCATCCCCTTTCTCTAAAAATTCACATAGATGGTGCTAGTGTTCTCATATTTCAATAAATAATAAAAAAACCCGAAAAATATACAGATAATTAAAAAAATTTGGGACTTAAGCCTACTCTGGTTTGAACTCAAGCTTCGCGCTGACTGAGTATTCGCTGCTTGCTTAACTGCACAACCTCTATACGCTTCCGACTAGGCCTACTTCCGGGTCATGTGATTATATGGCTGTCAGCGACCCGCTACTGACGCGCAACTTTCATGCTTCAAATGATCAGATTCGTGTACCAGACGAGGAATTTGGGGTAAGAAATTTATTCAAGCGTAATTTATTATATTACCGTTGTCTGTTCTCCTTCTGAATCTGAGTTGTTTATTTTAATAAAATAATGCATTATTGTTGGAAAATGAAAAATTCATTTCTAGTAAAATTCTAGTCCTTAGGCTTAGTCCCTGGTACAGAGTGAGAGACGAACTTCAGTCTATGTAAGGAGGTGTAGTGAAGAAAGACGTAGTCCAGTGGAACACCCGACGAACAGAGACTGAAGCTTTCGGTCTTACTGCGGCAGCCCGAACACGTAGTGTTCGGGCTGCGCTTCGCAGTCCTTTGATCGCATGGATGTCACATAATTACAAGGTCGTTTGTCAAAATGATAGCCATGAAACATGAAATCAGTTGATTTTAGGCTATTTTAGGTACTTACAATACTTTACGATTGACTGTCGTCTTTCTTTTCAATGAGGATGATACAAAAAAGGCATATTTATCTCCAAGAGCCTGTAGTAAAAACTTCCGAAGGTCGGTGTTTTGCTTGCAATGCGCATGCGTCAGCAGCTCCAATTATAATACAGACAAGAAGGGAGGATTATGAATATTCATTAGACGAGCTTGAGCGAGAGCGCTAGATCTATACGCTAGCGATCGGCGGATTACATTGGGTATATGAATATTCATTATTCCATTGACGAAAACTATGCCGTCATTGTAATAAACATTCATAGGCGCATGCGCAAGTGCCTATTTTCAATTTGGCTTTAACAACATGGCGAATGGGACTGGTTTCGAAAATTGAGAGTAAAAAGTGACATTCATCGATTCTACACATTTTTTAGGAAAAGCTGATTTGCGTAAAGTCTGTTTAGGTAAGTGGCATCGTATATATACTTTAATTAAAAAATAATAATTACATGGCCATTTTTTAAATGGTCATTTGAACATTGGTAGATTGTGAGACCCACCGAATCGTACTGGTTTCACTCAGGACGCTGCCACTTCGTGGCAGCGTCCCGGGGCTACTTTCGGTGTAGCTTAGGCCACTCCCGGGTACATTTCTGTAAAATAGTTGGTATTTTCTGTCGCATGTACTAAAGGTATGGGGGGGAAAATAAGATAAATATTTTAAATACTTGCTTTCAAATTCAGCCCTTAAAAATCTCACTCCTACCTCAAATGGCCGTTAGAAAGAACTTTTGATATTTACAGCAAAATCCAAAGTCAAAATCTTGTCCAAAACCGGAGAAATCCCCGCCGATTTGTTTCACGATCGCGTGTTGTTTACAAACTGCCGATGTCTTAGACTAAAATCGGCCAATATAATTTTTGTCCACGAAGAAACTCGGGATCGCAAGGGCACATCGATCTTTACGATCGCGCACACAGAAAATCGGAACTTTTCCGTGTACGCCATAGGGACCGAATTTTTGAGGACAAAACTCTTTTGGGGAGATGTCAGCGCCCGCGGCGACCAGGAAATGTACACAATGACTCCGATAGCTCGTTTCGCGAGAATCAACAGTAAATTGCGGATTTCATTTTTGTAAATATCTTTTCCAACATTGGTGAGTTGAATTTATTGTATTTCTTGGATATTTTGGGGTCGGTTTTTGAAAATTAAATGCCGATTTTGAGTGAATATTGGTGACTTTTGTGCAGTGGTGTTTTAAAAAGATGAGGTGTATGACTGCCTACATTATACACACGAAGTATAGGAATGTACCTATGAGTGGCCAGTGCCAGTTTCTGAGTGTCATGATCAGAGTGAACACGTAAAAATGAAAACACTACACAAACCGGCATATATGGGACATCACCCTGATTAATATGATAAATCTACCTCAATTATGCGGATTTATACTCCCGAAATACCAGTCAAAACCGACTAAAGTGGGCCAAAGAGCCCTAAAATGTACCCACTTTTTAAACTGAAAATAAATTCAACAAGATATTCAACAATCACCTTACGGAAAGTAGGGGCGAAGACGATGATTTTCAATTTCCTACTCCTAGCAACACAACGCTTCTACTATTCTCGACCTAGGGCCTACTTTAAAGTTTAATAGTACTAGGACAACTACCCATTATACCCCCCCCCCCCCCGGCCCCTGGCCTGGAAAACTACCACTCGGACAATTACCCCCTGGACGACTACACCTAGGACAATTACTCCCAGAAGAACTACCCCGGCCAGGACAACTCCCCCCCCCCGGACAATTACCCCCAGCCCAGGACAACCCCAGGACAAGCCCCCCTCCTCCCCCGGAAACCCCCCCCCCCCAAATGACGATTAACCCGATATCCACCCCTCCTGGAACAAAATTTTAGCCCCCCCCCCAGGACAACTACCCCCTGGACAATCACCCGCGCCCCCCCCCCCCCTCCCCTGGACAACTGAAACCCAGATTCCGGGGGGGGGGGGGGGGGGGGGGGGGGTAATTGTTCGGGGGTAGTTGCCGGGGGGGGGCATATATCAGGGTAATCGTCATTTGGGGGGTAATTTTTCCGGGGGAGGGGGGGGGGGGCTTGTCCTGGGGTTGTCTTGGGGGTAATTGTCCTAGGGGGTAGTTGTCCTGGGGATAATTGTCCTCTAGGGGGTAGTTGCCCTGGCCGGGGTAGTTGTCCTGGGGGGTTCTTGTCCTTGGAGGGGGGGGGGGATTTCTAGGGTGTAGTTGTCCGGATACGCTGGCGACCATACATGTATCACAATTCAATCATCTCACACCTTGACAACCCATTTTGCTAAAATATACAGCCTATTCCCAGGTGCTATAATCGTGGTACCGGTATACTCCAATAAGCCAGTTCGGGGTTGCAATCTGAGCATGAGCAGATAAAGGTCATCTGTACCAAATTCTAAAACCCACTGACACTAATATTCGATATGTGCGCATGAATGTCATGTAATCATTATTCAATTATGCACTAATGGTGCATTCCATGATATCCAGGTGGAAGTATTCTTTTTAAAGGGGGAACAAAAGCTATTCATGAGGCACCTCTATCACTCCCAGAGTTATTTTTCTGAAGTGCACATAAAGGGACCCTCCATGTCTAAAATATCTGTGGATATTTGGGGTCATTTGTACCATGCGCTAACCCCGAACTGGCTTATAGAATGCAAACAGCCCCATACATTCTCACTGCTAAATGCCACCCAGGCCACCGCACACCTTACGATCGGTTGCGATCCGATTTGTGAAATAAATCGCTATGGCATTAAATATTGGCATTTTAACAAATGAAATCTACCCTATTCAGGCTCTGAAAAATAATATGAATACTAAACATAGAGTTTTGGTGTGTTGTCAGCTTTCTACAGGGAATAAGAGCAATATTAGTTTCAAGTCGTAGGCAGTCGTACGATTTTTGTGACGTCACTACGACTCGGAGCCGATTTGGCCATTCCAACTACTAGAAAACTCGGCAGAGGCCGTATTATCGATTTTACTATCTGTATGACTATTCAGACCCTCAATCAAAAATATTTTTCGTTTTTAAATGATTTGTAAAATGATAGGCCTATTACATTTTTTTTTCTGAAATCGGACCGCAGACCGATCGTAAGGTGTGCGGTGACCTTACATCGGGTCAGTATTTTAAGCCTCAATCTGACTTTGTATTTTTCAACAATACAGATGGAAGTATAAATACTATGAGAACAAAAATCATCACTGAGAAAGTAGTGTCATAAAACCAGTACCGGTCCCCTGTGCAAATATAGTCAGTGGATCACTGGGGGTCACGGTGCACAGTGGGCCAGGGCCATGGCCAGGGCTAAACCAAAGTGCGTCAAAAGTCATTTTGGGCAATTTGTGTTTTTTAATTTTTTGTTCATGCCCTGTTGAAAGGCACTACTTTGAAGAATATTTCAGTAATTATTTAAATCCGGTATGTACATTAAGGGTGTATATTTCCTACTTCAAGCCGCAAAATTCAACATATTGCGAGTTTCAGTGCAAATTGTGACCAATTTAATAGATAAGTTATTTCAACATGTAGTTTTTAGGTTTTCGATCTATAATTGCTCCCACATATTCCTGAGAGTTCATTTCACTATATGAATGGGGTAAAAATGGAAAGAAACGCAATATTCGTGAGTATAATAGGGTATAATTATTCTAGAAAATAGGCTGATTATTGGTGTTTTTTATAAATCCATATGAAACGTTTAGATTTCCACGGATTTCCAATTCAATTTTATTACCACCATTTTCCCTGATGTCTCAGCTTTCAGCTGATACCCAAAGAGATTCGATCCCTCCTTCGGAGGGCTAGAGGGCCAACTAAAATCTGACCTTTGACATTCCATAGGCTTTGCATTGGATGCATTGTGGGAGCTTTGGCCAATTTGAACAGTGAGCTAGGAGGGTCAATTTCAATAAATGTTTATTCATGAGGAATGACGTCAAAAACTCGTCAAATACTGTTCGATGATTGGTTAGTGGCTCATATTAACATAATGCTTTATGTATAAGATCATACATAATTCATTTTTTTCATTCCCACAATTCCCTACGATTTTGACAAGAAATGGGGAAAATGGCGGCCGTGCGGGTAGTGCTACTTTTTTGTCATTTCAACACAAATCTCAAAAAAACTTTGTTTTTGAGAATTTTCTGTTTTAGAAGGAGTTTGTCTTGTAAGTCTCACGAAAGCAGAACATCCTCCGGGGGACATTCTCATCAAAATAATGCCGTATGATGCCATGAAATGTAAGTAAATATGTATTTTGTTTAACATTCCTCTTAATAATTGGGATGTGTTCGTCGTGGCTGCTAGTGAGTTCACTGTACAAAACGTATTATCCCACATCCCACCCAGTCCCCCTTCTCATGCATGACAAAACAAAATTATTATCTTTGATTGAACTCTAAAACGGTTATTTTGAATAGTCTACTTGTAATATTTTTCGAGAAGATCAGATATTTTCCGAAGATCTGTATATTATGATAGTGCTCAAGCCTAAAAAGTAAAGTGCATGGCTTCATTACCGACAATCTGCGGTAGATGTGGACCTGTTCAAGATTGATCATGACACTCTGGGGAGCTGGGCCGCGCCGGGTAAGATCTTGCCCAGCGGTCTGTTAGTTTTGGGTGCGCCGATCCTGGTCGGCTAACTGCGCTTTGCCTACGGCTACGATAGCCTGGATCTATTCTAGGCCTACCTTAGACTTAGAGTTAGGCCTTCGGCCTCGCCTTGAACTTTGTTTAAGGAGGGTCTAGAAAGATCAACTTAGAATTTGAATGATAATGTCTTGAATCATGCTGGACCAGATTAAAATGATCTTTATTATATACAGTATAACCTTATGCTGCTACTGAGAGCTGTCCCAATTTATTTTGTGTACTGTACTCTGTAGCGACAACCATGACGAGTCACCACTGTCACTTACTGAGACGAGAGAGTACATAGGGCCTTCATGTATATATGTGCGAGTAATATTAATTTAAACAGTAGATCTGTGGCATGCTTTTAATTACTACTATGATTCTAACCTCTTGTTCTCTTTTGATTGCAGAGCTATTGCCTTGGACCGAAATAGAGAAACACAGGGGGACCAGGACCAGATCATTCAATATCGTCATACTAAAAACTGATAGACCCTACCTGGGGCTGGGCTGTAGATTATTGTCATCCACTCACTGCAGGAAACCCAAGTTGAACTGGAAAGGTAAATTGTTTTTTGAAAATGTAGACCTCTAAGCCCCCATAATTGGTGTAAATTTCAATATTCCATTGCTTAGTCTTAGTAGTAGCTCTGTAAGATTAGATCTTATTATTAATGGACTTAGATTTCTACCGACATAGTCTGTGCAGTCAAAATCAAAATTCTAAAGTCCAGTAAATTATTTTGATTTAGCCGTTTTAAAGTTTACTAAATGCCTTGGTCTAGGATCAAATTTGGAATGGAAGATGAAAATATGTACGTCTGTTAAATGATTTAAACTTAGATTTACATTTCTATAATTAAGGAAGAACAAATGCAGTGGTGGGTTTTTTTTTTTGTTCTTTTTTTGTTTTTGTTTGTTTTTTGTTTGGTTTTTTTTTGGAGGGGGGGGGGGGGGAAACAATCCCGGCCCGTGCCCCCCCCCTTTCAAACAACAGTTTTAGAACGGAAAACCTTTTTTTGTTTTTGTTTTTGTTCTTGTTTAGTTTTCGTGTCAGATATTTATGGAGGGAAACAGGACCCCATAACCCCCCTCCCCCCTCCCCCCACTGAGCGATATTTGGAGGGCTGGCAAGACCAAACAATATACGGATTTCCTCCCTAGCAGTTTCCCAAAGTTGACAATCAAGCATTTGTATGCCCCCCCCCCCCTTATACAAAATCCTGGATCCGCCCCTGGATAGATGTACCCATTTTTGTTTCCTTCTTTAAAATCCAGTCCACAGTCAACAAGAAGTGTAAATTTAAAACAAAAATAGAGGTGTCGTGGTCTAGTGGATACGTCACCGGACTGTGGCTCACATGGTTCGCGGTTCGAATCCCGCCACGGCGCTAATGTCCTTTGGCAAGACATTCATCTACATTTGCCACTCTCAACCCAGGTGAAGTAAATGGGTACCCGGTAGGAAGAAATTCCTTGAAATGCTTTAGCGCCATAATAGGCAGCTCGGCTAAAGCCGGGGTAATAATGTGATACTTTGTATTAAGCGCAGTAGAGTATATCCATATAGTGGCTGCGCTATATAAATGGGCATATTATTATTATTATTATTTTTGTTTGTCCTTTCTTTTTGTTTTTATAATGCAGGTTGTCCAAGGAAGCTCATCATTTACATTGCTTGTTACGTGTCAAGTAACGGAGTCATTAATGATCAAAGTATTTTTATATTTATTATCATTTTTAAAACATAAAGTTTAATTAATTAATTTCTCTCGAGATTTATTGCTAATTTACATAATGGAAATTACATTTATTTTTAATGTCAGGAATGCTATTTCTGAGCTGGAAATTGAATGTCAAAGTTTGGGTCAAAAGAAAGAGCTAACATATTATTCAAAGGGGAAACAAACAGATTTGTAACTTTCATTTATTTATTGATTGATTTTTTCCATTTTTTTTTTCTTTGTTTTTTCCATTTTTTTTTCATTTTTTCATTTTTTTTTTTTTTTTGAGTTTTTTTTTTTGGGGGGGGGGGGGTTGGTTCAGGGTTGAATGGCCCTTATTGCAATCACTTGACATTTCACTTCAAGATCATTTACAGATACACCCCCTAATTCGTAATTTTGAAATAAAAGCAAAGACTAAATTACATCGGATTTACCTTTTGTAGGTGTACATGTCCATGTACACGTAATTAAAAATATATTGCAATTGGTACGATTGGCCCATTTGAAACATGATTATGAGAAAGTGATTAATCTTGAGCCTAATTCTAAATTCTTTTCACACTTCAAAAAAATATTTGATAAAAACCTTTTAAGTACAGTCAGTTATCATGTCACCTCAGAATAATGCAGTAATATAGATTCAAACTATAACCAATAAATTTTCAAAATCAAATAATTTTCCTTTTAATTCCAATGTAATTTAGAAATAGAGTTAGAAAAATGTGGCATGACTACATTATGAAATATGATTTTAGTTCATCATCTTTAATGCAACGTGTGTTTATAATTGTATGCATAAGTAGTGCATTAAGATGTAATCATATTTATTTGATCTTCAACCTTAAGTGATAATCCCTTTCATCAAATTCTTGAAGCTATCCTGCGATAGCTATGATAATTTTTCTTGAAACGCAAATGGTTCTATAATCTGTAATTTCTTCCTTTTTAGCTCACCTGAGCCTAAGGCTCGAGTGAGCTATTGCGATGGAAATTTGTCCGTCGTCCGTCGTCCGTCGTCCGTTAACTTTTTACATTTTCATCTTCTTCTCCAAAACCCATGATTGGAATTCAACCAAACTTGGTAGGAATCATCCTTAGGGGTAGGGGACCCAAAGTTGCTAAAATGGTACATGTGGCCCCCAGGGGCCCAGGGGTGTGACGTTTAGGTACACAGATACAGTACACAGGGGGAGACAATACTAGATTGTACTTGGTGCTCGTTTATTCAGTCCGCCATGTTGGGTGCGCTATTTATGATAACGCCCTCTGTTGGTACATGCACTACATTACATCCCTTACCAACTTTTTAGACTACCTGTCTATATAAGTGTAATCTAGATCATAAATGATATGCCAATTATTATACACACATGAAATTTACCTATACAGTCAGTGATACTGAATTTCTATAGTGAACCTGCTTTGAAATTGTCATCCTACTGTACCATACCATTAATACATGCCGTTTAAAATAGCATTCAACCATTGTGTTCAATTTTCAATAAACCTTGATTACAAATACCATGAACATGTGTACTCCTGTGTATTAATTGCCTTCAGCGTGAATACTGTGCCTGTGTATATTCTTACAGTTTGGAACACACCAATTTTCAATACAAATGCTATAATATGAAATGATAAACACTTTCAAACAATGTCAAATATATCGACAACTAGGCTACATGGTTAAATTTCAAACTTTAAAGTGCTGAGTATGACAGCAACTGGATTATACAATATGCAACTCGATAACTTGGTAAATAAAATATCACCAAAAGCTGGATCACAAAATAATGTCATGTCACTCTGTTGTGTGAATATAGTGTATTTCACTTTACAATAAAAATCAGAGTGAAGTTCTGGTTTTCACCTGAAACATAAATTTGCTTTGATGAGTTGCAAAGGGTTTTTCTTTTCCCTCTTTTTTTCAAACAAAATAATGTTCAAAAACACAATGATGCATATCTAACACATGTGCTGAATGGCAGGAAAAATAATTTCACATGTATGTGTACTGTACACTATGAAAATGCCTGTAATGCAGTATAAAGTAGATTCACCTACAGGTACCTTCAAGTAGAAAAATTACTTTCTTGTCCTTCTTAAGCATTATATGATAATTATGATAAATCACAGTGCAGCTGTCTAGCATGTTGGAAAATGCTTGTTTTTTTTTCTTTTCCGTTTTTTTTTTCTTTTGTTAATTAACACTGAATTTTGGATAAATGGAAAACCTAATTTGGCAAAACTAATTAATGCAAACATTTAAAACAACCTGCTGCTCAGCTGTATTTTTTTCACAACATAAACAACATTAGCATTGAGATATAGTTGGTCACCGTCAATATTTCTGTTTGACGTACACTCAATGAAAATACTCAATGACATAAATTTTGTCATATCAACTGTACTCATGGGCAAAATGTTTGCCAAATTATGTTAAGACATAGTCTCTCAAGCGCACTGGAACTTCACGGTGTCTCTGCGGACGATCATGAAGCTGCTGATCTTGTCGCGGATTTGCGACTGGGACATCCAAATTGAGTGCACCTGGTTGATGATTGTCATTAACATCAACCTGAGAGTCATCGTTGCAATGAGATGGTGTTTCTGGCATTTTATTGACTATCTTGAAGAATGAAACGTTACGCTTGATAGTCTCATTTCCACGCTTTGCGACAACACTGTTACCTTTTCTCCATGTGACAATGTATGGAGATGGATCAAATGGCGTTGATAAGGCATTTTTCTTGTTTTGCCTCACCAAGACTTTGTCGCCAACTTTCAATTCGCTGCGTCTTGTCTTCAGATGCTTATCACCGTGCGTTTTAATCTTTGCTTTGCGTGCTGCGTCAGTGACACGAAGATCCGCGGAAGGGGCTGATGGTACTTCTGGGAGTACTGTGCGAATCTTGCGATTGTTAAGCGCTTCGCTTGGTGACATATTTGTAGTCGCGTGTGGAGTTGCTCTGTACTGGCGTAAGAACGTGTATAATTCTTGTTTCCAGTTCAAACCTGAAGCGGTTGCTGTTTGTATCGCTTTCACTAGAGTCTCTATGAAGCGTTCAACCTCTGCGTTGCCGCGTGGCCAAAGAGGCGTACTCTTTTGGTGCTTAAAACCGAGATAGGTGGCAAATTTCGCAAATTCCTCTCCATTGAAGGGAGGACCATTGTCAGACTTAACAATCTCAGGGATTCCTTGGCGTGCGAAGATAGCATCAAGCTTTGGGATAACTGATCTTGCGGACGTAGATTTCACAATCTCGACCTCTGGGAATCGCGAGTAGTCGTCAATGGTCACTAAAAGGTATTCACCTGTTGGAAATGGACCTTTAAAGTCTATGGAGACTTGTTTCCAGGGTCCAGATGGTAAGTCAGTCATATTGAGCGGTTCGATAGGTTCTGCGCCAGCTCGCGTTGCTGCCTGACATGGAGTACACGCTTTGATCACTTCTTCAGCGAGACGATCAATGCCTGAGAACCAAACTTTCTCGCGCAACAATTGTTTGGTTCTGACAATCCCCTGGTGACCAATGTGCGCTAAGTCTACAGCTTTGCGTTGCAGTTCGCGAGGAATCAGGAGTCTCTGATCTCTCAAAATGAGATCCCCTACCACTGAGAGTTCATCCTTGATGTTGGTATAATCCTTCACAAGAGGATTTTTCCAATTATCGGAAGTTATGGCTTCTTTCAGTGCTTGGATGGTAGGATCAGTCTTCGACGCTTCCTCCACTTGTTGCATTGTCATCGCTTTTGGGATTGCGTTGGTGCAAATATAATTTACATACGCTTCTGTTGTCAAATTACGTGGAGCTCTTCCACCTGGGTGTCGACTAAGAAAGTCCGCAGGATTGTCTGCACCAGGTCTGTATACAAGACTGTAATCATATGGCATAAGGCGAAGTCGCCAATGATCCATTCGTGCGGAGAGTGGATTTTGCTTCTCGAAGATGCGCAGTAACGGTTTGTGATCGGTGAAGATTCTGAAGTGCGTACCGAATACATACAAATGGTAATGTTCTGCGGCCCACACCACTGCCAACATTTCACGCTCTGTTTGCGAATATCGCGTTTCCACATCTTTGAGTGCGCGACTACCATATGCGAGGACTTTGTTATTCTGCGTTAAAATTGCACAGAGTCCCACTGGACTGGCATCAACATAAATGTCGATACTCTTTGCTGGATCAAAGTAAGTCATTGTGTGTGAACCCGTAAGTTCATCTTTCAGTTTCTGATATGCTCGCGTTTCTGTCTCACCCCATTCCCATGCTACATCCTGATGGGTGAGTCTGCGGAGTGGTGCTGATAGCGTAGAGTAGTTTGAAATGTACTTTGCGAGGTATTGCGCCATACCGAGGAAGCTTGACATTTCGCTGCTGTTAGTTGGAGTTGGAGCATTGCACACATCTTGGACTTTCTTGGGGTCTGCCGTAACACCGCCGTCACTAAATATGTGTCCATAAAACTTGACACTGCGCTGTCCAAATGTGCATTTGTCTTTGTTCAATGTTGCACCGTGCTCTTTGAGACGATTGAGCACCAGACGGAGGTTCCTGTCATGAACATCTTTGGTGCAGCCGTACACCAAAATGTCATCTGCCATGTTCTTACATCCAGGGATACCGGACAATAACTGTTCTACCGCGGATTGGAACACTTCCGGTGCGGAACTAACTCCGAACATGAGTCGCTTAAAACGGTACAAACCAGCGTGACACGAAAAAGTAGTTATGTCCCTGCTATCTTGGTGTAATGTGAACTGATGGAAACCTGAGTTCATATCAAGTGTGCTAAACCACGACGCGCCATTCAGATCAGCGATTACATCATCAAGTGTTGGTAGCGGGTGTCGCGTACGCTTTATGGCTTTGTTTGCCTCGCGCATATCGATGCATAGACGGACTCCATTCTGCTTGGGTACTATTACTATAGGGCTTACCCATGGTGTTGGCCCTGTAACACTCTCAATCAAATCATGCGATTTCAAACGTTCAAGTTCAGCTTCCACATCTTTTCTCGTGTGGAATGGCGTTCGTCGATGTCGCTGTGACTTGGGCGGTACAGACTCGTCGATGTGAAGCTTTATTTCAACGTCTTTAATCTTTCCAACACCATTGAAGAGACTGTCGAATTCTGCTAGAATGTCATTTTCGTAGCTCTGAATGTGGCAAGTTAGCTTAACAAATTCTAGCTGCTGCGAAGTTGAACATGAGAGAAGGTTTCCTGTATTGCCATGTACTACGTGAAAATCAGCGTCAATTGTGCGATTTGTGGCGGGTGCATATACGGCAATGGTAGTTACCCCGAGGACCGGTAATGCGGGTCTATCACCGTATGGAAAAACTTCCTGCGCTGAGCGCCGGAGCTTTGGCTGTGGATCTAACTTCTGGTAAGTATTACTGTCTAATATGTTTACAGTAGATCCTGTGTCAATCAACATTGCTGCATGGATTTTATCCATGAGTACCACTTTTGTTATTGCCAATTTCCTTGGCTCAGTACCGGTATCATCCGTAACCATGTACACGTAATCGGGCTCAGATTCACTACTGGATTGCGGCTTACTTTCTGTACTGGTAGCAGTGGCATTGACGCTTGGTCGCCTGCATACACGACCCCAGTGATTTTTCTTATGGCAGCGATTGCATTCTGACCCGATTGCTGGGCATGAATTATTTTTGTGCGGTAGATTGTGTCCACAGCGGGAACATGTCTCGGACTTTACCGTTCCCCGAGCATGACCCTGTTCTTGCTTGTTACGTGGCTTATTGCTATGGCTATGCTGGCTTTGAGACTGTGGTTTATTACGACGGTTACCATAGCGACGTTGGCCAGATGTACCATGACCCTGTCTGCGGTTACTACCACTACCAAATAAAGCATTGGCAGAAGCTGGTTGTGCATGCTGATTTTCTACAGTGTGGGCTTGTTGCTCACTCGTTTCTAAAGCTCTGGCATACTCCATTAATTGCGTTAGAGACAGAGTTTCACGCATGGCCCTTCTCCTCAGTGTCTTGCTTTTACATTTCAACACAATTTGGGCATGAATTTCCTTATCAATGTCATGAAAATCACATGTTTGAGCCAACTTGCGGAGTCTGACATGAAATTTATCAATCGTTTCATCCCCTTGTTCAGCATTACGGAACTTAAATGTTTCATAAGCGATATTGTGTTTTGGCTTAAAGTACTGTTCTAGTGCGACTTTGGCTTTCTTATAGTCATTATCCTCACCTGTGTCTGTTAAAGTAGAGAATATTTCGTCTACCTCTGGTCCAGCAAAATGCAATAGGGCGGCTCTTTTACGCGTGTCGGCCGTGACATCCGCTACTAGCATAAAGCGTTCAAAGCGTTCAATCCACTTTGTCCACCGTGGACCGAGATTTGCCTCATCCGTATGCACATCGAATTGAGGGAAGCTAGGGAAAGATGCCAGGGAATCCATGATTCTTGCAATTTAATCCGTCGTCGCCAGTGTGACGTTTAGGTACACAGATACAGTACACAGGGGGAGACAATACTAGATTGTACTTGGTGCTCGTTTATTCAGTCCGCCATGTTGTGTGCGCTATTTATGATAACGCCCTCTGTTGGTACATGCACTACATTACAAGGGGAGGGCCCAGGGGGAGGGCCCCCAATTGTAAAAGCTATGTAAATTTCAAACATCATCTTCTCCAGAACCAGGCATAGCTCAGACTTGGTATTGTGTATGGAGATACCTCTATAGATGAAGAATGAATGTTGTTCATGAAATTTCTCTGAGTGGCCCTATAGGGGCCCTGTGGGGGTAACATACTGGAGGGGGGGGGCTGGCAGGCAAAATGTACATTCTGATCTTCTTCTCCAAATCACATGATTGGAATTCAACCAAACTTGATAGGAATCATCCTTAGGGGTAGGGGACCCAAATTCGCTAAAATGGTACATGTGGCCCCCAGGGGGGCCCAGGGGGCCTAGGGGGAAGGCCCCCAATTGTAAAAGCTATGTAAATTTCAAGGGGGGGGGCGCTGCCAGGCAAAATGTACGTTCTGATCTTCTCCAAAACATCTCCTTCTCCAGAACCGGGGGGGGGGGGGGGATATGTTAATTTCTTACACTCTTAGAAATATTGGGCAAAATTTTACCCAAATTTTACCCAACATGAGGGTCCTTATGAGTCCGACCAACTTTTGGGTAAACTTTACCAATTTCATTCTTATTTTTGACCAATGTTGGGTAAATGCATGTAAAAGTTGAGCAAGATTTAACCAACCTATGCCCAATCTTCATTTACCCAGTGGCATTTACCCAACATTTCTAAGAGTGTACATCATCTCATGTACATCCTCCTAGTTGTTTCAATTTCTAACTTCTCCTGGTGGTGCTAGAGAGAACATGCACCAGATGTGAATTGATCCACCTCAGGTGAGCGTCGTGCCCCCTGGGGCTCTTGTTATCATCTGTGCAATGGTTGTGCCATCAATCTGGGGCATGTTTCTAGGCAAACGAATCAGGCGCTTGGGAGTTTCAGCCCACCCCGAAATTTTCAAAACTACCAATATTTGGACAAACATCGCCTCATCATTTTGGGCAGTAAGGTGGTCTCTTTGGACTTTTATGTCTTGTATATTCTGATGATAGATTGAAGGGATGTACATGGATATACATTATAATCCACCTATATATCGGATGTCACTAGATTTAAACTTGTTTGCTTACAAACTGAAATAAAATAGCAATTGGTATGCCGCCCCCTCACCTGCCCCGTGATTTGTTGTCCATGAACAACATGTTATAATCTGTATATTGCATTTCAAGAGAGCATTAACTTTTATGTTGATAAGTGAGTTAGTTTAATAAACATCATTTCACACTGAGAAACTTCTATTTGTTTTTTTTCCCCAAAAATTTTGTGAAAGATGTGGTGGTGCTGCTGATGATGATGCAGGCACAATATGGCATGTGTTCTGAAGTGTGAAGATGGATTGGTGTAAATACAGCCTTATGCAACCTTGAATAACTGGATGATAGACTGAATTGTGTGGGTTTTCTGTTGATGGACTCATTTTACAAGAAGATGAATAAAAAAGAAGAAGATGAAGAAGAAAAAAGAAGAGGAAGAAGAAGAAGACAAAAATCAAATCAGATTTTTTAGGTTTGTTTGTTGCTGTTTGTTGGGTTTTGTTTTGTGCCTTTTTTGTTGTTTTTGTTTGTGTTTTTGTTTTGTTTTGGGTTTTTGTGTGTGTGTGTGTGTGGGGGGGGGGGGGGGGTACATGCACCAGAAGCCAGTGCATGGTGGTACATATATGATGTCATGGGGAGCAAATTTTCCCTTTGTACTTTTACTTGACATATGATATGCCAGATCTGCAAGGCACAAGAAAAGCGTTCAATGAAGGGAAATTCAATATCGAAGGAGGGCTTCTTCTTCCTCCTCCTCCTCTTCTTCTTCCTCTTGTTCTTCTTCCTCCTCTTCCTCTTCTTCCTCCTCTTCCTCTTCATCTTTTTTTTCTTCTTCCTCTTGCACTTCCTTTTCATCTTCATCTTCTTTTTCGTCTTCTTTTCTTCATCTTCCTTTTCTTCTTCCTCTTCTTCCTTTTCCTCGTCCTCTTCTTTTTTCTTCTTCGTCTTCTATTTCATCTTCTTCCTCTTCTTTTTTTTCTTCTTCTTTATCTTTGTCTTCTAGTTCTTCATCATCTTCTGCACATTTTTGCTGCAAAAGTACAGTATACGCCTAAGTACAGTTTAATTTTATGTTAATTAGTTATAAAAGGTCATGAATATTCAAATATATAATTTCAATAACTTTACGCGCTGCGCGCCGGCTAAAATCTGGTTTTCGCTGGTACACTGAAAAAAAGTTGGCTTCATAGGCTAATACATGAAAAGTGGGAGCAGTGTGCACTTTTGACCCGCCGGAAATGCCCCCATGGAAAGCCGGATGCAGAAGCGGAGTTGAGACCCCCTGCTGATACCAGATTTGGCTGCCACCTTCTGCCCCTTTTTATAT
Organism: Heliocidaris erythrogramma; assembly: GCA_025617745.1. Taxonomy (NCBI): domain Eukaryota; kingdom Metazoa; phylum Echinodermata; class Echinoidea; order Camarodonta; family Echinometridae; genus Heliocidaris; species Heliocidaris erythrogramma. The sequence continues at coordinate 17,101,469 of CM046853.1, read as the reverse complement.
TAGAGCCGATTTTCCCTGACACATTACCCGGAAAATATGTTAATTTTGGACCGCGCAGCCGCTGAAAGTCATGCGCACGGGGGCGCTCATGACTTTTTTTTTTACACGGCAAGGTCCCATCTTTTGATTAACACTGATAAGAAGTAAACAAGATAATAAATTATAGGGCTTTGGATAAACCATAATTTGTATCATAATTTGTCCAACTCCAAAACCAAGCTCTCAAAATGTTCTCTATCTTTATTTTACAGACCCAACATTTTGAGTAATTCACAATGCCTTCAGTGAATATTTCAAGGCAAAGGCATTTCGAAATAATTCACTCTTCTGACAGTATAAACAATAGAGCAAAAGGACTTAAAATATACATGGACTTTATCAGTCAGTATTATGATTTTGATAACTAGATAGTACAGATTTACTTCTTAGTGATTTCATTTTTAAAAACCTCATTTAATAACTCATTTTTCAGCTAGCTGAATATTATTATTTTATCAGCATTATTAAAGTTCTATTTAAAGTAATCACATCATACATTGCAAATTTCTCCTTATTACAAATATGTCCCAGTACGCCCCCCCCCCCCCGTTTAAGTCACTCTTACGTACCATATGCCTGAGCTTTAAGTTAACACATGCAGTTTTCAACCTTTGATATAAAGGCATAGAGATTGCATTATCCATTTTATGAGATATGAAAATCATTGTATAATGCGAGAAATAATATGTTATTTTCCATTGGATTTTGGTAGCCAATCAGAAATCGGTATTTTAATGACGTCATAGGTATTTGAAAATATTTTCATTAGATTCTGCGGGTCTGAATACCCATAAACCCATCATCTAACTTTAAATTTTCAGTGAAACTCAGTGAATATGCATTTTGGCGCACTTTGGAGCCATTCTGGCCCACTGTGCGGTGGTTCAGCGTGTCTATTTTAATGTCCCCCGAAAAGAAAAAAAAATCGCTATACCTGTAAAAACAAGGCATTAGCGATAATGTGTCTCGCCCACATGCGATAACTAGAAATATCGTGATCTCTGCTGCGGCAACAGGTCCCCCAAGTGCATAAATCTGCATAAGTTATGCTTGCATAATCTACATTACTGTTTGGAAAGTGACGTTTAAAAAGTTATGTCATAAGAGAGTCTCGCGGGTAAACAATAATGTTTGACCTGAAATGACCTTTGACCTTACCATGTGACCTCTGATGGCAGCATAACATGCAGGTCCCCCAAGTGCTTCTAAAACCCAAGTTTGGTTGAAAAGTGATTGATGGTTGCAAAGTTATCTGTCATAAGAGTCTTGCAGGTAAACTTTAACGTATGACCTCTGACCTTATCATGTGACCTCCAACGGCAGCATAACATGCAGGTCCCCTCAGTGCATCTACAACCCAAGTTTGGTTGAAAAGTGAGTTATGGTTGCAAAGTTATCTGCCATAAGAGAGTCTTGCAGGTATGACCTTTGACCTTATCATGTGACCTCCAACGGCACCTACATGCAGGTCCCCTCAGTGCATCTACAACCCAAGTTTGGTTGAAAAGTGAGTGACGGTTGCAAAGTTATCTGTCATAAGAGAGTCTTGCAGGTAAACTTTAACGTTTGACCTGAAATGACCTTTGACCTTATCATGTGACCTCCAACGGCACCATAACATGCAGGTCCCCTTAGTGCATCTACAACCCAAGTTTGGTTGAAAAGTGAGTGATGGCTGCAAAGTTATCTGTCATAAGAAGGTCTTGCAGGTAAACTTTAACGTATGACCTTTGACCTTATCATGTGACCTGCAACGGCACCATAACATGCAGGTCCCCTCAGTGCATCTACAACCCAAGTTTGGTTGAAAAGTGAGTGACGGTTGCAAAGTTATCTGTCATAACGTTTGTGACGGACGGACGGACGGACGACGGACGCACATTTGGATCCCTTAGTCTCGCCTTCACCTCCGGTGGGCGAGACAATAATCAAAGTAGGAAATTCAATGCACATAAATAAGGAGTTAAAGCTAGTTGCTTGAACAATAGGTAAAGGCCTTACTTACAAAAACTTATTTATATAGGCTACCTTTTAAACAAATAAATCTCTATAGGATTAGGCAAAGTCCTATATACTACGACCCCTCGCATAGAACGGTATAGAGGAACGATAATGAGAAAAGAAGAAGGGGAAAGGGAGAGCCCGATCTTTGCCTCTTATCCCCCCCGAACCTTTCTCTCTCCTTTTTTGTTCTCAGACTATCCCTCTCTCTCCGTTTCTCTATCTCTATCTCTCTCCGTTTATCTCTCTCTCTCTCTCTCTCAATTCTGATACAATTGTTCTTTTAACTGCAAATAAAGAAAGAATAACTAAATATTTCTTTCATAATTCGAATCACAAAGATCATTATTTATTATTAATAAGATGAAAGAAAATAGATAATTGGCAAAAGAACAAATATTTAGGCCTAATCAATTTTGTTTTTAATATTCATACACAGGCTTGTTAGATTTACCTCTCTCTGGCGAAAGTACATAATTATTTTTACTGCTTTAATAGGCTGATTTCCTGAATACTGAGCAGCATTTTCATGCATGCAGATAATCAACACAAGGCGTACTAAACTGGACGAATCTCAGATTATGTTAATTTGGACTAGTCTGGCAACAAATTATGAAAAGGAAGAAGAAGTTTAAAGATAGCATCATAGTGCTATATACGTAGTCAAACAACAGTAGTGTAGCTGTATCGAAATATCTGATTCTAAATAATGAAGTAAAGATAGACATCCTTTGATATCAAGGAGCAATTCACTATATTCTCTAACAAAACCGCTAATAAGAAAACAAGAAAACGCCTGGTTAAAAGTTTTCCGTGTAAATTATTTCCGTGCATAAATGCATTAGTTCACCAGGAATTTGGTGATTTGATTAGAGAAGACGTGCCTAAAATAACCAGGCAACGGGATACTAAGTAAATATTACCAGATTTCTGTTGGCTACGTGTCAATCCAGAACTCTGCAAAGTTTAACACTTTTGGTGTTAACATTTTACACAAAGAGTCTTTGTTTTCTTCAGGGAAGCCACATGCATGCATTTTTGAGGATATGTGAAATAAATTTCTTTCTGTAATCAGATAATCTACTACAAAATAAACTTATATTTGTGCCATCGCCACAAGGACATTCCACGCAGTCAAACATTTAATATTTTAAAGCAAAACTTGCCACACACTCTAAGAACAAAATGTAGAATCTATTCAGATTTGACTAGAATAACTATTGCCACGGGCACCTGTCCTGCTCTATTCTAGTCCAAACTATGCAGCTTCGGATTTGAAGTGAACAGAACCCTTGTCAGAATGACTAGAATCTGATTAAGAAAATGTGACCAGGCGATCTGGTAAAACTATGACAGCCCAGTTTATATGATCACTAAACTAATTCTGAACGGCAACTTATAATAGACGAAGTAAAGTAAATGAAAGCTACTTATGATCAAAATAAACCCGCGAAAGTCCAAAAGAAACAAATCAATGTGCTCTGCTCTCGGATAACTAGATCAGACACTGTCATGTCACATAGGGTGTTAAAGTGAATCATGTTATATCTGCATTTTTAAGCCCCCAGATTACTTAGAACGGCAACCCGAAAACGATTTTACGAAAAAGAATAATTCCTGAAAGTTAGTACTAAACAAACACCAAGAGACTTATGAATAAATCCACAGAAATCATTCAGCTAACGAAAATGAAAAATAGCGGGAAAGATTAGTGCTAATTATAGCAATAGCTCTCCATTATTATCTGTACATTTTCTAAGCCTAAAATATATATGTATTTCAGCAATGGACACTACTACTCCTACAATGGCATCTTGCAGAGGAAGTAAGAGCGGGGTTCTGCTGAACACTGTTCGTCGACCCAGTTTGTTGACTTTCTAGCTACCATCTTGGTACAGTCCTCGCCATCCCTGCCAGCGTTATCAGGATTATTGCCCTTCCAGTTGGTGAAGTCATTCGGGGTGCCATCGCTCCATTCGAAGACGCCTTCAGTGGTTTGGTCGTTGAAGCCAATCCACATCTCGCGCTTGGCAGTGACCTGATGAGGTTGATGGAAAGAGCATGGAATGGAAAGAAGAAGGGGGAAAGAGAGAGAGAGAAAAAAAAAAAAGAAAGAAAGAAAGAAAGAAAGGATGTGTGTTTCTTATCCCTCGATCGTATTTCTTCGCGACGGCTATAGGCCTACATCCCACCAGACCGACTTGTTGGTCTGGCGGTCCTTTTTTATTATATAATTTTTTTTTTTAGAATTTAATTTTTTATTGATCAAAATCAAGGAACAATTTATTACAATGAACAAATAAATAAACTGAGGCAAGTGGCAAAGTGGCGATGGAGAGATTATTTATACAAATACAATGGCAGTATTTTTGTAAGGGCAATTGGCCTTCTGAAAAGTTATCTGAGAGTTCACGAGACCGACGTTCTTAATCTCTTGGGCAGTCAGTCTTGTGACATCGTTCTCGTAGTCTACTAAGAAGTCACCATTCGTGACATGATCGAAACAATAATTATGAGGCATGATTCAGGGAAATATTCGTAGCATAGTCGAACGGGCACTAAACTCTACACAAAACCCGAAATTCAAAGTTCGAATAAAATTCTTACCCTATCCCTTATACTAAATCCTTACCATAAACCTATAGCCCCCATCCAAAACAATTAAATCCAAGACAGTATACAGAATTATTGTAGATGTAGGAAACTGGTATATACTTTAGTCGGGCAGTTTGATAAAATTTCTGGTTTATTTCATTTTTGACAAACAACTTAAATTTACTGTATATATCAAATTCATGATGATGATAATGTCAGGGTCTGTCTTCCTAAAATGTTATAGGGGTTATATGGACAATGAAGCAAATATATTCGCCCTTTCTAAGATTCTTACGTCTTGGGTGGTGGAACTTTTGAAGATCTCGTATACGAATTTCTGCTCATCTGCGGAATGAATGGAAACCAAGTGGGGAACGCTTTCGTCGCTTTCTTGGCATATCACTTCGGCTTCATCCCACTTGACACTGTTCTCAGCTCCAAAGAACCTGTATTGGATTTATATTTGATTTTGACCTTTATGTACATCAGCTACGATCTCCTATACAATTTGTGGTTTGGTACAACAAACAAAATGAATATTATGGTCTTTAACCATGTTAACGATACATCTTTAAGGTTGAGTCTCAAGTGAATGGCCATTTTCGGCTGCGCTCAACTGAAAATAAAAATATCCATCGGTTTTGAACGAAAAGGGTAAACCCTCTACCAGTAATAAGAACCAGCAAGTTTTCAAGAGATTATCTTGGTTTATCAATACAAGTACATATAGCCCATTTATATAAATTTTGTGTACTGGTAAGGGTGCATTGATTTTCGGAGACAGTTATAGGCTGGTATTGCCGGTGACCATCTCTCTATCTATGGACCTATACTACGTAGTATTATCTATCTATCTATCATAAAGGAAGGCCTCCTCATCAGTTTTCCATTTTATTCGGTCCTGTGCCATCTTCTCCAATGAAACGCTGCCATAAAAATATTCTCTGATATCGTCCATCCACCTCCTATTTTACCTGCCTCTTGTTCAGGTATAAGCACTAGGGGTCCAGTCTGTAAGTTTGTGTACGATCCACCTATCATCATATCTTCTGGTTACAAGTCATGACCCGCCCATCTTATCTATATCTCGCATTTTCTCTCAAATCCCGATTACTACTCTGTACCTCTTCTTGACCCCAGCTATATGACTCTTTCCATAGCCCTCTTTTTAACTCTGAGCTTTCCCTCCATCCTTTTGGTTGTGGTCCATGTTTCTACCTTGGCCCTCAGGCAAGGCCGTACGCAGCGGGGGGGGGGGGGGGGGGGGGGCAGGGGGCAGTTGCCCCCCAGAAATTTCAAAATCATACTTTTTTTTAATCGGGTTTTAGACGTTTAAATGATCCAATATTGAAAGCGATCATCTTGCCCCCCCCCCCCCCCCCCCAGGAAAAAATTTCTGCGCACGGCCTTGCCCTCAGGAGAGCATAGATTATGATGTCGGTGACCATGACGGTCTTTAGTTTTTAATTGAAATTGCGATTTCCTCAACGTGTTCAAAGATGTAATAAATTTACTGGCTGGTTAAATGGAATTTATAAAACAAATACGTTTATTGAAGGCAATTATCGACATTTACCTTCTCTGCAAAAAAAAAGTTTAAACTACGAACGAAAGTTATCACATGTGGGAGCCTCTGTGAAAAGGCTGTTGATATATTATTCTTTAGTGAGAAGGAGTTAGGTCGCCACCGACATCAAGTAACTCGCTCCTAGTGACGGTCTCCTGCGTTCACAAATCCTATTAATTCTAAAATGTTAATTTCCCATACACATTTTCTTTGTATTTAGAAGTAAATTGTTCATGTCTGACAATTATATTTTTTCTGTAATATTATATTTTGTATCATGCTATTGAAAGCAGAAATAAAATCAATCAAACAAACAAACATGCTGTAAAATTGGTCAAACAAAACATAGACCAGGTAAAAGTATACCTGTCCAATTAAATTGACATTGGGTAATCATATACGGATTGAGTAAAAATTGAATTTGGGGATAAACATTATACGGTATACCGGCGCAAAGTATATTCAAATAAAACGTTATTATCTTTGCTTCCTCTATATATAGATTGGGAACATTGGTGGTCTCCTGCGTTCTAAATTACCTCTCTAGTTTATTGGAGAAAAAAATATTTAGATAGGTCTATTATATTCCTTATTCTTGTTTGTATGCTTTGTATTATGTTTATTGTATACTATTATTGTACATGGTTTTCTACTTATGTAATACTTACGTAAAAATTTATTGTATTTGTTATTAGAACGCAGAAATAAAAGCAAGCAAACAAACAAACAAACATCGGGCGAAAAATTGTGTAAACGAAAAGAAGTGAAGATGACACACAATAATAATCAGTCTCAAATTATATAGCTCTATATAGACGAAAGGCTGAAATTCAAATGACGTTAAATATGAAACTAAGCCAAAGTGAGCCACATCTTACCTGTAGCAGTTTGACTCAAATCGAGTCCAAAGCTTTGGGCAAGAACAGGGATTGGCATCGGCTCGCCTGGAGCAGGCCAGTAGAACCATAGCTGATGCAAGAAAGAGAGGAATTTGCTTGAGAGTGGGAACCATGGTGCTGATGGAATGTTCGTCTCTGTTATAGGCTAGGATGAAGAGAACTGATCCATTTAAAGCTATTCGAGAGCATCAAAGAACCGGGATGCATATTGTGCCAATCATGTACCGTTCACTGATAAAATAGATGTTTAATTTGTTTTAGAAACGAATTAAACATCTGTTTATACTTATCCTTGTGTATTGATATTCATTACATGTACTATAGTATTAAGGGTTGGGCGAACATGGATGTTTAATAAAATACAATCCAATACATTAGAAGTTTAGTCGTTTGTTTATCTTATTCGTGTGAGTGGGTATATCGCTATTCAAATTACCAAGGGTTGGGATTATTTTTTTTTAATTCCACAGTAGTGTCTAATTTTACTTGTTTATTTTGCTACTCATTTTCGTGAGCCTAATATCTGGAATTGTAGACAACAGAATATAATATCAATGATGTTTTAATAAAATACAATACAACAGAAGTTTAGTCGTTTATTTCATTTTAGTGACTGGGTGTATTGATATTTGAATTACCAAGGGTTGGGTGAAACTTTTTTTTTCCTCACCCAAAGTGTGTAATATTTTAATGTTTATTTGCGATTAAATTTCGTGAACCTAAGTGGAATCGTATGCAAGAGAATATTCTCTTAAACATTATTTATATATTATTATTATATAAATAATGTTTAATATAGGTTTTCCCGGTCAATTTCATACTTTTTCCATTCCAATTCATTAACGTGCATTCAGATTCACACAGCGCACGCCCGCGAAAATATTCGGGCTTTCAAATTCAGAAATCCGATCGATCAATTTCATTTATGGGCGCTCTTATTTCCTTTCCGTAAAATCAAAATCACGCACGCATGTGCGTTCAATTTCCAAATTTATGCGAGCATTGCATTTCCTACGCGATGAGCCTTTTTGGGCGTTCAGTTTCATTTTCAGGTGATCAATTTCCTACTTTGTGCACTCAGTTTAGTGGAGAATATAGGTTAGATGTTTTTTTTAAGATGGGGGTTAATGAGGGAGAGAGGGGAACGAGCGCTGGTTGTTTCTGATAAAATGAACATACATACACAATCCACCCGCACCCCCTATGTAGTATGTTTTTTTAATAATATTTTTTAAGGTTCTATATTGTTCTGAAGTTGTATCTCCTTACAATGCAATGATATCATGTTCTTATATGTTCATGTATTCTTCAATATATCATGTACCTGTATAATTATTATGTTCATGTATTCTTCAATATTTTTTTCTCATTTCAAGAAATCTTATATGATAAGGCACAGTCAGCAGTGCATCCAAACAACACAACAACATTTCTAACTTATATTCCTTGATGACATCACACCAAAAACAGACATCACCCCAACACTAACCACACAATGCATCAAGAAAGACCAACTGATAAAACAACATGATCTCACAAGTGGAAGCCAATAAGATATCAATAAACAACAAATAAGATAGTAAACGAAGAAGCTTGATGGGAGGAATCTTAATTTGTAAACAAATTTTTAGGCATTTTACTCCCAGTGTTAAAGATCTAATGCTCGATCTGTAATGAAAAACACAAGTCAGAAAAAATTGGAACCAGCGGGATTCGAACCTGTCATCTACTGCTTGCCGGGCAGTGACTTAACCACCAGGCTATTCTGGTTCACGGCCAAGTCACGATGAACTGGAATCAAATACCCAAGATCCTCTTCTTTCTGACTCATTAATATTCAAACGGTCCGCCGTAGACAATGATCATTACAGATCGAGCATACGATCTTTAACACTGGGAGTAAAATGCCTAAATAATTGTTTACAAACAAATAAGATGTTTATAAATGTTCATGTTATCAGTTTCAACGTTATTGGACTAAAGCATGAAATTATAACATTATATTATACACTGCTCAACATTCTCAAAGACCTCTCAAGCTGAAAACTCTGAACGTGAAATAATTCTTTTAAATTTAATGCACTTATTTGGAACATGGTTGCCTTCTCACGAATATGAATGACCAACAAGTTTCCGTCTCCGGCTTGAAATGAATTAGAATGCCCATTGCTCAAAATGCATGCTCCTATTTTAAATTAGAATGACGCAAATGAACAATTGATTGCTTGGATAGTGAATCTGAACGATCGGATTTTGAATTTGAAAGGCGATTCAGTGTTGCGAGCGCGAAATGTGTGAAATTGAATGCTCGGAATATGAACTTGAATGACAAAATTATGAAATTGACCGGGAAAACCTATAAAACACACCACAGTACAACAGAATTTTAGTAATTTAGTTCTTTCTTTAATTGGATGTATTGGTATTTAGATTATCAAAGGGTTGGGTGAAACATTTATTTTTTACTTCTCATTAGTGTCTAATTTTATTTGTTTATTTTGCAATTCAATTTCGTTAACCCGTGGAATCGTATACAACATAATATTAGTGATAATTAACAAAATAGTATACAACGCAAGTTTATCAGGGTTGGGCGAAAAAAATTCTCCTCAGTAACTCAGTTTTTACATTTTTTCTTATGATATTTTGAATTGTATAGGCCCTATAACAGATATTAAATTCGTTTTATACCTTTCATAGAAAAAATGCTTATAAATTGGTCAGGAGCACTTCACGTGATAAAGTATTTAGATAGATTATTTAACATTTCTGTGACCCCATTTCCCTGCACTCTCGGAAATGTTAGTTAAAAATTAATAGGTTGGTTAAAATATGACGGTTGGTTAAAATAAATTGTATGTAAAACATATGGGGTTGTTTTTTTAACCAGCAGTTGGTAGGTTCATATTTTAACCAACCTAAAAACCTTTCTGAGAGTGTGGTCACAGTAATTTTTAAAGCTATTTTGGAGCTTTTGGTGATTAGTGTAGGCTATTTCAGCGGAGAATAATTTTTTGGTCCTAATCTGCACTGTGGTAGTGTGGTGGACGTTTCTTTTCTACTGTTATCATTATTTTTCGATATGATATTGTTTAGTACATGTAGTTTCATTAGCATGATTAGTTACAGCGCGCTGTAAGTATATATGAATCCGTATAGTTATTTGCCCTATACATTGATTCTATTACATTTTTTTAAAATTGCAGATGAATTGTTTACTGCTTACAAAATCTATCGATTTGGATATTGAGCTTACGACAGAAAACTTGAGTTCAATTCGTAACAATTTGGTGTCAATTGGCCATTTCATTAATAATTTATCAAATTGTGAAAAATGTATTGCTTTCTCGAAATAGCCAATAATATTGTCAGGATTATGTAAACATTCATTGTTGATCTGACAAGGCATAATAGAGGAGCTTGCTTGGTATCTGTGTTATTAACAGATGAATAGTACATTTCAGCCTGACAGGCACACTGACCACATATGCATGACATGATTATATGTTTACATAATCCTGATGATATTTTGTGGGCTACTTTTGAGAAAGCAATACATTTTTCACAACTTTTAATAACTTATTAATCAAAAGACCTATTAACACCAAAATGCACCTCAATGATACTATTATACTCAAACTTATGTTATGTAAATTGAATTTAATAAAACACCTTTGAGTTATCAAGGTAATAAAATGGTTTCTCTTTACATATAGAACATTGGGTGGGGGGGGGGGGGAAGCGTTGTCAAAGGGCACTTTGGTGTTTTTGTTTTAGGGGGTCTGACATCCCATTCCCGATAGACAATTTTGTCAGTTTTTATATTTTTGAAATGTACACCTAAAGCTCTTTCTTCTAAGTTCTAGCAAAATTTGTTCCCTGAGCTTTAAGGGGAAAACTTTACCCCAATTTTTATGGGCCGTCTGACATCCCATCATTTTTTGTTGTTTTGTTTTGTGTAATGTGTGTTCTGTTAAGCCCATATTATTTTAGTTTTGAGGACAGAGCTTACAAAAGCACCAAAGTTTGCAGATGTACTTGTTAGGACAATAGCTTCATTTCTTCCCACAGGACCCATCGAATCAAACCACGTCTTCATTCCAAATTATGCTAATTTATGCGATTTACTTGCATTAAATCAGTGAGTCCATTGACAAAGTAAAATTAATATCACTGGCTTTAAAAATGTTCCAAACTTTCTAGTATAGGCCTATGTATTTCTTGTGGCAAAAGCTTTATTTTTTCCCACAGGACCCATCGAGTTAAATCTCATCTTCATGCAAAATTATGCTAATTTATGCCAATTATGTACCTAAATTGACAAGATAAAAATCAAAGTAGGCCTACTTGAAAATGTACCAAATTTTCCATATGTATTTGTTGTGCCTACAGATTTATTTTCCCCACCGGACCCTTCAAAATAACTCACATTTTCATGCGAAATCTCCCAAATTTATGCCAATTATGGAATTGCAATTTGGATTGGTGCCTCGAAATCTAATGAAGATATAGAACTAGAAGGAAGACAAGTGAATTTTGTGCATAATCATGACTTTTTGGTTACCTTAATTGGTACAGAATTTCATGTTGTTATTGATGAAATACTGACTATATAATTATGACAGAATTTTTGACAAAGTAAAACGCCAGATGATTTCTTGGATCAAAACGGAACATTACGGTTCTTGGAAGAGTTATCAGTTGTTAAATCATTATTGTTACCACAGTTTAATCATTTGTTTATGTCAATTCCAACCCCTTCAGATAAGTTAATGAAAACCATAAAAGTTAAGTTCTTTAATTTTATATGGAAGAATAAGCCGGATAAAATTAATTTAAAAAAGAGGTTGTTGCCACAAATGAAGAAGGGGGTTCTTAAAATGCCAGATGTTGAGTTTTTTAGTATGTCACTAAAGCTTACATGGATTCGAAGAATTTTAAAGGTATATGTGATGATGTTAATAATTTATTGCAGTTATTTTTATCAAAACCATTCGTAGTTGGGTATGGGGATGAATATTTTTGACACTATCTCATGAAGTTGCTAATCCATTTGGTTACAGCCCTATAGCTAGAAGGTCCGATAGTTAGCGGGTCCGATAGACCGACGCCCAATAGATAGAAGGTTCGATAGACCGAATGTACGAGAGGGTCCAATAGACAGACGGTTCTATAGACCGAATCGGCGGAGGGTCCGATAGTCAGAAGGTCCGATAGACCGACAATAACGTAAAAAAGGTAAAATAAGTGGATACAATAAGTTTCTAATAAATATCATAATTGATAGGATTGAAGTAAATTGAATATATCATAAAGAAAATAAATGTGAGGAAATTACAATGCCCCGACCGGGATTCGAACCCGGGACCCTGGATTACATGACCAGTGCTCTACCAACTGAGCTATCCGGGCTCCCATCGAAGAAAAAAAAGTAACAATCTCACATAGTTTTATCTCATAAAAGGAAAAGGGTAATGCCTTGTCTTCTTCTATGTGTATTGTAATAAACCGATGCACTAGGTCTGTAGGCCCACCCCCCCCCCCCGAGAAATAACGGGGAACTTATTTTAAAGTTTTGTTTTATACATTTTCAACATGTTAAAAGTATGTTTATCAGAGCATCATCATCATCACCGTGGGGCGGGGGTGGTCCACCCATGCAGCTCAGCCCCCCGGTTAATTTTGCCACTACACAGATGTATTGGCATTGGGGAACGCTGACCATTTTTTAAAACATGGAATTCTAATTATATGGTGCACACTAAAGCCCCGAGGCCCACCATGCCCGAAGCACTTTTTCTAGTGGAGCAAGCTGAGGAAAGGGCGTCCCCTTCTAACACAAGTGTTATTATTTAAACAAAGAAATCTTATGGGGTGCACACTTTATAGTTGAATTTTCATTAAAAGTAACAAAAGATAAGATTCTGACAACAAAAGATTCTGACCGATAAAATGAAATTGTTTCAATTAGGCCCTACCACCTTCTTGGGAGGGGGCGTTTCCATTTTTTTTACATTTTTTTTTGAGGGTTGTCAGGTGATATTTTCCTACCAGCTATGATGTCAGCTTTTATACTTTTTTTTATACTACTACCTTGTGTCAAATTTTAGTATGTGGACTCTGTCGCGTAAACAGTATACCATTTTTTTTTTGGAGGGGGGGGGGGGGGTGGGGGAATTCGAGAATAGTCGGATACCTCACTTCCCGAATATTATGATATTCGGGCTTCTTGTTGCTGCAGGACGTAAGAGGTGCTTGCTGCAAGAAACAATCTAGGCCTAGTTTCTTGATTGTATGAGCGAGCAAAGCGAACGAACGAGAGAGAGAAAAAAGAATAATTTTGTATCCTGAGAATAGGTTCTATGGCGTATTGTTATTCCGTTCTCATAATCTGTGTAACATGTTATCGGCATCTTCTGTTCTCATATTGGGAAGAGACTATTGGTCACAGGCCATTATTTCTTGCATGCATGCTAAAAAGTTAGAAAAAAATATGGAATTAGGCCTACATGTATCCCAAGTGTTAATGTCATGATCATATTGTACGTATTTAAGAGCAATAGTACAATATTTGCATTAAAATCAAGAAATATACTCTGGAAATTGCAATTTAACGTTGTCTTTTCAGTTACTTGACCTTGTTTACCAGTGAGTATCAAATTGGAAGTGCTGGTATAGTCGGTTATTGATATACCATTGACATTTTATTTCATGCATTAATATGCATAAATTATAATAAAATAGTATTAAAAGTCAAGGAATATACTCAGAATATCAAACCTAACATAGTAATTTCATCAACCTGACCTTATTCACCAGTATGTTACAAATTTGACGTGCAATGTATAGTCATTTCTTGATGCATAAATATGAATTAATCAATTAATATTACAATATATTGCAATTATTAGGGTTATTTTAATCTAACTGATCGATCTAACCTATGTGGTATAATATGAAGCCCTTTCCACATTTATTTTGTGAGTAGGCCTATATCATAGAATATGTTTTTGCATAAATTAGCATAAAATCAGTATTAAGATAAAACAAAATGAATTTGATGATTTCACCAGATTCACCTGGATATGAAATATGTTTCGAGACAAACAATTGAATTTATGTTTTTTCATAATTTAGTATTTTTAAATAGGTTGCCATTCACCGATTTCGTGACACCCTATCTGAAATTAACGCTTATAATGCATTATATGATTCGCAAGCAAGAAATTGAGCTTAAAAATGGTAAATTCTGTTGTTACGTAAGTTCCTAGTTCTAGCTCTGAGAGTAACAATGAGCTAAACGACGTTTATAGCATGCATGCATGGCCATGACGTCATCATAACCCATTGGGAATCGCCACTTCTCACAACCAACAATTGCTGCGGCGATAGAGCAAAGGATAAGCTATAATTTTGTGTCAAATGTAAGTTGACATTGCATTGTGAGTTCTAATTTGGCATTCGAAGTAGTTAAAGAAATATATGTTACAGTTACAATGAGGAAATCAAAAAGAAATCAAGAGGAAATAAACCTAAGCCAAAGGGAACGGAATGATTCTAAGACTTTTTGTGGAACAAACATGGAAATCAATAGATGGGACACGTACAGATCTAGTGTTTCACTGTGGAGTGAATGAATGAATTGAATGAATGAATGAATTTTTTCATAATACTGCAGAAATCTGCCATGAACATTACAATTGAAAATGAAAGTATACATACATGACATATTTAAAATTTAATCATTTCAAATATCAAATAATTTACATTACAGATATTGAGATAATGAGATATCATTTTAAAGTAGGCACTCCCACAAAAAATAAAAACAGCACTCACAGTCACAAATCATGCCTTAAAATATTGATTAATATTCTAATTATCACACAGATGGCTCAAAACTTACCTGAAAATCTCATAAATAGAGAAAAATGAGAGGGCTAAATAGTCCATATCATGCGCTGAAAAATACGTTAACATATTCTTTGCGCAGCGCGTATGTCATGGGCTTTATAAGGAATGTACTATCGATAGTCAAAATGATCATCA
Organism: Heliocidaris erythrogramma; assembly: GCA_025617745.1. Taxonomy (NCBI): domain Eukaryota; kingdom Metazoa; phylum Echinodermata; class Echinoidea; order Camarodonta; family Echinometridae; genus Heliocidaris; species Heliocidaris erythrogramma. Next base: position 17,086,319 of record CM046853.1, on the reverse strand, counting down.
TGTGCGCACGCGAATAAATTGGAAGAAATTCACCCAAAATCGAGGCTGACTGCATGACAAGCCCATATCTATGCCTCTCACATGCATAGACAATTCACTGCGACACGGTTATTCAATGACTCATCAATAGATAACGAACTCAACTGCCATAAAATACAAAGATTCTGGCACATTCGACTTAAATACATTACTCAAATTATACAATAACAAGGTAAATAGCAATAAAAATGCCTAAAATTGCATAATCACTGCCACTTCTTAGCTCCTTCAGAGAAAAATCCTGGGTTTGGTGGGATGCAAAGGGCATCCCCGGATCGACGAACTCACAGACATGCAGAATACGTCTTTGATAAACATAGGGGGACCAATCACAGAAAGAAAAAATCTCAGATTCATTCGCTTGTCATTCGCTTAACACAGGCGGTATCGGAAGTGTGTGCATGCATAGCGCGCCGAATCACGCATTCGTTATGGGTGTACTTGTGCGATAGCTCCATCTAGCGTCTGTGGGTTTAGCTATCTAAAGACAGACTAAAGTAGATCTAAAGATGAACCTCTTGAAAATAACCTTTACCACTGTGGCTCCGTGGCTTATCAATTTGGTACATGCGGAGCTATATTATATGGGATGCATAATGTACTGTGTGTGGAGGGGGATATCAATAAAAAAATGTAGATCTCAATATCACCATTTCCCACATTGTGACATTCATAGACCGAAAATTCTGTCTCCTGTTCGTTAGCTCTTCACTTAGTCTTAGAGACAAAACCGTCATATCACTCTGCTGTGCAAACCGAATACACATTGACTTACACACTATAATGGCTGCAAGATTTTCAAACAGAGAAAACCTTGGACCCTGAATTACCTGAAAAAGGAGCTTTAAACTTATTATTCAGTCAAATTGGTAAGTTGAACCGATTCCTTAAATAGTAGAGCCTAGGCTTAACCGATTCAATAATAATATGTAGATCTAGATATGTGAAGAAAAATCAAATTATTGCGATTTTTCCAACTACATGTCGGCGTGTAGTCGGTTTGCCCAGCAGAGTTATACGACGGTTTCTTCTCTTAAGTGAAGAGCTAACGAACGAAAGACAGAATTTTTGGTCTACTACATACTGTGAGCCATGCAAACCACCCTCAGAGTTGCTAAAGGGGTTACCTTCCAGACTCAACTAAAATTGTAAAAATCGAATGAATAAAAAAGGAAAAAAAAAACACAAAAATCGGCAGGTGTGATCATGTTTTTCTTAAAAATCTTACCTTGCATGTGTAGTCCCATATATACAAGTTACACGTGCAATGTTACAAAAACTTGATCACACCTGCTGATTTTCTTCTTTTTTTTCCCGTTTTTATTAATTCGATTTTAACAATGTTAGTTAAGCCTGGAAGGTAACCCCGTTAGCAAATTTCGAGGTTGGTTTGCATGGCTCACAGTATGTGGGAAATGGTGATATTTAGATCTAGATTTTTTTGTTGATATCCCCCTCCACACACAGTATATGCATCCCATGTACAGCTCTGTGTGCCAGTACCAGATTGATAAGCCATGGAGCTTGTACAGCTAACTGTGAGCCAGGTTCTCTCATCTCCTCTTCACCATACCCTTTAGAGTATGAAAACCCCATTTTTTACCCTAGAATTAAGAAATATTGAAAGCAAAATGTGCAATCTTAATTCTAATGTTAAACGGTAGGTTCAGTCACTCATAGGCACACGCCATTGCCGACTGTGTAGGAACGCAGGCAATAGTCAGTACGGTACTAATATGCATCACTGTGCATTTTTGGCTATATTTAAGTGAAAACCTTACATAGAAATCTAATGAAAGATAGCTAATTATGGTGAATAATAAATGATTAAAACTTACCAGTTTGTTTTGTGACCTTTGAAGAGGGTTTCCTGAAATTTTGGGGAATTTTTTGCGAAATCGAGATCCGGTCAGAGCATCCATTTTGTATTTTTCATGATTATGATGAAGGGAGCCCTCAGCGCTCGTGGTACCGGCGCGATCGGTTCATCGATCTCCATCTCACCACCTGGTGATATTTAGATCTAGATTTTTTTGTTGATATCCCCCTCCACACACAGTATATTAACCTTCTCCACGAGATCTCCACCTCGTTGTTTACCTGTTGTTAAGACAGCTTGGGGGTTGTTAATGAGTTTAGTCTAGCGATAAGGCTTCTCATCGTGCATTCTCTACAATCTGCTGTATTTCTTCTGGTGCAAGGATATTAAGCAAAGTGCTTTAACGGTGAGGAGCAATAATTGAAAAAGTCTTTGGGAAAGAACGGCCACCCATCGTTGTAATATCGACCTTGTCCGTATAGCTTGTGTGCGTAACATTCTGTGTACGTATCTATGGTCCGTAACCATATAGAGCGGCCTCACTAGTGCGCAACATATTGAGAGTAGTCGTCATACGGATGGATGTCTCTGTGACAAGTTGGAAAAGGAAGGCTGTAAATGTAAGTTTTTATAACTTTCTACATTTTGTATCTTAACGAACTTATAAATTAATATATATAGACTGAAACCTAAGTATCAGTTTGCCCACAAAAACCTCCATTTGAAACAAAATTACATCTGTATCCACAATACACAGTATACACACATGTATATTTCCTAATGGTCAATATGACCATTGCTTGCTGATGTGGGGTCAGTATTGTCCAAATTTCCTGAAAAAGCCTTCACTGTGCACGTAGACCCAGATGTGTCCCATAATTTCTGGGATATGTCATGGACCTACAGGCACACAATTTTTCAGATCCACCATATGTTAGACAAGACTGCTACGAGCAGGCCTCATACACATTCTGACCGGGGGTCTTCAACTCTGTATGCTGAAGTTGCCCACCTACCATGAGTTGACTAGTTGAGGTCCATGTGTTTTTAAAATATTTCAATTTCATTTTTTCCCAGACACTAGCACTAAGGAAAGATGGCAAGCCAAATTCACATTTTGACTTCTCATTCCAAAGATGTCAATTGCTGCTCATTTTCTGGCAATCTTCTAGCAACTTGCTCCGGAGACAAGTCCGTTCGCCTCTGGGATGCAAAGTCATTTGAAGAACTCCCTTTCTCACCTCTCCTTGGCCATTCTTACTATGTTCACTGGTGTGCTCTCAGTGCATTTGGAACAAGGTTAGCAACATGTTCAACAGACGGGAAGATCATTGTATGGGACACAAGCAATGGAGAGACAGTGGCTGTGTTTGAACATGCCAATAAGCCCATTCTCAGGGTGTGTGTCTTCTCTCCAGACTCTCAGCTTTTGTTGAGTGGAGGAGCAGATAATGAACTCTGGATGTGGGATCTCAACAAGAAAACCTGTGCAAGGTAAAAGTTTGTAAAAATGTATTTGGTTAACTTTTAATTGACAGAGATATTAAATCGATTTGCTTAATTTTTTGTTTGTCATGAGTGCCAGTTTGCATGTTTGCAAGCTTTTCACGAATGCCAATCATCACAATAACTATGTATGTAATAAGCACCAATAAGCCAGTGCGTAATTAGTTCATGGTACAAATGGCCCTGAAATGACCCCAAATTTTATGCGCACGCTCGTTTGTTTTGGTGGACGCGGTACTTGTTAAACGTGTAAAATCATACTGGTGCGCGCATCGTGGTGTGTACAAAATGACATTTTATAAAGCTCAAATGTACTCGATACAAATGACCTTTATCTCCACATGTGCAAATTGTAATTACAAACTGGCTTATTAACAGAAGAATTGCTCTATTTATTACAAAACATTTGCATAATAACCCATTTCTGGTCTTAATTGGCTACATGACAACCATTCTATCAACTGCATGTAGTAGCTTTATACTGGAAATACAGAAATTAACAAGTATCCATTAGTAAGAATACCCCCTGAGAAATGCAATGTGGCACAGCGATATTATTTGAGTGGCATATAAAGAGTTAATCTTATGATCTATAATTAACAGTTTTGTGTGCAAACATGGACTTGTAGAAGTCAATGATGCTTTCATTGATCATCCCTTTATAGGTAATTATAACACCTTGAGTTGTTTATGATGCTTTCCGTGCCATCCAAACTGGTGTTCATATTCTTTTCATGCTCTCCTGCAGAAAGTTTGAAGGTCACATCAGTGTCATCACCGCATGCGCCTTCACACCTGATGGTGCTCATGTCGTCTCAGGGTCAACGGCTGGTGACCTCAGGGTTTGGGATGCTCTCAATGGACAAAGTAGATGTCTCTTGTATGATCCAGACTGTCATGATCTAGCCCTCACTGGACTCGCCATCTCACCCACATTTGGTTCTGCAAGTGAGAACATCATTCTACTATAATTGCTAAAAGACCATAGATGTCATGTACATGAAACTACTAATCATGAAGAAATCCATCACAGATAAATCACAAAATAGATGTTTTTGATCAATAATTGCAGCAGAAAGTATTTCTATTTCCATCTGTTTTGCCCTTTATGTTCTCATGCTTCTTTACGAGACATATATGATGCACCACGCGGTACCCCGGTGTAGCGTTGTACCCCGGGGTACCACGTTGTGTAGCGCCATCTCACGTCCACTCGAGTACATGAATGCAGTGCGTGTACGTAGTCACAATGCTGTTATTAAACAGTGCAGTGTTATTATGCATGGTGTGCATACACTACTGCTGCTCGCGCGCTAGCTGCAAACCTCACAAGCACAGTGGCTATAGCGTTAGCTCCCGCGGCTTTAGAACTTGATTTTATTTCACTTCTTCCTAAAAAACATCACTTCATCGTTACTGTATTTTAGCTGTCAAACTTTCAAACTTAGACAATGGTGGAAGGTAATGGTGGATACGGAAATTTACTGTAAGGGAAAGGACGTAAAAGACGGAAGATTCCAAGGAAAGAGAAAGTTGAAAGAGCACGATATCGTGCAATACAGAAGTTGGGGGACGAGCAGGCCGCTGATCTGTGTACATGGTAGCGGTTTTTAGGAAGGCGAGTAACGGGGGAGACAAGGAGCAGGCTGATGGTGTTATTATGACACTGCTGGCCCAATCCCTCTCTCAAATCGAAGAAATAGAAATCAATAATACTCACTACAACAATGAATTTGAGAAAAATACATGACTTACATGATGTTTTACAAGAACATGGGACACAATTGAATGTTGAAAAAATCACACCAAAATAATTTCCCACTTTTTGGTAACCCAGGGTACAGCCCTAAAAAAAAATTAAATAATTCAAAAAATTGGCCGATTTTTATTTGGTACCCCAGGGTACCATTTATGTCATCATATCACAAATTTATCTACTGATATCCATAAGGCATTACAGTATCTCTAAACAATGAGTTACCTGAATCGTTATATTTCCTATATTTGTTAGCAGTAGGTGGATTTGGTATTAAATTATCTTCTGTTTTTCAAACAGATGCTGCAGTACGAGAATCTCTTGGTGCAAGGACATTCTACATGTTAGCAACGTGTGGAGACAACCTAGTTAGACTCTGGGACTTGGACACTGTACCAGGTAATATAGAAATTCATAGACTGCTATTTGCTATTCTATGGAAAATTGTATGGTCTTGACACCAATGAATCATTCAATAAATTTAATTAAGTGAAAAAATGAGCAAAGAAAACGGGATTCCAGCGGGGTTTCTGGGACGAACACGTACTGGGGTATTCCATAGCTCAGTCGGTAGAGCGCCGGTCTAGCAATCCGGAGGTCTCGGGTTCAAGTCCAGCTGGAATCCCGTTTTCTTTGCTCATTTTTTCACTTCATTATATATTTCTGGTCAGTTTCCTCTACTCGAATTTATTAAATATACAAAAAGCTGCATCACCTAACCGTGATCCCACGCATTTATCCCCAAGTCGATTACGATCCTTCGGGTTTATGTCTGGTTTCTATAGCTTCTGACCACACGAGCATTGAAAACGGGGGTTTCTGGGACGAACACGTACTGGGGTATTCCATAGCTCAGTCGGTAGAGCGCCGGTCTAGCAATCCGAACGTCTCGGGTTCAAGTCCCGCTGGAATCCTGTTTTCTTTGCTCATTTTTTCACTTCAATAAATTTAATTAATACTTCTGATTTGACTCCCTTGTTTTTCCAAATCGTAGTGTTGTTGCAACTCCCCCCCACAAAAAAAAAGATTTTTACATTGCTCTGTATGTAGTAAATCCGAGCTGTGAATAATAAGGTAGCTTAATACCCCAAAAGCATAGGGTTTGAATGGAAATATGAAGGCTCACTAGATGTTAAATGGCCATCATCTTCATTCTACCAATGCAGGATGTTCTACTAGACTCAGATGTGATCTGAAAGGACATTCAGCTACAGTTCAAGCTCTAGCTTTCTCTGCTGATGGCCGTCTCCTTGCATCGGGGTATGTCTCCAAATAAGCAATAACTATTTTTAAATGGGATTGATTCTTACTGCTTTCTTTCCGCTATTCCTTTGCTAAATTTGGGAGACAAGACTTTTCTGTTAGCTTTTGTTATCAGCTTTTGTTATCAGCTGTAAATTCCTAATTTTCTCTTCCTTTCACGTCATCATCCCTTTTTAAACATGTGTTGCACATTATCATCATCCTGGTTTCTTATCTTTAGTTTTATTCCTTCTCTCTCTCTCTCTCTCTCTCTCTCACTCGTGTTTTCTTTTTAATAGTAATCAAACACATCCTAATTATTTTGTGATGTTAAAAGATTTTATAGTGTAAGAAATATTGTACAAATCAACTTTCTGTGGCTTATGCCTGTCATTAACTATAACATGCTGAGCAACAAAAACTGATGACATTGTGTCAATGATCTTGGGTGTTGGATTCTTTCTTGCCTACCCTGTATACCACTGTCAGAATCTTTAGCAATTTCCTTAAAGAAACTGGCAGGATTTATTTCAAATAAATAATATCAAATTAATTGTTACAAAATGAGAAGTGGTGTATGGCTTGATGACATAAAGAGGTTTTGGAAGATAGATCGCATTTATGATGAAAGGATTGAAATCTGCTTATTCTATGATTTGAAACAGCCTGCAGAGTTATTTTTGACAGTGTTATCTAATGAACAGATCATATTCATGATTTTTTTTTTTACATAATGTTCAAACCTGTTTATTATTTTTTGTTTGCTTGTTTGTTTTTGAATTACAGTGCAGTGGACAAGCTTGCCATTCTTTGGAATCCAGTAAGTCTTTTCATTATTTCTTATGGGCTTTAATGGGCAAAGAATATAGAATTTTTGGACCATTTCAACTGTTTTTCATAGTAAATAAGGCAGTAAGAATATCCTGTCTATGTAATTAAATGCTAATTCATTTTCTTTTCACCCTGTAGATTATTGGAGAAATGCTTTTTACTCTGGAAGGACATGCAAGGTAATGGAGATTTCCCTGAATGCAGTATTTATGTGTTTCTATGGAGGTTTAAACATGCCATATTATTGTAAAAATAAGACATAATAAAAAGTACTTGTAACTTAATATTCTTGAAAATCCTCCCTGATAGGCGCGATGGAGTGGTCTACAAGATCCCATGTTCGACCTGTGACAAGGTTTATATTGGCGAGACTGGTAGACCCGTCGGGGAGCGCATGCATGAACATCGCCGGGATGTTCGCCTCGGACGCACTGATAGCTCGGCTGTTGCTGAGCATGCTTGGACTGCCGAGCACTATCCCGGCTGGGATAATATCAGTTGCGTTGCGCAGGACAAGCACTGGTACACGCGCCGGGTGAAAGAAGCTATTCAGATCCGATTGCACTCGAATAACATTAATAGGGATAACGGCATTGACATCCCTAACGAATGGTTATCTGCTATTCAGCGCCACGCAGCTAACCGGTTAGAACCGGCCAAGGATAGCGCGCCCCCCGGCAGGGAACAACGCCGCGCCCGGTGATTGGTCAACGGCAGCGACCAATCACAGCGCGAGTGGTCCGAGCGTACATCCGGCAGGGAACAACGCCGCGCCCGGTGATTGGTCAACGGCAGCGACCAATCACAGCGCGAGTGGTCCGAGCGTACATCCGGCCGCTCCGGGCGGCTCCCGCCGCTATTTAAGACCCGCTCAGCGTGATCTCGGCTCATTGTCTATGACTAAGGCTAGCAGTATATAGCAGCCGAAACGTCAGACTTCCTACGTTTACGTTTGCACATCGTGAGACAACTGATTATCTCTCTTCAGTTATTCTTGAAAGTAGTTTTAAAATAAATTAAAAGATGCAAATAGAGGCCATCATTATTTTTCTAGGATAAGAATCCTGAATTGTGTATAGAAAAGTTATAGATTGCAGTAGGGGCAAGGTAAAACTTTAAGGCTGGGAAAATTTTCCTCATTTGTTAAAATGATCAATTAATGTGTTTATGTTTTTCCAAGTGATGATTTCATCCAATTAATATTTTCCCTTTCTGCTAAATTTTAAAAATTATCCTGTTAGACGATGTGATGTGAAATAGAAAATCCTGCAATTGATACCTTACTTATTATGGTTTTCCTATTCTGCAATTTCAATCTTTGGCTGTAATCTTTTTATGTAGGTACGTGACTACTGTAGCTTTCTCTCATGACAACATGTTCCTAGCGACAGGCTCTCACAACAAGATCCATGTATGGAAACTAGGTTTCAACCAGCCTATGCAACCAGCAGGTAGGAATCATAAAAACACTATCATGGGCTGCAGGCAATAAGAGGTTTTTGTAAACCCCTTCTGTGCCACTAGGTTTAATTAAGAACAATTATCCCTAATCGCAAATAATCTTTCATGATTCAATGCTTCAAATTAGGGCTTAAACTCTTTGTTTTATTATGAGTTTGGTTAAAATATCTTTTATTGGAACAACCTTCATCATGTATGCACTTGTTTCTGTTTTAGGAGGGAAATATAAATATATTTAGGCCAAACTTACAGTTATGCATATGCATATGCTATTCTTGGGTGGGATTTGATGTCCACAGCATGGAAGGGATTGGCGTTAATGTCTTTATTGCAGGCAGTGGACCATATGATATAGAACTACTAAAAAAAGAAAACAAATCAGATCAAATGCTTGTATTTCCATAAATTCGCAGATTGAACTTCTTATTTTATTGCATATATCAACTAAGATATGATGTTATGATGCTCCCCCCCCCCATTCTGAAAAAGAGGCTGATACTGAAGAGATTAACTTTACATTGGAAATTATGAAGAATCTACTTTGTTTGCATGTCATAGGCCAATAACAAATAACCCAGTAAGCACTCTTTCACACTCTTTCATTCATGTCATGCGAGCATGTTCAGGATATGTGTTTTGATGGGTCATATATAATTGATACCCATGTATTAATTGTAAATACAAGACTTTTGGAGAATATTCTAGGGTATGATATCATCAGCTACATTTGTATGTCATCATAGTATATTGTGTGTTGTATTTCATTAGTTAATTAAAGAAAATGGAAATTCATTCTGAAAATTTGATGCACCAAGAATAAAACATTTACATTCCTAACACATTGTAAACGGTGTGTATACCTCTCAGACTGATGTCAGTGAGAAATGCTCGTTATAGTTTCCATGTGGAATGCATCACAATTCGCTTTTGGGGCTCGGTATATTATTAAAGGACAATTAACCCCACGTGATATTCTAGATGCACCTATTGTCTGCTACGTCTTTCCATGGAGGCTGCCATTTTGTGCATGACACGGATCATTAGGTACCATATGCATTGATAATAGCCTACCTTTACAACAGATACGTCGCTTTGTTCTGATTGTATTACGATTGTTATTGGCCATGGGCCTAGATAATTGACGACCCATGAGTTCTAATAGCCATCCTGTAAAGCAGATTCCTCGCTTTGTTTTGGTATTGTTACGATTGTCTCCGTCCTTGACGTCAATTCTCCGTCCTTGACGTATATTTTTTATGAAGTATATTTTTTATGAACAAATTAAGACCTTTTAAAAAATATATAAAACTAAACTTACATTTCAGAATATGTGACTTTATCTAATATATATTTGTCCTCTAAAAATCAATTACAAGTTAACGATGAAGGAAATTTTACTTGGGATGAAAAATATGTTCGTGTACACATAAAGTAATGGCAGCCCCCTTATTATTGCTAGCAGACGATAACTTGGCTGGAAAATAGTGATTTATATCTATATCCTGTGTTTTTACATGAAATTGCATGTATCAAATAAGAGGCATATACTACACCATTCAAAATAAGCTAATTCATACGCTGAGGTTAATTTCCCTTTAATTTATGTGCGTACACATATTATACACAGCAAAACTTGTGGCCCTTTTAGATATTACTTGAGCTTGCCTATGAGTCTTTGAAGGCATTCAGTTACTAGTATGGTGAGGGAAATTAGGATGATGAATTTTCCTCATGGAGTGGTTCTTCTGAATGTGTGGGAGGGTGTATGAATTCTGGAAGACCTTTCGGTCTATAAAGTGAAGTCTACTGTCGATGATTGATGAACTCTGTGAAAAGCAGAATGGTGTCAACTTCCCCATGAGAACCCAAGCTAATGTGTCTTTTTTAATCAGCAACATCTTCCTCATTGTCAAGAGTTATGAAAATGTACATGTTAATTATAATGTAATAATACCACCCCCCCCCCCCCCCCGATATTTTTACGTTATTTGAAAGGGGACTTATATTGCATTTTGATTGAATTTTGTCCAGTTCAGCACATGGTTTGCTATGGATTTTACTATGATCTGTTACTTTTGAACTTTTTTTTATATGCTATAAATAGATTCATCAGCTCCAAGCTCCACCCCAGCCATTAGTTCCGCCAATCAGCAGAGGTCTAACATGGAAACCTGCCCTTCATTAGCACATAACGTCATTTCTGATTGGACGATAGATGCTGTATGTGAGTGGTTACAAAGCATTGAACTGGAGCAGTATTGTGAGACGTTTCGAGAGAATCATATTGATGGTCAGGAGTTACAGAACCTGACTGCCGATGTCCTATCTAAGGACCTCAATGTCAGTAAGTATATATGTATATATATATATATATATATCAATGATCGTAGCTGTGTCACTATGACCTGCATACTTATTTTATCTTCCTCTTGCTTTTGCCTGTTTTTGTATTTAATTACCCAGAGGCCCTTGGTCATCGCCAGAAGATCTTGAGAGGAATCCAGGCTGTTCGTGAGAAGGGTTTCTTCTCTGGCTCACAGGGACCTGTACCAGGTAAACAGTGGTAGTACAGTTGTCCATTGTCATTGGTATTAATAGAAATAAATCATGGAGAGGGTAAAATGTTGAAAAACTAAAAAGTGAAGAATCTCTATTAATGAGGTGGTTAACTACCATGTTATTTATTAGATCTTACAATGTCAAGCTATTTGTAGACTTTACATGAGGTATAGGATATTTATGAATAAATGGTGATTGCAACATAAACCATTTACCAATTAAGTTGCTCTTGTCCAAATATCAGAAGTAAGAAGCCCCCCCCCCCCCAACAAGAAGCCCATTATACGCTATTTACCTTGACAGCTATCAATCTGTGGGTCTTAATGAGTCCCTTTTTTCTTCTTTTTTTACAAGTGATCTCTTCGCACTTTTCAATAATTATGGGCCTGTTCCATTGATAATGATATGGAGAAATATGAAATCACCTTTCTCTTTCTTGTGTAGATGATCAGATACCTGATGAGTACCTGTGTCCTATCAGTAGAGAGATGATGAGGGAGCCAGTCATAGCAGCAGGTAAGTAGATGATAATCTTCCCTTGCATAGAAAGACCACCTTTATAGAAAAATATATGTCTATACACACACCACATTTTGGATTTTCCTAATAGTCTTTCTCATTGAAATCTGTAATAAAGCAACCTGTACATAAAGACCACCAGCTTATAGAGACCACTTTTCCTGTCTCCCTTGAGTGGTCTTTACATACAGGTTTCACTGTGACTGAATATAGGAACTACAGGTATTGAATCAGTACCAGTAGTTAAAATACAAATCGTTTCTGCAGTTTGCCTCTCCTTTGCATGCTCCTCTTGCAATTCTCATTTTCCCCCTCCCGCTCTGCCCACTCACTCACCCATAGAACCCTTCCCCTGCCCCCTTTCAACCTCCCAGACCATTTCCAAAACAATCAAAATATTACCTTGTTATCCATTTGATGACTGTGCTTGTGATATCTCAGGCCGGGGCTATGGAAAATGCATGGTGCACAAAAGTCAAACTGCATTTAGCTGGTTAGTCCAAATCGCTAAAGCTAAGAAATTGATCTTGTCCGAGTTCACCTTATAGTGTCAGATCGCAGAAGAAATAGGACATTGGATAAAACTTAAATTCTTCACTTTGCATTTGTGGTCAAAAATGTTCATGCCTATTGACTATGTGTATCCACTGTGAAATAAAGCATAGTAATAAGTCAGAGTAGGAAACTCTCCGGAAGCGTCAATGCAGCATGTTATTTTTTTAAAACCTTGCTAAATTTAAAGTGAATATAAAACAAATGTTTGTACCTTCCGTGTATTGTCACTGTGGTAATTTGCTCATCGTAATGCCCCATTTCTTCTCTTGATTCCTTCTATGTAGATGGATACACGTATGAGAGATCAGCCATAGAGAACTGGTTGAGAGCAGGCCGCAACACAAGCCCAATGACAAACGCTCCTCTATCCACCATAAACCTGACCCCCAACAGAAGTCTGAAGATGATCATAGCTAGGATATACGATGTATGATTTAATTAGGACATCGGTGACCGTTCAATCATCCAGCAACTGAAGTCTTGAGATAATCCTTGCTAGGAATGTTGGTGTAGGATATGGCAGTGAGCACCCCTAGACCAACCATCAACCAAAATATAAGATAGTCATCTCTAGAATCCATGATGTGTTATGCAATGATGACCGCTAAACCAATCTGTGATTGAAGTTGTATGATGATCACAGCAGTGTGGCATGATGATAGTGTAGTCTGGCTTCCAATCTTGGTCTCTGCATGTGATCATCGTTACGATGCGTAATATGTGATGGATGCATTATGGACACAACGGGGACTGCAAAATTTACTTCCAACTGTAGTGTGAAGATGATCTTTGCTAGGATCTATGATGTATGATAAGATGATGACTAAAGAGCACCTCTGAACTAAATGCAACTGAAGTCTTCAACTAATGCTTGCTCGGAAAACTGTGATCACTGATATTCTTACTTCCAACATCGTCTATAAATTATAATTGCAATGATCTATGCTTTTGATTAAGAGATTATGACTACTATACCTACTCCTAACTGAAGTCTGAAAATGTTCATTGCAAAGGTGGAACAGTAGAGCAATGGTTACATATGGCAAGAGATTATTGAAGGGAATAGGAAGAGATATATGAAAGGAAAGAAGTCTGTCTATGAGAGAGAAAACATCACAAAGACTTTCAACCTAAAGTAATTTCAATAACCTTGTGCATCATCTTGGAAATGTGCAATTTTTACAGTGACATGTTACATAATTTGAACATGATTTCTATGGGCAATGGGTATTGACATTGCCTTTTAGTTGGTTTCTTGAAAGGCTTTGCAATTTTGTTGTTAAGTTCTTTGATGAATTGTGCATAGACACTTTACCTGGCCTCTATGGCTCCTTTATGACAGAAAGACATTTTGAGCTTGCCTGGAGATGTAAAGAGTTATATTTCGAGAAAGAAAAAATAGGTATTTTGAGAAAACTGAAGTAATGAGTGAATATTGAAGTTGAAATTGTATGTATATGAATTGTTTTGTATTGTAATGTCATTTGGCAAGACATTAATCTACATTTCCTACTCTTCACCCAGGTGTAGTAAATGGGTACCTGGTAGGAATTTATTCCTTGAACGTTTTCAGCGCCTTAGGGCAGCTGGGCTAAAAAGCCAGGGTAATAATACTCCTTTGGGATGGATACGTGTGCATTATAAATGTAGCTATTATTATATTATTATATGTACTTATTTAAAGTACTAAAGTACTGAATTTTTCATACATGCAGTTGAAGGCAAATATGTTGTGAAGTTTACTGTAAACATTTTTTCTTTTACATTATTTCAACATTAAGAAAATATCCAGGACCTTTCTGGTGTTGGCGGTAAATTCAATGAACACCTATACAGGGTGGCCCAGAAAGAATGCAACACCTGGGATCTGCAAATTTCAACGGTATCATAAACAGAATATCATTAATTTTTATTTCATCGGGTAGAAAATTATTTTCCGAGTAAAGTAATACCAAGATCATAAATTTTTGGTAAGACGTTTTGATTCTACAGCCCTGTTTGTTAGGCAATGTCATTTTCAAAATTTGCAACTCTTGGAACCGTAGTTGTGCTCGAAGCAGCGAGAAATGTATATAAGATGGCATGCAATAGAGTCACCTTTGTCGACAAATGCATTCACTGCTCTTGCTTTGAAAACAAAGACAACTTGAATGAACCTGAGATTGTATGGGAAGCAGTCATGTATATATTTCTTTGTAAACAAATTTTTAGGCATTTTACTCCCAGTGTTAAAGATTGTATGCTCGATCTGTAATGAAGCAGTAGATGACAAGTTCGAATCCCGCTGGTTCCAATTTTTTCTGACTTGTGTTTTTCATTACAGATCGAGCATACGATCTTGAACACTGGGAGTAAAATGCCTAAAAATTTGTTTACAAATTAAAATTCCTCCCATCAAGCTTCTTCGTTTATATATTTCTTGTTGCTTCAAACATGACTATGGTTGCCAAAGTAGCAAAATACAAAAAAAAGACATTGCCTAAAAAAAAATAACCGTAGAATCAAAACGTCTTATCTAAAATTGATGATATTGTGTAGATCATGTCTTTGAAATTGCAGATCTCGAGTGTTGCATTCTTTCTGGGCCATCCTGTATATTTACTCAAATGGCAGATTATTTATTCATTATAATTCAAATGAACCAATTAAACAAGAAGAATATGGAACCACAGAAATAGTGTGCTTTGTATTCCATATGTATTGTGTACCTATACATATGCTTTGCTTTCCTATTTTTCTTCTTTCATCATGGGTATTGATTATTTTGAAAAGTATTGTTCAATTACTGGTATTCTTGTATCAGCTATTATGGAGTATATAGAATTTTTTTTTTTACAGATATTTATTGTATGATGTTGATAATTGTTGCTGTTAAATCCCACCAATCATATCTGAATTTATATTCTTATACTGTACATAGTATTGGAAGACCATGACTTTCAACATGTACATCTCTGTGAAATACTAGAAAACTTAATGAGGGGAAGTGTTGATTTTCCTTAAAAGTCTGTTTTATATAGAACTCTCAATAATGCACTTATGAATCGTCCGTTAATGCTGTTTGATCATTCATGGGATGATATCTGCCTTAATAAAGGCTACTAAAAGACATTATACCCGTCTATAAGGACATGGACATCATTTTTATGAAATGACTAATGTTATATCAAGCCAGATTTGTATTACATTTGAGGCACCAAAACAACTGTTTACTTGACTTTGGAAGAAGATTTGTTACAGGAGCCATATGGCTTTTGGTCAGTTTACGTTTAATGTTAAATTTTTCCTAACAGGATTATGTTATATAATGTAGTAGAGTCAAAAAGCAAGTCTTGTATTTGAGTTGATGTATCCAGAACAATTTATTGTTTCAAATTCTGAACAAGTTATGTACGGTAATTAACTTTTAGACCATCTATGGTCAGTAACATGTTATAATAATGTTGAAAAAAAGAAAAATAAACAGACAGTAGCTAGTCATAGCACACATGTAAATCTTACTTCTTGTTTTATATTTGTCCTGTTTGCTGTACATCTTCCCTCATCTTATTGCAAGCTAATGTATATGAATATGCTGTGTATGCTACGATTTCTTTGTATTGTGCAAATGTGATTGATGCATGTAGGAGAATAAATGTTAAAAGGAATTTGAATACAACACTTTTTTTAAAGTGTGTGATGTGTATATATGTCCAATAAAACCTAATGATTAATGTGATGATGTAAAATAGTAACATTTGTAAAGTGTAGCAATATGTATATAACTTATACACAGTGATTCATTATATAGTTAGATATGATTCTGTATATCATATGATGTAAAACAGCTTTTATGTTATTTAATTTATAAAATCATAATTTCGTAGACAGAAAGTTTATTATATATATTCTAAAGTATATAACAGGTGAAATGATTTGTGTCAGAAAGTTTGTTTTAACAAGTACTCTATGGTCTAGTAACACATAGACTAATACTAGTACGCATTTATTTATCAGTACTCACATTAGCCAACAGAATATGTCAGATATGTGCTTCTATTCGTTGATACTTTACAGTGTATTTGATTTTCTAAAGATTTTCATGATGTTACTTATCTGAACAACCCATTTAGTGCATGGTATGATTTTCAGAATGACTTATAGCAAGTTTCTTTTGAAATGTAGTTAGATTACCAGTACCAGAACTTTAAAGTACCTTTGAAAGTGGTTTATGGTAGAAATTGTTACAATTCAATCTCCAGAAGAACTGTCTATTTAGTATTTCACTAAATATTGAGCTTTTTTAATTGAATGATTTATTGTCATACACACTTTAAAACAGTTATTACAAAGTTTCTTCTTTTGAGTAATTTCACAGATAATACATGCATTTTAAATACATGTATTCATGAATTATTTAAGAACCAGTGTTTCATTGTCAACATTTGAAGAATTCTTTCTTAAAGGAGAATTAACACTAGAATATAAATGTACTTATGTTCAAAAGTGTAATATATTCTTAATCATTGACCTGTATCACTTTAGAAATAAAATATCAGAAAAGGGTTTAAATGAAGACATTCTAGCACACGGTATCATCTGCTAACACTTCATGGGGGCTGCCATTTTCTTGATGGCATGGAGTTGTACATGAACAATTTGAGACCGTTCAGGTCAGGAAGATATTTTTAATCCACGAGCTAAATTGCTTCTATGCATTATAAAAAAGCCCCATATATGATGGACATACATTACATTACATCTTTGAATATGAGCACATTTATATTTTGGGGTTAATCCCCCTTTAAGTTCAGATCCTCTTTTGTGCAGCAAGTGGTAAATTGTACAGATCTTGAGTCTCAACCTCTAAGCTCTTTCTATTTGTTGCAAGTTCAATATATATTTTTTTTATTTATTTATTTATATATTTTATTTTATTTTATTTTATTTTATTAATATTTTTGTTTTGTTTTGTGGGGGGGGGGGCAAATCTTGGATTCAAAGAGCATAAAGTTGGAAAGTGTTGCTTAATTTGTTTCCTGTGAGACATGTAGAGAGAACAATATATTTTTATCCATATTACTGATCTCAAATTGTATGAAGAGTACTCAAGGACTAAAGATCATTGATTTATGAGTACATGTATATCCATTCCTGCATTAAATAAAATTAATCTTGAAATCATTAATTTTGTAGTTCTGTAAGGTATGTCCTTTGAGTTTTAGCATTAACTTGCATTTGTTTTATATTCGCCTTTCTCTCCTTCTCTCTCCTTTTCTCTCTCTCTTTCCTCTCTATCTGTTCCTCACTTTATTTCCTCTTCATCTTCACTTTCTCTTCTCTTTCTCTTCTCTTATGATGTCAGTTTAACATAAATGTTCATCAAATTGTTTCCTAGCATCTTGAACTGAGTTTACATACTGATATTAAAAGGAAATTATATTTTATGAAGGCAATCTTTAATGTAGTTTGCTTAGACATGGCCATTTGTTCATTGGTTTCATCTACAAATCTCTTTGTTTTTCTATACAAGGAGACAGCACCTGACACAACCAACTTTTGCAGATGGGGAGATAACAAAACCTAAAATAATGATTTCTGAAGTAGAATATTATCGATATCATATATTCTTTGATATAAATATAGCATGTGCACCTGATACTTTGATCGGAAATGTATAATTAAACCATGAATATCAATTACATTGTGCTCGTGACAGTGGATATTTTAAACTTTATTTACCCCCACACACAAAAACACCTCTTCTCATTTCCCTCCCTCCCCCTCTCTCCCCCTCCCCTCCCCTCTCTCCCCTCTTCCTCTTCTTCCATTCCCTTTCTTTGTCCCTTCCCCTCTCTCCCCCTCTTTCTCACCCCTCTCTCCCTCTCCTCACTCTCTTGCTCTCTCTCTCTCCTCACTATCTTTCTCTCACTCTCTCCGATCCCAATCATTCTTTCCACACTCCTCTCACTCAACCCTTGTGATAATTTAGAATTCTAATATTAGACTATGGAAAACTATTTTAAACTATCATTTTTTGATATATACATGTAACTTAACATGGAAAAAGGGACAATTTTCCCCGTTGCCCTAAATACATCTCGACTTTCACAGAGGATTGTTTTCAGCGTAAATTCGACAAGAACGCTGTAAATATCTTAAGTCGTTGCTTTGTTTGCCACGGTTAAACTCACCTGCTTATATGGTAAAGAGTGTAGGCTATTTCTGAATTGTATTCTTGGGGGGGGGGGGCATTTTCATCTTTTTTTCCCCTTCTGATTATCTCCATGTATATCCTAAATATAGCGTGTATATGGTTGATTAGGTAGATGTACCATGAAAACACGACGCTTGATCTTATTATTAGCTTTGTTTCGTGAACTGAGACAGGAATTGAGAGCAAGAGATAGCGTGGAAGTACAGCGATACGGAAGCCGTGTGGTCAATGTGGTTTGACACACATTTTGAAATTGCGAGGGACCTGTAGGGAGAGGGAAACAGACAGAATAGGATGGAGAGAGAGAGAGAGGGGGGGGGGGGGGGGGGGGTAACGAGTTTAATAGCTTATAATCCCCCTTTTTCATCACACTGATAAAAAAACATCAATGGGGAGGGGCACACTTCCGAAATTTCTGATGTACTCGAGGCATACCAACTGGATTTCCAGGGGGAGGGGGGCTATAGGTCCAGCTGTATCCCTATTCGTCACTGTAGAAAACAATGTGGAGTTGCGACATATAGCCAATAATATATCCTGAAAAAATAGATGAAAATTCAATATTCTTTTTGTACACGCTGTAGTGTTTTGGGGAGGGGTGAGTAATATTGTGTATGCAGGAAGGCGGGCTACAAGCACTCTAGATTCAATCCAAATGACATCGCTTCCCTATCAGACGGCATGGATTCTGCTTGCGGTCTGGCGCTGACCGAATGAACCCAGTTCCTCAAACCTTTCATAATTGCATCAAAATATCTTTGGCATAATTTAAGATCGACGGTTTTCTCCTTTTCTCTCTAATTTGACAACTCACGCTTTTGTTATGTTGCACATAAGATCAATGATAGACTGTTATTTTTCTCTTGACTAAAACAACCAAGAGAAGCAGAACTATGAGGAAATAATTTAATATTCTACGAATGTTTTCTTCAACTTAACCTTCTTTCCCAATACTTTCTTTTACATGAGTAAGTTCTGATTTCCAACGTTTGGTTTTTACATGGTTCTTTTATTTCACTTTTGCGCTATGCCTCATTCCTTTTCACACATATTCTCTTTTCCCCCACTCTTAAACAGTTTTCTTCCATTCTTCCTCTATTCTCTCTACCCCTACAAAACAATACGGTAAGGTTAGCCAAAAGTCACGTTTGTTAAGAGGCGCCCATGATTACCACTGACAAGTTGACAACGTTAATGTGCCTTATGTCCTCACAAAAGTACTTTAAGATGTATACTGCATTGAAAGAATGTTTCTCTGAAGATTTGAATCATGGGATAGGAGTAGAAGAAATAGTAGAATCAGTAGTAGTAATAGTAGTTGTAGTAGTAGTAGTAGTAGTAGTAGTAGTAGTAGTAGTAGCAGCAGTATAGTAGTAGTAGTAGTAATAGCAGGGGCGTAGATAGCGGGGTGGGGGTATGCATCCCCCAACTTTTCAGGTGGGGGATGGTGTGTACAAACATCCCCCAGGTTTCACCCCCGCCAAAACAACAAAAAAAAATGGTGGAAAATATACATTTCTATTATGTTGTAGATAAATATCATTTGATATATCATATTATTAATATTATTCTAATTCATATATTCTTTAATTTCAATATTTTTAAATAGAAATTATTTATTTATGTACAATATTGTAGATTTATATGAATTTATGAATGTTTATCTACAATTCTGTCGTTGCTTCTGATTTTCAGTCGGTAACTTTCCTTTATAATGCAATTTTGTCACACTCATGTTATTAGTAATACTAACAATTTTCAAAATCAAAACGAAAATATAGTCACAGGAATCGAATGTGGTGGGGAAAGAGGGAATACATCACCCCCAATATTTATCGAGGATGATGACCTGTGTCATCATCACCAACTATACACAGAAGAATGATGAAATGACAGTCATAATAATGTAGACCCGGTCAGAAGCACCGCTCTGGGTGTTGCATGTGGGCACAGTGCCCCTACTTTTCCCTATAACTTCAGATAAGTACCCCCATTTTTCTTCGAATAAGTGCCCGTTTCATATTCTCATAAAGTGCCCATTCTGAAAATTACACCTCCTCCCTCACCTTACCTTTGATAAATGATCCTATTTCAACATGAGCATTTATCCCTTCTAATCCCTTTTATCCCTTTTAATGTAACAAGGCATTTTTTTTTCTTTGTAATATATAGGCACTAATTTAATTTTTCTACTTCTTAAGAAAATTTTCCCGCTTCTTAAAAATGCCTCTTTTCACCTCTGATAACTGTCTTTTCTACCTTTTCTACACATTCATTTATTTTTCTAATAATAAGTGTCCTTTCCCCCATGATAAGTACCATGCTTCCCTTTCCATAACATGTGCCCCTAATCCAAATTTACTTAGAGCCACTATTCCCAAATGCTCGCTCACTACGCTCGCTCGTATTAAAAGTATAGCTTATTAAATAAATTTTCATTGTGAAATTTTGCAAATGAAACCCCATCAGAATTGTGTTTCCCCGTTTTATATTACAATGTAGTTGCGACCTCACAGATTTTGAATATATTTGCTCGCTCGCTCAATATTCAATTCATATACTTCAAAACTGCAAAGCGTAATGCTAAAGTTGTATCTTGGACATGTAAAGAGAAAAACCATATACATGTATATGTTTCCACACCCTCACCCCACACTATAGGCCTATATATATATATACACACACACACACACACACAGAGAGAGACACGCACACACATTTTCTATGTTTTCTATTGTTCGAATTTCAACCGATGACTCCACTATTGAATTGCGTCACAAAATTCATTGACGGAATAAACCTCACCAATTGTTGATAACCGATGACCTATTGAAATACTACCGATGACCCATTGTTCTCTTTGTTCGATGTCATCGGTTTGAATGCGTAAACATGTACACATATATGCGTTTGTTTAGCATTATGTCCGAGGACATTTTCGGACAGAGAACAAAAAAAAATTCATGACAACAATGGTCCTCGGAAGGCGGACAATGGTCCTCGAACGTCGAACAATGAATTTATGCCTTATTCCGTCGACTGTCCGAGGACGAGTAACAATAGAGGAACAATAGTTGTCCTCGGAAGTAAAGCCATGTAAACGTGTGTGTGGGGGTGTGTTTGTGAGAGTGATGTTGAGGGAAATCATACACCCCACATATGAGGATCTGTCTACGCCGATGAGTAATAGTAGTAGTAGTAGTAGTAGTAGTAGCATAGTAGTAGTAGCAGCAGTAGTAGTAGTAGTAGTATACACAGTGGTGTATCCAGGATTTCCCAATAGGGGGGGGGGGGGGCACCAGGAATTATTGATCGCCGTCATGGGGGAGGGGTCTTTGGAAAATTTTTGCTTCTGAAGAAGGGCTGATATGCAAAATAGTGCTATATGTGACCAATTCTGAAGCCTATTTAATGAACAATATGTTCAATTGGTATGAGGATTTTTTTTTTTTGCTAGTTTTTTTTTTTTTTAACGACGGCCAATAGGGGGGGGGGGGGGCGCGCCTGTTGCGCCCCCCTGGATACGCCCCTGATACAAATATTGACTGCTCATGAGGATGATGGTGGAAATTATCACTCCCAAGGTGCTGTTCATACCGCCCCAAGGGCGAGTGATAATTTCCACCACCATCCGATTACAGAGTACTGGTGTAGTCCATCATTGTTTATATACCTCATCCTTTTCACGGATTAGATTCATTGATTCATTTTGAATTCTAAGGCGGTGCGCGTATACTGATTAACGTAATCGTAGCCTAGCAACTCGCGAAAGCCCTCTTAAAACCTGAACCAAATTTTGTGTGCAAAAAGTCGCGGAGGGATTACGCGTTCTATCACAGGGTTTTGGCGTCCTATCATTTGACCTTACGTCAATTGATAGAACGCTAAAGCCCTCTGACGCAATGATAGATCGAGATGCGACGCGTCATGTGATATAATTTTGACCAATCAGTGAATAAGAATCTATATGATGAGGTATAGTAGTAGTAGAAGTAGTAATAGTAGTAGTAGTAGTAGTAGTAGTAATAGTAGTAGTAGTAGTAGTAGTAGTAGTAATAGTAGTAGTAGTAGTAATAGTAGTAGTAGTAGTAGTAGTAGTAGTAGTAGTAGTAGTAGTAGTAGTAGTAGTAGTAGTAGTAGTAGTAGTAGTAATAGTAGTAGTAGTAGTAGTAGTAGTAGTAGTAGTAGTAGTAGTAGTAGTAGAAAGAAGGAGGAAAAGAAGTACATGTATATGTATTTAAGCCTGTAATATCAGGCGCGTAGCCGGGAGGGGGGGGGGACAGTTGCCCCCCCCCCCCATAAAAAAAAGCGAGAGCGAAAAAGCTGGGAGAAGTGAGAGAAATAATGCCTAAAAAGGTGCTACGAGACGTTATCTTTCTCTTAAAACTTGCTAAAACGTCAAAGTTTGCGTGGGAAGCCCCCTCCTTGCGCCCACCCCTGTTACATACAGACTACAGTGCAGTCCAATTAACTGAAAAGCAGTCAAAATAACTTTCCGCCTAAAAAAGGTGCTACTATTCGATATCTTTCTCTCAAATTTGCTCAAACGTCAGAGCTTTCGCACTTGGGGGGGGGGGGGCGAGGGGGAACTCCCCCCTCCCTGCACCCATCCTCCAGGGGAGCACGCTTTGCGTGCTCATCAACAATATCGAACGCTTCGCATGCTCACATCCGCCCCCACACACAATTTAATCCTAGCTATACTGTTTTCAGATCTATGCCCCGTAAAATAAAATTGACTTATAGTCAATGCTTTCGTTATGTTACTCATAAGATGAATGATTGATTCTGTTTTACTCAAGCATCTGTATACCAGCTGAATTTTTTCTTTTCATCCTTATGACTAAAAAAAAACAACGAAACTTAGCCTTTACTGCTATTCACTCATATCCTCCCCCTGTTCTCTTTACCCTTAAAAACAATACTTTAAAACTTAAGGTTAGCCAAAAATCATGTTCTCTTTAGGAGGCCCCCATATTAATTCCGCTGAAAACGTTTAGGTGTATATGTTCCTCATATAGGGAGAGGAAAATGTTGCGCCTATAGAATTTTATATGCTTCTTCTTGTTTAAAATAAAAATTATTGATGCCAATTTCTTTGTTATAAACCTATTCAGTGTCCTTTTTATTTACCTTTTCTTTTGTCTTTCACGTATAATTATTTACTCTCTCATGTCATCACAATTAGCAATTTATTATCATTCGTTTTTTTCCGTTCCGGTCACTGTCCTCGCACTTCTTTATCTGTATCATTGATATTTCAACCTATTCTTCTTGTAGGCCTCTCATTATTTCTGTTTGTTTTCTGCCCCACAAATAACCTCCCTTTCCTTATTTCCCATTATTTATTCTCCCCTTATTCTTCTTTGAATTATTTTTGCGATCTCACTCGTTTATAAAGATGGGTCGAGTATGCCTGGAGGAGCTAGTTAAGTCACGTGACTTCGAGTTTCCGTTTTAAGGAGCTTTTGTTTTTGCAGCTACCTTCAGGCAATTTCTAAAATAGAACTGGAATAGAAATAATTACTCTTTGAGATGACGTTCCTCATGTGTAAAAAGGGAAAATAAAGGAAAACGATATCATTTGAAAAAAAGGGAGGAATGAATTGGATTTCCTCATAATTATTACAGATGGGAATATATTGTGTAAAGAGCATTAATAAATGATAATAAATTGATACGATATCTTAAAAAAAGAAATGAATTGGATTTCCTCATAACTATTATAAATGGGGAGATCACAAGAGTAGTTTTGTAGAATGAAAATTAATAAATCATAGTGTCGTATTCGTGTATCCACGATATGCTTCTATGAAGATAAATCTAAAAAATTATACTGTGTTGTGTTTTTCACGTGTTTTTTTTTTAAATTTTAGTCTACAAGTTTATCATTCAAGTGTCACATTCATTCTCAAGTTTTCCATGCCAAAAAAAAAAATAATAATAATAAAAATGCAATTAGGCTACACTGTATATCAATCATCCAGTATGCCCGCACTTTGGTCGGCAATACGGTTTTAGATAATCATCCTTTACAGTTCCCAGACTTTTATTCCCTTATCTGCCACATATTGCCATCTTTAAGAAAAAAAGAAGAAAAGAAAAAAAAAACACGCCACCCGTCCCTTGCCCTCTCCATCTCATACTCCTCGCATCCCATCCCCACATTATTCATCCACGTTCCTCATCCGATTTCTCTCTCTCTCCCCCCCTCTCTCTCTCTCTGTCTCTCTCTGTTTCTTACTCACTGACAGTCCGTGTCTAAATCTGGGGAGCGTTTCATCAAGCGTTTTGTCAGTGATTTTTACCGACAACTGTTATAAGCTACTGAAATCCTTGCATCTGATTGGCTGAGAGCGAATTTGTCAGTAAAAATCACTGAAAAGACACTTGATGAAACACTCCCCTGAAGTAATCGTGTTAATGAACTAGATTCACACAATATGGGTTAAGGACTTGATGAGGGGAAAAAAGAGGAAAACTAATATTGGGTCTGTCTTTGGAGAGAGACATGGTGACAGTGTGACATATATAAGTCATGACCAAGGGTAATAGAATCACTTTGATGGAGGATTTCTAGGCTACGTCTCTAATAACGAGCTCTCGAAAGATTTATGCTCGACGCTTAATTATGAGTTTTCTTATTCGTGGAAATCAATTGCTTCTTTGTATTATGAAGGAGTTATTACAGAATTCCTTGGTACTATTAACTATCTGGCATATCTTTATACCATGGTGGCCATTACTATCAATATTGTCATCATTAAGTCTTCCTCTGATTCTACCCCCGCCCCCTCTCTCTCTCTTTCCCTATTTCTCACTTAGTATAGTGTGGATGTACTTGAGAGAAAACAGAACTATACATTCGTCTTCTCAATTGGCTCTCATCTTCAGATAATCGTCGTTTTTAAACAGCTGACATAACCATAAAAGGTAACTAAAACATCAATAATCACAATAACTCACAAAGTATGCATGTTTCATTTTTTTTCCATCTGGCCCTTTTAATAACAGTATAGCACAAAATATGGTCTCAAATCAAACAACAAAGAAAAAAAAGAGAAAAAATGAAATACCTCTGTACATTAATTGGAGAAAAAGAAGAGGAAATATTGTCAGATGTACATGTATACATAATGTGAAAAATAAAGGTGTAATGAGGAGGCTTGTACAATAATACACATGTATATAAAAGTGGCACTGGTGTGCTTGCTTTCGTATGTGCATGTTGTGACTCAAAATTTGCAGTTTATACAGCAGTTTGGTGCTGGAATTTGGTTACAAAGTAGGAAAACTGCCACAACAGCAACACAAACCCCTCTTTTGTTGCATTAGTACACTTTTTTTTTGTTGAAGTCGATCATGTATTTTAATCTTTCACAGTAGCAAAATCTGAGGTAAATTTGCAGAACAATCGTTTTTTTCCTACATTTCTTTTCTCTCACTGCATTTTTTTTTTTTACTTATTTCTCACAAGAGAAAAAGAAATGACAGACATATATTATACTGTTAATAAGAAAAGACTTGAAGTGTGCTCTTCACAATAGTTTGAGTTTATAAAAATATAGAGGTTATATCTGTATTAGTCCCACACAGATGTTGAAGACAGGTTAAGTGTTGAGCAAGTTTCATTCCTAGAGCTCTACATTCCATCCTAATAAAACAAAAAATAATGCTTCAAAAATGAGATATAGGTAAAAGAAAGGAATAAATTTATGTAATCTTTTTTTTTTTTTTTACAAAGTGGATCATTTGAACCACTGGATTATCACGACACATACAAGTTTAAAATATCAAAATTTTGTTCTCGGTAGTTACATAGAACTTTACACACAAAAACCTTTTTTTATATAACAAATATCCTTTTTTAAAACCATTTCAGCCATTTTGTTGTCTTTAATTATTTCAGCCCAGTATCTATACCTTAGATTCTACAATTCTCTTTGGCTAAATTCAACTGAAAAATAGACCTGACAAATTCATAACTATTTCACTCCTTCAACGTTCTGTCTCCTCTCTCCTCCCATTTATCACATACACATATAATTGATTTTGACTCAATCACATATTGATAGTAATGAAAATAAGAATAATTTAGAGATACAATTTCAGATAATCTATAAGAGTAAGTCCAATACAAGCAAAACATTATACAAGACTCAAAGTTTGTCTCTTCATCAATTTACCTATTTCAGTCCAATACATCCTTTCCCTGATTCGCCCCACCATATAAACATTATAGTGAGACATATTCTTAATTAGCGATGAAATACAAGCAAAATACTCAACAAATTTGGCAAATCTACAATTTAAAAAAAAAAACATTACACGGTTAATTAGATATCTTAAGGAATACAAACAAGAATAGACACAACAAAACTATTTAGGCAAAAAATAATAGGAAAAATATGCTTTTACACGACAAATAATCATCGGTGTAATTTTTGTATGCAATTCTTTGCAAACTTCTTCTGTGTCTCATCACTTCTTTTCTGGGATCAATGTTGATCACACACTGCCATAACACACATATAAATGGGCTTCACATTAAGTGGTGGCAGCAAAGAAATTGATCGACCATACAAAAAGCATTCAACATATCTTGACCTACATGACTGCACACCGCAGCATGCATTGGTAGATATCCGCT
Organism: Heliocidaris erythrogramma; assembly: GCA_025617745.1. Taxonomy (NCBI): domain Eukaryota; kingdom Metazoa; phylum Echinodermata; class Echinoidea; order Camarodonta; family Echinometridae; genus Heliocidaris; species Heliocidaris erythrogramma. Next base: position 17,059,186 of record CM046853.1, on the reverse strand, counting down.
GTAATGGGCGCCCATTCAAGACTCAACATTTAATCATTCTAATTTCAATTCATTATTCCTCTCAAATTGCAGCCTCTCCCATGCATCATTTCATGACATTTTTATGAGGGCCTATTAAGAACATCTTCCCTTTTTTCGAAACCCTTATCTATCTATCATTCTTAAATGTTGTTGATGAAAAGAAGAATTAATGGACCCAAGGAGAAAACAATTATAAGCTTCATTCATCTTTATGCTTAATGTAATGCCAAATTTTTGTCATTAGTAAAACAAAAAATATGAAGAACACGCCCTTACAGTAATCAATCATTCAAAGCATTCTACTAAGTGGTATATATAGCATTCAGAAATAATAAGCTAAAACTTGATTTACCCTGAAAATATAATGGTAATAAGGTTGGTAAGTGTGAATTGTTTATAATGATATGTACTTCCACGAGATGAAGAGATGAATCAAAATTTGTGTTGCAAGCATATTTTTATATAAATTATTTAAAAATAAATCCTACTTTGTGCATGTCTTGAAGCCTAATAACTCAGGTTATATTTACAAGTTTTCTTAATTCAACAAAAATAAAACAGATGGAAAGGAATAAAAAATACAAAGAAAGAATATACCCTGTGTCCCTATCAGCTGTTTTTTGAAAAGAGAAATATACTTTTGAGTGAATAGCAAATCCAATGTATTTACACCTTCATTAAGTTTAATGGTGACATAAATTTTATTCCAAATTTCAAATTGGGATCATAAATATCAATAAATTTATTCAATTTGATTCCTTTACACTATGTTTATAAAGCAAAAAAAAAATATGGTTAATAACTCAAAGAGTTCTATTTATGTTGTATACAACAGGGTCAACCTTTAATCTAGTAAATAGTATGATAGTGACAAATATCTACTACATGTATTTCAATTAATAGATTTACATGTATGGCAAAAAGCTATTCAAACTGACCCATCATTGGAATCGAGAAGACATGTTAAGAGAGAAACAATAATTCCTTTGTTGTGCTGGGTTGGCAAGTATGATTTTCATGTGCAAACATTAAGAGTACTTGATATGTGCCAGGAATATGGCACAAACGGAGCTAAGATTCCTGCTGGGAGAAATTGTGTTGAGTTTCAATGAGAAGTAAACGACTAGCAAACCAATGGAAGAATTCATCATCGGTAAAACGATACAAAATTCAGAGGGATCAGTTTCGGTTATAATCGTTTTTAATTTATGACCTAGAAACGCCATTTCACACCTCGCTCACTTTGTATCACAACACCCCCGTAACGAGGGAGGAATCAATTGGTGTTGTATTCAGCCATTTGAGAATGCATCATTTCCATTAGATCCAGCCTTTACTGCATCCAGCATTTGAGGACTGCTTGATGCAATGATGAATTCTCTTGTAGCTTGGGCTTAGATAATTTGCCCCCTTTTCCCCATTTATCCAAGATATCAAACAATACCACAAGACTATCTGTCTTGCATTTGAAAGAATAAAGATAATGTCATGATAATTGATAAATACTATCATTAGAGGTTAAGCATCCCTTGATCTTTAATGTTCCCCCTTGAGAGTGTGATTTGCTTAATATGTGCATGGGAGCATCGCGGTATAGTGGTTTGTTCACTTGACTCTCAATTGAAAAGTTGACGGTTCCAATCTCTAATAGGTGTAAGTCAGTGGACAGGGCATTTTTGTCCGATTCTTCACCCACTTGTTAAATGGGTACCTGGCATGACTTATTCCTTGAAATGCTCTATGTGCTGATAACAGCTGCCAGAGACAAAGCTATGGTAATAATCTCTGAACCCCAAGGAAGTGCAGAGAGACATATCATATCATAATGTGATATGCGATATATAAAAACTGGTTTATCATTACAATGATTATTATTTAAATTCTTGTTTAGGAGCATACGGAGCATACAGACAACCTGCCATTAGGCAATGTACCTTGCCGATATCATGATTGAAGTATCATAACTATAACTCTAGTTGTCCCAGCATACAGAGCATCAATGATGTGACTTTCATCATGTCTCTCTAGAACTCACTTGAATATAGTGAGGAAATAGGGGTGTGTGTAAGGAGAAAATAAAGGGCGATTCTTAAACAGAAACATGCCTCATCTCAAGAAAATTTCTTTACTCCAGAAACCAGCAATGAAAAGTTCATGCTGCAGAGAAACCTTATAGTTCCTGATTCATATCCTATCTTGGCACCATGATCAAATTTGAACCATGTGACCACAATAGGCAGAGGACAAAGACGACAACAAGCAAACATTCATTGTAGAGAGTTTTGAAAATGGATGGTTGAAAGAAAAGGTGTGACAATTCATCTTTCCAAGTCTAATCTTTCTTACTTTTTGAGAAGTTTTGAGAGCTCTGCATAACATTGCTTCTACATACAATACCTTGATCAACAACTCAAATTTAAAAAAAAGTAGAACTAGGGAAAAACCATCGATCTTTACATTTCATCTTAACGTCAAAATATGTTGCCTTCCCATTTCTTATAAAACACCTCATATTATGAGATAACATTCTCTTCATTATGTCACTGAAACTTTTTTCTTATTTCTTGGTAAATCAAGACAGCAGATATAAACCATACAATATTCTAAGCTCAAACTTTAACTAACCAACAATATCAGTTTGAATGTTAAGTACACAAAAGTATGACTATACCACATGAGATAAAACAACACTTAAAAGAGGTTAAATTGCTGAATTTTGTCAAAGTGAACTATTTTAGGCAAGGAAAACACTCCAAGACACGAATTAAGTATGAGAATTGCATTTTACGCTTGAAGTTACATACGGTGAAACAAAGTCACGTTTTGCCTATAAACACGTTGATTTAGCATTTCATATTGATCAAATATGGAATAAATACTTGATGTTCGATTCAGTTCAATTCAATTTATTCAACTATGTGTGCATAAGATGTAGGTGTTATTTATGAAATACTGTATATGTTGGTCCTTTCCTTTCTTAAAGTAAGGGAAAATGCTTGAATATAAAAGAAAGAAATATTTCAGAACTGGTCTGGTGCAACTTATTGGTCTCTTGATCTTTATGAAAGCCATCTATTAACATTGTCCATAAAATACCTCTATGTTGCAGACACAAGCTTTATTTCTGATAAAACGATGAGTCTAAAGTTACAAAAGTATTAGGATAATAAGAGATTTGTACAGGTTTTCACACTAATAAAATATGTCAAAATGGTACCACAATTTGGTGACTTGCAATTTCAGCTCAATTGATACAAAACAAGTAGAAATTCAGCCTTCCACAGTGCTGTATTGTGCCACAATCTATTCACACAAAAAAGACAAAATAAAGATGAACTAAAAAGATAGAACAGCACTGAAGTTAAACAACTGCCATCAATCTCAAATCTAAAAAATAGCCTTTACTCTCACACATCTCTCAAAACAACGAACCCTCGGTCAATTTATACATTGCAGCATTCTTGTATGCAGCCATCTATTGTAGACAAAAGAAATTTATGAAGAATAATGAAGACATGTGTTATGAAGAAACATGAAATAAGTGATTCGGTTGTAGGTAGGTAGACTTGATGTATAAAAAATAGACACAGCATTTCTCTCGTCAAACACGATTCAAGATCAAATAAAAACCTCTTGGCTAAAAAAAAAAGACAAGTAAAAAAAGATGACAGGCTCATTCCAAAATTTGTCCATTTTCAGTAATGTTAAAATAACTCAATAAAAAGATTCATGTATGTACCATCTGTGCTCATCTACAAGTTATAAAAAATGAATTTCCTCCTGAGTCTATTTTCCTAACCATTACACATAGCAATTGAAATCCTTCCAAATTACTCTTCTGACAGCGTATCACTACGGTCTGGCCACATAAATTACTGGAAAATGAGTAATTCTACTTCATTACTTGGCATATTAGACAGGTGTGATCTCCATGAGCTTAAACTTCATACATAATATACTTGTTGCATTAGGAAAATGAGATTTCATATGTTGAAAGTAGAGAAAATGCAATATTCAGCTATCAAAAAAACAAACTGATTGCATCTCCATCCAAAAGAGAGTGTTGTTGTTTTTTTTAATACGAAAACATACCTACAGGTGTCTTCATTCAATGAGAGTCCTTATTAAAAATCATAAATCATTTGAAAAAGTATATTTAATTATTAGAGTGCAGTGTTTTTAATTGTTGCTCCTATTACATTACTATATTATATTCGATAAATTAAAACCTGGAAAAGTGATCCCCCAGTACACTACACACTATTCTGGTTGATAGCTCCAAATTAGGAGGTGTTCATGTAAAACTCCAAATGATGGATTTTTTTTTCTACATATGTCATGTGCCTTTCTTTCAACCAAGATACAACATACTTGAATAAAAAACTTTCCAAAACTCATTCAGACAGATATTTTAGTTCTCAACTTCAAAACAAGCAAAAAAAAAAGAAAAAGATTAAAGCCTTAAGTTAGTAGCTGGTATGCATAAACCTTTGTCATATAATAAGCATTTGTTTGAAGCAAGCAAGTTTTATTAGTTTATTGAAAATGTCATTACTATTTGTGGTATGAGCTCCAATTATTATGATAGTGTGCATTGCTGCAGCTCTGTTGTGCAGCGATACAGTAGAGCAATTAAAGTACATAGCAAGGGTACACTTCAAAGGAAAGCTAAAACAAGGTATTTCATTGCAAAAAATAACAACAACAATCATTGCTTCTAAACACTCTTCTTACTCTCACTGATGAAGATAGAATAAAGGAAACAATATATCGAGACCAAATTTTGAGAGTTTCAGTCACAAGTGCTTTCTGTGAAAAAGGCCATCTTTTTTTCATCAGTACATAGTCAAATATTTTTTTCCTTCAGAATTTCAAATCTTAGATGTCCTTTTTTTTATATGTGCTATTCACTATTTACACTGCTGTATTAAATATTATACAACTTGGCCACTGATCAACTTTTTACAATACAATAAATGATATTAAACAATACATTATAACATTATATTTTGGTACCTTTTTCAAATTGTGCTTCTCTTATCAAGTGCATTCTTAAAGTTGAGAGTGGGAGAGCTTTAATGGAGTTATACTGATGATCAATTGGTCTGTCTTTCTGTGAGAGGGGTGGGAGGGGGGGGGGGGGGTAAAAACTGATATCTACCAAAATGATCAGTGTTAGGAGTTCCCTGTAATAGTTTTGAAAGATACCCTACTACGTCTATGTGGGACTCTTTATATGAACAAAGATGCAGAGAATTTTGGTGCACCTATGGATATAATGCAAGGTGTTGAATGGCTACATACATGTATTAAATAAAGCTGACACATAGTAGTGATGTTCTTTTCTGTTTATAATCTTCAGAACTGGGTTTTGATATCTTATCTTAGTCCACTGATCCCACTGGAATGGAAAAAGTTTATCTTCCAATAAAAGGCATTATCAGATGATTTCTCATTGATTGATAGGACTTCATTCTTTGCTTTTCCCCAAGAGAAGAAATTGCTACCCTGTTCCCTTTCTCTGCATTCAGGCTGTGCTGACAAAAAAAGTGGTTGCACTTGGCTTCTGCTGAAACAATTATCATACATGACATGAAACTTTCTTCCTCTAACATATCACTGATTATTGGTGCTAGAAGGACACTAGCTTACATCGACACACGGTCAGAATGGCCTGAATTCTTTCTGTTTTCTATTGCTTGTAAAGCCCTTTCGGACTCAAAATCACACATCTATGCATAAAAATCAGACATTCAACTTGAAAAATCGCCTATCCATTGTGAAGAAGTGAAGCCCAGTGCTAAAGTGAGCACAACCTGGGAGAGTTGATTCAGTACTACTTTGCAGACTCGAACCTTCACTCATCACTGTTAAGAAATATATCTTATATTCAGAAGATGATCACACCAAGCCCTTCCTTTCATTTTTACCATACATTGAAAAATAACTGGTCACATGTTCTGCAAGGGGTGTCTCCAGAAATTGTCTAACCCTTGGCCACAATCGTCATAGGCAAATGCAACAGTGATTTCCCATGCCCACATCTCAAGAGCTTGGAAGAGAGAACTTGCTAGGAATCTCAAGGCAGGTCATCCTCGAAGCTTGAAGAGATCAATGAGCTCTTAGGTTCCTAGTCTTATCTCCCTGGAAGCAGACCAGCTGATATCCATCCAAGCGTAATGGGATGAAGTTGGGGCATGTTCCATTGTCATCCACTTTCCTTCAAAATTCAAACCCAACAAAGTCGTCATGATGCTAAGCAGTCATCCAAGGTCCAAGATTCCACACAGTTTCAACAAGGGAGCCAGTCAGACAAAGCTGTTCAATGTTATCTTTGGGTACATCAAAGGCTCCTTGTAAACAATCTGCTTGGCCATGAAGGGAATTCTTTTGAGGGTGTGCAACAACAGCTTTTCTACAGAATTCTTATGAAGTGTTTATGGGATTCCTCTCACACACAGCATGGATATACCAGCGAACCAGGATTCCATAGCTCTGGTGATATACCACATGATGCTTTGGACTTGGATCCAAGACAGATCCTATACACCTCCAGACAAACCAGCTGCATGATGGTCATATCAGTGTGATGTCTTTGAATCCCCAGAGTGATGTTGCACAATATCTTTGTAGTCTTTGAAGGCTTCTCTGATCAGCACATAAACTATCTACCTATCTAGTTATACCACCACTTCCTTGCCCTTCAGAACAGTCTCATAGCCATGGCTGTCGAGTCCGGAGGGGGTGCCACCATGGTGTGGCGAGGTACCGCCGTCAGCTCTAAATAGCTGGTGCTGATGGTGCGCAGAGTTGGCATACACATGAGGACCTGGGGCAGGAGGTTGGGCTTACAGCGATGATTTTGGGAGAGCATGTAGGCAAAGCCGCTGAGTACCTTGTCCTGTAGGGCCTCTACCTGCATCTTCTGTTTCAGTCCTTGTAGGTCTGGGAAGATTGAGATCAAACAAACACCAATATAACTTTCATATTACAACAAAAAGAAGTAAAAGCAAAGATGACTATTCTATTCTTAAAGTATTATTGAATCTTATGAGTTTTATTTTGATACAGCAGTCTGGAAATGCGATTGAGCAAAACTGTTGAACATTTTTCCATGTACCTCTGGAATTTTCAAGAACAAGCAAAGTAGATAGTTGTATTATCTTTCTAGCTTGCACTGTTATTCTCTAACTTAAAGATTAGAAAAGGAATAGTTCCAAAATAACAGCTTACATATTTTTATGGAATAATAATAGCAGGAAGAGCACAGATGCTCTAATTTCAGGTCATCTTATGTTGTAAAACAATGAGACTATAGGGATTAGATCTTGAAGCAGGATATATAGATATATTATAAATCTCAAGAGGGATATTAAAACAAAAATTACCTAAAGCTGAATTTGAAAGGAGCATTCTTGAAATGTAAGATTCATTAGAGTAGGATTTAATGTTTAAAGACAGAGTGAAGGGGAAACAAAAACAAAAACCCAGGATCACTAGAACAATGTAAAGAACTATCAATCCCACTATGTAGAGTACATCCACTCATGTTAATATAGTGATCTTTAATGGTTTTCAGATCATTTCTCAACTGCCGAATGCATTGTGATATATTGGCAATTAGCCACTGCCTTCTCTCCCATCCCTTCCAGTTTTTCATACATGTACATCTAGTTTGCTAAGATATCATTCAAATTTGAACCGTATTCCGGATGGTCCTGAATTATTCATTCCATGTTAAACAACAATGATAAGCCCCCTGTCGCACTCCTCCCTTCCTCCCCAAAGCCTAGTTGTAGTTGATAAGTGAATTGATGAGATGAAGCTGGGACTAACCTGAGGCAAGGAGGAGGAGTGCAGAGAAGACAGCGATGTCCTCTTCTCTCAGATGCATCCCATGAAGACTCTCCGCTAGGCTGAAGAGAAGCTCAAAGAACACTGCTAGATTGAAGTCACTTGCTGTCAAGGGAAACAAACAGGAAACATTTACAAGTTTCTGATTGAAATATCAAACAAGTATTCATATCATAGAAGACAGATCCTGATTAGATGTGGTCAAACATAGAAAAGAAATTGAATTTCTATCATGTATCTACAAAAGTGACATTTCACTGAATTATATCAGCTCAACAGCTTTGTAAAAAAGAAGGAAAAGGTTTATTTCAATCTACATATAAAGGCAGATTTTGATCAATTTTCAATCTCATGAGATGAGTAGATCAGTGTAATTTTGATTGATGTTAATTTTTAAATACATTATTTTTTTTCTTGATTCTGAGGTAATATTTTGACCTTCAGAACACTCTGACAATAGTATGACCCATCCTACTATTTCAATTACAATACATAATCAGACCATGTATTGATAAAGGTCATGCCTCCATATGTTTGTAAATTCCTATCCTCTGTCACACACAATTACACACTTATTTACCACTGGCACGCTATATGGAGGCATATCTCTGTAGAAAATCATCCCATCAAGCCATCCTTTCATTTATCTCTTTCATTTATCTCCTCATCAGTGACTTTCTGGATATCTCGTACCAATATATCTTTTCACTTAATTTTTTATCCTTTCAAACCATTACTTTTATCTGTAACAATATGAATTTCATACATTCCTTCCTTTTATCCATTCATCAAGTATTCACTCTTGCATTCATTAAATAATTCAGTTGGTCCATCTTTCAATCACCGGCTCATTCTATCTATTCATCATCCATTTATATCTGCACCTGCACAAGGATCTACATGTAAATGATGCCCAATCATCCATACATGTCAATCCACCATTCATTTCATCAATGGTTCATTGCCACCTTGTGTAATTTTAGATCGTAATCGAATTTCATCCGAATACGCAAGATGAATACAGTTCAACTATTATCTCCATGGTTGTTCTAAATGAATTGCATTGATCACTTCTGTATCTTCAAAGATGTCCGAGTGACCTCTTGAACCTTAGGTGTGGGTTCACAATAGACCAGCTATTGACGGTTCACTTAGGAAGATGTGTTCTCAAGATGTCAATTCATGTTGCAATGTCACCTATTTATAAATTATGATATCACAAAGTGTACAACAGGATACAGAGGTAGTAGGAAGAGGATTGAGGTGAGGGAAGATACCGACAGTCAAAAGAAAGTAAAGGATACAAAGAAACTTATTAGATAGTCTGTTGAGGGCAGAAGGACATAACTGTGTGAAAGAGCAAGAGTTAACACCCTTATGGCTCTCAGCAGATGATGTGCATGTCCAAAAGAGAAAATTACTATGAATATTCCAAAAAGGCAGCAATACATAAACAATGGATAAATGATTGTTGAAAAAGAAGAAATTGAAAAATGATAACAGAGAAAGGGAGATATACAGACAAAATATTAAGATAGAGAAGATAAAAGGGGAGGGGTAGGGAGGGAGGGAGGGAGGGGAGGGAGGGGAGGGGGGGAGAGAGAGAGAGAGAGAGAGAGAGAGAAAGAGAAAGAGAGAAAGAGATAGAGATAGAGGGAGGGAGTGTGTGTATACATACACACAAAAAATAGAACCTGTCCTCACAAAAAGCTAAAATTAATCTTCCATCAGTTAATTGGCTCATCCAGACTTTATAGCCACCCCTCCAAAAATAGCATCCTGCTCCAAGGCTATATAGGAATGATACTGTGACGTCGCGGTCTAATAATATTAGTGCTATGTAATACCCATGTAAATTGCATACTTGGCATACCTGTGTTCAAAGGATGCATGGTAGCATTAAATGAGGCATGTCCTTGACTTTCAAAAGCTAAACTTCAGGTGAGGTATTAAGGGTTAACATAAAGTGGGACAGCATTTATTTAGCCGACATATGTGTATTCCATGTTGGTAATGAGCACATCGTCTAGGTCCAACTGTTTCTCAGTTGAACGATAATCATCATGTATATTTGAATCTCAGAATCAATGCTCTAGCTAGCTACATCAGCTCTCCCAAGCCATGGACATGATATTAAACACTGTTCAAATGTTCAATGTTCAATGTTCAAATGGCTTACAGGTTTAATATCCAGAGTCAGTCAGGGTCATTAATTTGGAAAAATATGTCTTTCATGGTGTATCTAGAACATGTGCCATTAAGTTGGTGGGAAAAGTGTAACAACACAACAAGGAAAGATGTCTTCTTCAAATAGCCTTGAAAGCTATAAAGGGATGATTAAAAGAGTCTGGAATTTCTGTACACGACTAGATTTTGAAAAGAATTCTAGTTGTAAATTGGAAGTTCAGAGAACGATGCATCCATGAGATATCCACTATCAGGTGCTCCAGCCATAATATTAAATGTTTATCGAGGATGGATGAATCCGCGAATCAGTGCTTTACATGCTATTCTCCAAAGAGATTGCCATATTCAGACAAAATACTGAAAAAATGTTCATGATGTGTTGTAAGTATGATGAATCATACCAACTCCCAAACATCACATCAAATCAAGTCAATTCAATCAAACTTAAGGAATTACAAAGCATTGAAGCAAATAAACATCTCCCTTTGGGCTTACATCATTGCTATGTAGCAACTGTTTGAAAACATCAAGACAAGGATAAACAAGATATTGGAAACGGCCTTAAACCAGAAGTCAGAGGGGGAGAAATAAGATCAAGCGCAACCTTGACATCGTAATTTCCTGGGACCATCCCGTGAAATTAATGAGACCCCAAATAATTTTGGACAGGTATTCCATGGCCCTCTTGTAGAACGCACATAGTCTGCAAATCAGTAGGGTAAAGGGGATTAGTGTGTGATGGATGAGAGGAAGAGATGATCCGGGCAGACTTAATCCAACCCACTAATCCTCTGGAGTCCACAATGAAATGGTGCATTCCTCTGTAGCGTCTGAGGGCGTGTTCTGGGATACAACAGAGATGCTGGAACTTCATGAAGGCTGTTTAACTCAAGATGCACTTCATTTGATTTCAAAAGAAAGAGAGACTGACTGACAGACAGACTGAAAATAAAGACAGACAAACATACACATGGTGCGACAGAGAGAGACAGAGAGACACAGAGACAGAGAAAGCAAGAGAGATTGTGTAGACTTGAATATCTCACAGAAGAATCGTATGTACAGAAGTATCAGAAGTATCATAATATTGATTTGAATGTCTACAGTAACATTCAGGAAAAATCAATTCATGTTCAAAAGGTACGCTACTCTTTGAAATGACATTATTATAGTTGTTGATAACAGAATATGTGATTCTAAGATTTACTGACTGCCCCATCCCTTCCAAAGAGCTGTTCTTGTATCTTTCTGACACTTCAGATAGCTCTCCTTATTCCTTTCTTCTCTATTTCTATGTCCATCTCTCTCCTTCCATTTCTATCTTTTACTGCCTGTACACATTGATCCAGCTCGCGAGTTCAGCACAAGAGTCATGCCGATTATGGCAATTTCATGATGCGTAAACTCGATCAGTGTGATTCAAGACTCGGGTTGAACATGCCTTTTTAGCTCCGCCAGAATAGAAGGTTTCGATCCGAAAGCCGTATCAGACCTGGCAATTTTTTTAATGTACAGTGCGAGTCAGAAAATATGTTACACTTTTTAAAATGCTTATATTACAAATATGATAGATATATCATAATTCTTGCACCACAGTTAGATAGAATAACTCTTCCAGTTTTATTTGATACATTTGTGGGGAATCAGTAATGAATTTATTGGATAGGAATCAATGAAGGTTTCTGGGTGAAAACCCATTTACACCAACATCAACAATGCCTTGCCTGATTTGGATTTCACTGCACAATGAGCAAGAAAGCCTTTTGTAATGATAATTGAGCTATTCCAAATCAGGCAAGGGACTGTTGAAACTAATGCTAAACAGCTCCTGTGGAATGGCCCTCAAGATCTACAGACTTAACACCCATGGACTTCATCGTCTGGGAGTTCCTGAAGTCCAAGGTGTACAGCAGCCTACCTGCAGACCAGGATGACTTGCAGCGATGAATTGTCAGAGAAGCAATCGATCTGCTAGAAGACAGGCAGACACTTCACAGCCCTTGTGAAAAAGTACTGCAGTAGTACTGTAGTAAATTAGGACCCAAGTACTGCAGTACCTGTACTACAGGTACTGCAGCTGCTGTACAGGTACTGCAGTAGTACTACCTCAAAAAGTACTGCAGAAGTATCACGAGTACTATGCAAGTACCTCAAAGTTTCTACACTACTGCAGTACTACCTCAGAAAGTACTGCAAAAATATTGCGAGTATGGCAGCAATACTCCAAGAAGCTCAGAAATGCATCGAGAGAAATGGACGCCATGTGGAAGATTGAAAGCTATGTCCAAGTGCCCAAAATGACTATGAAAAGGGACTTTTCAGTGAAGATCACTGAATCTTATGATTTCTGGCTTTATCTTTAATTTATTAGGTCTCGTGTTTATTTGTTTTGATTAAACATATGTATAAACTTTACGCTAATTGTTTGTGTGAATGTTGTTGTCTCTGTTTCAGCAGGTAATCATACGACTTGGCGCAAATGAGTTTTGACTATCTTTCAAACAATGGCTGTTGTGCACTCAACCGTAACAGCAACATTGAAACAAATGTTACCAAACTACAAAGGCTATCCATACATGCTAAACATGCTAAATGTTAATCCCACATTTTTATAACAATACTCAGTTCAAAAAGTGTAACATTTTTTCTGACTCACACTGTATAAACAGAAAGCAATTCATGAAAGGGGAAAAAACAATTAAGAGGAAATAAAGAAATACATAGGCAAAAATAGAAGAGAGAAGAAGAAGTAAGAAAAAATAAAGAAATTTATAGGAATTAAGGGGCAAAAAAGAGAAAAACATAAGAAAAAATAGAAGCTGAAAGACCAAAGTAGGGGAAAAAAGAAATTCAGTAAGAATTATAAGAGGAAAAAAAGAAATACATAAACAAAAATAAGAGAGAGAAGATGAAAGAAGGAAAAGACAAAGAAACTCATTAAGAATGAAGAGAAAACAAAGAAATACTTAAACAAAAAAAGAAGAGCGAAGATCCACAAGCCCGGTCGAACTTGCCAATTCAATACATAAACGTGATCACAGTTGTCCTCCCGTGGGAGCTTGAGGCGGAAGGGGGGGGGGGGGGTTCGACACAACGGGTTCGACACAACCAGATAAATGTGTAAACACGGTAATTATCTCATTCCACCTCTCTTCACTATCTCCACTCTCTCATGCCTTCTCCATCCATCTCTTTACTTATCTACTTCCATCTCTCTCCTTCCATTTCTCTCTTTATCTCCTTGCATCTCTCTTTCCTCTTCCTAGTTGGTTGGGACGCCTGGCCAGAGAACTGATTGAGAGCCTTACACTTGACCTTGGCAATGCATTGTTGGTAGATGAAAGGTTATGAGTCACAGACGGAAACAGAGCTTTCGTTTTATGATGATCATCTTCTGGAGGAGAACTACAGAGCAGTTGGCTGCATCTGCTGAACGTGATTGGTGCGTTCCACATTACCACTCAGGCAGCACTAATATGCCCCACTTACTTCCCAGAACACTGCTTAAACGAAACACAAACCCCAACCCCAAACCAGTCCCAGATATGCCTAAGTGTGGTCTAATTTACGAGCGGCCCTTGTAGCGAGGTGTCATCCTTTATCTCGTCTCCCTTCTCCTCCTGAACATCGAACATCGAACATCGTGTTCTGGGGCATGAGTTGCTTATCTGGAACAAGATAATTTGTCAGGTGCAGCGACATGAAAATGGGTCATTAATTTTGGAGATGATTTTTGGAAGGGAAGAGTGATCTTGGGGCGAGTATTGGAGTACCATGTGTTTTATGAGTCTGCACTACAGAACACTCCAAGGGTATCCTCAAGGCACTACTTCTCATTTTTTATGGTGAATCCATATCTTTCTGTTAAATATATCAAAAGCCTAGCCTTATCTTTTCAGTGTAGGATTTCATCAAAACATGTTTGGCATGAAAGTTATATGGAGTCAGAAATTAAACTATCTGCAGAAAACAGAGATAAATAACAATGAGAAGATTGAAGACATAGAAGACACAGAAGAAATGCAAAATAAATACCTCGCCCCCACCCCCCATTGTAGGGCAAAATTCCCTTACAAATTACATGTAGGGGGCCTAGCTATTGTGCACTCCCTTAGTGTTCATATATCTGGTGCTGAGTTTCTGAAGTGAATCAGCAATTACTGAAGGGAAGGATGCAGTCTTTCTTGGCTCATGTCAAAAGGGAAATAATGATGAACTAACGGGATCGAAACCTAAGGTTGTAACAGAATACCTATCCCATTTCATTTTGTCTTTCACTTTGCTCAAATTGACCTGCTAAAATCCAGTCAGATGGGGTGTCAAATTGCATGTCTACAGTCTACACACTACTTTCAGCACTGTACTTGTAGTTGGTTTGTACCATATGTTATAGCTATTTATATTCTTACTGTTTTAATGGATGAAGAAAAAGTCTGAAGGTTGTCTTACCCAAACCATCATCAACATGAAGCAAGTTTCACATTTATCATAATCACAAATACAATTGTTGCCACAATGCTGGCAATGATCATGACTGTTATCATCAGTTCATCTAATTTCATAATTATCTAGACTAACTATAAGTTTTGGTTATTGTAATATACTGTATGTAGTTTGAAGTAACATTGAGCATTTGATTCTTCTATCAGTGCTCAAAACATCCACAAGGTACTGTAGAGCTTTATTTTGAACGCTATGTATGAGTCAGAGGACTTTGTATGCTATGTTTATTTCATGCTTGTTCATTAAATTTTCATCTGCCAGTCACCCTCCATAGCATCTCCATCCGCACCACCTGTTCATTGTACATTTCATCCCATTGTTATGTTCCCTGCATACACTTTATGTGCAGTGTATATACTCATTGTGCATTGTATTTAAGTTAGACACACTGTGTGTGCCATGGTCACTGCTTAACACATTATATAAATGTATTATTTCTGATTGGTCAGCTATTTAGTTGAGACTTTTCTGATTGGTCAATGTGATCTTGAATATTTATTTTTGTGGAGGAACAATATAAGACTCAAGTGGAACAAGTTCCATGTGCGTTTATGCAGTTGCTACCCAGATCTTGAGAGTGCTGTATCTATTTTATTTTACTTACACCTGTGTAGAGAACCTTTAATTTATCTAACAACGCCATCCTACTTATAGTGGGGTAACCTCGCTAGCCATAAGGACCGCTATTCATAAGGACCACTTATTCATAAGGACTGCCATCCATAACGCGTGACTAAATGAATAGCGGTTTTGCATGAATAACGGTTCCTATGAATAGCGAGCAAACCATAGACAAATTCCCTCGCTATTCATAAGGACCTCCGTTCATAAGGACCACTATTCATAATGCGTGTTAAATGAATAGCGGTGTTAAATGAATAGCGGAATAGCGAGTGGACCCGCTTATAGTAGCCACTCTACAGTACCATGATGAGATGCAACGGGACATGAACATTCTTTGTTTATGAAAATGATGCAATCTTTAAAAAACTGTTCCAGACCTTAATAAAAATACCTCCTGGTTCATTATGCACTCAAAAATATGTGAAAAGAAGGCAGCTTTGGTTAAATGAGCATTTGTCACACATCATTTTACATGATATAACCTCTGAAAAACTTCCTTTTCTAAACAATAGATCTTATCTCTTATCCTAATAGCCATCACTTACCTCTTTTTCATTATTCCTGATCAAAATAATACCATCCCCACAATCAGCATCACTTTGAATGGTTAACTGTTTACTCCTAACGAGCAATTTGTAACACCAAAGGCCTATCAGCTAAAATCAGTAGGAGTATAAGACAACTATAAATAGACAATGAACTTTAAGAACATTTAAGAGTAATCAAATATTTTTCTAAAGTTCTCCCCGTGTGTGTGCGCAAGCATGCCTGACATCCCTTTTCATTTTGTTGTGGCAATGCGTTCTGCATACATATGCCCTTCTTTCTCTTTACCTGGCCAGGACGAGAGACATGTTTTGTACGCTGGGAGCAAAGTAGGATGGTTCGTTGACGTCAACGTTACGAATACAGCCCAAAGCAATGCTCCGGAATACTGATGCCATGAGAAGAGCCGTGTTTCCATTCTACTAGGCTGGCCATCAGGAAGAGCTGCGGTAGTGATATACATACCTGATAACCTTCTTATTATAAACTCCATCTTCCGGAGTCTCTGTGCTCTGTTATATGCCCTTCTGCTGAAGTCCTTAGAGATCCTATGTTGGTTTTTTGTATTTTTAAGAAGTCTTCATTGTTTAATATTGCTTTGGTTGATGAGAGTGTGTGCTTATATTTAGGCCAGTAGCTCGTTACTTTCGAGCAATTTAGACAGATTTGAACAGTATTTTCATGACCTTATTGAAGCGATTCTTTGGAATTTGTGGGTATATTAAAGAGAGAAGGATCTTTTTTAGGACAGTGAAATTGTGAAGGTAAATCAAAATAGTTGGAAAAAGATATCCAAAAATTGTATATATATGAAAAAATATTGGCAATACCGTGAAAAAAGTGCTTTGAGTCTGATAATTGTATCACTGGTGATTGTACAACATACGCTCAGATGACAATCCTTTTGTGGTCAACTTCTTACAATAGTTAAATTCTTAAATCCAACTTAACCCTTGAACCAAACTATAGTTAACCCTAAACCAAAAGAATTTAAACCAGATTGCAACCCTAACTGTAATTTGTTATCTTTGATGAAATAATCAGCTCAAGCTATATAAACTCATGTCATCTATGGTAGTCCTTTGCAAGAGTTTTGCAACATATCACACAAGGTGTTTCACATATATACACTGACTTGTGAATGAATTCCCCCTCTCAACCATCAGCATCGTAATGCACCTTAGAGAGTTTTAAAAAAGCCCTTTCAAAGAAAATTTTGATGTTGCTGTTCAGTCACATTTAACTCTTTTCAGGCTTTGGTCGACTAATGGAACAATAACTAGACTGCCACAGCCAATTATTGGCACATGTATAGAGAGTACATGTAGCTCCTGACAATGTGGCAGTCTCGGGTTTAGATATATAGCAAATACAGTTTATATGATGCATTTCTTCTTTGTTTAGACCAGTCCCTCCATTCTCTTTTTTCCCTAGAGAAAACAAATGCTGACTTGGTAGATTAAAGTAAAACAAGAACTAAAGCACTGACAGATTTAACATGCCTTTTCATGCATTTATATGAAGAAAAAAAAAGAATTAGCAAATTAGAATATAGAGCATTTTGCATTTTGTATTTAAGAATGTGAATTTTTTTCCTTCAAAGAATGGATAAAAAGTAACTGAGACAGAAACACACACACGCACGCACACAGTCTTGTATTGCTTTACTTCCGAGGACAAGTATTGTTCCTCTATTGTTCCTCCGTCCTCGGACAGTAGACGGAATAAGGCACAAATTCATTGTTCGACGTTCGAGGACTATTGTCCGGCTTCCGAGGACCATTGTTCTCATGATTTTTTTTTGTTCTCTGTCCGAAAATGTCCTTGGACATACGGCTAAACACGCCCACACGCACAAACAAAAAAAATAGGTGAGAAAGGGGAGATGAGTTTGAAAGAGAGTGGAGATGTGTTTGAAAGTTCAAACGGAGTATAGGCCTAGATAATGCATTTTTCAATTATTCTCTGCAAAGGAAAAGAAAAACGGAAATCCTACCACTTTATATTCTGAGAAGCCAAAAGCTCCGTAGAATTGCAATAAAGATCTACCTTTATCCCCATTTTCGGGGGTTATTTCATTAAAAAATATCCCAACCAATGATAACTTCCTAATAAAAGAAATGTACAGTGTTATTTAAGTCCTGTTTGGCATTTATGAAATAGAAACACTACGTCAGTCATGGTTGTTTTATCTGCTACACAGAATTGCAAATTGGAATTACTGGCAGCTTAATTTAGATGAGAAGTGCCTTGATGTGTCGACAGAGAGAATATTTGAAATTGAAACCTCAGCAAATTTATAGTCTGCTAAACTCAACAGTAACTAAACTTCTCATTCAAATGTGGAAATTGATTTTATACTTGTGTGTGCCATCTTTTTGTGCTTATTTTTCAAAAAGAAAATCCACACTTTCAGCCTCATGGGTGGCAAACAAATCATGATTTTATTCAGTCTGTACCTCAGCCAAAGCAAGATCAGAATAAGCATTCAAAATCCAAGACTTCTCCTCCTTCTGGTACACATTAAAAAAAATCTAAGCTCAATTTTCTACCACATTTGTTGCAGCTTTTCAGACTCACTGAATGCAAATTCAGCAAAACACACGTCAGTTTAGAGGGAAAATGTGATTATTATTTAGCAAATCCTCAAAAATGCTGGATGAAAGTTGAGCAAAGCTTGCAGGCTACTAACAAGACAGAAAGAATGTTAAAGCTGAGGTAAGGAAAGTCTCTGATCAAGAGGCATATGGGGCCAGAAAGAGAGAACGAGAAAGAGAGAGAGACAGGGAGGGAGAGGGAGAGAAAGAGAAATACACGTATGGGGAAGAGGGGGGGGGGGGGGTGATATTTTGGTTTATAAGAAAGAAATGGAAACAATATGTTGCCACATGTCAAGGGCGGATAACCCAGGGGAAAGTTGGAGGGCAGGAGTGAAAGACTTGGAGTGATGAAGAAAGAGAGATTATAGAGCAAGAGAGACGAAGAAACAGAAGGATAGACAGAGAAGAGAGAGAGAGGGAGGAAAAGAACGATAAAAGACAGAACAATATGGAAAAACAGAGGAGAGGACTAAATGGAGAGATTTGGGATAGTTTTGACTATGTAAGAAGAGAAATCCCTAACGCTAGGTCCAGATTAATCTCAGGGACTTGGTAGGACTGACAGGAGCAACAAGGTTGAAGGACCCACACAAAGAATATGATTGGATGTCATATGTTACAGCCAATCCCACGAGCCTGACTTCAAGACTCATCAAATTTTATGCTCTGACCATACATGTACTGTAAAACCAGAAACTTTCGCAACATTAAACTTTCGCTAATTGTTAATGACAGCCAATTTTGCAGTATGAACCTTTTGCGAATTGCAATAATTTTATGTTGTTTCAATTGTGATTTTACCATTTAGCGGTATGAAACTTTCACGAATCTCAACCACGCACAAAATTCGCAAAAATTTCATGCTCGTGAAAATTTCTAGTTTTACAGAAATATGATAGAGCATAAATGTCTCACTCAAATATCATTAATAACAGTTGGCAATCTATCATGAGAGAACTGATTATCATAACTAAGAAAATACACAATTATTATGATTTTTTGTGCAATAGTATAAAGAATGAATCACCTATTAGTATTCGTATTAGATAGTCTAGTCATAGGATAAAAAGTTCAATTTAATGTTCAAGCTCATGCCCAAAACTCTATATATTCCTTTGACTTAAGCACTAAAGTAGTAACATTCATAAAATAGAACATTAATTTACAATTTCATTTCATCCATTCTTGTATGAACTACATTTTATCCAATTGGAATTTTGTTTAAACATTAAGAAATTACTTGCTAAAAGCTATATACCTCAATGTATTCCAGCAACTTATTTATTAAAATATATTGAAGGAGAACAACAGAATAAAAATAAAACCCTTTGAAGTGAAACAAACAGGAGTGTCTAGAGCATAAAGATCATAACAAGGAGAACTCTGGTTAAAAAGATCCAAAATATTCATCTCACATCCCAAGCAGACGTCACTCCACAGAAATGTACTCCCTCTAAAAAGAAGAACTAAGGATATACGAAGCAGTGTAGCTTGTTGACAGTTCCTGATTATATTTCTTATTTTCCTAGGCATTGGGCCAGCATCGAGGGAATAACTTTGGACATTTATTAATAGCCCAATTTCTTTGGTTTTTGACCTGTATTTACCAAGGCTTTGGTGCTACGGAAACTGGGACAGAGATTTGAGGGTAGTGTGTTTGTAATTTACATCCACTTTTTTAAAAATTCTTATTCTGTTTTGCCAAATTATGTTTCTATTTTGGACACGGTGTGATGTACAGAACAGGAGATTAGAAATTGACTTTTTAACAAGATGTCATTCCTTCACTCCTGTATGACTTTGACAAAGCATCAAACATTGTTTGCCTATAATGCAAGGTCTAATGTAGTTTAAATTTATTTTTTGCCAACCCTGGTCCACATACTGTTGCTCCGTTTAGCATTGCAGACAAGTAATACTGACATTCATAATCAAATTTAATGATATACAACCTACTTGAGACATTTCCTAGATTAGTCTAGAAGTTTTCCACATTCTCTTTATTCTAGCACAATCTTCTACAATGACATAACTGGAACGGTGTAAGGTACAGGTGAGTGACATGGCCTTCGAATGAGATCTATTATCCTTCATTCCTCTAGCTAGGTGATTTATTTAAGTTTCCATCCCAAATCTTGGAGACTGTAGAGAGTAAGCAATGTGCTTGAAATATGACTTGGCAGGACCATGGGGATAAACTAGAACACTGAGAACAACCCCATGTCTACCCACAGAACATCCTTTACATGTTTCCTGTTCTCATAGTTTTATCAGCGTTCGATATCTCTTTTCCTGTCATGAGAAGCTCCACGCTAATTTTAGGAGACCTGTTCTGCCTGCTTGCAACATAGGAACCTTGTTTCAACCATATTTTTCCTCCCTTGACAATATAGATCAAGACATTGTTTTCTCCTTCTAGCCTTTCTCTTCTAAGCCCACTAAACTAGGCTGCTGCTGTGTTCTTGTATCAAGACATGTATGCAAAGCATGTCATCCTATGTGTTTCACATGCATTTTCTGTGTGTCATGAGTGAAGTTTTCAATATTAAAGCTACCTGTATTTTTCCACTCAAAAATACCTACTTGTTTAAACCTGTTTTGAAAAGATTGCAGCAGACTCTGTCTGGTTTGGATTTGGAAATGAAGCCCCATGGGTATTTCTATGATTATCTATATGTCATGGGTCTACAGATAAAAGCAAGTTTTGAGATAACAATAAGACATAAAGTGAAGTCAAGATACAGTATAAGTTAATTACTTTGATGAATCTCATAACTCTCATGCAAATACATATTTCTCCTTTCTCTTGTTTGCAGCATAGAAAGTTATGTTTTTGATATATGACATATTATCATTATGATTATTATCAAATAAAACAAGGAGATAAACTTAATGATCATAACTCATATATGCTATTTCCTGGTTCAATTACAACATTCTTATATTTTCCAAATATCACTGTCTTCATCAGTTTTTCATCATTGAAGTGTATGTAGAAAATGACACCTTCACTTTATGATACACTACCGCTGATGTCAAGGAACTATCAATCATAAATCAAATCGGCATCACCAGTAACACCATCGACATTGTCATTGTCACCATATTGCATCATCAAACTCATCAGCATAACTTCAAACCTCTCAGTTTCATTCACTTCCTTTATTACCAGCACTATCATAACAAAACTATCAAGCACAAAAGTATATTTCGTTATTGAGACAAGCAAAAGAATAAGAGGGCATACAAGCTGAATACTGAAAGAACTGGGAGAGTGAAAGAAAGATCATGAACAGTTACCGAGATGAATGAGGAGAGAGAAATATATGGAGAGAGAAATATATAGAGAGAGAGAGGGAAAGAGAGAGAAGGAAAGAGAGAGAGAGAGGGAAGGAGAGAGAGACACACACACACAGATGAGAGACAGAGGGGGACAGAGAAGGGGGGGGGGGGACTAAGGGAGAGGGGGAGAGGGGAGAGAGGGAGAGAGAGGGAAATCACTAAATCAGAGATGGAGAATTGGAAAAACAAGGAGCGAGATAAAGAGACATGGAGGACCACTGACAGGTAGGACCAAACAAAGGGGGAAGAAAGAGATAGTGTGTGTGGGGGGGGGGGTGTAAGAGAGAGAGAGAGTGAGAGACAGAGAAGAAGAAGGAGATCAATAAAGAGGCAGATGAGGAGAAGAAGAAGAAGAAGATGAAGAGGAAGAGACAGGATTGGCTACTTACTGAGTTTTCTGGCTTGTTCTGGTGATAGCCACATCCCTTCCCACATGCGTAGTAATTTTGACTTGTGGTCATAGATTTGAGACAACTGTAATAGAATAACCTCCAGACCACCTACAATGTAATAAGAATTTGTTATAATGAATTACAATAAATTACAATAAATTATAATAAATTTATTATAATTTCTGTCAGGACATTACTGATGAAATATCTTCTAACAATTACCTAAAACCTATAAAATGGGCACATACATGCTTTTCAAAATGAAAGAATAGGAGCTAGTCTCTATCATTCTACACTATTTCCAAAGAGCTATATGCTAGTATACAAATAACACAATGCTTCAAGTACTATAAAAACAAAATATTTCACGGTGTTGAAATTTTTGCTTATTTTCCGCAGCATGAAACTGACACAAAAATAAAAACTCACAAATTTGTTTGCTTATTTAAATTTTTGCACCAAAGTCAGGCACTTTGGCAAAGTAAGATTAGAATCATGTTAAATTCAGTTTAGTTTGGCCGAGCGCTAAAAACTAATCATGTGAAAATTTCCACTTTTACAGTAATCTACAAATAGGAAGAATAACACATACTTTATACAAAGTGCAATAAACCTATTTGGATTATTCTGAAACTACCAAGAGTGGTAATTCACATTATGGCGGTAAATGGTAGCTGTGAACGAATTTGTTAAAAGAATCAAACTTATTTTTCTATTACATATTCAAAGTTATGCAATTCTGTTCAGTTCAATTTTTGGCAACTCCAAATTCATAACTGGATGTGCAAACTCCAGCATAGGCTTAAGCAATGGCCACTTTGCGAAACCAGCGATGGATGACAAAACAATGTATTAGTTATGCATCTGTCACCCGAGGATTTTATTCAATCAGGTTTATTGATGATTTACTAAACAATTCAAATAAACCAAGAAGTGCATTAGTTTTTTAATTTTCTGTTGTGAATAATTTTTTTTTCACATAGGTAAATGATTCAAAAAAATATTTTCTTACCGATCTGCAGTAAAATTCTCTGGTCCTCTTTACTAAAATCTCCAAAGCCTGGTATGGACTCTGCAAACTGGACAATTCGCTCGTACTGACTGCCTAATAGGACTGATAATCGTGTTAAGATCTCTTCCTTGGTCTGTATAGTAGAAAACAAACAGACAAACAAAAGATTGGTTAGACAAAAATAATACAAATTGAAACCATCGATCTAGTACACTATTCTGAGGCGCATACATACCCAATATAAAACAAATATATATGGTATATGAAATATTGCTTCGTATGTAATATATTTTAAAGACTACTTTTTTCACAAAAAAAACCATCTTGAAAGAAAAGGAAATATCTACCAACACACACAAAAACACCCTCACACACACACACACGCAAATACTCCCACATATAACAGTAGCTCTGTATGTTGAGAAAGGGGCTTTGCACTATTGGTAATGTATATCTGTATTTAAGAGAAAGCACTAAGACGCTTAAAGTCTAGCTCTATTCTGGTGAGATATTGGCTTGCGATGACAAGTCAAGTTCACCTGATATTTTTCTTAAAGGGATGCACCAATAAAGGATGGAGAAAATCATCTATTCATTATTGCCAATCAGATCCAGCCAGTAATATTATTTAAGATGTCATAACTACTTACATAATTACACAATTCTCTTATTAAATAATATGTATTTAGGAAAGAATAGTTCAATTATGCCTAAAAATTGCCCCTGGTGTTACATCAAATTGATTGATTGCTCCTTATGATTATTTAAAGATATTCATAAATGAGAGGATTTTAAAATCTCCAACTTTTGATAGGAATATTGAAAAAATATAACATTGATGGTGATGATAGATAATACAGGCTAGTTGAAAATACAATTTTTATCTTCATGAACATAACATTTAAGTGTCAGATATGTACAGTGTTTTCAGATCTTCAGAAGATAAGAACAGTAAATGGGCAATACACAGAACCATGCTATGGAGATTCAGGACTGATATGACTGATATGACAAGAGAATTCCTAAAAGATTCTAATACTCTAAGTTTAAGTAAAAAACAAGAAATTTATACTTCTCCATTTTCTTTCTCCTTTGGAAAGAGTGGAAGGAGACCTTTCTTGAAATCGTAACCTGCCATGCAATTATGTTTTTAAAAGCTTTTAATCAAAACATGAATAAATTTCAGGTTGCTTCAAGTAAAGAAAAATAAGTATTTTAAGATATAAAATCTTTTGTCACATATTTAAAATTGTTTCCATTAAAGCAATGCAGAAATAATTAAAAAGCCCACTCTTTTACATATTTATACATCCGCACTTTAATGTTAATTGTGACAGCAAAAAAAATTTAAATCCTTACTTTTGATTATTCTTTTCGAAGAGCCTTTCAAATCATATTTTAAAAATAAACTATTACTTAATGATATATTTTCTAAGAAAATTAAATGGAAAATGATACCAATCAAGTCTCCATAGATACACTGCTCGAAAACTGTAACAGAGAAAAGTCAACCTAATTTTATTAATCTATCAATTTGAATACAAAAAATGCAGCGTTGCTGAAAAAATAATTTCCTAATAATATGCTCTTCGAAGATATGTATCTGACTCAGAACTACATATGTCACTGATAAAAAAGAATTTAAAATAAATTTTGTAAGCTTGCTATCAGTACCCAATCTGGAGAGATTTAAAAAGGGATCCTAAGATATGAAGGAAAATGTCACTACATGCTGTTAAACAGCACAACCTGGAAACTGGCTTACATTTATCTGATACCTATACAAGCACCCAGTTATCTCTTTCAAATATATAATGCCGGTAGGTTGTTTAAAGACAGATGAAACAAAATCTCTTGTCATTTTACATAAAATCAAATTACTATCAATGTTCTACACAAAGAGAGGCAGCATTTTTACGACTTTCAGACTATTTACCACATTTCCTGAGGACAAGGACAAATCAATAACAAGTAACATAAGACAAAATTAGGATTTGTACAGGTGTATTCTTATCTGAATTTTTTTTTACCACACCATGCATGGGTAGAAGAGCCCCATTCTAACAATGCAAATGTATTGGTAGGTGGATGGGTACTTTACATGAAGACTATTCATCTACTGATTGGCTGCTATGCCACGGGCTGTTTCATTGCATCCAGAGCACAATCAGGTTTACAGCAGCCCCTCCCCCCCCCCCCCCCCACCTCCTTGCAGGTCTAATGGGTGTTATAGATCTTCAACCATCACTGGAGAGTGAAATATGACCAATTTTTATTTAATTTCTCAAAAAATATCTAATATTCAAATAACAAATATGTTAACCCATTGGTGATGATATTTTTTCCTGTCTTCAAGGAAGATGGGTAACCTTCGCACATTTATACCTTTAATCCACACTCTTATATAAACAGCAAGTAGCAGCAGTAACGTTTAGAAGCAAACATAGAAGGCTTTGTGGGACGGAGTCAAGCTGTAATTGCAAATGCGAGATTAATCCCGGTGTCCATAAACAATGCCATACTCGTCTTTCTAAACCAAACGTGAAACACTTCGTATAGTACAGAGAGCAGAAACAAAAAAGTGCATTGGCCTATTTGACCCCCTGAGGTGCATAGTCTCCTCCAAGCCACTGGAGTATTAATGAGATCAATAATACCTCCAGGTGTAGTGCATTCTCTGGTGCTATTTTCTGCTTGGTGTCATGCTGTGCTTCTCGGCTCTAAACAAGATCATGGTCTGACCAGATTTGTCCACCGTTGTTGTTGTTGATGGCCTCAAGAAATTAACATTCTGGGTATCCTAATTTAAGCTTCACCACCTCATGCTTAATCATTAGCAAGACAAGCACATAGAGCCACGATTACAGTATGATAGTCGTAATTTACATTTTGAGATACTGTCCCATTATTTTTAGAAGTCGTGCTCTATTCTTCAGGCATGATAGTGGCCTACCAAAAAAAAATCTACATTTCCGGGGTCCCTGGTGGGGGTCAGGGGGCGAAGCCCCCTGGAACCCCTGCACTTTTGCTCTTTCATGAGCACATTTAAAGGTGTCTAGAAGGCCTTTTTTTGTGGAAATTTTTATATAACTGTAGTGTAAAGGCAAATCACTGGGTAGTTTCCAACTTACATTAGGTTGGATGGCTTTCCAAGTGCTTTTTCTTGCCCATGTGTTGCCTGATGACCTGAAAACCACCCTTTCCGTAAGTTATGTCACATGCACACCATTCACAAAAGGCTTTTCCTGCCTGATCAGTCTTCCTAATACATTCACTCGCTAATGTCCCGTCCGCTGCCGGCCGCATCATCCAGTCCCACGACCACTTGTCACGTACAGTTGCATCTATTTCTTTCACCTTCGCTTCATCCTTCCTATCTAGAACATTTGGTTTAGCTTTAGATGCCATCTTAGTGTCAAAAATACATTATTCCAATTCCAGGGCCAACATACACGAACTAGCAGTTCGGAAAAGACCGATGTCGAGATCGATATCGCCGAGGTACACGTGCACGTACGTACATGTACGATGTAAATCCACATGATGATAGAGCAAGTACAAAACAGCTGAGCCGCGTGCCTGGGCAGGCGGCAGCCGCTGACCTGGGCTGAATATATAGCGTCGTGAGTAAACAAACGCATGCTGTTCCGTTTACGTTTATGTTACGTTGCTATCGATAAAATTCGGCCAAAATAAAATCTACCCCAGTCACCACCTTGCTTCACGTACACGTGCGCACCACACCATGCAATGCTACACAAAACGAATCACTTGCAGGCGAGCCAGCACAAAAAAACAACGCTTACATACAGGTACAACCGACATACGAATCGCCCCAAATCTCATATCAACCACAAATTATTCGACCACAACAAAATCGGTTTTTTTAAACAGGATCGTTTATTACAATCGGGGAAAAATGCCCAAAAATCAAGATCATTGTCAGGAAAAGAAAAAAAATCGGAATTCCAATTTAAATCGGAAGAATATCATGCCTGATTCTTAGCTTGTCATAAGGGTATGCAAGTAAATATGCTGTTTCCAAAGAGGAAGTTTTCTTACAATATCCGATTTTTCTTTACTTTTTCATTAGAGCAAAATGTGGCAGTAAAGAGAGCAAGAGAGACCAAGAGAGAAAGAGGGGGAGAGAGGGAGAGAGAGAGAGGGAGAGAGGGAGAGGGAGATGGAGATGGAGAGGGAGAGGGAGATGGAGATGGAGAGGGAGAGGGAGAGGGAGAGGGGGAGAGGGAGAGGGAGAGGGAGAGAGGGAGAGGGAGAGGGAGAGAGAGAGAGAGAGAGAGAGAGAGAGAGAGACAGAGACAGACAGACAGAGAGGGAAGCAAGAGAGTAACTCCTTATAAGAACAGTGGCCTCTCATGACTTTTACCTCAGGAATTTGTGCACATTTTCAATACAGCTATGAAACATCCATGCTGCTTAGCACAGCATCCAATTAGTCCCATTAGGAACTAACGATCTTGATGAACTAGAACTTTCCCTTTCCTTAAATGTTTTAAATCAGCTTCTTCTCAACCGACCCACTTTGGATCCCCCTTTACCCAATTACGCTTTTTAGGCTGACCCAAAATCCATGTTCTACTTTTAATGTTCTACTTTCTAACCCATGTCATGTCCCACTTTCTCAATTAAGCCATCTCTCTCTCTCTCTCTCTCTCTCTCACTGATTCTCTCTGTCTCTCTTCAAAAGGAAGATGGCTTGCATTCTTTTAGGTCTTTCACTTTCTCTAACATGACCCTATTTCCCAACTGGATTCCATCCTCTGACAACATTTGGCTTATATTGGGTAAATTGAGAAACACTCCCCCTCATTGTGTCCTAATAAGCTCTCCAAATGAATTCAGGGACAGAGAATGGACGGGCCGAAAATTAAAAGAGATTTCTAGAAGACAACATGAGAAAGAGAAGCTTTATTCAAGAGACTTCCAGGCTCCAATTAGATGGCGATCAGGCAAACAACTTTTTTTCCAACTATTGTTAAAGGACAATCCTACCTTTGTTATAATCTGACTTGTGTGAAAGCAGATCGGTGAAAGTTTGAATGAAATCGGACAAGTAAGAAGAATGTTATGATTTTTAAAAAGTTGTAATCACTATACCTATGGGAATTTCAAATTGGCCGAATCGGTACAGTTACTGTGATGTAGGGGCGGTCAACTTTCCCATTCGCTCCAACGCACAAAATGACTAAAATGACAATTAATCAAAATGTATAACTCGGTAGGATATTTTTCTTTTTGGAGGACCTATTACAATATGCTATCTACAATATATTTTGAATACTGCTCCAAGGGTAAAGATGCTCAGGAGAAAACCGGAATTTAGTGATATTTTGGTGTACCACAAATGGGAGAGTGGACCGTGAATATGTCACAATCGATTCACCAAATTGCCAATTTGAGATTCGCATAGATGTAGTGATCTCATTTTTAAAACATTCCTAACTTTCTTATTCTTTGTCCGATTTCTTTCAATCTTTCACCATCCTGTTTCTCTTATATTTCTCATTATCAGCTTTTTTTTTTTTAAAGGTTGGATTGCCCTTTAAGATACAAGACAAAAGAGCTTCCAGGAATGGTGTTTAATATAAAATGAAAAATGCACTCTCTAAAAAAATACATCCAAGTGGTAGTACTTACAAAGTTTAGACACCTTATACATCTCATTAAGTCTGTCACGAATAGAGAAGTGAGAAAAGCAATATATTTTTGATGGTTAAGTCTAGTTTTTTAGATACCCTGTTGATTTCATTAAGTCTGTAAGGAATAGAGAAGAGTGAAAAGCAATATATTTTTACGGTTAAGTCTTGTCTTTTTTAGACACCCTGTAGATTTCATTAGGTCTGTCAGGGATAGAGCAGAGTGAAGAGCAAGACTTTTTTTATGTACGGAGTGTAAACCGTCAGTGATTACATCCCTCTATGAAGAAAGAGCGAGACACTGAGCAAATTCAAGCAATCTACTCCAGACGCCTAGGACTCGACTTCAACAAGAGCTTTTCTTTGGCACAGCATCTCAACGTCTTAAAGAGATGTAATCCCCCAAATGCACGCTAACCCAAACTGCAAAGCCCTCAAATGACAGGCTAGTAAACCACTCTAGGTTGTTCTGTTTAGCAAAAGCATGTCTTGACTCTTCGGTAATGAAAAAGCATCGGGCTGTAACATGCATGTCCCTAGAAGCAAAAATGTACTTGTTTTTCACATCAATTGTTCCCAAAGAAACTTTAATGTCTTTGACCATTAACACTGATGCACATTTACAGGCAAATATTGAAAAAAGTTAGAACTAATATCTTTTTATGTTTTCAGGGACAAAATACTAGAAGTAATCTTAAAGAATGAAGATAAAATACCAGTAAGAGTATTGGCAAACATTTTGAAGTAAAATAAAAAGAAAGCACAAACTGTGTGATAGATTATGGGGGACAAGTTAAAATATATTTAAAAGCAAAAAGAATAACACAAACAATCCAATATTAAATATTCAATAAAAAAAACCAAAAACGGGTTATAGGGAATAATACAAGGTATAGTGACATTTAGTTGTTTTGCTTTATAAACCAAGATTAACAGACCACCAAGTTTATGAGACATGACAATTTAAAATGAAAGAGAATTCCCAAACAAAGTAATTTTTAGTCTACAATTTCAAAATTGAATAAAATGAGGGAAAAGACGGTAGTTTTCTCCTCATCAAAAATGGAAAGAGTCTTTGACAAGTACACAGAAACTAAAGAAGAGAATGCCCTCGGCCATAATATCGTCCGTTTGGAGCCAGAAGGGCATTAACTCTGCATTAAAGTATATGAATTAACGCCCTTCTGGCTCCAAACAGATGATATCATGGTTGTCAATTAAATTGTTCCATTTCAAACTAGAACTTTAAATTCCACCCCAAAATATGGTGGACAATTTCTCCTTTCTCTGTCTTTCCTCTCACGCTTTGAAAGGTGTGTCACATCCATATTCATTAAAGACGACATGGATTTTGAAGTGCATGTATCCTTTTCTGACATTAGTACACTCAACATAAAATGTTTTTATTCTCTTGTCATAAGCAGTTAAGGATAATTGGGCAGTTATTAGGATCCTGGGATTGTCGGAAAGAGGGGTAATGACATGCTATTAACTGCTGTCTCACCGAGTCCTCTTTAATAATAATTGTCTTGCAACTCTACCCATTCCCTATACTAATTTTCTATACTTAACCCATAAGATACTACTTATCCCCCGTTGAGGGCCAGAATGGCATTAACACATACTTTTATGCAGATACCGGTAGCTAATGCCCTTCTGGCTCTCAAAGGGCATTATATTCCACCAGTTTTAAAAATATTTTTACTGTTCCATAGAAAGTTCATATATTCAAAGATGTTATGAGAAGAAGGTATTCTCTTTTCTGTGATTGATGTAAAACAAGTGATTTTAAGCTACTAAAAGAGTCACACATAATTTTGTTCGATATATATTCGAGTATGAATAAGGGTAGGAAGGTATTTATATTTATTCTTGTCTCTTTATCAGTTAATTCCAGTGCACACTGGAGAACCTGACTGTGCATGATCCCATTTTGGAATGATTTGCTTTAGAATTTGATATCAAAATTTCAAACATGTAAAATCTGAATGATCGAGGTTCTGACAATAGACAAATAAAATGTATGGGGTATTGTAAGCCTCCCCTCCCCATAAAAAGCTAAATCGGCTCTGAATCGTAGAGATGTCACACCTACCTTCACTTATAATATATGATGCCGATTTGGTCTTTACTCTGACAATGCAATAAAAATGTGGCTTTTTGTATTCATATCAATATTCAGAACCTTAATCGGGATGGTTATATTTGTTTAAATTTCCATATCTAATGCAATTACGATTTCTTTGAAAATCAGATCGTAGTCGGCTTTATCATTCCTACCGGCTGCGTTACAAGGCAAATGAGAAAAGGAAGTGAAGAATGTTTCAGCGTTTCATGTACAACTTGAAGCACATGACCTAAAAATGCCTTGCAATGCCAACATCTACTCAGCCTATCCTTCTCTCTTTTTCTCTGTCCCTCAATCTCTTCTATCCAACGGGAAAGTTTACCTCCACCTATATTGCCTAATAAAACTCATTCAAGAAAACAACTTTTGCATTTCAAGTAGAAGTACCCTCTATCCAAAACGCATATATGCCTTGAGCTACAAGCCCTCCCTCCAAACACACACTGAATAATAGACTGTATGGGTACTACCAAAAATGCGAGTCTAAATTATTCACATGGGTGTTTTTCTTTCCTAGCATTTTTTCCCCTTCACTACAGGAGAGAGAGGGGAAAAAGGGGGATGGGGTCATCTTGCTGTGAAAGATATCTTGAATGATGATGAATTCATATGTTATGCATTCTCAGTTCAAGAGTGCTATTTGTCTCAATGAGGTTGCTAGTTACACTATTGAACTTGGTGTATGGGAGTGTGTAGAGTAGTTTGCTATCTGCATAAGATAGCTGTCAGGGGCCAGATAGGACAAGTGTTTTTGCTACTCTAAAAGGAAAGACAGGAAAGAGGAGGTCAAAAAGAGAGAGAAAGGGAAATGATGGTCTAAAAATAGACAATGATAGAATGATGGAGACTGCCAGCACAAACAACATATGGTATATGAGAGAGAGGGAATTAAAATGTATAAATACACCAAAAAAAACCCACCCAAAGCAATAAAATAAAATAGGGGTATTTGACACCTGTGTACATTTGTATATCGATAGGTGAATATGTCAATGAAATAGGTGCATGTGTGTGAAAGAGAGAGAGAGAGAAAGAGAGAAAGAAACAGAGAAAGAGAAAGAGAAAGAGAGGGAGAAAGAGAAAGAGAGAGAGAAAGAGAAAGAGAAAGAGAAAGAGA
This sequence comes from Heliocidaris erythrogramma, assembly GCA_025617745.1. Lineage (NCBI taxonomy): Eukaryota > Metazoa > Echinodermata > Echinoidea > Camarodonta > Echinometridae > Heliocidaris > Heliocidaris erythrogramma. The sequence goes on along the minus strand of CM046853.1, from coordinate 17,027,203 downwards.
AAGAGAGAGAGAGAGAGAGAGAGAGAATGAGAGGGAGAAGAATGATGAAGACCAGAAGAGGGTTCACATAAAAAATTAAACCTATTCACGTTATGCATGGAAGGGTTAGATCAGTATGGCATTACAAACAACACGGTAGTATCATATTGAACATTCAAATGTCAAATATGCTCGTCCATTTGACACTGAACAAGCACCATCCTTCTATCTCTGCCCGTATCTATTTCTTTTTCTCTTAACTCTCACCTCATCCTCCTCTCCCCCTCCCTCTCTCTCTATCTCTCCCTCTCTCTCTCACACTCTCTACTGCCTGTGTTTTCTCGGAAGCTACCCAGCGATGTCCTGCTCGGACAGAAGATGCGTGGGCCAGAGTCTGGCGCCAGTAATATGGAGGTTAGGCAATATCAATAGCATTTTCCTTTGTTATGTATCTCAGCTCCACTCACTCATATGTTTCAGTCCTATCTCTTTATCTGTGTCTGTTCATCTCTCTTTTGTTTTCATTCTGTCTGCATATCAGTTTTTCTTCCATGTCATCTCTACATCTCTCTTTCTTTGATTTTGAAAACACTGTATCTCTTTCCAATTATTTTTCTTATTTTCTTCATCATTCTCTAACTCTTAACTTTTTCTGTGCTTAAGATGTATTTGTCAATCTGCTGTTTATATCATCAAGTTAGACTTTCCTGATGCCTAGTGAGATTTATTATAACTAAAGCAAGAACCTATAAATGTAAGATTAAAAAAAAGGAATTCACATCTAATGAAGTATAGAGAGAGACAGGATATTAAGATGGAATATATGCAAATAATAAAGATTGAAAGATGCAATTATGATGTGTAATATTCACTCCTAAAAATCATGACATTTCTTAGATGGACATTATGGCACATTTGCAAGTGATGAATACCATGAGAATTTGCTGGAATGCAGTCAGGAAAATTACGCGAGTTACTAACTTTTTAAAGTTAGCTCAAAATACTGAGGTTCTTGAGCAAAGTTACCAGAAAATGCAAAAATGCATCTTTAAGCAAGCTATGTGGCTCAGCCTCAGAAAACTGAAGTTTACAAAGAGTAGCCTCATCAGTATTGATGCTTTTCTTTCTGAGGGCCCTGCAATAATTATTTCTTCAGCATTGCCAGGCTGTACCTATTTGATAAAACTGGGCCAAGGAGGATGTGGGAGAAAATACCTTGTCCAAGGATGTAATCATGAAGCAAAGGATTGAACCCAGGTCCTCTTGTATGAGAGTAAAGATAAAGAGCATTCACAACTTGGAAAGAGGGAGAGAGAGAGAGAGGAGAGATAGAGAAAGAGAGGAGAGATAGAGAAAGAGAGGAGAGATAGAGAAAGAGAGGAGAGATAGAGAGAGAGGAGAGATAGAGAGAGGAGAGATAGAGAGAGGAGAGATAGAGAGAGGAGAGAGGGAGAGAGGAGAGAGAGAGAGAGAGGGAGAGAGGGAGAGAGGGAGAGAGAGAGAGAGAGTCCACTTTCAGGTAATTTGCTTTTCTAGCCATGTCTCAAAGAATTTTCCAGCAAGGGAGATCCCGTCGAATTTCCATATATATATCCCATGAAATCAACTAATACATCTTTCTTGCAATAGACAAATTAAAAACAATGCTCCTGAGAATGAGTTTTTGATATCTCCTTGGACCAACCAGCAGATTTTCCATCATCCAGGTATCTTTTGAACTAAGTAAGCCACTTCCTGGTCTTCCTGAAGGTCTTGAACTCTCCCTGATGACAGATCAACAACCTGAGAAATAACGATCATTGTGCAACTACAGTATAGCTAGCTATTATGAGTATTATAAGTACTTCTATCAAACTGATTAAATCCTGTGGACTTAGATTGGATAGTTCTGTAATCTCTCTGAATTATGTGTGATATTATTTTCTTTTGTTGTTGGAGCAAGGTTGATGGCTAATCAGTGAGTTTTGCCAAATCCACAATTACTATAATATCAAGGCAAAAAATAAACAAATTATAGAATTATAAGCTTTTCACGATTATTTCAAGGAACTATTCTAGCCAGTTGTTTTTCAATATTCCTCTATTTCTCTCATTTCCTAGAACCCTTAAAGTATTTTCAAAATTTTAAATATATGTATTATTTATAACCTTCAGTTTTAGTCATCATCAAAATTAAAATCACGACCTGCCACGATGAAGAATATCTGAGGATTTTACATTGCACTATTAGTATTGAACTATCTGCTAAGGAGCTACTATCCTACCCTGAACTGAAAGATTACCAATATGGATAAATTTTATAAAGAACTAAAGCTAATTATCATGGATTCGAATTATGTGCTTTCCTATTAAAGCTCATGTACAATTTTGGTAGCAAAAAGGAAACCTGAAAGAAATGTGTTAAATAGAGTCGCATGTTGTTCTCCTTGTACCAAAAGATGCTTGTACAAGATCATTTGGTATTCCATCAGTGATTTCGGGTGAATTTAACAGTAAAATATTACGTAATGAATGCTAGATCGCAGCAATATACTGCCCTATGCTAGGACCTGTCCACCCTGACGACTGCCCAGACAACAGATAGTATGTGTGTCCCTGTGTACAGGTTCTGAACACGTGTATGGTGTATAATGCACACTGCCGTTGTCGGGAGTTTATATCCCTGACCCAGCACCTAAATTATTTTTACCTCTCATTTGTTTAATATCTCACTTTAAGGGGTTAAATCTTCATATCATCTTTGTATTGCTAGTATCTTGCTAATTCATCAACATAAATCCAAATAATCTGACAAAATGTTTTTGAGGACTTACCAAAACTACACATTAACTTTAAATGGCAAAAATACTTTCAAGTGAAATTAAGTTTCTCTCTCTCTCTCAAAAACAACCCCAAAACAAAACAAAACAACCAAAAGAAAAACCATTCACTGTCTACACAATCATGCTCAATGTCATGCTTAACTTCAATAATGTATTCTTAATAGATGACATATACCACCATCAATACAGACCCAAGTGTTCATGGAAAAGTCTGGTTCATTCCTAAATGGCATGAAGAACAAACCATATTTCATATTTTTTACCCATAGTGGCATAGACACTAACTGACATTCTTGTTTTCTTGGAGAGTTCCCTAAGTATTTCCGATTAGTTAAATACTATGATTTGATATTTTTATACAATTTCGGTTCACTTTATTAAAGCATGAGAAAAGGAGTTAAATCAAAACCTAACATAATCTGTGACATACTTCATGACAAAATGTTGATAAATTGGAGAACAAAATACCTTAACTTCTGTGATCAATATGACTTTAGCATCTCTTATCAAACTACAAAGTAAGAAATTATAGGTCTGTTTTTGTGTTATGCGATCTCATAATGAAAATTACAAACTATGTTCAACTCCATAATGAAGCTTACAACATTCCCCATAATAAATGTTATACAAGGAAGGATTTTCAACAGTTTAGTAAGTCGTTTTACGTGTTCTCACTTAAAAATGATCACATAAACCAACAGTCTAAATACTGTCTATTTCAAAGACAATAAAAGAGTAGCAGAGCTTTAAAGGTAACATGAATACCCTTCTAGTGCGGTGTCCAAGGTTTCTTGCATGCGGCATAACACTCACGTTCATTGGCTCTCTATGCCGCTGCCGAGGGGTCAAGAGGTCACGGAATGGATCCTCTCAAGGAATACATAGCAGAGTCAAGAAGCCGTGAGTCATGTGATATTGGAAAATAAATGATTGGCAAATAGGACTTGAGTTGGATGTCGATCGGTTTCAGAGGGCCTTCCGGTTTGAAAAAAGGGGATGAGACTTCTGCGATTAGATTCTTTTCTTCCTTCTTTGCAAAGAATCAAACAAAAACAAAAAAATGCTTTAACAGAGAAGAGAAAAGAACGAAAGGGAAGAAGGAAAGGTAGCAAACAAGATGTGCTTGCAAGGAAATCTATATGTGTAATATTTGCACAATACCAAGAAATGCTTGAAACGTTCTGAGGAGATAGAAAGTAAAATCTAGCAAAATATATACTACATTCCACAACACAAGAGAAAAGTAAAACAGAACATGGAAATCTCAAACTATACCCCAAAGCAGAAAAAGAGGAAAAACTAAAACAAACATTAACATTATATACTGATTGCAAAATAATGTCTCTTCAATCCAGTTTGTAGTAAACAACTTTTGGAGAGAAAGACTATCTAATGCAGGAAGGAAACAGGCCTGTAATATCTGCTTTTTGATGAAACCTCACACGTGCAGGGGAAGTCAAAACATTTGTTTTCCATTTTGAGCATCTCAATATAGTTTGGACAGATGATCTTTCTCTCTATGTCTCTTCATCAGCCAGTTGCTCTCTGCCTCCTTGTGTTTTCAACTGTCTAAATGCCTCTCCTCCCTTCCGTCTTTTTTTTTTTTTTTTTTACCTAGAGAGGAAAGTTTGGCAAAACATGAAAACAAGTCTAGGAGAGGAGGAACCAGGCAGTGAGCTGCATGCCAGGTGCCATGCGATTATGGGCGCCATGGATGTCACTCGACTCCATCAAGCCGACTGGCTCTCTTGATGGAAGACCTGTATCCCAGGTCTGAAATGTCATTCATCAAGAGTAGAAGGGTTAAGTGAGGTTAAACTCTAGAGCCAGATGAAGATGAAGACTGAGAAAGGGAGATGAAGAATAAGCATGGGAGAGAGAAAGAGAGGAAGAAATAGATACAGAGATTGCTGTGGAACAGAGGAATTCATATAGAACCATATCAAAAGTACACAGGACAAAGGCAAAGATATATATTTTTTTCTGAAAATCCATCAACAGCAGTAGTGTTCTGAAGTACTGAAAATTAAATTTATTCCTTCCACTGATAGTCCATTTCTTTATAACATGAACAATTGAAACATGGCATAAGATATGCTGGCATATAGATACCTACACATGTGCAAAACTAAGGAGTTACATGTATGTACATGTGCCTGTATGTTCAGTATTTAGATTGGGCATCTAATGATTTTCTCTTCATTCTCAGCTTCACAGATTCAAGAAATCTTTCTTATTCTGAAAGCTAGAAATGCATCATGACAATTTTAATTCCATGTACTCAGTACAAAAATGAAGAGGGAATCATGTGTGAATAATCTTTCTCAAATCTAATATGCATTGTTTGACATCTGCAATTACAAGTCACATCAAGTACATCTTAAGGAAATGAACAGAAATAATGTTCTGTATGACTTTGGTTTGGGATTTCAACATGATTTCAATCTCCATTTGTAATGATTCTTCTCTTGACATTCAATTTTAAAAGCATTTTTGGCTAATCTTACCGTGATCTTTTAAAAAGCTTATCTTACTGAATACTTATCCCCATCTCTTCATATCTTTGGTTCTCCCCCACACATCTTCTCCCATTTCCTTATCTTTGCACCATTCTCTCAACTTTTGATTTTGCCTGGAATTCGCCTCTCTCTAATTTCTTTTCCAGTCACATCACCTCAGTCAATATTTTCCTTTGTGTTTTGTTGTCTTTAATTTGCTCCACTTTATACCCCTTCTGTCTTGACAAATATCAGACAATTAGCTTTGGATGTAGATGCACTCTCTCTTTATTATTGCTTTTCTAAATAAACACAGTATTGTGTGTAGCTATATGCACTCCCCTTTTTTCTCTTATTGGCTCTCCCTCTACTTTCCATCTTTCTTCTTTACTTTAAATTCGCATTGTTCACTACATTTTTTTTCTGTCACTTGCTTGTCTCCTCCCCCCCCCCCTTCTTTTCGATCATAGCCCTGGGATGAATGTTACTAATTCTCCATCTTTTTGATGTATGGAAGAGACTGACCCCACAGTGGCCCGTTTAATTCACTCCAAAGTACTCATCTAATATTAAGAGGTATCCTATGCAATGTTCATCAATCAATGCTACTCGGAGGGTCATTCAGTAGAGACCACACATTATCTACATGGATGCATGCGCAAGTCTTTCTTACATACTATATAGCCTCCTGTACTGACTTGGAGAAGAGCGCCGAGGGTAACCAAGGTTGAAGTCTTTTCCTTTACCCAATTACCAAGCTTCAAAACAAAATGCATTAGCAAATTGTTAGATGCACTGTACATAGATATACTACTGACCTGCCTTTTACATTTATACTACCTGTTTTGTATTTTCTGTTGTTTTATATGTCCATGGCATGTAGATATATTCTTTTATCTCTTAGTGGGCTCTTTATTTCATGAATTCTGTAATCTGATTGGTCAATTTGTCTGAGAGATAATTCTGTATTCTTGACCAATAAATTATATGTGTACACTTTAAGGGATAAAACCGTTGCACCCTGCTTGTTCTCACGGAATACGGGAAATATCTACGTTCTGGTTCCATATTCCATTCGGCCTCAGGCCTCATGGAATATGGAACCAGAACGTAGATATTTCCCGTATTCCGTGAACAAGCAGGGTGTAACTAGTAATATATCTAAACCAGTTCTAAACTACCCCCATCTTTAACACTTCAATTTGCCCTCTACCGTGATATCAATTATTCATTTATACATTTTATCCATTAACTTCAAAATTTAAAGACTATTAAATTTAGATTACGGAAAAAAAAATTGATTGAGTATTCTGCATGTAATGAATCTATATTTTATCCTGAAGTCTACATTACAAGAATATAATTTGATGCAAAACAAGGGACATGTGTATGATGCTATTTCAGTCCCTTTCTTATAGCTTAATTCAGGGTTTGCTTTTCATCTAAATTATTTATTTATTCTTCATCATTTATCATTAATTTTATTTACTGTACAAAAGGCCTTTTAGAAATATTCAAAGCCTATTTTGCGTCAGCATCAAATTGGCTTATCTCGTTTCCATTAAATCTCTTTTCCATTATCTACAAATCTTTAGATCTCCTGCTATAATACAAGATCTACATATCCCACATCATAAAGACAGTACGTAGTATAGTTTCTGTTAGGCTAAAAGGTAGCTCAGATGACAAGCATTCCATTTCAACCGACATTCATAATCCAAAAAATTGTTGCTACATTTCCATACCCGATGATAAGATCCCTAGTACTCCTAATGTCCTTTCTATTCCTTAGGTACGTTCATGGTAATCATACTAAAGAATAGGTCTTAACGTCTAAATTGCAAATTCTACATTGCCCATTTTGCCCTGATTTCTTTTTCAACACTTGCATCTCCTGTAACCCATCTCTTGTCACAAAATACTATTCATCCGCTCTTGTCACAATTTCTATACTGCTCCCTCTAGTGAGGTTATTCTTTATCGGAAAATACCAGCACTATAGCTATAAGCATAAGACATAGTAAGAAATCTATGGTAAATATCTAAGGAAAAACAATTTTCTGCTATGAAATAGCTGATCCTTTCTAGCCCATCACGATCTTGCTGTCATCCTTCGTCCATCTCTCTACCCACTGTCTGTTGCAGACATAGATACTAAATTCTCTTCCTCGCAGGGCCCCACAGGTATACCGATTTCGCCTTCATTTCCTGATTGCAGCTTCAATCCTCCTCTACTCGAGCTTCAGCCTGTATTACTCGTCTACGTCTACATCCATCCGTCCATCCTGCTCTCCAAGGGACTCCTGCATTTCTCTTCCTGAAGTAGGACGCTCCCCGACCGGGTTAGTGGCTCCCAAAATTGAAGCGAGAAAGGCTTGGCCATGGATGGAGGTGGGTGGGGGCGAATTGGCACGCTGCCATCAATGAATCGCCATTAATGATTAATCCACGTTTCACGTGCTTAGAATAAATCTTGATTCCTTCATATTCTCATTAGTTTTAATTGTAGCAACCAGACAAGTCTTCAACCAAGATAACACATAACTGAATTACTTGAAGTCATACTGTCTTTCACAAAGTTTTGTTCCGTGATCAATATACATTTTATTCTATAAAAGATGAAATATAAAATAAAGTGTTGAAGTGACAAAACAAAAATTAGAGCATCAACCTTTATTCATCTCTTTCCACCACGTGAAAATATCTACAGGGGCTCCTCTGAGCTCCTTCACTGCTGTGTACTTTACATGCCACTTAAAGTGCATTGCATTATTACTGGGTAAAACCTGAATGTAGCCATTAAACATGATATCACATTTTAGTTTTGTATGTAAACAAGCATGCATGTAGAAAGCCCCTGGGCACCTGAAGGCCTAAACCAGATCCCTAATCTGATGCATGAATACGCGTATGATATTCCATTGTTCTCTGCCCTACTTCTTCACACAAGTATGTTTATGTGCGACTTGCACTCTTCCAAACATTTTCTCTTTCGAGGAGATATTGTCCAAACATGCGCGGAGCTTATTCTCAGAAAGTTTATGTTCCGGGGGAGTAAAAGTGCAACCAATGGAGATATAGAGGGGAAGGGAAGAAAATGGGGATTAAGAGCCAGAAAGTGGTGTAACAATGGCTGGGTATTAACCACAGAAGGAATTGGGTTAGCAAAATACATAGTGCCCTGGAGAGTGCCCCCTAGTGCCCACCATGCAGCAGTCGGAGCCGCACAAATGTAAAGGACTGGTGTGCAGACGAGGGAGAATGCAGAGAGCAGAGAACACTATGGATGAAAGGTCACAACAAGATGGGGCAAGGGAGATTATAACTGCAGTGATAAATGCCTACTAACTCAATGCTTTTGACAAAATGAGGGATAAGGAAGATGAAAATGACAAATGACTGAAAGCTGGAGAAAAAGAATTATACTAATAAAGGAAACAAGATGGACAGAGACAATGTACTTCTACTCATCCACCTTCTACAGGAAGCACAGCAAGAGTTCTTGAAGGAACAATGGATAAGCAAGAAAAAATAACAAGGAGAAAGATATAATGTACAAGAAAATAAAGAAAAAAGTTAAAGAGAGAGAGAGAGAGAGAGAGAGAAAAAGAGAGAGAGAGAGAGAGAGAGAGAGGGAGGGAAAGACAGAGAAAGAGGGAGATACATCGCTTCAGAGAGATGGAGAGGCAGGGAGAGGAAATAAGGGGGTGGTGGCTATAGCACAGATCGAGAGCGTTTGCTTCATGATATCAACGATGAAAATTATTCAGGATTAAGAGAAATATCAGAAGCAGAGAGGCCAGAGGGAAGACGCATTGATTGAGTGGAATGTAAGAAGGTTTGCAATCTTGAGCCTCAACTCCGCATGAGTTGATTAATTTTACCCCCCCCCCCCAAAAAAAAAAAAGAAGAAGCCTTCGCCGGCCTTTCAAGTGCACTAATGCACATGCATACGCAATTGCAGCGGCTGCCAATTAGATAATGTGCACCATATCGTGTGTCTTAGTATGTACGCATTGCTAGCAGCAAGTACTGTTGTTTGGCATTCAGGTTCTTCAGATTTATTGCCAATGTTTTATATTTATCTTTTACCTGATTTTCTTCCTATTTGATACATCTTTAAACATATTCAGTCATACACACATGTATTTGGTCCTTCTGCTGTATTGTATAATCTTATTTCTTTTCAGGATTTGATTAAATTTGAAAAAATAAATAAATAAATAAAATTGAGGAATAAAGAAGAAATATGTATATGTATAATGGTAGAAATGTCCTAGAATCACTGAGAAAATATTACAGTATTTTTGTTCAATCAACCTACTGACTATTAAATTTTCTCATTCCCATAGGCTGTACACAAAGACCACCTGCTTCATGTAAGCAATATGGTCAAGGTTTTCTTTGACAATTTAACAGATAAGAAATGGGCTGCTCAGAGCTTCAGCAGGTCCCTTGTTCAAAATTATCACCAATAAAAAAATTACCTTTAAGATTATCATTATCCTTATCTTCAGTAGAAGTAAATGTAGTATGCACAGTCGTGATATTAATCAGTAATGTATATGCAATACATAATGATTTTTGCTTTTTCTAAATTACATAGCATTATAATATGATTCTTTCTGCATTATGAATGAATAAAAATGATACCAAAATTTAATATCAAAACACAGTACATGTTGAAAATGCTTCGTTGGCAACAGGACTTCAGTAGACAGCAAATACTGCTGGTAGGCTGCGGTGTCTTGTCTTACAACTTACAGAAATATACATACATGCACATAATGTACTTCAAAACAGAGCTCTTGCTAATTTCTAAACAACAATGTATTTACAAAGAATCACTGCCCAATACAGACTTTTAAAAAATGTCTTGGAGAAAACAAAGTTTTGCTTCAGCAAATTCTGAAAATAAAGCTAATTCACAGGGAGCACGTGTGAGGATTTTTGCTTTGTCGAGATACTCAAATTTTAGCACATGTGCCTTATAAAATTTTATGTGCAAACAGCGGGTGCAGGTCAGAGACCAGCGTACATTTAGGCCTCTCAGCCATAAAGCATAAGTAGCATGATTTCCTTTCCGCTAATTGCCCTAATTTTATGACACAGAAACATTGATTCTGGCTTTTTCTTTTCTTTGTTTTTTTTTCTCTCAAAATCTTTCAAGCCACCCAGCAGCGATGTTTCTTCTGTTCTTGTTTTCATGAAGACATTGTGGAGAACATGTTTTCATCTGAGACCACATGAGAGCTGTGCATGTCACATGATGGGCTTATATCCTAAAGGAACAAGACACATGTAGGTCAGCAATTAAGTTTTCCGAATGCAGGGCTCTGGAAGAAACGTTAGTCAATCCCTGTGGCATTAGGGTTCCCCCTGTTCAGACAAATCAATTTTGGCAGTTTCTTGTACTCATAATGATTGCCAGGTATGGACAGTTTTGTTCATCTAATTTCTAAACATGAAAATGGATGAAAACCACATAATATGATAAAATATTGGTACTGGATGTGTACATTTTTATGAAGTGTGATGATTTTAATACACTATTTGGTTTATACGTGTATGCGGGGAAAAAGGAATAGAAGACAAAGTGATAGGCATGATGCTAAATGGTGCCACAAATCAAAGAATATTATGTCAAAATCATAAAAGTTTTTATTCTTACTCTCCCTTTAAGCATAGGATTTGTATTTACCTTTGGTCTTTTCATTAATAAGGGTAATGTCAAAACTAAAAGGGAAATTAGGCCTATACTATACAGTGTCTTATATCTTTGTCCATTATATTTAATTTAATATTAACTGATAAACATGTTCTTTTTGACAAATAAAATGAGTCAATGAAGAAAAGTGAAAAAGTGTAGAAATGAGCAGAATGGGGAAGGGGCACTGCAGTTTATTTTGTTTGTTTGTTTGTTTGGGTTTTTTTTTTTTTTTGGGGGGGGGGGAGGGGTGATGAGGGAAAGAGAGGGGTAGGGTGGATTTGATGGAAACAATACCAGACAAGGAGTAGAATATGTCCTTGGAGCTGTTAAGCACCTAGGTTCTAGGACAGTGTGATTGTTCCACATTTGCCACCGCTATCTGGGCTAAACATACCAGGCTTTCTGGGTCCCAGCGGAAATCAAAATAAAACTCTTGGCTCCCATTGTTAGACATGAACGTCCTGTGAGCACCCATGCTGAACTGGAACCAGATTTCAAAGTAGGGGGTGGGTGGATGGGTTAAGTTGGTAATGGGGGAATGGTAGTTTTTCCCCCCTTCTGGTCCTCTTACTGGGCTTATGCCCACACCAGTTTAAACTAAGGAGGGGGGGGGGGTAGCTATATACTCTGTGGTCACTGATTTTAACATATACATTCAAAATTATTTATATTTCCTTTGCAGTAATAACATTATTTTTCTTTATCAATTTTCTTTAAATCAAAACATTTGATGCAGGATAATATATATTTGAAAATATATATATATGCACAACTTAAAAAACTGTCATCATTTTAACATAAATGGCAAATACTATCATTATTATACATGAACAAGATGAACCAAAGTGTCATACTTATTTTCCAAACATTCATATTTTCAAGTACTTGATGACACAAATTTTAATGAAATTCAAGAATGTTGAACAAAACTATGAAAACTCAAGATGATCAAGGACTCTGCAATCAAAAAGTTGAAAAATGAATATTAACAAGTCAATGGCACCATGACAGATGAAAATTCTGTTTTCAAATATAAAACGGAAGAGGGGTGGAGGTGGAATCGTTTCAGGAGAGTAGAGAATAGAAAACTGCATGCAGAGCAAGGCCTGTGTTTGGCAGTACATACACCCCAGCTTGAGCGACCAAGCCTAGCTGTACTCTAGAAAAATAGGAAGCATAAACACATGCTCAAATTTCTAAGCAGATGGGCCGGGTATTACTAACATTGATTGTAAACAACACACTGGGTGTAGCTAGTGTGCAAATCGTGTCACATACGTCCCCCATCCGTATCCTTTCTTCTCCTCTTGGCCGAAAAAAGAATCAAACATTTTGCTCCGTGGAATGAATACATAATGCAGAGGCACGTGTGATTCTTATATTCACATTCAACAACACCCCAAAAACAACTATTATTCAATTTTTTCACTAATAGAGAATATTGAACAATGATTTCCATGATAATATTTCCCCCAGGACGTAAGTGTCAATCAAAGTGCTGAAAACGGACAAAGAAAAGCAGCATAACTCTCCAACTGATCCTTCCTATAATTTCTGATGTAAAATGAAATTTATAACTGGAGTAAGGGAAATATGAGGGAGAAAATGAGAGAGAGAATGAAGGAAGAAGGAGTAGACAGAGAAAGAATACAATGGGGCCAGGATCATACATACAAAGAAGTAAATAAACTACATCATTAAGAGATGGAATAAAATGTGTTTAGAATGCATTTAGAATTGAACTCCACTTTTAATAAGGAGTATGGACTATATTGTTGGGTAAATGTAGTAAGGCCTTTACACCATTTGAAAGTAAAAGCTGTGTTATGAGACAAATGTTTACCTAGCTCAGCTAGATAAATATAAAGTGTATACATGTAAAAGTGAGTCTTCATTGAAGCACATCAGAGTTTAAATCTAAATACTATATTTGTTTACATTTGACTTAACTATAAAACTACATCACGCATGGACCAGGAAGAAGTCAAACCCAAATATTTCATTTAAAATTTGGAAGTTTAAGTTCTCATTTTTCCTAAATCAATTTAAAATCACAATGCAATAATACTCACCCTTCTCTTGTTTGAATTTTATAAAGGAAAATAAGCTTTAAAGCTTTAAATCCTTAAATTGGCAACATTTTGAGAGTTTCAAAATTACTGTTTTATATACGAATTGGTAATTTTTAAACTTTTCCTGTTTTTGCCAACTCAAAGGCTGTTCACATTTGTTTGATAACGATAACGATAACAATGTTGTGCATAAGCGTTGAGTATACTCGCATATGTTATAGAAGGACAGGTATTAATTGGGTGAACCTTTAATGACAAATCTCCTTATTGTTATCATTATCAGATGAATTAGACCAGCCCTTTATACAGATACATGACTTTTATTAGAAAAATGTAGAAATGAAAGAAAAATATAATGTTGCCAATTTAAAATGTAGAAGATAAACCCATTTAGCACTTAAATAATTCCTGTCCTAGAAAGGCTGGAAAGTAGATCACAAGGTCGTTTCCTTCTCATCTTCAATAAGTAGGTCAAAGACCACTTATCTAAGCCCTGCAGCCTACCAGGAAAATGTTAAAACAATATAATGATCAATTTCACCGTAATGCCTGCTGTAAACTGAACATAGACACCACTGTAGTCTATGGAGCGGACAAATAGTCAAATATTGATAGCTCTATACTTCAGCTCTCTAAATTAGCTATAACAAATTCACATCATCAAGGAAATGACAGTAATGACATGCCTCTTCCATTATATATGAGCTCTCTCATCCACATAAAACTTGCATCATGTTCTAAAAATTAGGTCAATGGATAGCTCCATTTGAATATGAATATTTTATTTCCAGTAAATTGCGAAATTGCAATAACTATTTATGAGTGAATTTGTTATAATGATGTCGCCAATTTGTACATGGATTCATGGAAAGGATGTGAATACTGGTGTTATTAGAGAAGGGTACACATTTCAAATATACTTTTTGAAATAGAAATATAGAATATTATTTTACAATAGAATACAAAAATCAAGCTCTCCAAAGAAAAATAGTCTAACCTGGTCAAAAAACCGTATAAGCTTTTTGCTTCGATCAGCCTCAATTCCGAGTAAATACTACGAGAAATTTTCTAGTTGCTCTGCAATTTGGCAGTTAAACAAACACGAGCATGATCAATTGGTATTTCTGCTCAGAATAAGATACCTCTTGCCCCACATCTCTTCTTTTTATATGTCAGCTGATATCTGATAGGAACAACTATTTGATGAAGTGAACACTGCATGACATAGTTCTGACTGAGGAAGTGGGATAAGCAACATTCTAGGTCATGTAAACAAGGCCGGGATGCCATATGCCCATGTCTCTTTTTCCCACTCGGGCACTTAGAATACCAATTTATTGGATAATGGAGATAATGTCCACAATTTGGGCCGTGTAAAAGTATCCTCCTGATTGGAAGGTAAATATTGGTGTACTAGTTTTCACATGTAAGATGCTCAGTAAATATTAATGACTCGGTGAGCACAAATGAAGGAGACGAGCCTAAGAAAGAGAGAGAAAGCAAAAAAGCGAGATAGAGAAAGAAAGGGACATTCAATAAATGAGATAGGAGAGAGAAAGAGAGAAAAATTAAAACATACATTGAGGGAAAGACAGAGACTAAGATAATTAAATGAAGACTGACAGACAAATAGAGAGATCCACTAAGGAAGAAACCCCTAGAGCAATAAAATCAAAAATAAAAACAAATCATTGAGAAAAAAAAAATCAGAAATGCAGGGCTTGCCCTCAACTTTTTTAAGGAGGCCAGCAGGGCAACTTGAACATGAGATCCAGGTGGCCCGGATGCTACATGTCATTTATTTGGATCCTAAACTATATGAGTAAAAGATCCAAACAGAAGTACTATTTTCACAACATAAAATATTATATATATATAATATACAGCAGGATATACAGATCCCAAAACAAATTCTGAACAGACAGTCATCCAGGCAAGACTATAATACGCATTCAACATATACCATCCTATCCCATAAATAGATGGCACACACTCTAAAGCGCACCTAGCTCAATACAACCTATACAGTCATCATCGCTAAGACAGAAATAAAAAAAAATATTCAACTGCCTTAGACAAACAGGACTACAAAATACACAATCCTGCACATTATAAATGTAGCTAGCAAAGGCAAGTGTCTATACATCATTTAACTGGGTATCCTTCCATGCCATACACACTTCAAATCCACTTAACAATCCATCGCACCAAATGCAAACGTAATCTTTTTTTGTCTTCTTCTCCCATGTTCAAATTAATCATAGTTCTGTGGGCTCATTGAGCATTGCATAGCTTCGCTGGCCCCGAACGTCGTCGGTAAGCAGAGCACGAGAAATAGGTCGTATGCGGAAGCCCAATTCCCTCTCTCTCCCTCTCCCTCTCCCTACCTAAACCAGCGAAAGAACGCACTACGAAATCGAGGTAAACACTCGTGACCCGCGATTCACCTCGGCTCCTCTTTTTCATGCGCAGCCAGTATATCTGACATATATGGGGGTGTATAATCTTTTTATTACGTCGTAAGATTGTATTCTCACAGTGCGCTAATGTCTCCTGTGAATACATTCTTCTTTGTGTGTGTGCATGTGTCTGTATTTAACATCATAGCTAAGTGTGCTTTTTTACAAAAAAATATGTTATATATCTTGCCCTTGTCACTGGGAAGATCTTTGATAATTTTATTTCTAATTATGCTTCAAAAAAAGAATAAATGCATTACTGCTTTTTTTGCTGAATATATATCTGATAGTAAATTGATAATGCGGAAAAAAATCATGCATCAGATTTCAAAAACCACAATCCCAGGATATTAAAAAAAAAAATATACTGATTCCAATATAGTAGTTTTTATATTGCAACAATAAAACACACTCACATGTACCTATACCAACTTGTTATTTAGTGAACAGGAAATTAGCATAACTTGTCTGATCATGAATTCTCTTTACTTGAATGAATAGACTACCATCCAAGCCCAGCTCCTCTATCTACGTCTGCTATTAAAAAAAAAATTGCCAACACATCACCATAATATCACCATAATATGCCTTCTCAAGCGATTCCTTTGATCTGAGTGTGCGCACATGAGTGTTTGCATATGTGTATGTGTGTGTGTGTGTGTGTAAGTGAGGGGGTGGGTGTCATTTTGTCATTGAGATTGAGTAATACCATCTATATGTAAAAGGGGAAGTCATTAAGAGAATCAATCAACTCATTCTACATAATTGATGCCATGCATACAGAGCTTACATATATGATGAAAGTGTCTAATAAAGTAACTTAAATTATCCATCCCTCCCCCACCCCCCCCCCTCAAAAAAAAAATATTCATGACTCATGAATAACAAAAAACCTGTCAAAGGACTTGAACTCTACTTTGTTTTCGCTGGGTCAAATTTGCATGGATATTGGGAGGCCTCTGGGAAATCGACCTTAAGCCCAAATGACCAGACTGGTACAGCGGTTATTTTCTTTTTATTTCAGGAAGCTTGACGATAGCATTGTTACAAAATAATGCATGATGGATCATTCTTCATTGCTGTTTAAAGGTGTCAGGTTGTTCATTAGAATATGATCAAAATTCATAGACAATGCCATTATCTCCATTCATATATATTAATGATATTGTGCTATGGGTGAATTGCTGTATTTTCAATACACTGTATATTGGCTGTGTTTCTACTCCTTATTCTTGACAAATTCATATGATACAAGAATTAAATCTTCATTAGATATATAACTTAGCAAAATGGAGTGGCACGAAAAGATGCGTCAGAAACGCAAAAAGGCGAAATTGTTAGTAATAGCTAAAAAGTAGTATTTTCATATATGTAATGATAATTTAGGTAATATTAAACCTTATCAAGGCAGGATAGAGACATGTTTACCCACTCTACGGCTTAATGATATACAGCCATGGAAAAAATTATTAGATCAAGAATGGTTGCTGATAGTGTTATTTTGTGGTAAGAATGAAATACAAAGACAAATCATTTTTATAATTTTGTATGCATATTATAGTACCCTTATTACAGAAGCTTGGTCTAATAATTTTTTCCGGGACTGTATATTTCTACCTTAATCCAATAGAATTATGATTTTCAACAATACACATTCTGCATTCCGGATGCGTCTTTTTGCACCACAACGTTTTGCTAAGCTATCTAAGAAGAATAGTAAAGTCTTTTCAGAATCGAATACTGAAATGGGTTCCAAATCTTATCCATTCGAAACTTGGCTTCGTAACTGTTCATTCTACCACAAATGAATTAAATACAGAGACAAAAGAAGAAATGGAAGTCAACAAATATTCTGTAAATTCATTAAAAAAAATAAAATTGGAAAGATATCTGCTGGTACATGAATGAACAATAAAGACAATGAATAACAGCAGTATCAATGTCTGAATTTATCTCTAAATATGTTGACTTTCCTGCCTATTATCTGCCAGATATCAAGGCAATTCAGTACGATTCATGGTGACACATATGGCACTGAAAATATGCATGCAAGGAATGAATGGCGATACATTTAGCTGTCTGCTGCTCATAAATGTTTAGATCCACCTCATAGATGCTAGTGTTTTAGTTCAGACATTCACCTATCAATAATTGAACATTTCTACTGGCCGGTGGATGGGGCTAAATTCAAGGGGCATTCACTGAAACATATAAGTCTAATGGTTCAGCATGTGCATGAGCATGTAATATCATCTGATTCAGTTCTGTTTAAAAAATACACTGCCACAGGGTACTAATACTGAAAAGGGTAATCAATTTAGGAATAATCCATTCAAAATCCTACATGGCTTTCAAAGTTTTTACCATTGAAATGGGTGTAGTTTTTTGTATGTGCAATGTATATGATCTATCTGAAATTTTCAGGTATAACTACCTCCTAAAAGAGGAGAGAATATAGAAGAAAGCGCTAATCAAATTGCAGTTCAAACAAGAAAAAAATAATACAAAACATTATACACAGAAAACTACAAAATTACACTCAATATTCAACATAGAATGAGAATGGCAAGAAATTATTGAATCCAATAACTCATTCTTAGTGACTACCAGGATAATTTGAAAATGTTTTATTTGCAAAGATCATCGGAGACATAGATCAAAATGTCCTCATCAGTATTCTGTGATAAAGTTCAGTTTATTACTGGCATTAAAAAGTGAATTAAAGTTCCTACAGTTCTGCCAAGTTGTGTATTTCACACTGAAGTGCTCTCTAACCACCAGAACATAATTCTGTAAATAGAAAAAAATAATGGCCAATTGTCAAAATTTTCTATGGTTATGATAAACCCCCCCCCCCCATACACAATAAAAGCATCACAAGAGAACAATAATGAGAACATGCTTATAATAAGTGTCAATACATAACATAGTAATGTTCTTTTAATTTCAATTATATTCCACAACATACTGCATGTTTAATACATGTAGCTTTACATAAATGGAAATAAGAAAATTTTGATATAATAAATCCTCCATTCTTTTTCTACTTTTGGAACTTGCTTTCCCTCGTCATGGGTTGAAAAGGAGAAGGGCCATCTATTAACTGATTATCAGAGCTGAATCATTTGACAGATATAAATCGACAATCAGAAACTTGAAATATTTTTGCCACGATCAAATCCTCATCAGATATATCAAGAGCTTAACCTGCCAGATTTGGGAAGCCCAGCCCCTGGCTACAGAACAAAGAGGAAAATAAGAATATAGAATGGAGTAAAAAAAAATGATACCATCTCTATTTCTACTTCCCTGAGGAATCACTGTAATTTGAAGAAAGCTGATCGAAGTATGATTTTCATATTTTCATATTTTCACATCTTTATATAACAAAACTATAATTCCTTAGTTTTATTACCCCAAGCAATTTTTTTTTCTTTAAACAATGTCACTTGATAAATGTTTTATGATGTATATACTCAATATAAAGGAGAAATATAAAGGAGAAAAATAAGAAAGCTTTTTTGTTGATATGATAATGATTTGGACATTTATACAAAATTAATTTTCGAGCTGCTTTAGAGATTATTGAGGGCTGTCCTGGAGCAGAGCAACAGAGATGGCAATGAAAAACAAAATTAATTCTCTGAAGGACACAGGATCTGTTACAGTTTCACCAATTATGAAAGAAATGGTTTGCAATAAATTGCATGTGGATTTGAATTCATCACAGCCTTAATATAGCAAGAATGGGATGGTGACATTTTAGTGACCTAACAATGAACCTAATCTAGATGCATATTTCAAAACATACTGGAGAGAAGAAAGTGTTATTGAGTGGCATATTAGGTGTTGGTGTCAAATTAAATTGCCATGGATGTATAGATGTAGGACGGGTAAGCACTTTGGTAATGGCGTGATATATCACCTCTAAGGGAAACATACATATTTATAGCAATAGGTTTTAAGATCAAGCAAAAAAAGTTCTATATCTGAATAGACATTACATGACGGTAAATTTAAAAGAAAATTGTGCTAGTTGGAGGGGAAATTGCATCTTCGATCCAAAAAGATATTAAATATTTTAATCCCTGAAGAAATTATTGATTCTGAACAAAATATGGTCAATTCTGACAAACCAAGGACAAGTGAAATGAAAAGGTATGAATTCTTTTTTCCATGCAATTGTCTAAACTGAAGTGGCCTACCAGGTGAAGTCTAAATTTCTTAAGAGAAAGAAGGAACTTTAACTCTCAATTGATCAGCATACAAGAATTCATTACATTACTTGAAATCGATGTGACATTTTATGCCCACCTCAATCCGGGCATGCATATTGCATCACTTATTACTCTACCTCCATCGCTCTTTCCAGCCTCTGAACAGCAATATACGCATTCTAATTTCTTGGTCGCAGGGGAGAGAACTTTGAGAAGTCCCTTGTAATTCTCCTTTGTCTTGTTGCTTTCTCTTCCTTCAACGTTTCTCTCTTTCTCTTTCCTCCAAAACACTCAATATCATTTCCTCCACCTCTTTCTCCATTACTCAGTGGTGGAAGGCAAGTCCGGCCCAAGGCCGATGGATTTCTCTCAACGCTTAGGCCATGTCCAAGGCTGCTTAGTGAGGAAGGAAAGCTGGCTCAGGTCAGCCCACGGTCAAGGGGATATGTGTCCACTTCAACATGTGTGACCACTTAGTTACAATGGATACTTCTAGGAATGGACAACGGCCACATCATCTTACCACGAGCAAAGCATGAGGCAATCAAATATGAAGGATTATTTGAATCAATCATTGCTGTTTTGTTTCCAGTTTTTAAATAGTTGTATCAATCAATGCTACTGCTAGAAATACAATATTGATAGAAAACTTGTGTTGACCCATCCTTGCCATAATTTTGGCAATTAATCAATGCACTAAGCACAGCTGTCATCATCCATCTACAAAATGCTTGTACAAAACAAATCCTTAAAACTTATGGCACCATTACAAGAAGATTTTCAATAAATTTTGTGCACAGCTTAAATTAGCCCCCCTTTGTTACATTACAAAATATATTTTCTTGGAAAAATCATGAGTATCCAAGCATGAAAGGCCATTCTCTTCTACAATAGTATTTAAAAAAATAGGAAAAAAATTATGCTCCACTTTCTAAAAAAAACAGAAAAGCAAGTCCACTTTTTTCTTCATGATAAAAATTCAACAAATTTAGATACTCAAAAATGTTCACATACTCTCAGGTAATGGCAGAACTTCTCCACCAGTGCTCATTATCCACTAAAACACCGGCCAAGAACAAACACAGTAGGGCTAGATGAAATTGACGCTTTGATCTCACTCACAGAAACATCACATCTCAAGATTTGGTAGCTCCTTTGTTACCAGCCAGATTGCTATGGTAACCAGCTATTGTATATGCAAGCAATTAATGGCACACCTTCATTATGTGACAAAAAATCTGGAGAGACTTTGTATGGGTATATTGACCTTCAGGAAAATAGCAAACAAAAATTTGCCGGACCATTTTTTTTTTCTTTAAAGAATGGACATGGCTCCTTTCAGGAAGCTGCTTTGTTTATTTTTTCCATCATCATTGTAGAAACCTTTTGTAGAAGTGAGAAACCTTCAAAAAGATAGGTATCTGCCATATCATTCTCTCATTCATTGTCCTGAATGATAATACTTACATTAATAATTTTTTTCTCATCCAGATCATGTGATATGAAAGTCATTTTAAAGAAACATATCAAAAGGGGAAGGCATAAGTTTTGATGGCCTCCTGCTACAGACATCGACATAGCAAATGACGCTTCTAGAAATACCAGGCATTTTATGGTAACTCTTATATTGAGTTTTGAGTTTTGGTGATAAACTTCTGTTATTGCATGCTGGTGCAATTACAATTTTGGTGTAGCATCACTTGGCATTCAATTCACATATTGATTTTTCAAAACACAATACTGGAATTGGTTATCACAAAGTGAATGCATAAAATAGTGTCCTTGCTAATAGTAAATAATTATAGATAAGGATAGAAACTTTTTAAAACCTAGGAAACGCACAATAAAAGACATAGAACAAGATTCTGAAGAAAACGTTTCACAAACTGACATTGCAAAAATACATGAAAGCTATCTTCATCTGATATGAAAAGAGTGTCGAATAAAAAAAGATTAAATCTTAACCACAGACTAATTTATACTCGAAATAGGTTGAAAATGAATAAAAAGGTAATGGTATGGGTTTGGGACTGATTTTAAAACCCTCCAGATTCAATTAGCACATAATCTGTGAAATATGTTATTCACATGGAAATGGAATAATCCTTTAAGAGTGACGGACACTCAACAACTCAATGAGGCAGATCGCATTTGGGCTGAATGTCATGGCTTGTAAAATACAGCGCTACATTAGGGTAACTGCAAGAAGATGCAATAAGCTACTAGGCATGGCTTATTGCATTAGCAGAGTTTCCATATGTGATTTGACTTAGAACGGTGAGACGAACACGACATGAAGAATTGGGGCTTTACATCTCGTTTCTCAGTACAAATACCATGCCATGGTCAAAAGTGACATGTGCTGCTTCATTCTCAATTTATAAGCAGCTTTACCTCTTGATGCACTTTTGTTTCCTCTCCCTTATTTGCCTGCTGTTCCCACCTCATCAATACTTTAACCAATCCTCCAACCCGGCCACCGGCTCTCCTCCTGGACTCTGACAAAGAACATTCATCTATGTTTGACAAAGTCATCTTGGCAGTTTGTCATGTCATTCTTGTGCTGTATGTACTTCATACTCTGCCCCCCCCCCCCTCATTCTGCGCACACATACCCTGCACCTTTGGACATTTTTAACATAAATATGGTGCCATACAAATGCTGTGAATCATGACCATTATTATCCAGATGAATTCAACAACTTACACAAGATATAAGCCTACTAGTCTCTCCATGTCTCTGTAATACATGTAGTTCTAACCCAGTCCTCCACCCGCATTCCAACATGCAATATTAATCAATGTACTGACCTTTACTTGTAAGTTCTCCTTCGGGTATTTTTCATGAATATGACACCCAATTAGCTTCCTTGTCTGATGAGATGCTCTACATTCCTACATATGCCTCTCCATTAAACCATCCCAATCCTCTTTCAGGTCATTTACATGCCATCTTTCTTCCCAACAGATGAAGTATTTTTCAAATTAATTTTCAATAATTATTCACTTACTGAACAACAAATACAGACTACATGGATATCTGTGTGAATACACGTTGTTTCTATGATTAAAACAAAAGCATTAGTATTACTAAGCAAAATAAATGGTAAGGGTAAAAATATAATAAACAGGTTTTAATATAAAGTATTCTTCTGAAGTTAAAGAAAAGGAAATAGTTGAAGAAATTTGTTAGAAACTATGCTGGGAGAATGTGATATCTGGGTTCATGTTCATGTATTATAATGGAAAATATCAACCTACACCCTCCCCCTCCCCCTTCTCTCTATGTAGGATTTCCATTTTGTTCTCTTAACTGATGAAGACAATCTCTTTTCATCTCTATCATGGCTATCTTTCCCTTCCTTCCCAACTGTCTGATCTGCTTTATCATTCAGACTTTACTCAGGATATTCACTTTGCTTTTGTAGTCTTGTCTATATACTCCCCTTCCTCTCCCTCACTCTCCACCCCTAGCTAGCCCGGCCGGGCTACCTTAGCTAGCCAAACGTTCTCCCTATCGCCCACTCATGTCACATCCTGTAAGCAGACCCTTCCTGTCAAATCCATGTTTTTCCCATTACCTCTTTACATGCAGGTTCACGTTCATGAGTCCGTAATGTGTGCAAGACGGTGCACTGTGTAATGCCCCACACAGCGGCAGACTCACGCCCAGGCATGCTCATGTATGCCGCTATGTTGTTCGGCTTCAAATCTAATCAACGCAAGTAGAGCGCAAGCATGCATCAGTCTCCCACAAACCACGTAAGTAGACCGTGCACTTTCCCTAGCCCGAACCCATCCGCAACATAACAATCAAGCCCCCCTCCACATCCCCACCCCAGCGTGACAAAAAAAATGTAGGTTACGACCCTCTTTTTCTATTAACTTCCTGACTCGTGCTCGAAATGCGGTGATAAATTTTCAATATATTGTGCATGTCCCGCTACATGAAGCAATCCATGTAGAGCAGCAGCCAGAATTCATTTGAGCGACCAAATTTCCTCCCAAATATCTTCAAACCACATTAAATGGAGGCTCTGTCAGATTGTGACATGGGGGAGCTATCCTAAATTGGCTGCACGATGGCGTGTGGAAATGTCAGAGGCCAAGCCAAAACATGATAACAGCAATTTAACCATAATACACAACTCATGCGCTGATCCAACATCATTTTCAGAAATACACTGGCAAACGGAGGAAAGGAGAAAGAGGAAGAAAATGAACAGTTCAAATAACATTATACAGAAAGACAGTTATTATTAATATTACTTTTATTATTATAACATCATTTCAAGGAGAATATTTTAAAAATTCTAACTCATAAATGTATAGATTTAAAAAGCTTACAGTACTTTTCAAATCTTAAAAACAACTTAAAACCTATACACATAAGTAGTATTTCATTTTGTCATGGAATCTAGTGAATGAAAGATATATGTGCCATTAATTCATTCAAATAATATGCAAATGTGATCCTACATTTTATTCAGTTTTGAATAAAATTGGATTAATACAAAGCCTTCCATATTGAATTCCTCATAAAGAATCATGTAGCTAATATTTTCTTCCGTCTTGAGTCACATGACCTTGGTAGCAGTCAGTATCAAGGATGATGGTAGCTCATAAGTTCAATGGAAATAAAAATATGATTCCCCTGCAACTTTCTTTTTATTCAAAAAAGGCATGAACTGAATGAGTGTCCTTGAGAGGTATAGATGGGGAGTCATTACATAGGATGTAAAGCCATTGAATTCTATCATCAACGAGAGCACATTTCACAGGAAGAGCGGATACGACTGCCTGATTAGAAGTGTTAACAAGGTCTATCATCAAAATAATTGTGTCCTCAATTTCTCAATATCACACATTAGAGGCGTTATTTTTGTATAGCAATCCAATCCTTTTGAATATGAGTGCATGTGGCACTCTAAAGCTGGTTGCTTGACACTTTTCCACAAAGAAAATAGATCTGTATAAGTGATTTTCATCAGCTAATCATTATATGATCTATAAGGATATAGATAAAAAACAGAGAAGTGCAAAAAAACCCAAAGGTATAGGAGCATAGAAGTAGCATAATTGATCACACATGAAAAGATACAGGAAGTGAGATGCATGAAGGCATACAAGAAAACAGAAAATAGAACATGGTCCATCCTGTGAACTGTGACCTACCTTTTTTCCCCCATCACAATGTACCTAGAACTTTTGAAAACATGAGTAACCGCCATCTCTCAAAACATTCTACCTTCCATCTTTAATCAACCTCTAATCCTCTTTCCTTGCTGCATATCATTTTGTCACATCCTCCTCCTCCTCCCTCATCTATATCATCTTAGTATTGAATCTCATCTTTGCTGTGCTGATATCTCCTCCTGCATGTACCCATCCACACCCTCATTCTCACTCTCATCATTCCTCTCTCCTCTTCATCCCAACACCTCCTCCTCCTCCTCCCTGTTGTCGCTCGTGTCTGCATCATCCCCCGCATCGCCTCCCTCTCCATCTCCCACCCTCCATCATCGCCATACCTCCTCCTCCTACATCCTAGTGATGCCTGCCCAACACGTTGAGAAACCCACCTGCCGGTGTCCATCAAAGATGCTTCAATTTCCATGCAAATGAGATCTGGTCTCCATGGTACTTGGTCGCCAGGGAGGTACCCCTTGCTAGCCGCCTCAATACATAGCCTCATCATCAGACATCTTATCTCTATTTTTTCCATAGGAAAAACAAAATTGGTGTTGTTTTGTAAGAACATTCTAAAAATACTCATCATTACCAGGGGCACTGATGACGATACAAAGTCAGATTATTACTAAACAAAGATATTGAAGCCTTCATTAGTCATTGTTCTTCTTCTTGAAGTCACAGGGAAGGAGCAAACGAATGTAAAACATGAAAAGAAAAGGTAAACATGGCTGTACCCAAGGCTATCATTCATTAAGTTAGGCTATGCTGCAGGCAGGGTTGCCAACTTGCTACTTGTTATTGTGATCTCAGTAATTTCTGGAAGCATCTATTCAGTTTGACTGTAGTCGATTGCTATTTCAGTCTTTTTAATGTCTCATTAAATCTCAGTGAATCTGTGAAAGCTCAACAGACATTTCAGAGTATTTCTCTTATCTCTCTCTCTCTCTCTCTCTCTTCTCTCAGTGCATGTATTTTTCTTTCTTTCTTTTCATTAGATTGTCAAGTATATACTTTCATTTTAGGTATCATTTATACCATATCTACTAAAGGAAAATGTTGAAATTCAATATATGCTATCTTATTTCTAGACATCTATGATAATGAAATTAGGATTCCATTTTTCAATATCTCACTACCTTAACTTGTTGGGGATGAAACATGAGAAATCTTTGTTGAAAAATTATCTCAGTGGCATACAATGTAAATGATCAGTTATTCTTGATTTTCACTATTATTTTAGCTCATGTAACTCTCATGTGGAAAACTCTCATTACAATTCATATTTTTCTCTTTCATTGGGCTGCTAATGTGTTCTCCTGTATTAATTTTTCCCCTCTCTTTTTTCTGTATGTCTCTCTTTCTGTTGCCTCCTTTCTCTATCTCCATTTTTTCTCTTATTTTCTCTATACCTTAATGTTACTCGTTGTAGAGTATATCTAAACTAGCAAATTTCTCTTTGCAGAAGTAATATTTTGAAGCTGATATTATGCATATAGTATACCATTATGGAACCCAAAACATTCAGAAGAAAATATTTTTGTGATTGTTCCCTTTTAATAATGACTTCATTAGAGCTATACCTTCCCATGTATACAAGTAGCTTCCCCTTGGTC
The DNA here is from genome assembly GCA_025617745.1 of Heliocidaris erythrogramma. Classification (NCBI taxonomy): domain Eukaryota; kingdom Metazoa; phylum Echinodermata; class Echinoidea; order Camarodonta; family Echinometridae; genus Heliocidaris; species Heliocidaris erythrogramma. Next base: position 17,000,640 of record CM046853.1, on the reverse strand, counting down.
AGATGTATTTGGTGACCATGCTTCTTTTGATTGATGGTGTACTAGCCTGAAACCACGATGATCATGCAGTGCACGGAATATGTACAGACCTGGTCACATAAGTACCCTAAGATGTGTTTACTCGTCACACAGGTAATTTATCTTTACTGCTCATCGTGCATTATGGCCAAGGGCCGACCCGAAGATGTGCCAATCACGTCCCATATTCCCCCATTCTTTCTCTCTCACACACAAGTACAGCACTCTCCCCCACACATCAAGGTTCGTACATGTACACGTACACCATACCCCTAAACCTGAAGATTTCACTATCCCATCACTCGTCTGCCAATGTTCTTAGCCGGTGCATCTTTAATTAGTATCTGCGAGCCATTTGTGCGTGCTCCAACATGAAGCGTGGTAATGGTAGACGCACCGTAGCACTAGGCTCCTATCAATTAAGAGAACATCTTACGTCCCCCATACTAATGTTTCATCAATTTGAGCTAAATATTGTCTTCAAGCACAAATTTATTGGAGATGTCTCTGTTATTTGAGGATTCCACTGACATGACTGGCATATAGTAAGATTTGACAAATTTTTCACTTGATTACATTGTGTAATCTAGAAAACAAACATATCCAATCACTTATCAGCATGCACTGATAGAGAAAGAAAGGCAGTGTATAGACCAAGTGAGAATAATTATGAAACTCCATAGGCCTATTAAAATCTATTAACATGCTTAAAGTTAATTATGTAAACAGATGATGAATTACTGCTTTGCAATTTCTTGTTGCATGCGGAAACCATCTTCCCAATAACAATTCTCAGCAAACTGTGACTAATAATTTGTTGGGTTTTCTCACGTAAATCACAAATGTTTTCTAAATCTAAATCACATAGATGGGCTATATAACTGCAAGCCAAATAATTGATAATTGCTGCAGAAAGATCTACAATCTATCTAGAATATTAGCACAATACTAATGGCATATCTTTCTATTACAGTTTACAGAGAATTGTATCACACAGAAAATGAATTTTCACCAAATATAATACAGCAACACATCTTACAGCCTTCAGTGGTAGGGTCACTCAAGGTATATTTCGACTTTATTATGTTACTAAATGTATTGTAGTGCTTCAGAGTCAAGTTTATAGCGTTACTGTAAACAGGGTCATAGGTCACATGACTATTTAGCCTTTGCCATCAGTGCTGCATATCTTTCATTTCCCTTTATATTTCTAGAAATCTGTGTTTCCCTTCCATGGCTCCCACCCCCCCCCTCGCCTGCTTTCTTGCCGTACTTATTTCTGAAAGGTTTGCGAACTGGCCCGTCTGTCTTTGCCTCTCCGAAATCAATAATGGAAATATGGAGGGTCCCCCGAGAGAATGCTGGTAACAGCAGAGGGACTTGATAGGATGTTAAAAATTGTATGATCTTTCATGTCAACAAGATTCAACTATTCTTCTCTCTCCTTTCTGTGTGCAAACTTCCCTTGTGTTTGGGTATTTATTTTTACTTTATGAAGGGAACCTGTTTGCATAAAACAAGCAAGTCAGTTAAGGATGTTGGAAAAAGGGGAGGGATTTTAGGGTGATATTAAGAAAGGTATGGTGTAGTGCTGAATGGATTTTGGCCAAGGGATGAATGAATGGCAGTAAAAGTAGTAATAAGAAAGAGAAATATGAGTGGAGAAATGGAAAGATGGAGGGGCTGAGTCTTCAGACAAATCAGGATGACCCCCCTCCCCACCCCACAAAAGATAAAGAGAGAGAGAGAGGAAATATTTGAACAAAGACATAGCTGGACAGAATGAGAGGAGGAAGGGTTTAAAGTGTTTAAAAATGTTGATAGTAATGACATTTGCAGAATTTATGAAGAAAAAAGAAGATATTAGGAAAATTTTGTGAGAGAGTGAGAGTGAAAGAGAGAGATAGAGAGATCTGCCTAATGAATATAAATATTAAAAGGTGAAAAGGAAATACGTTTTAGAAGAGAAAGGAAAGACGGATAGAGAAAAGAAAGAAGAAATATATCACAACTACAAAAGAGACAGAGAAACAGAAAAGAATGAAGGGACCCAGCAAAGAAAAGGAAATTGGAAATAAATAAAGAGAGACAGAGGGGAAGGGAACAGAGAGAGCAGGGGGGGGGGGGGGAGAGAATGAAATATACATGCCTCATTACAATTTAAAGGAGACAAATAAAACTTTCAATAAAACAAATAGTTTAATAAACAGACTGTAAGAAAAAAAAACCAGGTAAAGTTTGGTAGAATATGTTCAATGACAGGTGGGAACACTGAGGGGCAAGAAGGGAAATACTGTGAGAGAGAGGGCTAGGCTGACAAAAAGTGCAGGAGAATCAACAACAATCTAAAAAATTGTTTACATGAATTTTGAACAGAAACCTCTTGGGATTGGCTAGCAAATATGCAAATGTCTGTAGCACAGAAACTTAAATAGTGGAGTTTTACTGGGTTGAGCTATGGCCTAGACTCCCAAGTTGTCAACTGGCCCAATGTTGCTGGGTGTTCACCACTGTACATATATATTATGTGCAAATCATGTAATATGAAGTGACTTGACTCTGTTTGCAGACTACACTGGTCACACCACATTACAATGCTTTAATTATTTACAATGTAATGAATTACATATATATATATGTATATATATATATATTTCTAAATTTGGAGAGAAAAGTAAACCCCCACCCTCCTTCCCCCATAAAAAAAATGAACAAATATTTCTGATATGATTATCTATATAACTGAAAAAACAACTTAAGTGAAAAACTTGAATCCCAAGCTGTTTTATCCATCAAAATGACAATTGAAGTATAAAATGTATGGTAAGTTGATAGAAACAAACCATCTAACAAAACTGGGGGGGGGGGGGGGGCTGAGAGACAGCTCTATGAATGTGAATATAGCCTTAATAACTTCAAATCAAATCTTAATTGAATGTCACAAAAGACAAACAGTCAAACATGACAAATAGATTAACAACAAAAAAATGCAGGGAGAGAGAAATTCTAGCCAAGCGATCAACCATTGGATCTATCCTCATGCGTGCATAACAAGTGCCCAGAATAGGCAACATTTAAAGCTGTGCCCTTACTTGGATTTCGGATGGCATCGTCTATGGTTACAACTGCAGAGGGTTCAAGAACTCATGCTGACATTTTACATGGCTTGTTTTCCGTCCCGCTTTCTTCCCCGAGCTTCAAACTCTCTTCCTTTGCCCTATCTTCTTCCTCCTTTGCTTATTTCTCCCTTTCTTTCACCAGTACATCCCCTCATGTAAATTTATTTTTGTCTTTCTTAGAAGAAAGAGATAAGAAGATTGGAACATGGAAGGGGGGGGGGTATCGTGAAGCACGTTGTACTATGAACTACGGAAGAATATTGGCCAGTAGGGACAGTACAGAGCCTTTGGTTAATGCAATACAACGGAAGAGGGCCTCATAGAACACATCCTGAACAATCTGTCATCAAACGTCTCGGCTCTCTTGTTTACCCTCTCAGATTAAGTTCTCTTTTTCATTCTATCCTCATCTCCATTCTTCATACTTTTTTCCCTTCCTCATCCTTTCCATTATTTTCCCCTTTACCATTCATACTCAATCTTCATATCTTCTCCATTTCAATTAGCAAGAAACAAAAACAAAAACCAAAAAAAACACATCAGAAGTACATGTCACCCTTTTCTCACTCTTTCCCTCAGATTTCCCAAATAGGAAATAAATTTCACAATTAAAGCACATCTGGGAATCTGACATCAGGCGTATGAAATAGATAAAATGATAACAATTATTCACTTTGTTGTCTTAGTAATTGTTATGTGAGAAAAACATATGTCCCTACATATTCTGCACTTTGTAACCTTGATTGTTTATTAGCCTGATTACTAGATACATTGCTGCACCATGTACGCTCTGTTTCATAAACATGAAAATGTCCTGGGGGCTAGTCATGTTACAGGATTATATGAAAATCAATTATTGTTACACAACAGTATTGCTGGAATCATCACTGCATTCGATGTAAAATGTTTAATATAACAAATTATATTGTGGATCAGTGGATAAGTCCCCGGACTGTGAACCACGAGGTCCGGGGTTCGAATCCCACCGCAGCACTAGCGTCCTTTGGCAAGACGTTACTCTACATTTGCCACTCTCCACCCAGGTGTTAAATGGGTACCCGGTAGGATGCGAAAGTTAATGTCGTTTGATTAGCAATGAGAGCGTCACTGTATTGCCCATTGCTGGAATACTCCCCAGGGAGAGGAGAATGTGCATACATTGTGTGCGGGCATGCCAGAATCCGATGACCGAGGTAATAATATATCTGTAAAACCGCTTAGAGACATCAGCGCTATATAAAAACGAAATATTATTATTATTATTATTATTAAAACAGTAAAAAAAATTCTATTAATTTCACTTTATACCAACAATTCTGAGTTTTGATAGCAGGCCCACTTGTTTTGTCACACTAAAGTATATTCTCACAACAAAGATGTACCATTACACATAAAATGTGACCAATAACCAATTCATTGGTGAATGCTGACTCATAAGTTGTCCGATTTCATATCATGCATAGAATATTTGTATGATAATATGATGACCAATTAAAGCCTATTTAATGGGATGACATGTACAGATGGTATACACAGGCATGGGCATGCATATTATAGCATATAATAGCGAGACAGATTGGGAGAGAAATAGAGAGGTAGATAGGTAGATAGATAGTTAGACAGATGGGAGATGGGGGAGGGAAGCGGAGGGGAGAGAAGGGAAGCGGAGGGGAGAGAAGGGGAGGGGGAAGGGAGGAGAAGGGGAGGGGGAAGGGAGGAGAAGGGGAGGGGGAAGGGAGGAGAAGGGGAGGGGGAAGGGAGGAGAAGGGGAGGGGGAAGGGAGGAGAAGGGGAGGGGAAGGCCAAGGAGGGACAGAGAGAGGTCAAAGCCATCTACTGAGAAAAGAAAAGATATAGATTTAAACTTTAGCTCAAGATGGAGGGAACTCATAAATGTAGCTGTAAAGCATAGATTCAGAAGGGCAGACAGACACATCCGGTGGTCCTGAGGGACCCTCGGACCCTGGCCAGATTTCTAAGAAGATGTGCACCAGTGGAGCTCACCTAGAACCCAATTTTTGTTTGAACCTGTTCTGAGATGACATAGGCTGAACCCCAATAGAGCACTAGGTGTATTGCACATCGACATGTATCATGTTTGGTAGAAGATGAGGGTTAAGAGGAACACCCCCTGAATAATAAAAGGACTCTCCATCGTCAATGAATTTATAGTATTGTTGAATATAATTGTTTTTCTCTTGTTATTCATTCACAAGTAACAAAAGAACACACAATTAAACGAACAGTCTAGTGTTACTGCTGAACAAAGAATGAGTGATCAGGTTTTGTGGACGTGATTAAAGACCTTCATTACTTTTAAAAATAGGCCTATCAGAGCTAACATCATCTGCAATATAACATTACAAAAAACCTGATAGACATTTGAACTGGTATTATGCACAATCACAAAATCCTGACTCGCACTTTTCAAATTAAGACAAATGAGGCTGGAGAATTCACAGAAACGCGAACGATGGAGATAAAATACTGTTTGGCAACATTTCTTGAAGGCAACATTAATCATTACAAAGTGCAAATGCAGTTAGCACACTCCACTGGAAATGGCACGATGGGGAAACATTCTCAGTACACTGGATACACATGGGACTGCCAACTGTTTGAGCACACTACAATCTGAAAGCTCTGCATTACACCACAATCTCAGTGGATTTTTTCCATTCCCCGGAGCCTCTGCTGTGAGATTTTACATCTGCAAACATGAATTTGCACCTCAAACACAAGGCCCTGCATACAACGCCGCATACAGACATTGCACTCTCTTGCACAAATTGCACACACGATCAACCATTCTCTTTCTCTCTCCACACTTTTTTTTTGTCTGAAACTAAATAATTGCACACTGATCAGCAACTCCCCCTTCATCCAATCCTTACTTATTTTCTATGAGTATTTAAAAAAAGAATGAAAGAATGGTGAAAGGTCTGAGGTTTGCAGTAAATCAACGGTGGGATTCTAAGCATCTAGGAGGCCTCCACATCGCGTGCTTGCTCCCTGAAACAGTATCCTTAGCTCTCTGCTCAGAAGAATGGTGCTCGCATTGGGTTACATGTTGTTTGAGCTCTCTGCGCACATCTATTCTTTCGTCACCAAAACGTTTGGGCAACTTGAACTTGGGGGAAAATGGCAAGGATTGGTTGAGATGGAGGGAGAGGGAGAGCAAGCGAGCGAAAGAGAGAGAGAGTGAGTTAGAGAGAGAGAATAAGGAGAGAGAGTTCGAGAGTTCGAGAGAGAGAGAGAGAGAGAGAAGAGAGAGAGAGAGAGAGGGAGTGATAGATAGAAATGAAAGGGAGTAGGGAAATGGAAAGTAAGTATTGAGACTGAGGTGAGAGGAGAGAAATAGGGGAGATTATAAATAGGCAGTAAAGGAAAGAGAAGGCTGGAGACTGAGTGTCAGATGAAGTGTGTAGTTGGAAAAGAACTCTTAGGGAAAGTCTTGACAGTACATTCAGCAAGAGAGAAGCTATGGAAGAACATTTATAGCTGCAATACAAAATACCAAATACATTATGCCATCTTTGTTGAACAACAGAATGTGAAGTTGGAGGTCTCTAATGACAGGTTTTATCACTCAAATATTTAAACATAACTGGCTGACAAAATATTTTTCAAATTCATATCTGTACGGAGACCCAACACCAAAACCTCATGCCAGCAGTATTACAATACAAGATATATATGAATACAGAGACAGACATAAGTATTATGAAAAGATATTTTTTACAGGATTATTTACACAAATATTCACTGAAAGATAGATCATCATTAATATAACAAAGAAGAAGACTATATATGGCAGATCAGAGATAAGAAAACAAATGAAAAGCCAAGTTCAAATGGGCTTGGAATATCCCAATGTTGTATGTATGATCTAGATATGTTCGCAAGATTCGCTAATATGAACCTGTACCGGTGGTTCTTGTGGTATTTTGCATCCTCATTCTGGACACATATTTGAGGCTACTTTGCAGTCACCTACCGCAATATCACTCTAGCAATGCAATATGAATGATGTCTGAAAAAAGCCACAATATATGCCATGTACAGTACAGTGGAAACCATCTATAGACTTCAGTATTAGTGAATGAGTTATCACAATTTTGCAGATGTACAATTCTAGCGAATTTGGTGCAGGTATCTTTAATATATTTTGTGATTTGAGTGCATTTGGAAGATATGAGAATAGAAAGAGAGAAAAAAAGGATATGAATGGAACTCTAGAGATGAAATAGGAAGTGGAAAAAAAATGAGCTCTACTACGAAAGAAAAAGAGGGAGAGAGAAAGAGAAAGAAAAGGAGGGAGAGAGAAGGAGAAAGAGAGGGAGAGACGGACAGGCTAAGAAAGCAACCAATATACGCGGATTCAAGAGAGAGACAGAGATAAAGACAGAATGACAGAAGCAGAACAACTGTCATTTAGGAAAATATTGTTGCCAATTTGCCAAAGGATCAGTGGTGTTGAACTGTCATGCTATATAGATCCATTTGTACATTTCTATTTTTGCCCCTCCCAGTGTCTCTCTCCCTCTGTTTCTGGTTCCATTGAAAGGCAGTATAAGCACTGCTATACTGTGATAGTGACATGAAAGCACCCATGCCCTAAATCTGTTCCCTGACGGATGACACAGTTTTTTTCATGCACTGTTTATTAGATATTCTTCACGCATCACATGATATGTATGCGATGCGTTCTCTCCCTTTTCCTCCTTTCTTTTCATTCTATAAATGACATCTCTCACCTTGCCTTTGACTGACGTCAGAGTGTTTTTCTTTTCAGTTTGTCTCAGGGAGTAGCCAAAAACAAGGGATGAAAAGCAAAATATTATCATAGGGGTAATAATAATAGATTGTATTTGGACAGTGTGTGGCACTTTTCGGTTCTAATGTACTGCCATGGAAATGAATGTAAGATGACAGACCATTTGTGCAGATGGATGACACAAATTAAAGTAAAGTATATTTATGTTAAGTAAAATGTTTCAAAAGATGCAGTTATATAGGCAAGGGACCAATCACAAAAGTTGAGAAACAGAATAAGTATATATGAATTAATATCAAATATGCCCTCACATGAAAAGCAAGGAGTCAACAAATCACTAAGAAAAAAGCTCTTTGGCAATAGTCTTTTTAAGTACATCAGCAGCAAGAGATAAAAGAGCAGAGTGATCTAAAGTAGATCTTAGAAAAGCAGGAATGTCATTTCTCCACTAATTAATAGAACCCTTTAAATTATAGATTGTGACAGGGTCTATGCATTGATCTCTTCGTATACACAATGCTTTGCCATTTTTTAGGAAAAAGAAAGCAATCAATAGACCACAACCATATCTTTGAAATGTCTGTAATGGTCCTCGGAAATGTATTTCATATACGCAGTAAAATGGCTAGTAAGTTAGTTTCTTATGCATAAATCAAGAAAAGACTCATTGAAAATCACTCCAAAAAAAATCTTTCAAAAACAAAAATTATTTCAACACAAAACATGACAGGATTTGTGAATTATCAAGCTGAATGAGTCAAACAGATTAAAATTGATTTCAAAATTCCTTCAGCAATAAACATTAATCAAGTGTACACCTGCAATCTTACACTATAATCAATCAGTTTTTACGGAAGTCCAAAACAACGTTAATGTGTGAATCAGCTTGAGACTGCAAATAAAAATCGAAAGGTACATTGGGCATACATGTATATCACATATAGGAGTTCAAGTTTATAAATGCACTCTCACTTTGTCACCAAATTACATTTATAAAAATTTTCCATAGGAACTACAACATTACTGTGAAATAAACACCAACCATTGTCTGTATGAATTTATAATTACATGAAATATATATCAATTCTTAGAAATCTTGTGAAGCATATAAATGAACTACACATTGCTATATCTAGTTCAAACATCACGTTAATGTACAAATTGCCATCATTTAGCAATATTCAGAGAGTATTATGGTTTCATGATTTGTTTTCAAAGTGGACTAAATCACATGAATCTTATCCTTTCCTTGTATCTAGCACTGAGTAGAATCTTGCGCTGTATTTGCAATTTAAACAGCCCGTATGCACACAGGTTCAATAATCAAATCCTTTCATTATTGTCACATTCTTTAAAAAATTCTTTTCAAAAGGAAAATGCAAGTATTCATTCAAAGTAAATGAAATGAAATTGCTTGATACACTGTGTAAATTTAATGTAGGTTATTTTCTTGCCAATTTCCCATTTTCACAAGCGCTCCAAAAATAACGAAGCGAGCCACAGGATGCTTGTTACTCCGACCCAAAAATGTCATAAGCGATCACACATGAATTGCCAACATATTGAACATTATCCCCTCAAGCAAATGGGAAAATTCTGGGGATGTTAAAGCAAGGGGATTTCCAAGCTGGTTCCCTCTGACAACTCCAGTCTTCAGTGATACACAGGCCTTGTGTGAAAGGAACATTTACACGCCATCTCCAACTGAGTGTGTCAAGTTGTGATCAGGAAATTTCTGGTGTAATGTGAACGGTATCCCCCTGTTTTTCCCCCATCTTAGATATTTTCCGTTAAAAAAGAAAGAGGGCAGAGATGCTTAAGGTCTGAGTTTTCTACATCAGCCATTCAAGTCCTCACTCTCGACCCTCTCAATTATTCACAGAGGGGAGGGGTGGTCAGTAATTGATGGATTGAGTGAAATGGATGAAGAGGAAAAAGTATGGAAAAAGAAGCAGAAGAGAAGGCGGAATAAAGAGAGAAAGAGATAGAGAGGGAGAGAGAGAGAGGATGGAAAAGAGAGAGAAGAGAAAGTGAGAGAGAGGATGGAAAAGAGAGAGAAGAGAAAGTGAGAGTGGGGAGGAACAGGGGGAGACAGAGAGGAAGGGAAAGGGGGAGACAGGGAGGAAGAGAAAGGGGAGAGGATGAGAGGAGAGAGGAAGAGAGGGAAAAGAGAGAGGAAGAGAGCAGGAGAGCAATGAAGAGGGAGGAATGAAGAGTGATAATCTGCTTTGGGATGATTCATTATGTTTTCATCAGTAAGCTGTTGCATGGCTATCCATCACCCTTATGAAAGGTATAGCTTGAAGTCATAGCTAGGATCATGTGGAAGTGCGGATGGATTGTTATTTTCCATGAGGGTAAGGGCAATGTCCTCCTAATTACTGTCACTTCTTAAACTCTCCCTACCCGTTAATCTCTCATTATGCAAATATATTCCATTTTTCTTTTGCTTTCATCTCATCTCATTTATGTCTCTTTTCTTTTTTCCATATTAACTATACACTCTTTTATCTCTCACAACACAAAAGGCATGTCACACACCTTTCCACCAAAACAAAACATATAATCATTTCTTTCAATTTTAACTTGTTTACTCATATGTAAAAAACATTTTCACATATGGTGAAAGAGTTGACATTGTGTGCGATGGTTTTTGTTGTTTATAGAAAAGCAAAAATATAAAAGGAAATGTCTACATGCAGCAAGAAAAAATAAACAACCAAATCCTGGAAATGACATATTTCTGTATAAACACATTAACAAAGCTGCCCTTCTCATGCATGGGTAAGATGATTATATTTGTATTCAATTACCATAAAATATAGATAAAAAGATAAGAAATTAAGTAAAAAAAAAAAAAAAAAAAAATATCCACTTTGTGGAGACAGTTGCCATTAGTTTATTGTTGAAAATTGAATTCACAATACTATGAGAAATGCAATTTGTTTAGAAAGAAATATGTTCACCAACGTGACTTCTGTCTCCTGGCTAAATAGGCACTTGACGCAGTTTGCATGACAGTAGAGCATTCATATTTTTTTCTGAAGCATGTTCGTGCAAAACAAGAGAAAGATGGGACAAATATATGCAAATGAAGCAGATTTGCGTATAAATTTGTAAATCTGAGACAACGTCTGGCAGGCCTGGCTGCCGAGATGGGAATATCAGGTTGTGCGTTCAAGTCAATGACCTGGTAAAGCGGCAGGTTACGTGTCTAGGGTTTTCATCTCTTCGCTTTTCTTCGCTTGTTCGTCATCCTTGTCCGCGTCTTCTAACGCTCTCCTTCAAGACGACATCGCATCTAGGTAACCCATCACCGCCGGGAGGACTGCCCCATATTCTCTTCTCTTGATCAACAGCCATCTTCACAGGTTCAACGACTTCTCGTTCACATAAAAAACGAGCATCGTGCGATTACGTTGCCACTCCCAGCGCGACACACTATCCTGGTCGATATGGTAAATACGCCGCTTTTTCCCTCTCTGTTTCAAAGGGCGAGCCAGCCAGGCCGGCGCCGGGGCAGAGGGCTATTTTGGAGGCGCGGAAAGTGACACACAGCCGCTGCCCTAGGTGCGATCGCACAATGCAAGTCTGCGCACCTCCGTCACCTGTTTAGCGAGGGGGGTAACTAATCCACACCCCATGCTCATGGGGCTCTGTTCGCAAGCTCCCTTCTGCCCCCAAACTTCTTCGTCTCCCCCACACAACAACATCCCTCACTGTACCCATCGATAAACTGGGTCTACGCCGATGCCCTTATTTGATTTGGCATTCATGAAGGCGCGTCACAAATGGACTCTAGCCACGGGCATGTAGTGGTCATTAATTACCACCGAGTGCCAGGGTGTCTCCATACAATTTCAAAGACCACTAGTGAAATCCTAGCCTTCTTTATCACACTTTTGTGTCCGTTGGCTCCACTTCTCCGTCCGCCCCTCTTCAACAAAACAAGATCCAGTGACAGAATTACTGTTTCTGTCATGTTTTGGTGCATGACCTAAAACTTACATAAGTCTTCATCCCTGACACTCCAGCGTGATCCCAGCTTCAAGATTTCAACTCGTCAAGATCCACGATATTGCCTCTCTGGCAAGTGTCTTCTTGCCTGGCAAGGCTGGCACAATTTCATTATTCCATTCCTTCCTGCCCCTCTTGGCTACCTCATAACTCTTCTTTCTTCCCATGAGCCGGCCAAGTGCATGTTCTCCGGTTGCTTTTGGCCATAGCTGTGGCGGCTTTTTAAATGTCAAGCGCATGAAGAATTTGCATAGCATCGGTTCATTTACAGTAGCACATTAACATATCTACAACTGTAGCGCACTTGACGATATAAGACTAATTCTGTACATTATTTATGAGCATATGGTGTTTGCATGTAATGTTGATGCTTTAAGATAATTATTGCAATCAGTCAAATTATCATTACTTTTGGAATAAGAAGGACCTCAGAGAAGGATTGAGAATTTTGATATAGGAGGGGTGCTGGGAATCTTAAATTTTTGAAAAAAACATGATGATTTCATTCTATAGGAGTTAGCAAAATACAGGTTAAAAGTGGGCATCTTCTAAGGCATGCTTTATATTCTGAATACAAAATACCATTGATCACAAAAGATGGAAATAACAAATATGATACTCAAAATTCAAGAAGCAAAAAGCAAAGCACTGTGAAAATAAGCACAAACCTTTCTTGGCCTTTTTTCAGGGAGGGGGGGGGGGGGTAGGCTATGTATTCCATGGAATCTTCAAGTGAGTTGCATTTCTTTTGCCAGAAAGGCATCAACTCATATTTTACATAGGTGTAACACCCTTTTGGCTCTCGTGATCAGCAAAGTACGAAGTATGAACAATTATGGTGCATTTGCAGTCAGGGTCGGGGTGCATCTATGCGCCGAGGGACACCATTCCGAGAAGTCAAATACCAGGCCAGCACATTCATGATGCAATCAATTTCATCTGCAATGGGATCGATCTATAACTTAAGGCATTAGCAAACAAAAATTAACCCCCTGCATCCTAGAGCAACTGTTCATACACGAAAATCTTACCATCTACATTTCATATTTGTTCCCCTTACATATCCTATGTCATGCACGTGCCGTATTTATAGTCTACATGAATGTTCAAAGTTTAATTGTATTGATGAAAGAGGTGCCAGCTTTTTAGGTTATTGTGAGACCCGATGGGTATTTATACTCCTTCCGTGCCGTTGGGGGCAAATCCCGCCCAAGAATCTTTTAGTTGAACAATGTGAGGTGAGTAAAAACAGAAACAGGTACCTAAAATGTTGTAGTTTATTCCAACAGACTATATTTCTACCCAATCGAACGATGGAACTAAGGAGAAGTTAAGTTAACTCTTCAAAGCTCAATTAAGATATTCGTTCAAAAACTTTTTGACACCGAAGGGGTTAAGCTTAAAGCAAGAAGACGGAATGCCTAAGACGAAAAGAGAAATTCAAATTGCTCTACCAAGGATAAGACATCAAGATGGGTGAGACAGGCAGAAAAACAGCAACAGATGAACAGGCAAGATGAGCTTGCATACAGATGGATGGATAAGATTAGCTTTAAGGGAGATACTGAAATATCTCACTGTATTGATCTGAACCAAGTATTGTTGATCACTAAATGCATGGAGAAGATATCTGTGAAAACGCCAGTCTTAAAGGTAATGAATTAAATAATATATAAAAATAAAATTAATTCTGTTCATAGAATCACAAGCATGAAAATAAATATGAAACTACTGTGCTTTAGAAATGTATTTACACAACTAGGAACGTGAATCGAAGTCAGTGTATTCATTCATTTATGAAAATACATTTTGGAAAGTAGAATGAGGATGAAAAGAATTGAAATTTGAGCATTGTTGAAAATAGGAAGAGAAAGAGTGAGAGAGAAAGAGAAAGAGAGAGAGAAATAGATGGAAATTTTCTGATACAATTGAATCAATAATGCTATTCACACAGCGGGAATGGCAGTAAATAGCCTCTGGTGGCATCATTGTTGGAGAAAAGGGGGCCTGGGTTAAGCGCTTTTGTGGGGTAACCTATTTAAACTTGACTGCAGCTTTGGAGAAGTGCACGCACCAGCTATTCTCAGCGCATACATCCCCCAAACTTTCCTTTCAAATCGAACTGATAAATCATTTGGATTCACATTGGGTGACAGGTCCAAACAACTACCGTATGCATGCTGGACTGCCTGTCTTAAGGCTCTTGTGTGTTAGAAGGTGCGAGGTTTGCTTAAAGGATTAATATTTTATTCGAACAACTTCCAGAGTGGTTTCTTTCATCTCTGGCTTATTTAAAAGCAACCTTTCCTCCAGCTTTCATACTTTCAACTTCCTATTTGAATGAGGCTTTCCAATCAATTTTGTGTTTGCCTACATAGGCATGACAAAGAAAACAATCTTCAAAAGTAAACTATTTGATGTGTGTAGCTGATGTCAAATTTTTTTAAAATGCCACTATAAAAGTTTCAAATGGGGAATATCATACTGTCAAAATTATGCAAATTATTTTGAATTTTTCATACACCATTACATCCTCAGCAAATTACAATAACAAAATGGTTATTTAAATTACTAAAAAAAAAATATAGGTTTACAGTTTGAGTGTCAGGTTAATAACTATTCACAACAAAGTTAAATTAATCATTGCGTATTCTGGGTTAAAAACCTGACATTTGAAACTTGTTATGTCTTGAAATTCTACCCTTCTAGCCTCTGGTAATGAACAAGAAATTTTTGACACCAAAGTTAAGCATCTCAAAGCAAATTGTCAGGTCTGATGCAATTTGCCTTAAAAACTAGGATTCACCTTTAACGCATATAAGCTAATCCGTCACTCTTGCCCTATTTATTTCTCCGGCTATTCTTGTTTGTTCGATCCGTTTCTTCTTCGCAATCTCTCTCTCTCTCTCCTTCTTCTTCCCTCACTATTTCTATTTCTCTTTTGTGATTGAGTTTGAGAATAAATTGCCGAGCCAATGCCGCACAAAGTAACGTGTCAAGTGGGTGTGGAAGGGACAATGGAGAAATGTGGTTACATTCTGATGGAGTTTGGGCCACCCGACTCAAAAGGCTGGGGTTAAAAATGTCAAGCACTTTCAGCATACCTTCTTCACACATTGGCCCAATACTGTCAGAGATAAACACGTTGATTTATGGTCACAGATCCAAATGATACACATGTAGCTAGACGATAAATGTTTCCCATCTGAATACTAGCGCACATTAACAATCGGAAAGGGAAAGAAGGAACAAAATTGATCGGTAGACTGGATAAAGGAATCCTGCCTTAGAAGTCACAAAGAATGCATAATTGATCTTCCACATACTGAATATTGACATCAATGTGAGCAGCATCTATCCTGTACAAAATGGTGGCTTTATATATTGCACACCCCTTTTTATCATACATATCCTGACATAAATGAATTCATGAATCAAGTTTGAAAGAATTTGTCACTTGATTTCGATTCGCACTGTCCACCCACACCTGGAAAAAGATAGCTTGTAATCTTTGTGAATGATCTTCAAACAGAAGTATAGGCATGATCTCACAAACATACTATCTTCCTGTGTTAACAAACAATACGTGGAAGGCATATGGCTTATCAAATAATTGTAAAAGAAGAAAAAAGGAATACAGATATATAGCTCATAAGAATTTTCCATCTAGATCTTGTAATTCTTAACATTCTTTGAAGAATAATAAATTTCAAATTGGTCCTCCAAATTGACATTTGAACTACACCTTCATTTCCACATCATTTCTAGATTTTCCTCTCCTCTTGGATCTTCAAACAAAGTCGTTGTTTTTTAAGCTGACCAACACTCTGTTTATTCAACAAAACTACTATAAATGATATATTTAGAAAGCCATGCATCCTTTGCCCTACATATATTTCTACAAAGAAATAAATAATGAAGAGTTAATTTTCATGCCAATTGGGTGACTCAAAAGCCCCATCTCTGTGGTTTAAATCATACCACATCGTACAGACAATACTGCTACTACCGCTTTACTATAAACTATTCAATATTTGTTTCCTACAACTGCTTAAGCCTTGAACATGTCAATGAAGATATACTCAGTTCATAAGCCATGACTTGGAAGGAGATGTATACAAAACATACTTTCACACTTCATCACAAAAGAATGCCAATGGCAATCCCTGCAGGCTCATATGTCATAGTTAAGCCTCAGCCTACTGTTTATCATATCAGGGACTTTCCCCTTTACCATCTCTTTCTCCCCCCCCCCCCTCTCTCTCTCTCTCTTCCATGGGCATCCTCACCCCTCCTATTCAATATCAAAAGTAATAGGGGAAAATGCTCATAAACCATAAGTTTATCAACACATGAAGTGAACCACTAAACAACACCTCTAGGAATAGAGCTATTATGGCTTAAACCACCCTACTTCCCTTCCTCCTCACACCTCAAGCTCTGTCCTTCACCACTAGAAATGATCTAAAGACAGTGCTCCTTCCACAAACATAGTTTATTAATCTTCATTAAAAAAATTATTTTGCACACTTGATTCATTTATTAAATAAATTTGAACTGTCATAAATGTAACTGGCAGCTAAAAGTTTGTGTGCTAAAGTAACTCTTATTGAGAATATAAATAGAATACATTTTGGACATTTATAATCTTTAAGCACATTTTAAATTTTGACAATGGTATTAAATTCTGAGATTGAGTCTTAAGACAAGGAGATAAAAAAAATAAAACTGAACACCTGAAGTATGAAAATATCCCCCCCCCCCAATAAAAATATATATTATACACCACAAATTCCTTTGGTGTAAGGAATTGAAGCCATATCCCTCCTTGGGCCAATGAAACTGACCTTTTGCCCTTGAACTTTAACCCCTAATCCTGGTTAAATCACCTGACGGCATCTGGAAATGATTTCAGCTAATTGGCCAATTACATTCTTGCAATCAATACAAGGGTATATCTGTGAAGATGAAGGGTGAAATTTCTTCAAGAAATAGACACAAGTGATCTTGACTCGATGAATCATTAAATTGTCACGAAAATAGAGATAATTTTATTTCCCTCATTATTTTACTCCATTACATCATTCAAACAGCATGTTGGCACCCTTAAATGTTTGCCTGTTTCTGTGTCTTGCAGTGTTTACAATAGACGTGACTCACCCATGCCTGCAGTACATACTAAATACAGCCATGCACCTTCTTCTCAGTCTCGAGACCCCCATTCTTCCTCACCAATTCATGCTCTCAAAAATTGATTTAAGATGATTCATATGAATTGGTTGAATCACACCTAAAGTACCCTCTAGCTCAACCCATTCTCTCTCGGTAAAGCAACAATGTCAATTTCTAATTAAAATACATATGTTTTATAGACACATAATGGCAGCCAATACAGCACAGTGAATGTAGTCTAACACAAGTACGACAAGAAAGAGGAATCTTATGGAAGTCTTAATTCCAAATCTGCACTGTCCATTCTAATATGTTGTCAAACCTTCTCTTAAAACTTCTTTGCATACCATACCTCGAGACAAATACTTTCATCCTAGAGATAAAAGCACTTCATGGACAAAAATATCAAAATTAGATGGCGGAAAAGTAGTGCAGGCTTAAAGCTCTATGGTAAATATCATGTTTTGTATGCAAAGCTCTGGAGAGATAAACCTTAAAAGGTCCGGAATGCCTTATCTCTTTTATGTTAATGTCCAATCGCTCCATATGCACATTTTTTGTAGCCATACACACTTGTTCTTTTCAACACATGCTAAATGAAAGCTTTAAATTGTACATGTACATGTATATGAAGCTCTTCATACCTATCAAATCATACAGATTCTAATATATTTTTTTTCTTTTCTTTCTTTTTCTTTTTGTCCTTTAGATTCCTTTACCGAAACCTTGGAAACAAATATAAATGCACTATTCTAACCTTTATGTTATCAATTTTGGCTATATTTGCTAACATATTACATTTACTATTATCTACATTAAAAGCAGTTGGAACTTTGGAATGTTTTGCAGCGGTATCTCCGTTTGAAAATAAGCCTGATTCTCATCACGTATAGGGAAAAACTGACATGAAAGATCCTAGAATAGTGTGTTCTTCACGTGACGGGTTTGCTAATGTTTTAGGTGTTCAAACAACCCCCCCCCACCCCCTTTTGGTGTTATTTGGTGTTAAAACACCCCGCTGACGCCACTGACCAGTATGAGCCTGTGCATGTGGAGAGAGTGGAAAGAATTATCTCCGAAGGTTTAAAGGTAAAGTAAAATCCTTCCGAAATGAGCTGAAAAAAGTTTTCGTCAACATAATATACTCAGTTTTATAAAATAGAATAGTTGTATGATTGTTAAAATTCTACCAATTAGCTGTATACATAACTGATAAAGCATTAAAAAAAAAAATGGCAGAATCAACTCCTCTTGCCTTTCCTAAAGTTATCAATTGTTACTCTGATTTAGCTAGAAATCAATCCAACAGAATAGGTAAGTTATACTCTAAATAATAAATGAAATCGATGCATGGTTGTGTTGTGTAGAACTGAACCATACCTTTAGTAATATTATTGCAAGTCAATAATCTCTTTTTAAAATTCCATATGGAATCTGAGCTTCCCTATTCTATTCTGCCCTGTTTGAAAAAAACCACAAACATAATCAGTTTCTGGAAACATCATTTTCAGGATATTGACAATGGCCATGGCAGGCTTGCCTGGCCTGGAGACTGATCGCGAGTTAAATTGTGGCAATCATATTCCTATAACCGAGATATCTTCTCAGCATCGAGTTCAAGGTTGCAGTAAATGGAACACGGGTTCCAGGGCTATCTAGGCCCCCTGATGACAGCTTGAGATCGGGGTCACTCTGTCATAAAGAATATCTTTGTTGACAAAATGAGGACAAGTATCCAGCATGGAGACAGGATTGCATCTTCCCAGGGGATGGGGGAAGTACCATCTTCATCTTCCTCGGCTTTACCCTGTATCCTTTCTCCCAATGAGTAAACAAAACCAATGTCTAATGACGATTTAGACAATCTATGGAACTGTAACAGATCATGTTATGAAATCTAATTTCTTTTCCTAACACCAACAGATTGATTCAAATCACAACCACAATGCAAGGAAAGAGATGACATTCATTTATAAATGTATTACTAGTTCGGCAAATGATTTACTCCCTCTTTGAGGAGAGAAGGGTAACTCTCTAGAAAGTAATGCCTTTTTTCTAAACATGAAGAATGTTTCTCACCAGAGTACAACTGGCCACATATATGCTTCCCCCTTTGCCTGTATTCTTCTGGCTACACCCCTCCTAGCATGGGAAAGGGAGATGCAATATGCAGATTCAATCATAATCGATCAAAAGGAATTCCTCATCAGACTAAACACTCACTTTTATGACCTGCGCCACAATCACAATATCTGCCAAACTCCTTAGATCTGGAAGGAAAAAAATTAGTCTGGACTTGGGAATTCCTTTTGCACTTATCCCCTGGCAATACTAGATGTAAACAAATTGTCACCAGTGGTCAGATAGACATCAAACAACAACTAAGATTAAGCCATCAGTTTATGGAGCTGATTTTGTTAGCTGCTTATAATGACAACAAAATATTGTCTGCTGAGAGCAAAAGGGCATTAAGTCATAACACAGAGATAATGCCCTCCTGGCTCTCACTACATGATGTATTTAATATTGAATACTAAAGGTAATATTTCATTTCACTTCATTTTAATTTTGTTTATATTGCAATGTACATAGCAAAACAATGAAACTTAACAATATTACATGCATGTATTTGGTTTACAGCGTACAATAGGCATATTCAGTTGCATAGATTTCTTGTGGGGAATTCCTTTTGCACTTATCCCATGGCAATACTAGGTGTAAACAAATTGTCACCAGTGGTCAGATAGACATCAAACAACAACTAAGATTGAGCCATCAGTTTATGGAGCTGATTTTGTTAGCTGCTTATAATGACAACAAAATATTGTCTGCTGAGAGCAAAAGGGCATTAAGTCATAACACAGAGATAATGCCCTTCTGGCTCTCACTACATGATGATATTTAATATTGAATACTAAAGGTAATATTTCATTTCACTTCATTTCAATTTTGTTTATATTGCAATGTACATAGCAAAACAATGAAACTTAACAATATTACATGCATGTAATTGGTTTACAGCGTACAATAAACATATTCAGTTGCATAGATTTCTTGTGGCATATAAATAAGATAAAAGAGATTTCTGTAACAAACAATAAACAATTCATTGTGAAGAATTAGTGTTATTAATCTTTGACCAGTTGGCAATGTTAATTTTCCGTATTACCTTAAAATTTTCTGTATTACCTTAAAAGATTTTGCTTGAAGCAATCTGATTGAAGCATCAATTCTTCGCAGGCCATACACTACTTGATATGCTGCTAATAATTCAATATTATTTCTCAGGTAGGCCTTATTTTCAGCAGGTACTCACTCACAATAATGTGAAAGGAATATATAATTATCTTAAAGTCCCACATCTTCAGAAGATTGATAACAAGTCACAACCATGGAGACACTCTGCTCCATCAAAAATAATCCCCTTTTCTGCATTTGAAATGTCATTGGTATCATCTTCATATCTTTTATGTCATCATCGTTATACTGTAAAACCAGAAAATTTTGTGACATTTAATTTTTGGGAATTTGGCAAGTGGTTCAAACTCGCAAAAGTTTCATGCCGCAAAACCATTGGATCATAATTGACATAAAACTTAATTTTTGCAAATCGCGAAAGTTTTATGTCGCAAATGTTTCTGGTTTTACAGTAAGAAAACCCTAATTCAATTATACTTTACCATTTCTTTCTACCACTTATACTCATTACTATCTTACAATTTCATAACTAATTTCCTGCATTTATAATAAACAAAAAACACAAGGATATCCTTTAGATTATTTAAAGACCCTTACACTTTCAGTTAATGTTTTATATTCTCTAATCTTCATTAAGGAGAGTGCTCCATATTCATGTTGCCCTCTCAGTAACCCAAGGCAAAATAAACAGCATCAATTAGAGTTGAACGGTTTATATACGATCGTTGCCCGGCTACAGATAAACCAAACTACATGCAAGACACCGGTGCTGTCCGGACAGCTTGGGTTGGGAGCGGGATGGGAGGGGAAGCAAATTGGCAACCCTTTCAGATGCATCGCAGGGTAGCTTTTGAAAACACTAAGGAGTAATAATATTATGGTATGTCTTCTACCTCGATATGCCCCGTACCACCCTCCCATCTTGCAGAAAATGCAGCTGTGGAATGCATTCTCCCTCAATTGCCCCCTCCTTGTTTCTTGAATTACCAGGCGAGAAACTCTATATGGTGAGGAGGCATGGTAGGTAAAGTAAACTTGACTGCTTCAATGTATGGCCAGCTGTGTATTCATACAAGTAACCCAGCAGGGGGCATCTATGCTGCTAAAAATGATGTGGTGCTATGAATGATCAATTCCAGTATGCACTTTGTACCCCCCCTATCAACCATCAACTCCTCACCAAGCGTCAACAGCCTGTATTTATCAGTGGTTTTTGAGTGAGTGATGAGATGGCAAGCAGTAGACAAATGAGCAACAGTTAAGTGTCAGAGCATTCGCCATGGAAACATGATTGCCTTGGATATCATCTGCCGAGATGCTCGAGAGCCAGAAGGATGGTAACTTATGTACTTTTCCACAGACTTAATGCCCTTCTGGGTTTCAGCAGACAATGTTATATGTGCGTGTGTTTTTGTACTCATGATAACTGCTGATGCGACCTACAGAATTGATAAAATGAGTATTTCAAGATTCTCTCAAAGGTTACACACACTGAAGAGAGGTCAGACAGGTCATACAATTTCATTCCTTGTAAACTACAAGCTCACTTTTCACTCTTTCAACAACAGTAGACATAGATATCCTCAGAAACAAAGTTATTCAAGAAAAAAAAATTAATGAAAAATCTAATTTTTTGAATAGTTGTAAGCAAGAAATCTATATTTTATTTCAAAGAATAGTTTTTAACAAGAAATCAAGAATAAATCTTGTTTAAAAATTCATTATTAATTGTAGTATAAATTGTAGTATAAAGAATAACTAGATATGCAAACAAATGAATTCTAAAACTAAAAAAGGAAGGCAATGATAACTTATCTATGAGGCAAACAATATTTCTGAATATTTATGTTATTTCATAATATCGCTACATTTTTTTCTTCTTGTTTTTGAAGCTGATAGCAGCAAATTACATTTGCTCAAGCATAAATTACTGTGGAATTGTATGTAAGTCAGTAAGTGCAAAATAGGGGGAGGATTGGTATAATCCAAGGAAAATTGAAAACAAAAGTGGGAAAGAGAAAAAGGGTTTTATGCAACGAAAGAACAAAAAATGTGAGATGTCATGACTATCATGTTCGACGTCTAACGTGATTTCCTCCGAATCTGCTCTGTGATTAGGGGTGTTTTTTCAGAAACTGAAGAGGCAGGAATGTTTAGTTTTGTGTGAGTGCCCTTACTAATCCACCTGTTGAAAGATCCTCAGGTATTTTCCTTCCAGGCGTTTCTTCCTTTCATCTTCCTTCAGGAAAACTATTACAGCTTAAAGGAACACATCACTCTTTTTCTTTCTAGTCAATAATATCACAGTGTGTAATTAAGCACAGGGCACAAGCCATGCAGCCTGCCAAACGTTGCAACAACACCACACTGTACATGTCTATTTTTCATGGATTAGGCAGACTGAGCATTAACTTCAAAATGTATGATTGATAACATTTCAAAAATCCATTCACAGAAGATAAAAATATTCCAGGCCTTATTCCTCCATTTTTTTTTTAAATGAAAAAAATATACTACAGCACATGATCATGGAAAATAAACCATTCTTACCTCATAAATGTCATCAAAAAGGGAATCAGACAATTTATGCATGGCTACTAAAGGTGAAAAACTTTTTAACAATCTTTTTAATTTCTTGCTAAAGCCATGTAAAATTTCAACAATAACATTTTCAAGTTGCCTTTTAATCTGTTATTTATTTTTCATACTACATTGAAGTATATAATAAATGACAGACATTTAAATGATAAGTAATATTTGGTTCATATGGTTTCCAACAGATACTGGCAAAAATCTGGTATAAACATCACGTTTGTAGGTCTTTAACAAATAGCACACAAATTCAGAGATCAACTTTAAAATTATAAAAAGAATTGGAGGGCTTCCATGTAAAGCTCAAGAGAACCATGTAATCATACAAATATCCCCCATTTCTGCCCACGTAAGACCCATTTTCATGAATAATTCAGAGTATGTAATTTGGAAAAGTAATTTCCTTCTGTTGATTTATCGTACTTGCTGTCAAATGAGATTTATGAACCTGGCTTGGTATACAATTTCAGGGGTTTAAAGAGGATCACAAAACTGTAACTTTGCACTTTTCCATCTTACCTATCTCAATTGGCCACTTCATTTCATAGACGATAGTTCAAACAAAGTTCTTTGCAAAATAATTTGACTTTCAATCAGCAATGCATACATGCGATTGTTCAGAACAAATTTATGTTAAAATTCTGAATTGCAGTTTTTTTTAATCATCTCTTTGGAAAATGGTATACTCTAGAAAAAAGCAGGGGTTATGTGGAGAGGGGAAGATAGAAATGAAACAGGTCAATGCATTATATGCCTTTCGGCATTACTTTAAAGTGGTAAATCCAAATGAATAATTGGCTTCATAAAAAAGCTTTATTCCTCTGCAGTTGTAGCAGTAATCTATTGATTAATCAAACATATCACAAAATGAATTAGGATTCTTGCTTTTTTTCCCCTTTTAGCTCTGTCGGTCTATGAAACCCATACTACTATATACGGTAATTAAAGATAATATCTATTCTGAATTTTAAAAAGTTTTTATTAATATGTCTGTTTTTGAATAATTAGAATAAAGGATACTGTCTTCATGAGCATATAAACTCCTTCGTTGCCATGGTTGGTGAATCCTACTCAAGAAAGTGACTATTTAACAATGTGACTCGACAAAGAATGGCTACATATGTCTTTTTGAAACAGAGAAGGTACCTTCACTGTGAAGCTCATTTCCACACAAGATATTTCTTACACATGTTAACTATGAAAGAAGACTATAAGCCCAAATTAACTACTAGTATTTAAAGTTCATCTATGACAACTTTAAAAAAAATAAGTAGCACAGTGTATCCTTAGTCTTGATCAGCAAAATATCAACAAATTAATTTAAAACTTGCAGAAATTAAATAATGCTTATTGCAGACTATTTTGCATTTTTCTGGTTACCTCTGATCAATGGTATCTTCTATTTTTCACTGAAGCTCACAGACACATAACATTTCAAGATATTGCATATACAAGAACTGTGTATTATTATCATTATTCTTATTATTCACATTAACTGAAATTGCAAGGTCTATTGCTTGAGAAGTGGTTGGGACAACTACCTCATTTCTTTCCTCTTCTCCTTTTATTTTTTGTTGCTCATTTGTTTTTTGTTTTACATTTCAGCCAAAATTATTTGGCAGATATGATTTATTTGGTAGTATCGAACAGACAGAGAAAAGTGGGTTTGGATCTGGGAAATCATATTTTCCTTCATTAACCAATAGACTACGGGAACCGGGTGAATCCTGTGTTAAGCCTATGAGAGTTAAAGAATTCAGTAGTCAACGGGTTAACAGAACTCAAAATCAGCTACAAGAGAGGATTTATCTTAACCAAAGTTTGAGATCTAAGATCACTGTGCGTTAATTTATATCTTAAGCCATGATGTACATGTGCTCTTGTGTATCAGGAGAGATTTAGCAGAAATTGAAAATGGGCTTGTGCTAAATGTTTGCAGTGATCCATGTTGAATTTCACATGAGGAGATAGTGCTAATCTAAGCATGGCATTAGGAAACTTTCTAACAAATAAGGTGCATGGGGTAGTTGGTAAGGAAAGAAACATCATCAGACTAAAACTGGGTCCCTTCCCAACACTCTGTCCCACTAATGTATAATAAATGATCTATTCCTTGTATGTGGTGTCTATGCTACTGCTTTAACATCACAGGTAATTTTTCTTGATAGTTCCTATTAAACTACTTTGAGTAGTCAAGAAGAAGGGAAAAGGCAATGATATACATACAATTTTTTTTAATTCATAAGGATAATGAAAATGATATTGCCCATATTTATAAAGTCAGAAGAGATTTCCTGAGGCTAGTGAGATAATGCATGCCACATCAGAATATGCAATTAGCTGAATTATTTATCACCATCTGAACTGCATTCTAAATATCAGTCACTTTAGAGGAATTCATCTGTATTTATGAATAAAAAAGCTACTTGTTCATCTACTCTGGATTAATACTGATCTCCCACTATGTAGATTGAGTAAAGTTATTCATGATATAAAATAGCCATTTAATCTGATAGCAGAGATTGCAAAATACACTAAAAAGCATGACAAATCAAACATGCCACACTCCTACATATAATTCAATGTCAGATTCTAGCTATAATACTCAACTGAATTTTAGGTTTAATACGAACATCTTTTTGGTGAATATTGAGCAAAAGGGAGTTATGAGATTAAAGAATATGTCAATGGTATACATTGCTTGATTGCTTCAATTAAATACATGTAGTAATAATATCACATATTCAAAGTTAAAGCCATGAATAATTTTGTATCTTGAATTCTAATTTCTAAATAATAATTGAACAATCTGAGTCTATATTACATTTTTAAAATTCTTTAAATACATAGACTTATATCAGAAAGTACAGCCTACAAACACAAAGTTCGCGATTCCAAATACGACAACACTGCTATATATTAAGAAGCAACCAAGTACAATTATATTTACATGTAGATCCTAGCCCTGTGTTTACCTTTACAAGAATGCCTTATTTGAAAGGTAAGTTAATGATTATTTCCCATGAAAATAAAAATGGACTTTTCACTCCACAGTGCGAAGCCAAGCCAGTATTAGCTTACAGGTCGAGAGAGAGAAAGGGTAGAGGATCAATGAAAGATAGCTTTCAAATGTTTCAGAGTGGGCGGTGATGCCATGACATGTTTGTTAGTAACTTCTCACGCATGGGGTAGATCGGGGCATACTGAGAGAATTTCACCGCAGGGTTGACTTTTTCTTTTCTTTCTTCCTTTTTTTTGAGTGGTCCCTTTTTCGAGTGCCCAGTTATCCTCATTTTTTCAAACCACTAAATCTCAATCTTTTCCACAGTGTGAGTTTACAACTACCATTATTGCACAATACCAATGCCTCCACTTTATATTGCTGTCTTTTTCTCTTTACCTGCATCAATTCTTAAGCTCAACCTAAATCCTCCACTTTTCATGTCTTTCACCTACAAAAATGGTTAATATACAAACGCAAAACTTTTCTTAAAAGTTTTCATTTTACTTCCTGTTTAGATAATAAATGCAGTTCCTGAACTATGAAACAGGAATATAAAGAAACTTCCACTACCTCTCCATCATCTTCCATCATCTTCCATCATTCATTTTGCATGTGACACATGAAGCAATTAACTTTCAGCACATTTAGGATACAAAATTTCTGGCCAATTAGCTGAACTGGTACAGTGTATCTCATTTCGCCACTTGAAGGAATCCGGTTTCTTTACCCTTTCTCTTACATTTTTCACTCCTTCCTCACAAGTGCTCCATCTCAAAAAGTAGGGCACCTTTTCACCGCCACAACTTTTCTCCCAATCACGATCATTAATCGACATGTATATTTCAAGCTACATCAGATAATTAATCATTTCCTTTCTGTTTTCCATCATGGTCATTTCAAGGCTTACCTATTTTTCATTCATGAGTTGAGTTAATAATATATATTCTTCCAATATAAATGACTAATGGTTGAGATAAAAACATGTTTTCCCTGAATAAGAATAAATAATTCAATCTGAGATAAGATTATAATTTCACATACTTGTAGTAAGAATCTACATGAAGATAATCATGCTGCATCAAAAATATTTTTCTGAATGGAAGACCGACAAAACATTATTTCCCTTTACTTCACTGATACTTCTAAATGTGATTATGATTGTAGCAGAAATGGATGTCAATGGGAGAAAAAAAATGTTGACTGACATATATCTCCATTTCAATACTTCTTATACAAGTATACAAAAAATTGCTTTTTGGCAGATACTGTATGTAGGCCTACTGAGATTACATACCAAAATGTTCCCTCTAAAGAGAAAAAAATCCCACTCTATTTTGCTGATTTGATCTTCATTCTCTAAATTGAATCTGAAACACAAGCATCCCCCACCCCAAATAAAAATCAAAGAAAAGCATGGGAGGAAAATAGACTAGGAATCAGGCTTCACATTAAGACTGTGTACCATCTGTGAACGATTTTTGAATGTCCTATTGTAAAGCAACCGCAATCACTCATTGGAAGTCCCCAGTGGATTCTACCATTCTCCTATCTCTCCATAACTCGCTCTCTCTCACTCTCTCTTTCTCTCCATCTATTTTCACCCTCCACCCCCTTTCCCTTAACTCTCCTTAGCCGACATCCTTCTTCGGTTCTTTTCTTTCTTTCTTTCCGTTCCCTCTCTGCCGTTCATCAAATCTTATTTTGCTCTCGTTTAAGGTGGGACCTGTCTCTCGACATTGACTGGCCCGGGGCCAAGCTGAAGCTAATGTTACACGCAGGCTTAGGTCTGCTCATTTTCCCTTTAGATTGGTTGCTTAGCATACATACTCACAATTCGGAATGTTTTGCTGTGATTGCTTTAGCAGCCTTTATGAAAAATTTAAAAATTCAACCTAAAAATTTGAAAACTTTAAACTCAACTTTTTACTATCTCAGTAAATTCTGATACGTCACATTTTTTCCTTGGCGTAGTATGGTTCTTGTTGACAGGAAGTTGCAATCCAAAGTAATATGGAAAAAAAACAACTAGTGATCTATCATTCTAGGGATATGTTTCAACCTTTCTGAAATGAGGATTCATTAGTGATATGAAGTAGAGCAAACATCAAGATAATAGATCCGATCTCCCCATTCTCTCTCTCTCTCTACTTTCTCAAAAGCCACAGCATTCATCTTAAGAAGATATCAAATAACTATTGAGTCCCTATATGACACACATACACAAATGTCATCTGCTGCTGATTAGCCTTTGGTCAATTTGGTATCTACCAAACAACACCGATATGAGATACCTGTGGCATTAATTTCTAAAAGATGCTCATGGACAATGTTTACACAATTAAAAATTATTTTCCCGCTTAGGATTATTTTATTTTATTCCTTACTTTGACTATATATTAATGTAGGCCTATTATGCCTGTAATTATTTACACTACCCAATTCATAAATTTCAAGTGCCTTCATTTCTATGTTTGGGTTAGTTTTTATTATTACATATACAGCTAAAGCTTGGTCACTGATGATTGCTATCAGAAAAAAATATTAAGAACTTACATCTTCATTCTTTTACCAAACAAATAATACCAAGAGAAATCATAATCATGACTTGGTCTCATCCCATCGTATTAATTATCCTGATATCCTTTCCTGTCCCGATGACAGCATATGGAAAACTATATGATTCTTCGACCGCGCGCGGTCGGAATTTATGCCTCCGCCATCACCAAATTGGAAATGTATGGCATATATGTACACTCTAAAAAGGATTGGTCCAACAAAATTACAAATCTTTTCACTTAAAAGCCCTGGAGACAGAAAATTAATTTCATTTCTGAATCATTTCCATATAAAAAACTTAACATTGATGACTTACAATCATCAAATACACCAAGGAAATATTATAGCAAATAGACCACTGTCCCCTTGAAATTTCTAAAATAGGTAGGCCTAGACTCCATACATCATAAACCATTTTCATGTATATAATGAACTTTGACCTTGAGACCCTAAAATCTAATCCGTTCATCGTCCCTCACATATGCATACATGGGCCAAGTAGGAAGCTGATCTGTCAAACAGTTCTGAGGTTATTGGGAGAACGAACCATTTCTATGTACATAATGACCTCTGTGACCTTCGACCTTTGACCTTGAGACCCCACAATCTAATCAGTTCATCGTCCCTCCCATATGCATACAGGGGCCAAGTTACAAACTGATAAAAAACTAGAAATATTTGATAACGAGGCTAAAAACCAGTAATTTCATGTAATTTTATGTAAATTGACCTCTGTGACCTCTGACCTTTGACCTACTTACCCCAAAATCTAATCAGTTCATCTTTCTATGGGGATACATACTGGTACCAAGTTTGAAGTTCTCACCTCAGATAGTTCTTGAGATATCGCGGTAACGGTGCTAAAAACCAGTAAATCCATGTAATTTCATGTAAATTGACCTCTGTGACCTCTGAACTTTGACCTACCTACCCCAAAATCTAATCAGTTCCTCTCTCTATGGGGATACACACTGGTACCAAGTTTGAAGTTCTCACCTCAAACAGTTCTTGAGATATCGCGGTAACGGTGCTAAAAACCAAGAATTTCATGTAATTTCATGTAAATTGACCTCTGTGACCTCTGACCTTTGACCTCCTTACCCCAAAATCTAATCAGTTCCTCTCTCTATGGGGATACACACTGGTACCAAGTTTGAAGTTCTCACCTCAAACAGTTCTTGAGATATCGCGGTAACGGTGCTAAAAACCAAGAATTTCATGTAATTTCATGTAAATTGACCTCTGTGACCTCTGACCTTTGACCTCCTTACCCCAAAATCTAATCAGTTCATCTTCATATAGGGAAACATACTAGCACCAAGTTTGAAGTTCTTACCTCAAACAGTTCTTGAGATATCGTGGTAACGGTGCTAAAAACCAAGAATTTTTATGTAATTTCAGGTAAATTGACCTCTGTGACCTCTGACCTTTGACCTACTTACCCCAAAATCTAATCAGTTCATCTTCGTATGGGGATACATACTAGTACCAAGTTTGAAGTTCTCACCTCAGATAGTTCTTGAGATATCGCGGTAACGGTGCTAAAAACCAGTAAATCCATGTAATTTCATGTAAATTGACCTCTGTGACCTCTGAACTTTGACCTACCTACCCCAAAATCTAATCAGTTCCTCTCTCTATGGGGATACACACTGGTACCAAGTTTGAAGTTCTCACCTCAAACAGTTCTTGAGATATCGCGGTAACGGTGCTAAAAACCAAGAATTTCATGTAATTTCATGTAAATTGACCTCTGTGACCTCTGACCTTTGACCTCCTTACCCCAAAATCTAATCAGTTCATCTTCATATAGGGAAACATACTAGCACCAAGTTTGAAGTTCTTACCTCAAACAGTTCTTGAGATATCGTGGTAACGGTGCTAAAAACCAAGAATTTTTATGTAATTTCAGGTAAATTGACCTCTGTGACCTCTGACCTTTGACCTACTTACCCCAAAATCTAATCAGTTCATCTTCGTATGGGGATACATACTAGTACCAAGTTTGAGGTTCCTACCACAAATGATTCTTCAGATATCGCGGTAACGAGAAGTGGGACGGACGCACGGACGGACGGACGGACGGACGGACAACCTGAAAACATAATGCCTCCGGCACCCACCTTCGGTGGGCGGAGGCATAATTATAGGATTTATCTAAGTTGTTTTTCAAATATATATTTCAATTTTATCAAAGACTTTTGTTAAAAAAAAATATGCCTCGATATCAAGCATTTTTTTCTTTACCTCATGCTCTTTCCCTCGGGTCCTCGCACTCTTTCGGCTTTTTTTTTTCTTTCTATCTGGATAAGCCAGAACTCCTTATTTACATTAGCCACTCTGCCGTGTGGATGGATCATTCATGCTGCCAATGTGCGCCCTCATTTGAACGGATCATCACATTCAAATTGCACATTTCGCCCGCATCCATGATTCACCATGCACAGTGAGTAATAGGCTTTCCTTTCAATTAGCTCGCCTAGAATAAACTGCTTGATCACAAAATATATCTTTAAAGGGTACCAATCACTGAAAGGCTGTGTATGTCACAGGTTCCATGTTCCTTTAATATATTCAAAAATATTCAAATATTACTTCTAAACAGATATATTGCAAGTTTAAACAAACTCTCTCAAAACATATTAAAGTGACTTGTAAGTAGACCAGTCGACTAGTCAATGCATCCCCTAAAATGCTTGCTTAGAATAGGGCGTTCAAGGAACCCAAGTTCGACTTGTGTTCTGTGCACAGATTTCTTTGTTATCCTATATTTTCTTCATACCCCTAACCATTAGCCCATTGAACGCCAGGTAAATTTTTGAGGTTATATATTCTAGCAGTACACAAATCACTCTTTATGTGATTGGTATCTTTAAAGTTTAAAGAAGACTATGAAAATACTATTATGAATAAGATCAAAAGAAGAAAATACAGGACTATGTAAAATGAATAATTGAACAGTTTCATTTTTTGCTTGAGTGTGATCAATTTAATTTTCCAACTTTTCCGAAAAGTGGATATAAAGGTCACATTGTACAGTACACTGGATGCACACAATACTTTTGAGGGTTAAGTGAAGACCCCCCAAAAAAGAAGGGAAAGAAAAAGAGACTATAATTATATATTCAATTAACGCTAACTCACCAATAGCACTAATCATGCCATTATATAATGCCAGTTGCCAATTTAGGTCAATGTTGTCTCCCTGGAAGCAATAAATGAACTTTATTTCTCAATTAAATATCTCATCTTACACCAATGTTGACCTCTAATTTGCTGTTACTTTGGGCATTTTTTGTTTCTTTTCTACAAATCATATTTTCATGTATTTTCTAAATGAAGTATTATTAAACCCAATTATGGAAAATGGATGTCTGGCAGTTTTCAATCAACGAATTACTTTCAGCAGTATGGACCCTTGTTTCACAGACTTCAGTATTCTTGTTTGTTTATTGCATTCATATCATCAAAAATATAAAACAAAAATGTATCCAGGCTGCAAGCAATTAACATGGCAATGGGGAAATATATTAATGGCAAAAAGTTGTTGTGTTCATTCATTAACATATTCAGACAGAGAAGAAGTTTGAAAATTCCTGGAAATAGTTTTCTACAGTAGACAAAACTTAGAGAATGAAGAAGAAATAAATTAAGCACGTCATATGAAATGAAAGCCTTTAAAACAATCATAGCCGGAGACAAAACAAGACAATTAGATGGCAGAGCTATCATCGCCAAAGTGCATTTGTATGTCTTCTACGCTCCTCACGCACTGAATGTAGCCTTCATCATGACCTCTTCCACCCTGCCCTGTCTTCGATCTCCCTAACCCTGACATCTATTTGAACAGAGCCATCCAACCTAGCGACCCAGCCAGCCAGCCAGCCAGCCAGCCAGCTCAACCTGGCTCTGTTATGCCGTCCGTCCAAGGCCCGATAAGTTAGTCGGCTGAAAATTACCAATTTGCACTCAATTTGGGTTCGCAGGGGGCACTGTACTTTTGCCGTTGCCCTGTCCATGTCTGACAGACGCACCCTATTTCCACTCTTGTTTGGTGATAGAAGAGAAAGAGAGTAAGAGGGAGAGAAAGAGAGAGAGAGAGAGAGAGAGAGAGAAAGAGAGAGAGAGAGAAAGAGAGAGAGAAAGAGAGAGAGAAAGAGAGAGAGAGAGAGAGAGAGAGAGAGAGATAGAGAGAGAGAGAGAGAGAGAGAGAGAGAGAGAGAAAGAGGCCTGGAAATAAGGGAAAGAGTGAGGTTTAAAATCCTATTACGCTCTGGTTGACATCCAGTTCATCAAATCTAATTTGCCCTACTTTTTTTACCATTTTTTTTTCCTCTGCGCTTTTTTAATGTCTACTCGCTTCCCCTTTTTCATTACGCCACTTATAAAACTCAAGTGGCTGGTCTAATTTTCTTTTCCACGAAACAACAAACACCTTCTGTTGTGCTGCTAAAAATGATTCACGTTACACACAAACAAAATGCATTCTCACTACCCTTACTCTGATATAGGTAAACCTAAATGGTAATATAACATTATATTATTATACTTCTATTTCTATTATCAATAGTTCATAACAATATATTTTATAAAAATACTTCTTCATTCAAATTTTCATTGTTGAGGACATCTAAACTCTTTAAATTACTTCAAACCTATTTTCTAAAATGTGTCCATACTTTTGATGCAATTATATTTACATGTGTAAGATTATTTTTGCACTACAGAGGGATCGCAAGTAAAATATAATGAAATGGAATGTATGGCAGTGCCAGTAAACAAAATATTTGCATATATTTCTTGATAATAGTACTAAATATAGGTATCAATGCAGCTTTCAACACCAAAAATCATTTTGCAAAAAAATAAACACACACACACACACACAGAGTCTTGTATAGCTTTACTTCCGAGGACAAGTATTGTTCCTCTATTGTTACTCGTCCTCGGACAGTCGACGGAATAAGGCACAAATTCATTGTTCGACGTTCGAGGACTATTGTCCGGCTTCCGAGGACCATTGTTCTCATGATTTTTTTTTGTTCTCTGTCCGAAAATGTCCTCAGACATACGGCTAAACACGCCCACACACACACACACACACAACCAGTGCCAACAGAAGAGGAAAAATATGACAACTTACAGAGAAACATGAAAAACAAAATCAGAATATGAAATCTACCCCAATATATTGGACCTCTTTTATGTTTTCATGCGTTTAGTATTTGTGACCACTTCCTTCCCCGTGTAACTCCTCTTACATGACCCATTGGGATGTGACCCACATATTTAAATCAGGAGATCCTGTCCATTTCTTAATTTCCTCTCGTGATGAGTTCAGACAAGGGGAAGGATATTTTGTTGTTTCTCTCTCTCTTTCTCGCTCTTTCTCTCTTGGACTCACCATTTGGAAGTCGGGAGTGCCTTTCTTTATGCATCCCAGCGCCGCGTCCAGCGAGGGCGACTTGTGGTTCAATAATTTACAGGCTCTGTCATGTCCAGAGGTGATGGCCTTACAAACTTGCTCTGCAATACAAAAAACAATGCAAGAGATATAAGAAAATGATGGACAATCAATAAAAATGATCTGTTTGGGTTTTTTTTAATGCCATGGTGAGAAATGATGATTTTGCAATTTTGCACTGAGATAACAAAAGTTAGAGACTAGTTCTGGAGAGAAAAATAAAAAAAAATGAATTAACAAGGCATAATGGATAAAGAGCACATGACACTTGACAAATACATGCATATGTCAAAGGCTTACTCTAAAAATAAGAATAATAGATTTTTAAAAATGAACTTTCTATTAATTATGCCTAACAATAGCAGCAATTGTGAATGATATACTATGATTCGATAACAGTATTCATTCATATTTCCTAAAGCTTTACTTTGTCAAAGCAGTAAGCTAGGGATAGTTTTGAATTGTAGAATATTCCATAACAATAATATTGTACTAGTATCTAATTTTTTTTTTAAAATTCATTGCAGATAGAGAATGCCTAGAATATGCATTTTTATAAAAGAAATCTATTCTGATAAAAGATGTCAATACTCTCATCCTATAATAAATTCAATATATCAGTTTGTTATCAGAGTACTCTCCCTGCTCAGCACTGTAGCTGAGAATCTGTATGTATCACTTGCAGGTAGCATAAAATGTTTCCAATTGCATTCTAATGTGTTAAACCATCAGCTTTGATTTATCGCTTGTCAAGTCTGGATATGTTTTCTGGGGCATTATTAGGCTGCAATTGGAACATCCAGTCCTTTAGAAATGGAGTGACTCATGTGCTCACATAAAAACAAGATGACGTGGGGACGGGGAACCTCATCCCTCAATTTTAATTTGATAAGGATTAAAACTTGCCCCAACAATTCATCAAAGAAAGATGGTTTGTATATAGAGAAGGAGCAAAACACACTCAGAGCATAAAGGAATGTGTGAGGGGGAAAAAATTATCTTTTAGCGAGGGTAATGCCGAGTGGATTTGCCTTCCTACTTAAGCAACCCTCACATTGGGCTCATAAAAACCATCAATGCATTTCCAAATTGTCTCATAACAAGAGCATGAAAGCAGAGGGAATTAACCAGGCTTCCGACAAACGATCCGTCCGAATAATTAGGGCATGCACTAGCTGTAAAGCCGCTTTGCCGGATTACCCTTGGAACCATCATAATGCTTGATATATGTGTCCTAATTACTCAAATTGCTCACTCCAATTTCACAGAAATGCCAGCTCCTTCATTTTGTGCTCCTATTGACTGAGGGCAAAAATGATAAACATGTACCAATTGTGTGAAAATGGAAGCATGATGAGGAGAGGGGATAAGAAACAGGTACTGGATAACTTGGAAGGGGGTGGGGAATGGGGATCAAGCCTGGTGATAAAAACCTGTTTAGCTCTAACTTTAGCAATTTTCATGGAGTAATTATTGAACAGGGAATAAAGACAATGATTGCGCGATGACGAGATAATGCAATTAGGGCTGGTGAAATCAGGTTGAATTCGATCTGCTGGCACCCTTCACAGCCGACTTATTATCAAGGATTGAGTGATTTAATCTAATGGAAGGGGCGGGCTCGCAAGAAAAAACGACAGAACCTTCTTCAGGGGCTTCTTCTGAGAGAGCTTAGCGGCAAAGTGAGGCTTATCTTGGCGATGAAAGGTAAGGGCTACGGCGAGTATCAAAATTCAAATCTCAAGGGCAGAGTTGATTAAGGCTGTGTCATTACTCAAGCCTTTCAATTAGTGTAATAGATCTGTGAGGCATCCCAGTGCACGGCAGAAGGAAATAAGTCCAGTCTCGAGATGGGGAAAACAAATGCCTTGTGTGCCCAAACAGTCAGCATTCTTGAGACCATCTCTCCAAGTTCCCTGACACAAAGATGCCCGGTCAACTAGGGTAATAGACAATCTGATAGATTTTTTCCCCTTTTCCTCACAGACGTAAACTTCAATCCCAAAGACAGACTTTGGGTTAAATCAATATTAGAGTAGAACCTCTTTTCTCAAATCAGAACGAGGTCTTTAACATATTCTTCCAAGACAGGGCTGGTGAAATCAGGTTGAAATCGATCTGATAATCCTTGTGATTTAAAGCAGTGGAGAACAGGATGAAAATGAAATTCATTACTATGATATTACTTACTCAAGCCCTTAAAAATTAACATGAATCATATTGTAAAATCTGTAACAATGAGAATATGAATGTAGCAGTAAAAATACTCTGTGTTCTCTCTAGTCTCCTAAAGTTTTAAATGAAAATCATCTTCTTTGTCATTCTATGAAAGGATTCTAAAGCAAAGAGATTCCTAAAAGAGGTAAAATAGGGCAATGTCACCTCATCACGGGAATAACAGTTATAAATTTGACCCAGTATTATTTCACTACATGTAATAAACAGTGTACTTAATAATATGTAAGAAAAAGCAGTATAGAGAGTAGACCAAAATTATTTTTTATCTTTTCTTTCTATCTTTAAAAGTATAATATTACAGGTCAACAATTTAGAAGAACAAGTTCTTTTCTCTTTACAGCCACTTTTTTCCATCTAATCTATCCAAATATTTATCTAGAAAACCGTTTTATTTGACAAACTATGAAATATCATGATCTTTAATTGAAACAATAAGAGCAATAAAAGGAGTATCATCTCTCTTTGGTATTAAAACCCTTGAAGGACATAACTCAAGACAACATGAGTACATGTCAAGCCCCCTTTAGAAGAAATGACTCCCGTCTTTGAATACAGATCCAGTCATTAGCCCAGATTTTCAATTAACTTCCACTGGGGTCTGGTTCAATAAATGCAAAATTTGATTTAGGGAAAAAAACGCTGGTGGCCGAGTCGATGAATCGAGGGCGAGGGGGGCAAGAAAGACTTCGCATTCCCCTCCTGCAGTGGAACATTCTCGCCTCGGGCATTCAGCAGCCAACCAAAAAAATAGTGCAACATGGGAATAAATTCTGCGTAATTACGGGATCCCGCATACTGCTGCTTGCCTAAAGACACGGTCGCTCTACTTATCAAATAGGGCATAAAAAAATTGGATTTGGGGGAAATGCAACCAATCTGGGTGCTGCGACACAATGCAATGTTGTTGTTTTCTCTTCATTCCTTCCCTTAGCAGAGGAAAAAGTCGGACAAGGTAAAATTTCTGCTGTACTTTCCTTGATTTTACAGACGCAGACAGTGGTAGGAAATTCAAGGCCACAGTAGATTATTTTGGACAAAATGGAATAGGCCTAAATGATATGGATTGGTCATATCATGTGTTGTTTTAACCCACTTTGGAAATTAAAAATGAATAATTGAATATATAGGTTGGTACTACAGGCAAACTCTTTCATATACATGTATATATTCTGCTCAAAGCCACAACGCCATTAGCTCTGTAAAACTGTAAAATTATAAGAGTCAATGTCTTTCTAGCTCTCAGCAGACCATATGTAAAAGGAAGGAACAGCAGCTCTCAAAAATACTTTTTGATGACGACGTGATATATGCATATATATTAAAATGGGAATGCCTACTCAGGATATATGATATCTCTCACTCACTCTATCTAACTTTATTCCACTTATTCTTTTTTTCGAATTTCAGTGTCTGTGACCCCGTTCTCATTGTAACACAGACAGAGAGATAGAGAGATATGGGAAGAGAGGGAGAGAGAGATGGGAAAGGGGAGAGAGAGAGAGAGAGAGGGACTTCATTATAGAAAAATCCTACCAGATACTCCATTAAATAAGTCTCTAAATAATCAGTCTTCAAACAATTAGGGACCGATTTAAAAGGAATCAACCCACATTATATCATATTTTCCTAGATTCAATATTACTGTTTTAAATGTAAGTCAAGAAAAAAATTTGACATCTTCTATTTCTAAAGTCTCTCTCCACAAGCAAGCTCAGCTAGACTCCAAAGCGAGGAATCGTTTACTACATAATAAATATATCAAGGACACAAAGAAGCAAACATGAAATCTCCTACAGACATAATTCAATCAAAAATGAATCGTTTCATGAGGGAGAGAATGAACAATATAGAGATTGAGCTCAAACATTACAGCAAGACCTACTTTTTCTCTTAGATTTCATTGAGTGGCATTCAGTTTGAAATGAGTTCTGCCTTTTATGTCAATTATGGAGAATCAGCGTCTGTGAAAGGGTAGCCTAATTTTGCTGAGCGAAAAAAAAAGGGTACTAATAAATGGGTCTTGCTCTATGCCAACAAAGGCCAATTCTAGGTTACGGGCTGTGTGCAACATTCAATAAATGTGATTGTATGTTATGTGATGTTTTTCTACAGCCCTAATTACCAGGTTCATAAAAAGAAGGGGAAAAAACATATATGAAAATAATTTGTTCTCTTAAAATGTGTACTGTTTCCTCTTCAATGAAATCAGTCTTTTATTCTTTTATCTTATCTTCTCTATTTTCATTATTCTACATCAAATAACAAGTTCTCTCTCTCTCTCTCTCTCTAACTGCCTCTTTTCTCTCTCTCTCTCTACCTTGTTTTTTTTTTACAATGAACAATACAATAAAACTAGGTCATGTCATTGCACAGGAGAGATCTAGTTAACATCAAATAATATCATTCAATCAAGCTGGAAATTGGTTGGCAGCAACTGGGAATTTCTAATTGGACCAAAACTAATGCATAACCATGAAACTTCTCCAAATCAACCCATCAAATGAAACTTCATTTGTTTAGCATATTAATGAGGAATAGGCAAACAGACAAGTGAAAATGCATGCGATGGGGCAATACACTCTTTCCCTTTTTTCTTTCGATTTTTCCTCATTATCTTCTGAAATATTCCATACTTTCTTTTAATCATTTCAAGTTGTCCCTTTCACCAAAAATATTTTGGAATAAGTAACATTCAACCATGCTAATATACATAAGAATTATCATAATTTTATTTCTCCCTTTAAAAAAAATAAATATATGATTTATAAATATTTTTTGTTTGAAAGAGGTAAAGTGCACTAGAATTAATGCAATTTCTTTCAATATTCTCGAGAGTATAAGGGGAGTAACTTTGGTATTTTCAAATCATGAGTGCTCTTTATGCATTTTTCAAACACGATGCACCACCTAAATAAAAAAGACCTTACAATGACCCCCCAAAATAAGATGCATAGCTTGTGTAACAAATCTGTATACTCACAAAAACAAGTTAAGTAAGGGCCTATGTAGCTTTGTTTTTTTTAAACCTCAACAACATTGCCTGTTGTCATTCATTTAAATGTAAAGTGGTAATTTCTTTGCCTTGGCATAATTTTATATCTCCATAAAAAATCAAATTTATATGTTTTACTTGAGGTGTTTTACATTTAGGCTAAATTTCTGAAGAGGCTTCAGGTATTCATAAATTGAATGAATGAATGAATGAATGAGTTTATTACCAAAACAAACATGTTAAAATACATATGAGAGAGTTGTTTTACATTTGTTTGGTAAAAGGACTCTATGGAAATAGCAAATTCTGCTAATGAGAGCCTCTGTTCAACTATGTACATTATAAACAAACATTTAGCATGAAATTAGCATGAAATTAACATGAAATCCATAAAACTGAAATATATGTAATGTGAATGATTTTATCTTTCGGTTATAGGTGCTTTAGAATGAGGAATGAGGGATGAGGGATGAGGGATTTCACAAATTGAGAATAACAGAACACCTCAAAACATGTAATGCACACACATTACAAAGAAAGATATGAATAGATGAATAATTTCATGTAAAAACATAATGTTCGTTTAAATAATATCAACAAGAATAAAGTTGGATAACATCAGTGCGAATGTACCCATATAGATTGTGTCTGCCTAGCTTACGTAAATCCTGACAGAGAATTGATGTATTGTTTTCCTGATCGCTGTGACATGGCTTTCCGAGCTTCCTCATGATGTCTCCAGCATTGAGTATGACATACTTAACAGTCAGATATGGCATTGAAAATGCCACATTAACCTTTAAAAAATGAAGTTAATATTGGCCTCACTTTCAACCCTCCTCACCATGTCCCATGTGATCGTCTCAAGCATGTTTGCACTATTTATTACAGTTTAGCATGGTCTGGTAAAATAATGAAGTTATAATCAACAAATACTGTGAAACGACATTGTCAAAATAACAATGGTCATATTTCCATGTATGTACTACATGAATGTGAACTTTGGAGGAGAGTGTGTAGGTAGACTTTTCTGATCTATATTTACTTTCTGGGCTACCAAATACTTTCCTGTGCATGAGGCCTTCTAGTTTTAAAGTAACTAAGATATCCATGCATAAGAACTAGGACAATTTAAAAGTGCAGTTTAACCATGAAAATCAAACTTGTGTAGAAAAATGTATATCTATAATCCGTATGTTAATTGCATTTCCTTTTGTAGTTTGATTTAAAAATTTCATTTGTTTGCAAAAACACAGCTCAGGTAATGTATTTTCTGAATTATGTGGTTTATCTAGTAGTTATTACTCAGAATGTCTCTTTAAATTTTCTTTACTTGTGGATTAGAATATAAATAAAACAAGATGAATGCGACTGTGTCTCCTATATGCCTC
The DNA here is from genome assembly GCA_025617745.1 of Heliocidaris erythrogramma. NCBI lineage: Eukaryota > Metazoa > Echinodermata > Echinoidea > Camarodonta > Echinometridae > Heliocidaris > Heliocidaris erythrogramma. Next base: position 16,960,103 of record CM046853.1, on the reverse strand, counting down.
CGCCTAAATTCAGTTGATGGCTCAAACTGTTCTTGAAATATTGTGATAACCAGAATAAAAAGCCTTTAATTAAATGTTAACTGACCTCTTTGACATTTGACCTTGCACCTCATAACCCAAACCCAAAAGTCTGATCACTTTATCTCCTCCTAGTCATGAATACAAAATAGTTGACATATGGTGATAACAAAGGTAAAAAAACATTAATTTCACATACACCTCTATAATGACCTCTATGACCTGTCACCTTTGACCTACGTGAACAAAAATCTAATCAGATCGTCTTCCTATTGTGATACATACTAGCACCAAGTTTGATTTTCATACCTCATGTGGTTCTTGAGTTACCTGCGGTGGGCGGAGGCATAACAAACAATGAAATGACCAATGTCATCCAACAGTAACTTGTTTCGCCCATTCACTTCGTACAGCAATGCTGTGCCAGAAATAGTGATGCCTACAAAATTAGGGGGGGGGGGGGTTAAGCATACTGCACTTCATATTTCTGCATTTTACATGATACATAGAGGTGTTGTAGCCGAGCAGTTAAAAACACTCGTCTGAAAATGCAAGGATCGTGGGTTCGATCCCCGGTATGGCACTTATGCCCTTGAGAAAGGCATCTTATCTACATTGCTCTTTTATGGTACATAAGATAAATGGCGTTTACGACACACAGGTGAGTATGGGTATGACCTTTGTTGCATCATGCATCTCTACTTGCCAATCAGTTAATAAACAAAAACTGCCGTGGGGTTTTTTTTTTTTTTTTTTGTGCTGCATATGTGAACGAGCCTTTAGAGTGCACAATGGGCACATCCCTCTCCCCCTCCCAATCTGGCGTTGCTTAAGTATACAAAAAGAATTTTTTGTTATATCTGAATACATCTCCAGCCAAACTGAAGATAAAATATGAGACGTAATTTGTTATGTGCCTTCAAGAAGGGCACAAACACATATCTTTGTCAATTTTTAAATTTTCTACATTTCATAATGACAGAATAAAGAAATACAAAGAACTTATAACCGATCATTATTCGGCTGCTGGTAAGAAACATAATGTACTGCCTGAAATCTTTTGATTTGATACAGCCCAAGAGAGGTCAAAACTTTGAATTGCAGATTTCTAGAAATGTGTATTAAATGGTCTCTCAATCATTGCACCCTTTTGCCGGGCACATAAAAAAATTACATTTCTACATTGGTTGAATGTCTGGAGACAAATGGTGGTTGCAATAATTCATCAATCCTGAGAGTCTTTATGCTAGTGTCATCACCAATGTCCTTCATATTTCAATCAATATGATAAAATAACTTACATTTTAAATTCATGTGGTGGCAATTAAAATATGTGTCAGTGTGAATTGTTTTATATCGGGACATCCTACACCTATCTTTGTTGTGAAATATATAGATGTGTATGAACACGTTGTTGTGAGGGTAGTGATTGTTTGCATCCCGATGTAGGCAGCATCGTTGGGCTGTCAATTAATTACAGTGATCGTGGAAATGTCAATAGGGGTGCCAACCTAGATCTTAGGCAAAGGGGAAACCAGGGTTGAATACGTATGCTACATGGTACCTCATCAAAAACAAAATAAGTGTGATAGCCATCCCTTTAAAGAAGAGGTTGGCAATCAATTACAGCGATCGGGAAAATTTAAATAGGGGTGCCAACCCAGATCTTAGGCAGAGGGAAACCAGGGTTGAATATGTATGCTACAAGGTACCTCATCAAAAACAAAACAAATATAGCAGTTTAAAAACAGTTCACATATAATTCATGAATCATATATTGATCATCAAATTCATCATTCGCAAGAAAGAGATTTAAGGCAGAATAATTTGCCTCACTTAATAGCAACATTGTATCCAGGAAAACAACTATAGTGACTTAGCATATAAAAATATGGGACACAGTTACTTTTTATGGGGTAATTAAAGGATATTGTATATTTAGAGCCAGAAGGTTGTTAACATTATGTATACATTTACAAGTCGATGCCCTTCTGTAAATGTATGAACTTAATGGAACAAATACTAGGGTTATTTAGAAACCCTGTTCTATTTCAGGCAATGATAAATGTCAAATGTGATCAGGTATTTAGGGATCCCCGAGTATTTGTTCCATTAAATTCATACATTTACAGCGCCTTGAGCATTTGCGTAATGGAAATGGAACTTTATAAATACCCAATATTATCCCAGATATCATTATACGTTCCATTATTTTGAAAGAGAGGCAAAACAATTTGAATCAAAGCATTACCAAGTGCTGTTGTATTAACCCTTTCAAGGCCACCAGACTTTTGAGCAAATGTCAAAAATAAAGTTTCAAGAGTTAAATATTAACTTTCAAAGAGTTTTTTCTCGAGCAAACTGGGCAAAGATATATTGCATAGGAATAAACATTGGACTGATGGCACAGGTTTCTGTATGAGGAAGAATTTTCAAGCCATTCTGAGCCTTAACAAAATGTTCAACACTCAAACTTTTGGGTGGGATTTGCCGCCCATGGCATGGTAGGGGTTAAGCATCCAGGGGTGAGCATATGGTGATACAATCTCAGTTAAGAATAGATGATGATCAGCAAGCATTTAGGAGAACCATGGAATAGTAATTAGACAGGCGAATAGAAAGACAGAATATCTCATTATCATGCTGCATAATGGGCCTTTAATTATGGAGAGCGAATGCTAGGGCTATCTTGGCTGAATGTCCAGCTTATGAAGGGTGTCTGGCTGGACTTGACAAAATGTAAAAACAAAACCCTTGTTTTTGCTTGCAACACGAGTGCAGCATTCAGATGCAGTTGAAACAATGCTGTACATGTTAATGTGATGATCTCTGAGAGAGTGAAAACAAAAATGCATCATTTCTGTTTCTTTATGTTCTCATTCTAATCGAGTCTGCTCTCCAAAGCACTGTAGAATCTCTTTATAGCATCATGTCAAATATTTACACTGGAATACTTCTGATCAACTGCCAAATTGAATAACATTCTGTAAATGCGTACACTCATGATTCACTCTTCAGTTGGCTATGATCTTCAAAATGGCATTCCATTTTTTTAAAGGGAAACACTGTAAAACAAAAAAGCTACTTGTTTACAGCTAGGGATTTATCTCACAGACTGAATTATTTCAATGCTTTGAAGAGAGCTGGTATATTTGTCCACTTTTAATATAGTTTCACTCATTTCCACCCTTTTGCCCCCCAAAGCATCACAAATGTGAATATGCAATACTAAACAGAATCATGCCTGATTTCGATACTATAATTATATAATAGGTCCACATCTACCTTGGATCACATTTGAGACCTCATGCAAATGACCTACCTGAAAACTGGGTGGATGGGAGTAACAGAGGTGAATAAACAGGTGAATAAACAAACAAACTTGGAAGGGTGTTTCAACAGTTTTGTTTTTTGCAAGCTTTAAAGGTCAAGCAGAATCTTTAATTTCTTTTCTCCATGATAAATAAGACAATGGAATAGATCTGCTTCATTACTGGGGAAAAACTGTATAAGGAAGCTTTTAAAATTTTTGTTCTTATCCACCCTGATGTTCCCATTAACAAAATTCAACAGTTCAACTGACTGGATGAGTTTTCAAGCACTCATAAATCTATCAGCAGTCAATCAAAAATCACATCTTAGCTTTGTTGTCATGGAAAGCTGACTATTGATCGGGGTAATGAAAATGATTTGCAAAATACAGATATAATAAAAGTTATATTCCAATTTGATGGCACGAAAACGATGACAAAGTACAATTGAAAATAATATAACTTAGAGTTCCTAACATTACCTCTTCAATATTCATTGACATAATAAAATAGAATTCTTTCTTTTTTTAATAAATGTATAAATTTCAAAGGAATGACTGAATGATTGGAACTGAGCCACAATCATAATGTATGAATGGGTTTCTAAAGTACCCTGATTCATGATGGAATTAAAGTATAATGAAGAGATTTTGAGAGACAATAATTGACTGAAAGATCTTTTCAGTAATTAATGACTCAGTAATAGATTGACTGCATGGACTGTGATTGAGGGATTGTTCGTTCAAGAGGCTGATGAGAAGATAAAACATCAATCTATATTTCTGTTACATTAACCAACTGATTGCTGAATAAGTGAATGTATAGCACTGCATTTTCATTATTCTAGATAATATTAAAAAATTGCAATAACAATATGACAATACCTCTGTGGAGTGACTACAGGCCCTGAAAAAATCATTTACTTGGGATTATTCTGTTACAATTACTTTGTAATAATTTCTACAATTTTTTTCAAGAAAGAAACATGATCATATCACAAAAGACTGAAAGATGACAGGGAAATTATTAATAGTATGCTATTAATAAAAGTTAGGTGTGATAATACTCACCCAGTTCAACCCATTTTGGTGCACTAGGCCATCTTGTGACAGGGTTAGCTGCTTCTAAGTCCTGTTTATTCTTGTCTGCCTCCTGGGTTGGATGCTTCTCCCCGGTCCGTGACCTAGCCTCTGCATTTGAAAGGTCCTTAGCAGGCAGTGGGCGCTTGGCCCAAGTGGGCCTATGGTCTTCCGATTTGATCCAAGAGGGGAGGGAAGCATGGGACCTAATTGGTAAGACTGCACCGGAAGACTTTGGCACGGCTTTAGGGGCCAGGGGCTCATGGCGGTGTGAGTCACACAACGGTTTGTTAGCCGTGTCCAGCGGCGGAGAGTATGCGGCGCTGTAACTGACAACATGGTTGTGTTGGTGGTGCGGTTGCGGTTGTTGTTGATGGTGGTGGTGATGGTGGTGGTGGTGGTGATAGTGGCAAGCTTCACAGTTTGTAACTGCAGAAGGGGAGCTGCAAGGTGGTGAAGTGCGCGATGGTGATACATGAGTTGGGGACATCTGGGATGGCGATGTGTGGGTAGGAGATACATGACTAGGAGAAACGTGAGCAGGCGATACGCGGGATGGAGACACACGGGTCGTTGGAGAGGCCCTGGTTGTAGAGGTTGTGAGAGGTGAAGCATGGGAGGGAGATACACGCTGTGGTGACACATGAGGAGGTGATATCAATTGAGGGGATACTCTAAGTGGTGAGGACGCATGAAGAGGAGAGGCTCTTGGAGGGGAGTTCTCTCGGGGTGATGACTGTGATCTATCCATGTCGTAAGGTCCTGTAGCTTGATCGGGACTCTGCTGCCGACCATCTGTAGAACTACTGCTGCTGCTACTGCAGATGTGTGGTGTACTGTTCTCTAAGCGATCCACCTCATTCTGATGCAGCGAGCTTCCATGTACTGGCTCATGAGGGTAGACGTGAATCGGACGCGCCACTTGCACGCAGGGCCGTTTGATATGTGCGGGTAAGGCCTCCTTGCTTCCACCACTTTGTCGCTTAGACATGGTGACTTCACAAGCTCCTCACTTGACGAATGCTGACTGCAAAGACAAAATCAAAGGAAATCAAACAAATTAGTCAGCAGCCGAAGGTCATAAATGTTTGATAGCAATCTTTGTGGAACATTGAACAGGTCGTCACATCTTATTCAGGTATAAAACAAAAAGACTAAAATTTTAACTATGTCAAAGGGAAAGGATCGGTTTCATAGGTTACCTGTCATATCTAATCATGATCATAATACACTATGGACTGGATGAGATGACTACTCAAAATAATTGCATTTGTTATCGAATCTCATTATCTCCCTGAATGGTAATTGAATTGATCTTATCAACCAAAAGTAAGTTTCCTACCCTAGTTCAAGAGTCAAAAACTCAACAAACTTAACCTAAGGTAGCATTGAAATGCAATCACCAGCACGAGATTCAAATGTGATAATAACTTTTACTTGAAGAAATACAATATAAATTTCTTTTTTTTTTTACTAATATACTGCAGGATCTTATCATTCCTTTTATTTTAATTTTATGATTTAAAGAGTCATTTACCTGAATAATTTACATATCGTTTTTACATCCTGTGCAAATAATGATTCCAATTTATTTCATAATATTAGGTTCCCTTTTTACATTGTCTTCCTGCCTAAATGCGATATCAAGTCTGTCCTGCAGTATTCACTTCTTTCTGTTCAAAGAATGGCAATCATAATATCCACCCCCACAAACTTATATCAATCAATAACAGACAACAACATCCTGCGCAGGGGATGATGGTAGCAAACTTGACTTTTCCCTCTTTAGGAGTGATGAAACGCTCCATTAGACTGCAGTGCCATAACATTTTTGCACCCTATTGCCATCTATTCAACAAAGAGCGCTTGACAGGTCCCATACAAAACAAAGTTTGTGTAAGCAATAAGTGTTGATTATGAAGTGATAAATGGAGCACTGCATGAATACTGTCACAAGTCCATTTAGAGTTATAAGCGCATGAAATAACTCCCTTTACATCTACCCTTTGTGGTGGCCTATTTTATTTAAAAAAGAGCACCACTTTAAAGGCACTTCTCCCCGTTGTCATTCTGACAATGATGGTTCAATTTATTTTTTATAGCATTGAAAATATGATCGTAATACTGCCACTGAGTGAAATGTGAATGGTTTTAATTTCCAACAACATAAATATAGCTTTGACACATGAAAGAGTAGGTTTACGTAAGCCTACTTTGTACATGTGGCTGAATATCAGGAATACAGTGCAATACAACAGAAACATGTATATCTGTGCTGATTTCCAAGTTACAGCCACTGTACCAGCTTCAAAACTCAAATATAATTCTATGAATGATACTCATTCAGAAAGTTCCATTCCTAGCAAAAAAGGGGTGAACTGAGGAGCATCTTACAACTGGAATCATGAATTTATAGCTATTTAATACAGAAAATACCTCCCGTACATGTCGAGGTATCCCTATACCCCCCCCCCCCCCAAAAAAAAAAAAAAAAAAAAAAAAAAAAAAAAAATAAAAAATTAAAAAAAAAAAAATTAAAAAAAAATAAAATTAAATAGATTAAAAAAAAAAATTAAATTAAGAAAAAATAATAAATTAATGCAGCTACTACAAATGTATGTCTTACAGTAAATAGATAGTACAACAGGACTCCTTTTATCTTATATGCTGCACAAAAGTTGGCATTTATTCTCAATTCTTGGAATCAGAACTGTGAATCAAACAAGTAACATACACACACAGGTCAACAGGTCTAAAAGTGTGACCTCTAGAGATGATTTTTGCTGATTTCTTCGTAATTTTTCCTGTTTTTTTTAAATTTCTTCACATAATTTAGGGTTTTCAAGCACCAGATGGTAACATTTCAATCTATAAACAATTTATATACATTATTTTTATTTTTTTAGATCAAAATCACTTTTAGAAATTAAGCCATGACTACTGTATATTTCAAATAATTGTCTTTCTTTCTCAACTCCAATAGAATATTCTCATACCAAAGGATTAAATAGTTTTCTAGTCTCTTTTCAATTTGTCTTCTTGGTTCTCATTTGAAACCGACTTCACTACCCTTAATACAGGGACCACCTGGTTCGCGCATGTAGGCAATGGGTTAGCAGTCTCTTGAATAATATAATCTATGTCTTTCAAATATGGAGCATGACAATACAACCAAACATAACCTTTCACAATGCTACTCCACACCCACAAGTCCTACTAGTTTATTCTCCATGACTTTCTCTCATCTGCACTTTTTTTTTTCTTTCCATACTTTTTATCACACACTTCACATTCTTATCATGACACTGCCCATCCTCCAACATAGTATATTATATATAGTGTATTCCCTCTTTAAAATTATTGCCACTTCATTCAGACTTTACTCTTCCTCCTTCTTGTTCTTTCTAGCATGATCGAGATCCTTCTGTAAATAGCGCCATATTCACAATGCAGCTTTTGACCAAACCACGCAAGCCCCCTACTCTGTCCCTCCTCCATTCTACCTATCACCTAGGTAACTCTCTTTCTCTCTCTTTCTTTCATTCCCACGTTCAAGTGCAGGCCTATATTCCAGTGCAAGTAACCTGATCCAGCGGGCATGGTCAAAAGTAAGGGCGCTGCAGAGAAATCAAAACACTCCTCTCAATGAGTCGGGTCACTTCGGGACAAACGGGGCTGGAGAACAAAAAATAGAAATAGCCCAGGGGCTGGAATGAACTGACCACGATTTCCCTGCATCTCTCTCCCAAGTATTCAAGAACTTGGGGACACACTATAGGTAAAGCAGACAATGACTATACCTTATTCTGTAACAATATACAAGTGAATAGGCAGCCAACTAGCTGGTACAGTATTTTTGCATGACATACACATGCACACATGCAGTAGTAGCTATTTGTATCTTTCCACATCCACATGCTGTCTGTGAAGAAACAAAAGAGCATTAACACTCTGTCAATGAAAGGAAATGTGTTCATTCCCTTTTGGCTCTCAGCACACAATATATCATTCTCTATATCTTTATCACAGCTAGCTGTTTTTCAACCTTTGTTTTTTACTCATTTGTACAAACAGAAATGCACATTTAAATGTACATCTGATTCCTTTCAAGTATTTATCTTTGCAAAAAATCAAGATATCGTCTTTTTGGAGCCAGAAGGGTGTTCACTCTGTGTTAAACTATAGAGTTAATGCCCTTCTGGCTCCAAACAGATGATATTTGATTATCATGCTGCCCTCAAGAAATGAGCTTATCTACTGTACCTGTCTCATTTATTCTTATTAGAAGACACAACAGGCATAAAGTCACTATTATCTTGCACTAAATATATGTTGAGAGCCAGAAGGGTGTTAACACATATTGTCTGTTTGGAGCCTGAAGGGCGTTAATTCATATACTTTAACACACAGTTAACGCCCTTCTGGCTCTCAACAGACGACATATACCTTTTCATAAAGTTAATCTGGCTCTTCACTGGCAAATAATGCATTTAGATACACTCTAAATGATGAAATTACATCATGTTAAAAATATAAACTGTTTATTTCTTAAATTTTCATAAAAAGATGATAAAAACTGTAGCATCATTTTAAAAAGGACTCAAATATTTGTAAAGATAATTTTTCACTTACTTGAACCTGATATAAACAACAAATTTCCAGAAAACAAATGTATTTAAACAGAACATATTAATAGAATATCAATAGGTAATTACGTTTGACAAATATGTTCAAAGTTGAAAATTGGTTCAATCGATATAAAGTACTTTGTTTGCAAATGAGCATGAACAGAACAAAGATACTCCATTCTTCACTTTTGCCATTTTCTATGCGTTGTTTTAAAAGGCTTATGCAGTATGATTGGTATAGCACTGTAGACAACATTACATCATCAGAGTCAAATCACCTCACTAAGACAACTTTAATACCAAAATTTAAACCCCCCCTGTCAAAATTTGGCATAACATAGTACTGACACTTTTGGCAAGAATTGGGATTTGACACTTCTTGCAAGAAGTAGGTCTTATTGATAATGTAATAGATTTTGTCAAACGAATGCAAACAGAATAAAGTGACTCAATTTTGATTTTGGAATTTTCGCTACTATTTGAATTTCTTTATAAGCATATATACGTGCAACATATTTTGAATAGAACTTGATGTTTGCTTAAACTCCAGTGAGGCAGAGTGAAATCTAAAGAACTGTGCTTATTTTTTCAACTTCAAATTTTTCTGTTTCATAGAAAGACTTCTACCACAATGTTATCCCTAGCTCGCTCTACAAAATTTATCTTGTCCTTCTATTTCACTTGGCCCAGTAATAGCGCTGCTCCTTTGTATCCTCATTTAATCCCCTTTATTGATAACCATTACATTTGCTCCAACTTAAGCTTTTGGGTGGACCAATTCGAAGAACACGATGGAAATTGAAGAAAAAACCTGTTATAATCTGCAGGTGAAGTTGAACGCACAAGAGTTTGAAGGAGAGAAAAAAAGGAGTTAACCTAATATTGAATGAACAGCCAAAAAGCTTAGGATTTGTCGCTTTGCATTCTTTGTGTTACTGTTCCACCTTCTCATTCAATCTAACATCAAAGAGTGTCCTACAATAGGCATCGAACAATGAATGTATACCACATGGAATAAAATAAGGGGAAATGGCTTTTTAGAAAAACATAAAAAAGGAGAGCAGAAGACAGCTAGAAAAAATTGCTCTGCCACAAAGTACAAACCCAAATAAGGAGAGATTTGGAAAGGTTCAAGGTCGTGGGTAACCAACGCTCAGCTTCATTTTCACAGCACACTGCTAAATATTGATTCAACCATCACATGGTCCGGGAGGGGCTTCATCACCCAGCCTGCTTCCACACAAACACAGAGTTAATTAAAGCCAAATATTGAGCCCCCTTTATCGTTCAAGGACACTTCTTCTTCCCCACATTTTACTCAAATTTCTTCTTTCCTTCTATTATGACCATCTCAAGATTTCTAACTGGGTTGGATCCAACGAGGAGGGAGCTTCAACCGACAAACTCACACCTTCACCTTTGGGCTACGGTAACTGACAACACGTATCTTTCCCTCCCCGTGCCCTTGCATGCTGAACATTACCCCCGTCTCTCGCTAGAACTTCGCATACCAGATCGCTAACTCTAAGCGTTATATCAACATTTCGTAATGGAATATCTTTCATCGAAAGTGGTCCTGTAACTGTTTTCTCTGCCCTCAACGTCTCCTTTTCTTTCTCTTGACTTTTTTTTGTCCCTCCTCTCTCCCACCATCACTTCAATTTAGCTCCATCTTTCTTCCAGCTAGTCTCTTCATCTCTAGGGCTATTATATTAGCAGCCCAATCTGTCAAGTCCCAAAGTCTGTAAAAATCAAGGGCGGTATTCTGTGCAAGGTTATCGCCGCAGGGCTTTTTTTTTTTTGCTGGGGACTTGATTACACAGGGATCTATCTAATGCTTGAGTCTTGTTGATTTGGGGCTTGCTGACAATTCATGGCCCACATTGCGTTCTCAGTCGTTCCTCTCATTTTTCATCAGTAAGAAAGTAAGGAGAAGAGAAGGAAAGAAGGAGAGGAAGATTCCAATGAGCAAAGAAAGGTGTTGTAGGAAAGAAAAAGATGATGCTGTTATTTCTTCTCCACCATAGCTTTGTTTTTCTTAGCGCTCTTCTCTTGCCTCTGATATGTCAATAACGTCACAGCTGAGATGAACCTAGATATAATACAGAAAATAATCGAGGCGAACATCAGATTCTGATGTTGCGCTACCACAAGTACAGGCAACCCAGGCGGATTATTTACTTAGCACTTTTTATTTTGTTTGGGCTGCTAATCAAACCGACGATGGTGTACGAGACATTTTCTTGACTCCAGAGATCATGTCCCCTTTTAGAATTGTCTTCCACTTGTCACCGGGTATCGTTGATATCTTTCACACATTTACCAAAACTTTGGATCTCTGTTAGCAGGGCACTGGCAAAGGTAAAATGAAAACTTCTTTTGTTTGAAGGGGGGGGGGGGGGGGTTGAAAGGGTATGGCTCCCAAAACAATACCATCTTTTCAGAGTATCATGAGAAACACTTTTCAGAACTTTGTTCTGCTTTTTTTCCCATTCTACTGTGCTTTTCTCTGGCTAATTCTATTACTTTTCTACAAATATTATGGATACTCACATTTTAAAATGTTGACTTTGAGTGATCTTTCAGTACTTTTATTTTGCATATTTGATATTTTGGGGGAGGAGAGGGAATTAATTTGTCAGCATTTAAAACTAATGACTGGGCTGCTCAGAAGCTCAAAGGTAAATACTCTACTGCAAAACAAGAAACTTTTGTAAGTAAGAAAATTCCTGAACATTTTGTGAAGGTTTTCTAGGTTTCAGTATTCTTTACAGTCTGGAAACCACCTAGATGACTACCAGTATCTATTGACCTACACATACAAATAAAAAGATAGTTACTCATCTTAGGTACATACAAGAAATATAGATTCTACTATATAACATACATGATTTGTTACTTATCTATTGATTTGTAAACATTAATTCTTCAACAAAGCATTGTCTTAAATTAGTAGGCCATAAAAGACATTCTTTACCATCTGTTGTTTTTCATTAGCATATACATCTTTTCTCCTGCAAATTATAGGACTAATTTCGGGCATATGCTATACATGGCATTCATTTTAATTTCTATATTTTCCTATTTCTATTTTTATTTCTTATTGCAAGTCAGCGCTGTTGCATAAAAATGTAAGCTGATAACACAGCCAAATTATTCTAATTAGTAGGGCCTAAAGCATGCCTTCCATCATAGATGTTCACTGATATGTGATGAAGGCCATTGCAATGTGTCACTTCATAATTATCCCAACAACATATTACCTCGAATCACTTAGATGTTAAAATGAGTGACAAGTCGTTTTCGGCTCATCACAAATTTGTGCATCCAATATTTTATAATATTAAAGTAGGACTCCTCTGAAAAAGCTGATATTATTTATGCTATTTCCAGACTATATAATGACATGATGAAATTGATTAGAAAGCACTTTACTACATTTTGTTTCAGAGGCTTTCAAATAAATTAGGTACATGTAACAGGAAGATCCCCTTCCATATCCCCCCCCCCCCGAAAAAAAAATAGTACTAGTAGACATGAGATAATAATAATATAGATGAAACAATATAAAGCGGGTTACACAATAATGAGATGACAAACTTTCTGAGTATATCCTGTCCTTCAAAGATGACACTTTGTCTAATGAGTTTCAACCAATTTGATAGAGTTTGGCTTGTATTCTGGATTATTAAATATCTGAATGCATCCTTCACTTGGAATCTTAAAAAATATTGGATGCACCTCTTTTCAGGAGAATATAGCTCAATACCAGACCAAAAACATATTCTGGTGATAGAATTATTAATTTGAAGGTCGGAATACTTACATGCAGTAGCCCTCATTAACCTTCCATTACCAAAGTATGGTAACCCTGAAGAAAAGGTATTTTACAAATACACTATGAGTGATACCAATTACTGAATGACAGTAACGAGAATTCAGGTCTGCTAATGAAACAGAGAGAAAGATGAGATGAAAGAAATAATAACAATCCAGGGGTGAGGAAAATACTTTGATATGAAAGAAGGACACTGAAGGAAGGGTAACTAAGATAAGAGAAAGGAAAGAAATTTGGTAGAAAATTTAAATGCAGCAAATTTCCATATTTCATCAAATATAAAGTTAATAACATTTAGACCCGTAAGGACATAACTGTTTTATATCATCTGAAGACTTAATTAACAACAATTACATTTTTTTTAAAGAGGAAAATAATGTTTTCTCTCCAATTTTGTATGGCATAAAATGAATAAAGCATTAACCACAAAGAAATGGAAAGATGAGCAAAATGTACACTTGCTACAGATCAATGACACACGAGCCACTAATTATAACATAATGAAACAGATTCGGAAGTCAATTTTCCTTGAAAATGGAATATTGTGGAGAAACATTACAAGAACAGGATGGCCATCATATTTTTTACTGAAGATATGTCTATGAATATTCCATTTAAAAGCAAAGGAAACAAATATCAGAAAAAAGATGGAATGAAATACAGAGAATCAGCAATATATGTCAGAGACGTCCCCAGTCTGTCCAGAACAGAACCAAGCCCAATATCAAACATAGAGTGACCTGCTTTCTTGTTTGACCTCACACAATTAGCGGAGCACTGATTTTACTCTTGTTTCCACAGGAAATCTAACAGGTTACTCCCTACCACTTACTAGGTCTCAGAAGTAGAACAGAAAAGAGTAAAACAGCACAATTCTCGACCCCTTTCCTTCCTGTCTACAATAAATGCCAAGATTACTATTCAAACCAAGATCATGAAATATGATAAAATTGTAACTCACCAGCTGAGGATTGTCTCTTTTTACTAACTGGATCATGAATGTGACAAATATATTTTATACTACATTGATTTTGATTTTAATAGTTTATTTCAATTTCAATTCAATGCAATTCATTTTTTTTTTCATAACAGAAAGTGGCAAAGTCCAAAGACTAACATTGTCACATAAAATACAATAAATATGTATTATTGGTTGATCTGACTTCAACAATTCTGTATTTAAAGTCAAAAGCATGTTTTCATTCATAATATGCCTTATCTTCAGCACAAAGCATTTTAAAAGTAACATATTATTTCCAATAGTATAGCTAGTTTTCATTGAATGAACATACATTCATTTTCCCCTGCTGAATTTACTACCAAATAGTGAAAAATAAAATAAAAAACTCTACATATATTTCAGATTTTTCTTCCATTCATGAAGGCTCACTTGTTCTGTGTTCACTATATTTGACAGTCTAACCTGTCTAATGTATATATTTTGCATATAAATCTAGGATAAGCCCTCTCACAAAATGACTTGCATAAAATTTGGAACATAAGAAAAAAGAAACATAAAGCTAGCATTTCCATTTTTTTAAATATATTATCTACATCAGAGATAGAAAAGTAGATATAATGGGTAAATTCCAATAGGCAAGATTGAGTTTTTTTGGTTTATTCTCTTTCAAAACTGAAAAGCCAGGGTGACCTTTAACAAGGAACCAGGAAGAGAAGAGAACCGGCCTGTATTATTATGGGTTAACTATGATTAACTGTTTCCGTACGCAGGTAAGCAGATACGATAATAAATGTCACTGACTGATGGATGTAAAGAGAAAGAAAATCCCATTGATTCAGGGAAATATTACAACCCAACCCTGCAAATTATGTCCATTATTATTCAAAAGATATGCAATACCCTTTATTTGGTAAAATGTTAGGAACATTTGGATCCTCACAGTGCTATCAAATTTACAATACTATCACTAATAATATTTTAAGAATTTTTTTTTTCATTGTTAATCTTAACAGAGTCCTAAATCTTAACAGAGTACCTAAATTCTGAATTTGTGAATTGGTTGGAATTTCAAGAAGAGTAGCTTCTATCTGTCAAAAATGCTAAGGTACAATGTAAAAATATATTTGGCACCAAAGACTTAAAAATAAATGAAATAGATGGGATTCCATTTTTTGAGGTTACATCACTAAAACACTTTCAACCAATTTATTTTATTCCGATTTTTTTAGTGACATCACTATAACTTTTTCTACTTTTTCATTTCCATTTGATTTTCTTATAAATGCTTATAGTCTGATGCTGCTACAACACCCCAAACAAAATGAAAAAAAAATAATCAATAATGATGAATGGCATATGTTTGTAATGGAATCTAAAGTCAATGTTCATATTTTTAAAGGGAATTTCCCAAAATAACACATTTATACTTTTAAAGCCCTCTCGAACAAAGAAAAATCAAATGCATATCATTTCTTGCTTTGAATGCAGTTCAAAAGAATGAGACTGAGAGTAACGTTAGATGGAAATCCTTATTGCGTGAATGCTTGAATTTGAGGCTCTATTCAAGTTTCATGACTTTTTAACAGGCGGCATTACCTTCTACCATAATTCAGGGCTCATGCAGAACAATATTTCGCCTATGGTCAAAATCAGTGAATAATACCATGAATGTTTAATGGAAATATATGTAAGGTATATTCAAACAGAGAGAATTATTATGAGCAAAACAACAAATACCATACTTACAACAAACTATCCCTTGGATCCAATAACATGGTCATAAATATTGTGAATGCTTTAAGACAAGTCCTTGATATATCACATTTTATCCATGATTTCCCCTGCACCCTATTTTGGAATATAGCATACTACAATTTGCACTGCTCAAATCAATCATTCAATCAAATACTGACAAGTAGAGTACAGTGCACTTGGTGTATGGGAGAAGGAGGCAGTCAAGAATAAAAGACATGGAACGAGAAAGACAGAGACAAAAAGAATCGTTCTGCTCAAAATTGCTACACAGTGACTGCACACAATACAGCAATGGAATAGATTGTGAGGATGGGGGGAGGGCAAAATATATATGTCTATTTCCGCAGAATGAAGGGGGGAAATGGGCAAATGGAAGAGAGAGAAAGAGAGAGAGAGAATTGAAAGGTCCACAAGCTAGTTCACCATCTCTCTCCTTCTCTTGACTTGCCAGACATAATTTTTGTGCCCACGATTCAAAGATTGTAATCAATTTAATGTGGGTCAACTC
Source organism: Heliocidaris erythrogramma (assembly GCA_025617745.1). NCBI lineage: Eukaryota > Metazoa > Echinodermata > Echinoidea > Camarodonta > Echinometridae > Heliocidaris > Heliocidaris erythrogramma. The sequence continues at coordinate 16,944,005 of CM046853.1, read as the reverse complement.
AGGCAACAACCACAAAGCAAGAAGTGAGGCTTGCTTAATCGGAATATGCTCTCTCTTTCTCTGGTATGGTTGGAACCGCATAGTAAAAGAGAGAGGGGCAGATGAAGAAAAACCACTATATGGACGATGGGATGTCATTATCAAGATGATGGTTGGGAAAAGGACGTGTCTTCAGCTCTTTTTGCTCTACCTACCAAACACATCAAGCTAGGTTTAAAGACTTGAAAAATGTAGAATGTAATGATTTTCAAATTTTCCAAGAAGTTTAGGCATGGTGAGAAATGCCAATATTACAATGACTGAAATGCAGTACATACAAACTGCAGGACATACAACTAACAATCTCTGTGCACAGTTGATTTCCACAATTATAATCAATAATTTAAATGACTCTCTTGGAAATCTACATACATAAATACAATGCTCTACAGGTGTTTGTTCAGTTCTAGGATATTGCAAATACACACAAAGAAAAATCATAATTTTATCCCCTTTAATGAAGCATATAAAGTATGTAAATTCATTTGACTTGGAATTGAATACAGCTCAGTTTCCTGCAGCCAAATAGAAGTACAGTTGCATTAACATTTCCATCTTTGACTCTCTTACCACTAAACAATCCCTTTTGTCAGTAAAATATGAGTATTGTTGGCTTTTGATTAATGAAATATCTATCCAAGTAGAACCCTTTGAATATTATGACAGGAATTACTGGTATTGCAGATACAAAAGATACAAATTATCTTTAAACAAATTAAAGTTACAAAATCTGATTCCTCTATGACCAGATAAACACAGTAATGAATATATGAATCATCCCTAGCCTCAAGCTTACAGAAATACGTCTTGTTTAGTTTGCAGGTCGACTTCATATGCAACCATTATAAACCAATTAGAAATGATTGGCATGGTTTTTTTTCCCCTGAAAAAAGATAATCACAATTATTTCCCTATTCCTACAATACTGCTGAAGTTTTTATAATGTCTCTACTCATAATATTTTCACACTATGTAACGTGTATTATTCCTCTATTTCTGCAAGATTACCTTAACAAGCAAAAGTAAAATGGTAATATAACACTGAAAATTACAAGGCATATACATATATTTCAATGCAATATTTCCATATTCCCTCTTCCATTCAAATTTTAATACTTAAACTATTTCTTAAATAGGAGAAGAAATTTTGTGTTTCATTTGAAAATATGGCGATGATCGATACTTTTGTTTTTAACAGGGGGAGAAAAATTCCCTTCTTCTGTTTTGCATCAGCATTAAATCTCACAAGTAAAAACACAAAACGGAAGAAAGACACGCCAGGTGACATATAAGAATTGCTTATGAAATAAACTATTCACTTGAGAATTAAAAACTAATTAGATAATATATATTTTTTGACATTGTTTCAATCGTCCTTCAAAGTAAAAAAATCCAGATAAGTGACAAATAAATACACTGGCAGAGAATATTGGAAAAATTCACATTTTGCGTACCTCTTACACCACATAGCAGAGTTGAAATATATTTCATTTAAAAGTTTAATGTTGCTGATATGGAATTTTAAAATATTGCACCTTGTAAAGGGGCATTAGTTAATGACAATAAGAAGGGAAAATTCCTCTCTTCACATTATATAAATGAGTGCCTTCACCAAAAAAAAAACTGTATCAATCTTCTTGAAAACAGTTTGGGAAAAGAAAAACTCAAGAATGTTAAAGGATTTACGAGAAATCGTTGAATACTTAGAATACCTTTTTCTTATGCTGTAATATCCAAAATAAGGCAAAATGGATCCTATTACTTCAAAAATTCAAGCCTCTTTACGTTTTGAAATATTAGTTTAAATGAAGAAAATACCCCTTCCACCTAAATAAAGCACGAACAACCATGGATAGCATTTACTGAAATAGGGTGAAATGCATATTTGTGACAAGTATTCTACTTTTCTTCTTAATGCATGCCAGATTGTATATACTTACCGTGTGCACTGTGATAATAGGCAATGGTCCCAGAGAACACAAAATGCAAACACATCTGACACACAAAAAAAAGTTCACGGCCAATAACAAAAGGAGAGTAGGCTATTTCCAGCTCCAATAATCATACACCAAAAGTTCGCTTGTAGAGCGACTGAACGTCAATTAATCTTGCTTACTTCTCCTTGCTGTTTCTCAACAAATAAAATATCTCTGCAACCATTAACTGTCAGGATAGGTCAACGCAACTAGACACAATCCATACAGCAGAAAGTACTCCTTGGTTTGGATGGCATAGAGAGGTATAATGTCCACATCTGAAACTGCATGGGTCTCCAGCCAGGCTTAAGCAGCCAGCATGAGAGAGCACTAGAGAGAGAGAGATATGGACAGCAGCGAACGGGAGAGAGAGAGAGCGAGAGGTAATATGATTTTGCTCTGCCGCTGCTATTCGATCGAATGTGGCACAGCAGCTTCGTCGTAGCCCACGTAGCGAGAGCAAAACGCAAAACAAAGCCAGCCCAGCGCAGTCCATTTGCCTAATGGGGAAACAAGGTGAACTACTTTTCATGCTCCCCTCATGTAGTACAAGGTCACGCAGTAGGTTGAGGTGTAGCAGTCTGGGCTCTCTCGCTCTCGCTGCTCGATGGCTGGCTAGCTCAGCTTGGGCTATAGCTGGCTCGAATGAAAAAGGAGACAGGCTAGAGAGTGCAGTATCAGTGTAATCAACATCTTTTTGCTCCCATGAGGGGATGAGACATGTACATCATATGGGAAAGGCTTCCACACAGACCAAGAAAAAAATAGAGATGGATACAGATAAAAACAGATAATATGTACATCAATTATCATTATAAACATAAAGTTAGGTTACACAATTACAGTCTATATAGGATTTTCTTAGTATATATATAAATAATGCAAAGCAAAGGAACTATTTGATGAATTATAAAATAGTAGAGAAGTTCCAAAGGCTATTAAGTTATCAGCATGGAGAAATGAAATAGGGTGAACTTATTAGGGCAAATAAGAGAAGTACAGTCAGATATATAAACTCAAGAAGATGACTTGATACTCCAACGTCCTTTTTGTATACCTTCCTATCCTTTACATAACAATACCATCAGAAATGGTGCATTTAAAATTAACAAAATAATCTTGACCCAAAGCTTTACTGCATATTGTGAAAGAGAGAGGGTAAAATCTGGGAGGTCCAGTTTTCATATTACAGGCTTCACAGGAAATTATAAAATGATATGCCAAGTTATTGTTTGGAGCAAAACACAAGTGCAATAAACTTCTAAATGAATATATTTAAGGTAGGGTGTTAAGGCACTAATAATAATATGTTTTGTTTTTAGGAAAAGCAATCCTTGCTTAAAATAATAAAATTGAATTCTTGACCCATAAAACTTTTACTTCATTCAGAAAGCATAGACTGTTTAATTTAATTTGTTACCAAATTCCGAGCTTTAGATGACAAATCTCGCCTATATTCTTACCCCTTTAGAACATTTACTTCATATAGGCCTTTTGTTTTTAATACTTATTTCACATTCCATGCTGTTAATGGAAAATAGCATCCATATTAGGGTCTACAATGCAGGTGCACATCCAGGGGATGGTCACAGGGGTCTAGATCCCTATTCTTTTACTTGTCAGAGACTTTGGGGAATTAAAACTTTGTTATGCTCAGTACTATTCTTTTTTTTTTTGCTCATCACACAGCTTATGTGGTAAATCAGCACTCCAAATATCTGATGACTCTTATTTTTGCTCGTCAGAATTTTGGGGAATTGGATCATCTCCGATTTACAAATCTGCCCTGCAAAGTGATTTTGAAGAGCTAGTATTTTATTCTGAAAGTTACAAATGAATGAGTTTTTGTGAAGGCTGATCTCTTGGAATACTGTTTTTTAAATCAAGAAACACAATGAAATGTTCAAAAGTTGTCTCATAAAATATTTTCAAAGTTACTTGTTGATAAGGCTTGAGTCTGGTTAAGAAAAAGTGCTCCAAATTTGATAAACTTGTGTTGTTATTTTTTTAATGGAATACATGATATTAACTTTAAATTTTCACTAAAATTACAGTTTTGACTGCAAGCATATTGTATGGTTTTTGTTTTGAAAGCTTTGGACCATCTGCCCCTCACATTTGATCATCCTTTTCTAAATGCCCTGATTCACAACATGAATTAATAGATATGAAGACGAAATTGGGTCAAATTGAGGATGACATTATATTCCCTGGTGAGAGTGACTCGCCTGCCCGAGCTATCGGGTAATCTGCCAGCAAGACACAACAAATATAATCTCCAACAAAGACAAAATACATTTCTTCTTTCTTTATCCTGAAATTCTAACTCCCCTCCTTCATTTTCCTATTTTAAATGGCAATGCAAACTTTGTAACAAGTTGAATCGTGTATAGCAGAATAAAAAACAGAAAAATAGGTTGGTGAAAGTTTGAGATATTTGTTGTTGTTTTGTATATATGATAAATAACATGAACAACAGCCTCACCAGGCATTTACGGAATCATTAAACATACTGAAAACAGCATACTCTCAATGTCAGCTCTGGTGGACTAATCAAACAGTTCACTGCTACTCAAAATAAATGACTGACTACAAGTAATACGAAAAAAAAAGAACAAACTATTACAAACACCAGATACACAAGTAAACAACAAAATCATGTCATGTTAAGGAGGTATACGTGTATTCTGCATATCATAGCTTAAAGACCATTATCTGAGATATGTCTTGATAAGTAATGAATGTCTGAAAACAGTGATCACTTTTGTGAATTGCAAATTGGCAATGTGGACATTATTGCGATATAATTGGGGACAATTCTTCCACTTTTTGTACACTATAAGATATCATGCATTCCTAGTTATCTCTTTTTAGCAACTTTTCTATTAGAGCTGAACTTATGATATATTATGGAAAGCATAAAAACTGATCAGTGATGAAACTGTGAAAATTACATTCAAGTCATTTTGTGTGTCGAAGCAGATAGTTGAACCATATAAGTATATGTGAGAAATTCAGAACTTACATATTGGGTTTGTTAAAACTCTCACCAATCTATTCATCTGATTTTTAAGCATTCATTTGGAGTAACTTACTGTTAAAGGGATACGCCACGGGGCACCGGTGGGGAAAGTCAGGATTGCGTAAGCCCTATTCACTTGTACACAAAGTTTGTGTGTTGAACGCGTCTGTTGGACTACTGCGATTACATTTCGGACTGCACGAAGCCGACCGAATTTCGCATGAGAGCTTGAGCTCTGGCGGAGCGTGCATGTTGCGCGGCGACCAGTCTTTCTGAAGTTTGCGCCCCACGAGGCAACGGCATGACCAGGTAATGATCACGTGCCCTCTCGCGGCATAAAAACGTCCACAATCTTTGGTTGAGTATCCCTTTAACCTGTTGACTACTGAATTCTCTCATTTCCGTAAGCTCAATACAAGAGACACCCGGTTCCCATAGGCAAAGAGTTGCAGTTAGATTTCCCTTTAAGACAACACTGGAGATATATATGTGTGTTTTTGTCAATGTTTTTGTTATCAGCAAGAGCATTGGGATATAAAGAATGCCCAGGGCTAGGTGCCAGCAGACTTGGACTACTTCCAACAAAAGAGAAAGACATTAGTTATGTCGCATATGGCTCATTGAAAATGTAAATCAACTTCCCCTAAACCACTAAGGAGTCTACTTCACATGACAAAGGAGGCGATTAAAGCTCAAATACGAAGCCAGAATCAGTATTTTGAAACACACCAATAGGCTTTTTACACTTGATTTTTTAACCCTGTGCTATCCGTAACCCGGACTATTTTTTTCTTTCTGTTCTCATAGGTAGATTTAGTCCCGTACTATCTCCCTAGCCAGAACGCTTAGCCCAACCTCTTTATATTTAGCCCCAGTGGGGATAACCCTGTGTTTTTCCAGGGCTAAAATAATCCTGTACTACTACTTTGGTAGAATGCAATGTGAACAGAAAGTGGGCTAAGCTTCGTCCCGTACTATCGGCGGGGCTAAACAAGGTACAGTACAGGACTGAGCAAAATTTTGCAACTGTAAAAAGACTATTACGGGCTGCAAAATGGAGCTATCCGTAACCCGGACTAAATGCACCCCAAGCCCCCTCTTGTCAAGTCTCATTTCACTGCTCTCACTAGAGAATGACAGAGCGAGGGAGAGAGACAGAGAATTAAGAGCTAATGAAAGAGAGACTGACAAAGATATATATCACAGGACTATCATAACGATGAAAATTAAGTCAATAAGGGCTATCAAACAATTACACGACAGAGTGTAGTGATGCATGGACCTACACAACTTCATTTCACCTGAACAATAGTCTGATTCCCAATTTTGGGAGCGACGATGATTATACGCGTACTTCAATGGATTGCTCTCTGCTGTTTAGAAAAAAAAACTTTACAGAAGGTAATCACTTTTGATTCATGAAATATAATAAGAAGTGTCTGTGGATAGCTAACTAATATTTACAATAGAATACAATCCTACATTACATCCCCCTCTTTTCTTTTTCAAGGCAAATTGTATTTATCAGACTGGGAAGTAATTTACTATTATGTATAGCACATGGGGACACTTTCATCAAGTAATTCCACAGTTATGCCTCAAAACAAATGAATTCATTTTCCCTTAATCTTATTTTAGCTCAAATGCAATTTGATAGACGGAAAATACAGACAGAGCTTAGAATTTCGCAAAGATTATTTTTACATTTCTATAATTTGAATGCAAAAGAATAGTCAATGGTAAAATTTTATCCATCACCAGAAAATGTAAAAAATCTGCCTACTGAAATCATCATGAAGAAACAAAAGCTCTCATTAACTGCGCCATCAATATTTTCATCATCTTCATTTGTATATGAATTCAAATTTTTCAATTTCAATTTAATTGAAAAAATTTGAATTCATATAGAAATGAAGATGATGAAAATATTGATGGAGAGGAGGAAAGACTGATATATCTTATTTCTAATCATAACAGCATATACAGACCCGAGTTGTATTCTACACAGCTTCCTTGCTCAGTTGACTCTATATTTTTCTAGCAAGAAAATGGTAATTTAGACCGATCAAGTAGATCCCTAAGAAAAACAAAGCACAAATTTATGCCCCAGAAAAACCAATCTTGTGAGGCAAAGGGATGGACATTCGATCTTGGGGACGGAAACATGGTAAACGCCACTGTCCTGCCTTGCAAGGGACATGGCTGGCTCGGGACATGACTATGCATGCTGTCTTCCTTTCCGCATGGCGTTCTGTGGCATTAGCAAATGGCCGTATAGATTGTCCATTCCATTGATCGCCCTACAGGGGGGGGGGGGGGTATACTGCTTTGGACTCAAAGTGACCTGCATTTGGCTCCTTATTTACATTAGATGTGTAGATGTGGAATTAGCCTGGTGGGGATTCATTTAATCATTTTCACCATTCTAAATACATACTTATGAATCATGTCACATGCACAACTGACCCTTATGTTAATTTCAATATTTGGTGATATATAAATCAAACACAAATTGGCAACTCCGTGACGTATATTGTGAGCTCCTCTCCCATTTGCCCTGGACAAAAAAACCCCCATTAATTTCCATTTTCTATGAAGACAACATTGAAACATATATACTGCACTACAAAAGAAACGTCGCACATGTATGTGTTTGAAACTGTTTTATTTACAATGAAACATATTCTTTCTTCAAGATTGAAAACTGAGAATATGTTTTGCTTTGTTTTGATTAACAAGTACAGATGTGCAATAACGACTCTCGTCGTTGATAGCGCCAGTTGTGACGTTGTTGGGCCTACAGGAGACGTTCCCGGCGATGTCGAACGGTGAGGATAGGGCCCCGAGCAGGACGCCGACAAGACAAGTTGAAGCTTCTCAGCCGACGACGAACAGTTGCTGCAGAAATTGGTCTGCTGTGTGTGCCAATAGTCTGTAGAGCCGATTCTGTTGCTCTGCGGAAGCGATCCTGCCAGTGGTCCCGGTGAAGATGGCGATCTTGACGTGCTGTTGTCACCCTGGGACGACCACTGCGCTGACGATCGTTGGTGCTGTTGGTTGCATTGTATCGCTCCCGCAGTCTCTCTAGTGTCCGAACGCTGCATTGAAGTCGTTGGTAATGACTCTAGGACGTTGGCCAGCATGAAGACGTCCGATGGCTTGTTCCCTCTGGTTTCGAGTCAGACGTGGCATGGTGACAGCGCTCAGGAAACGAATGACAGGATGAAGGTTTTGGGTCCCTTTTAAACCCACTGGATAGAGGATGTGCATGTGCATCATGCTTTTCAAAAAGCTGCACTCGAGTGCACTACCATGTTCATGGAAAGGATATGAGTTTTAATCCTACACAGAAATCACATTTTGTTATGATGATGTGTTATGGACGGTCAATGCCATATCTGTGATGTTAAAAAAGCATAAAATGTGATTTTACTTTGTAAAAGATATCAATTTGAAAAGTGCGACGTTTCTTTTGTAGTTCAGTATACATGCACCTTAGATATAATCATTGCTCATGTTTTTACACAAAACCTGTATGAAACAAATTTATTCCTTCATCACAAACTAAGAATATGGAAATTAATGATTTTTGGGGTACAGGGCAAATGGGAGAGGAGCTCACAAGATACCTCACAGAGTTGCCAATTTGTGTATGATTGATTGCACTTCAAAAATTCATGACTTTCTTATTTCTTTTCTAATTTTGCTCAAACCATCACTGATCTGATTTTAAAAAGTTTGCTGCTTATTTTAAAATCAAAACTTGTAATCAGGGTGGAATTTCCTTTTAAAACAGTAAAAGCTTTCTTTCAAATATATACCTCTTTAAGTTAATGCCTTGCTGTTGTCAGAGTTGTCCTTATAGAGACAGTATCCTACGTTAACTTCTACAAGTTAATTTCTAAATGGGAATTCTCAGTTACTTTATAAAAAAAACATTCACCACAACTGACTTTTGCTGCTGTCTTCTGAGCATATGAATTCCATTTTCAAACATACTCTTGCATAGTATGATTTCTACTTCCAGAAATACCTCCTCAGAACATATCCTAACCTGTTATTTTTTTGTCTTCACTCATTTCCTTAAGTAAAAGAAACTCCTTTTTTTCTAAAGAACATAAACAATAAGTATTCACTTCTGTAATTGGTATTATGTATACCTTTACAGGAAATTGGACTCTCAGAATGTCCAATCATTACTTAGAGAGAAGTTTTTAAAGAAAATAACAAAGATGGATTTTTCTGGATGCTTCCATGTGTCAATATTAGCTTGGCTTTAAATAAATTCATTGTCTTTTTCTGCTCCTTTTGTTACATCAACAAAGCACATATAGATTTTTGATGGTATTCACAAATCATTTTGGCATGGAGAGTAGACTAAGCATCTACAAAACATGACCTAGATCTCGCAATGCCATTGTCAGGGTGTGACCTTGAAAATGGTTGATTAATGAGATACAAGAGCCGCCCTGCGTAAGAGAAATATTTGCTCTTCTGGCTTATACCATTAACATTGTTGGGGTTGAATGGTAATAAAAAGTACAAAGAAATATGAAAAAGCATTTTCTAGCAGCAATCCTCCCCTTAAACGCAGTATAAGTATTAAAGTAATATAAAATGATTACAAGGACGTTCTTCACAGTGTGATTTTGACATTGTGACAGAAATAAACTATTCATGTTATATTGGTGAAAGGTACATAGCAACAAAACCTTTGATATTATTAGCTCTTTGTTTCCACATTTGAAGTGAATTCATAGCATTGTCAAATGATCTATCCCTGGTGTAAGGTAGCTACTACATTTTTTCAAACGTTCTTTCTATCATTCCCTCTGAAAAGAGGGCTCTTCAGAAGATTTTAAGGACAATAACATATATTTCAATAATCACTTTGCTATGTATTCTATTGTAATTATTTTGTGAAGATTACTTACAGATTGTAGTTATTGTAATTTGCTTAACATAGTATTGTTAAGTGCACAGAGATATTTATAACTATTATGCACAGCACTACATAAGAAATTATTTTTATTATTATCACTCCTACCCCAAGTCAAATATTGATAGTCAAATAAATGTATTTATGTTTGTGAACTACTTATTTTTTAATGAAAAATATGCTCATTTACATAAAAATTTAAGGACCCATTTTTCTTCGAAAAAATGAAAAACTCAAGACCTGCCCTTCCTATATATTGTATGTATTAACCGTTTTCTTTGCTTTCTGTGAGTCAAGATTCTATAGTTTAACTGACACTGTATACATTGTATACATTAACTGACCTTCCAAGTCTAACCACAGGTGTGCTTTGTAACACCTGCCAAAAGTAGCTGCATGCTATGCCATAAATCATTTCAGGTGAACTTATATTCCTCTTGTTGACTTTGTTCTCTTTTGAATTCTCTTTCTTGAAAGAGATCTCTGTGGCATCATAGAAAGCTTCTGATTCAGATCCAATGTTCACAAACTTGAGATGTAAAATTACTGATAACAATACAGGGTGATTACTAGGTAAACATTGCATTTTTTCAGGTATATCCTGTAAAAAGGGACAAAATATCAAAACTTGATGACATTTGATTAAAGCGTATAACTCAAGCCTTGCGAAGACTCTAAACTTATAGTAACATCGTAACTCCATGCATTTAATTCATAGTATTGAGGCTTCTAACATCTGCAATTTTAGAAATTAACCTGTGACCTTTGACCTTTGATCTACATACCCCAAAATCTATTCAGATCTAATCAGATCAGATCCTCTTCCTATGATGATATATACTAGCACCAAGTGTAAAGTTCATACCTCAAATGGTTCTTGAGTTATCGCTAGAACGAGGCTAACACCTGCAATTTCAGAAATGAGCCTCTGTGACCTTGATTTTTTACCTACGTACCCCAAAATCTAAGTAGACCGTCTTCTTATGGTGTGACATACTAGCATTTCAGTTTGAAGTTCATACCACAAATGGTTCTTGAGTTATCGCTAGAACAAGGCTAACACCTGCAATTTCAGAAATTGGCCTCTGTGACCTTGACCTTTGACCTACGTACCCCAAAATCTAATCAGATCATCTTCCTATGGTGATACCTACTAGCACTAAGTTTGAAGTTCATAACTCAAATGGTTCTTGAGTTATCGCTAGAACGAGGCTAACACCTGAAATTTCAGAAATTTAGGCAATTGGCCTCTGTGACCTTGACCTTTGACCTACGTACCCTATAATCTAATCAGATCATCTTCCTATGGTGATACATACTAGCATCAAGTTTGAAGTTCATACCTCACGCGGTTCTTGAGTTATCGCAAGAACGAAACTTACACCTGAAATTTTAGAAATTGGCCTCTATGACCTTGACATTTGACCTACGTACCCCAAAATCTAATCAGACCGTCTTCTTATGGTAATGCATACTAGCACTAAGTTTGAAGTTCATACCTCCTATGGTTCTTTAGTGATGGATGGACGGACGGATGGACGGACAACAAAAAAATATAGTGCCTCCAGCACCACCTGCAGGGGGGGGGGGGGCCGAGGCATAAAAAGTAGCACTTTCTAAAACTGTGCAACACTTGAAAACTTGTAAATGTGACAGTATGCAGATAATGTAATGGAATTTCATGATTTATAGGTCACTATACACGAACAGAACTTTTATGGAATGCTCTGCTCAGAGCTTTGTTGGGACAACAATGGATTGTAATCAACTTCACGATATTAATAGCATATATGACAATCAACAGAAAAAAATTTAACAGACAAAACTTTTGTTAGAGCAAAATTGACACGCATCAAATTCTTGAAGCATGGGTTGTGCACTTTTGTAAACCTTTATTATGGAATCCAATTCATTAGGAGACCTAGTCAAAGGAATAATCACAAAAGAATCATATACCTTCACCCTTCCGCTTTGAAGTGTACATATATTATTCTAGGAAAAAGATAAAGCCTTTTCAGTAGATATAGACTAATTACAAACATTATGTGTACTCATTGTATATCTTTCAAGGTCAAAGTATATGTGATTAACTTCAGACTTTTAAGCATCATAATCAACGCTTTGGCCATTAGCTCTAATAACTCCAAAGCACTCTTTGTAATGTGTTACCCAAGTTTTAATTTGGAAAATTAGTGAGTTGAATATGCAATCAAGGAGATATGAATAGAGAGAGTCCCAAATAACAATAATTAATGAAAACAACAGACAGAGCTTAAAGAAAGTACAATTCAATTAGTAACATAGTTTGGTTCTTTGATATCGGATATTCCAAGCCGTCATATTGAATAGAATCAGTTAAGCAAGAGTTTGAAATTTCTAGTGTCATATTGCATAATTGATGTGATGATCCAAGAAATAAACAAAATGAATCTGAGGTTCTCATATCAATAAATAAGATCTTATTCTGAAATCCCCTTGCTTCCATACAGAGAATTTCTCAATTTCCATTGAGAATATATATCGAAAGTTCACCAAAACAAGGATATCTTTACAAACTCTTAATGTATGATGTATTTTACAATCATGTATCATAAAATAGTTTAAACAAGTCTAGTTTCAAATTACATTAGTATTTTACCTTAATAATCTTGATACAACAATGCTCCATGATATCTACGTTTACAATTAATGGCCCCTTTTAACTTTCTAGAAGAAAGACAATTTTACCAAACATATAAGGTACAATATCAAATTTAGACAGTGAAAGGCTTAAGGGCAATATAATTCTGATTTTCTGATTTCTGGAAAGTGGGTTTGACATGTATACTATTGTGAAACATGATTTTATTTTGTAGAACTTTTTTCATTAGTGTCCACAATTCTCCATTTATTATTTTATCTTCAAAACTCTTGTATTTTGAAGCAAGCAAGATGTTAAAAAAGAGTATACATCAGCAAGGTAGAAAAAAAAATCCTGAAAACTATAAAAACTTTGGAGCCTTTTTTTTAATGGTAAAATAGAATATCTAAAAGTAAGGACATTGTGGAAAGTACATTTTGTGCATTAATATCATGACTCACTCTGTAAGGTGTGAGGTTGCTTGTTAGAATTCATAATTTTCTTGGCACTAAAGTGTCTTGCATAAATCTGGTAAAACAAACACTGGTAAAATACATTACATCACATACATGTACATGTAGCAATGGAAAAAGAAATGGAGGGAGGGAGGGAGGGAGGGAGGAGAGGAGAAAAGAAGCTTTATTATTGCAGAATCATCATGACACAAGTGTTTGACCAGAATTTGAACCTGAGGTGTGTACATACTGAAATCAATACACAACAAATACTTTCTCTGCCTCTCATCAACACTCTCAGCCTCTTGTACATCGCAGATCAAAACTATTCTTGGAATGCAAACAAATTCCGGACAATTTACCGAGTCACACGACATTAAATTCCGTCCGTTTCTATTGATCCCTGCGCAGCGCGATTGTGGTATTCTGTGTTGGAGTGCATGCAGTAAAATGCAGTGCATGGCTTGAAGCAAGAACATTGAAAATACTTGCTGAAAAGAAAATTGGTGGATGATTTGGATGAATATGACTAATCTTGTCAGTGAATCAGTGGTTTCGTGATGGTCATCGGATCGGATATGAAAGGGGGGATGACCCCTCCATTATAAGAGAGGAAAGTGCAGAAGAAAAGAGATGAGGGGGTTTCTGTAGACTTCATGCACTTTTTGAAGTACTTGACCTTTGTGGATTCCCAAGGAGATGCCACTTATCTTCCCATATCTCACCTTGTCTTTTATATTTCACCTTCCAGCTCCTAGTTACCTCAGAACCATGCCACTGGAGCTGGTATCGATTTCAAATTCGCTTGACGTCCATCTTTTCACCAAATGACTAGAAAACTAGACCTGTTGCCATGGCTGCGCTTCCTAGTATCGCACTTGCTTCAGTTAATATTCTTAAAAAGTGCAAATCACTCTTTGCGCGTCACTTTACTTCTTAAATTTCTAGGGAGAAGGGGCCCATACAGAGGGAAGGTGGGAAAGTTTGATAAATTATATCTATCAGAGTGAATATAATATTTCCAGGAGGCAAACTTCCTTGAAGGACAGAGATCATATCAAACTGTAAAATAAAGTAGTTTTCAAACCAAGTGAAATGAACTAACAATAACTGCTCACACTTCAATGATACAAATTGTGATATGGAGCACCCAAAAAAATCCAGATAGGGTAGTCATCTAGGAATGATCAATTTGTTTCAAAAGTAGAGTGGGGTAGCCTAAACAAGAGTGGGGTAGCCTAAACAATCAATGGTGGATTTTTCTTTCTCCAAATGTTTATCTTTTTGAAACTTCCAATTGGCTGTTTATGGTGACTGAATTCTGATGGAAATAAGATTTGCTTTTCTGTATTCGTGAAACTCAAAATAAATGAATTTTGAACTTACATATCAAGGAGGATAATGATTGTATCAGAGTATTACAACAAGGAGGATGATCAAAGAAGGCTTCAACAAATCTTTATACTTTAATACACAATTTTTGTGACCTGACGGCCAAATTTAATAACACACTTTCACTGGTTGTCATAGATTTTAGAGATGATAAATGCCTCAAAATGTAAAAATGTCTGATCCACTAAAGAGAAATCAAAATTTTTAAGGTAATGTACAGTTTTTGATAAGCCCTAAAAACTTTTCGTCAGATTTCTTAGATTTTTGATGATAAATAGCAAGATACTAGCAATGAATACTAGCTGTGAAAATTTCGCCTTCTAAAGTGGAATATTAAACAAATGAGAGGCGAAAAATAATTTAGATAAACGTAAACTTCCTACAACAGCAGTGTGCACTGTACACTATAAACGCATGCAAACCCTACAAGGATTGTGTGTATACCACACACAGTGACACACACGCCATCTCCAAGCGAATCAACTCGAAGATTAAAGGGCAATCCAACCTTGGTAATAAGATGATTTGTGTAAAAGCAGAAGAATAAGAAAAACAAGATGGTGAAAGTTTGAAAGTAATCGGACAAGGACTAAGAAAGTTATGGATGTTTAAAAAATGAGATCACTACATCTATGCGAATCTCAAATTGGCAATTTGGTGAGTCGATTGTGACATTTTTGTGGACAACTCTCCCGTTTGTCGTAGACAAACTATCATTAATTTGCGGTTTTCTTCGAGGTGCTTTTACCCTCGGGGCAGTACTCAAAATATATTGGAGAAATATTGAAAGAAAAAGATCCTACTGAGTAATACATTTTGAAAAAAGTGACATTTTAGTCATTTTGTGTTGGAGCGAATGGGGGAGTTGTCCACAGCTATACATCACAGTGACATTACCTATTCGGCCAATTTGAAATTCCCATATGTATAGTGATTACAACTTTTAAAAAAATTCATAACTTTCTTATTGCTTGTCCGATTTCGTTCAAACTTTCACCAGTCTGCTTCTCTGATTTTTCCTCTTTCTATCAAAGCAACTTGCTTTTAAGGTTGGATTTCCCTTTAATAAGCGGGGATCTGTCGGGTGGAAAGGTCCTAGCCTAGAGCAGTATATTGTCTTGATCTAGGGTTCCTTACATATATTTACACCAAATTTCACCGGAAATCAGAGACTATTTAACACGTTTCTTTCCAATTTCCGTTTTGCTACCAGAACTGTACATGAGCTTTAAAAAAATATCTCATGAATGTTTATTTGTAATACATGTTTTTAAACTTGAGGGCACACTGAGGATTAAATGTGGGAAGTAAGCATTTATATCAATATCTAAAGATAGAGAAATAATCTGCACCTCAGAATAGTGTACTAAACTGATGGCACATTAAAGATAATATTCAATCTGATGCATACTGGAATGCGATTTCATTGTAAAGCAACTGTCCGGAAGCAATTGTGAAATATTGATGATCGGTTTTTACTGTGTGTTTTTGGAATTTTAAAAACGATGGTAAATTGACTCAATCTCAATGAGAAGCACATGCACTGCGCACAGAAATGGGTATTTGGAACCACACACACATGTGGCATGAATTATTTTGTCCAAACACTAGATCTATTTCTAGTCATATATTTCAAAAACGGGCGTATTTGAAGAGAAATCCTTTTCAAGGGATATTTCTACCATTATATTCTTCAATTCTCACATGAAAGGAGTGAGAAAGCTTACAAATTATTTTTCATCTTAGATAGCTTAGTGAAATGCAATGGCGTATAAAGATGCGGGAAAGAAGCAAAGAGGAAAATTGCTAGTTTTGTCTGTGTTTATAAAATTAGAATCAGACATATCTGGATAAAACTTTTTCAGATTATTTTGGTTAAAGGTGTTCAAAGATGTAAATGCTAATTCTAAATCCTAATATTTTGGTTCTTCCTCTATAAATAAAACCTTGATTTAGAATGATTTTGTCATACATGCGTCTTTCATAACGTTTTTACACGCCACAACGTTTCGCTAAGCTACCTTACCCAGGGGAGCGTTTCATCAAGTGTCTTGTCAGTGATTTTTACTGACAAATTTGCTCTCAGCCAATCAGATGCAAGGATTTCATTAGCTTATAACAGTTGTCGGTAAAAATCGCTGACAAAACACTTGATGAAACGCTCCCCAGAACTTGACCCTAAGAGGATTCAGTCAATGAGTTACAGTTGTTGCAAAAAAAAGCTTTCATTTTGCGTGGCTGCTGCTGTAATAACTACAGAGTAGGTCATGACACATATTGAATAAGCATATTTTTCTGAGCCTTAGATCAAGATATGAAGTGAAAATTTTCCTGTGGAGCAAGTTAGTGATGTATAGCATATCACATATACATTTATCTACAGTAGATGTAAAGTTAGTACTATTTATAGGAAGATTAAATATGCATTTTCAGGTAATTATTAGTTTACAGTGAGGTTGTAAGTACAACAACTATCTGAATGTATCAGGTATTATTATATTAATACATTTACCGAGTATGCGTATCTTTGACAGAAACTTATCGATAGGCCAGGTCTGAGGAGAAGGATTCAAAATATAATTCACATAAAAGTATGAAAGATCAAAACAATACCATCAATTATCATGTATATCAGTTGATGTGCAGAAATAATTGATCCGATAGAACAAAATATATCCTTGATGGTTTAAAGTTCACAGCAGAAGCAGCAAAGGGGTTGTGAAAATACAAATACAGACTATTTAATTTTAAATGTCCGGATTCAAGTCTTTCTCTGTCTCTCTCCTTCACTCTCTCTCTCTCTTTCTTGGATAATTTTCTAGCTAGATTGTTGTTTGTGAGTTCCACCATGATGACCCACTTGAGATAACCTCCATTTTGATTGGAAAAGCTCTGCAAGTAACCCTCCAGGGAAGACCTCACTATGATCCTTTATTCTTGTAGATGTAGAATCATTGATAGGACTATTCGTTTCATCCCACAGGGAATCGGCAGGCATTCATCAGTCGCGATAAGTAACATTAAGAAATCATGTTTATGACTCCCCATCTCATCTCTGGTAACATCCTTCCGAAGGCGAACCTATAATCACACACACACATCCTCATATCCCTCTATGGTTGTGCCACAAACAGGGTTCAACCAGAGGTCGTACGTGGGATGCTGCGATCTGAATAACATCGATCATGTGACATGGACCTCTAGTCGACGACGGTACACAGCGTCCATCAATACCCTTTGATGCCACAGAATAAAGTGACCCCTACTAAGTTAATGTTTGGCGTGCATGCGCATACCTAAATATACATGCATTCCGAGAAGGAAAGACTGAAAAGAGGAATTATTGTATGTTACGGCACAAGTGTACATCATACCGAAACAGTTACAACATTGTGGGCGCCGTTTGTTGATTTTGACTGTGATTACTTTGGATTTTGATTTTGCACGAGGATGAATACAAATTTCATGTCATGTAGTAATATTAAATAAACAAAGATTAAAACCATGAACAAATCTTATGAAGATGTTGAACAACAGAAGGGTGACAATGACAACGACAATGACAGTGACATTTATTCTCACGTCACCCATGTACATATGTATTATATCTACATGTATGTACAAATGTATTATATAAGAATTATTGTATTCAATCAAATAAGTTACATTATCAAATAGTCGTAGTAGATGCTATTATTATCCTGTAAGGTGATTGTAATATGTTCTGTAAAGCCTGCTCTACACCAATATACTGTACATCATATACTCTAAATCTATATTTTCATATGGATTTATATAATCTTGGAATGTTAAAGCTTTACAATGTAAGAGTGACTGTTACAATTTGTTTCACAAAGAAAAGTCATAACATAAATCTATTTATAGAAGAATATTTCAAATCTGAACACCTAAATGCAATTCTAAAGACGCAACAAATCAGAAAATTAATTATCAAATCATCAATTTTGTTCTATCATTTTTCAACAACAACCTTTTCAAGGTAAACATTTAAAAGTATAAATTAATTTATAAATTAGTTCACATGCCCTACAACCAGGGTTATAAAAAAAAATTTAATTAAAAAAAAAACCCTTAAGATTTATTGATTTGAATTGCAATTTATTTGATATAAATAGTTATGTGATTTCTATTAAAAATTATGGCCCTAAATATCGCTCCTTTAGAAAAAAATTATTTTGACAGATCAAATATCAGCCATTATTTGGAATAAAAAAACTCTCATTTGGAGGAGTTATTTAGCCAAACACTTTTTAAAAAATCAAACAATGAATTTTGAGTGAATTTTTTTTGTCGCATCAACATCAGTATTTTTTTGCTTAATTTAAACCTACAATTTTTTTTAAAATCATGACAATTTTAAATCGCATTGATTTAAATCATGCCCACCCTGCCTGTGATAATGACTACATAACATACAGATTATTAATAATTTTTTGTAAAAGGCATGTAGAATTCAGATGTTAGAGTCATTATCAAACTTAAAAGATTCAAAGTGTATAGATTTTAAAGGGCACCAATCACCAAAAAATATTTTACTCTGTATGTTGGGGGTTCTATTTTGAAATACTATATTCAAAATATGAATACACTCTCAATAAACAGTACAGTGAATTGTGAGGAGACTAGTTGACGCATCCTGTATGCATCCTGTATGCGCTTGCATAGAATAAGTGTCCGTGCAGGACCCAACTCCGAGTTCGGTTCTTTATACTCCTTAACTGTTAACCCTTACAAGACCAGGTAAAGTGTTTTGCGGTTAGTTTCATACAATCGACCTGTACACAAATTATTTTTTAGATGATCGGTATACTTTAAGACTACATACAATTAATTTAAAAAACAGATGCTGTACATCCTTTAATGCTGCAATCTCATACTCATAACAAAAATCTTATAATAAACAGGTACGTTGATGATTTGGCTGGCCAACTTATTATATTCATTGTTCTTTCATATTTGGCTGAAATTTACCCATCATACAAAGGGGGTCTCTCCCCCCACCCCCCCCCCCCCATATGTAATATTTTGAAATTAATATTGAATTTGGACTATACTGCTGAAAATTAAACCAACAAAAAACAGGATAACCATATCTAAAACCATATCTAAAACCATATCTAAAACATTAGATCAATGGACCGGGTGATGATGTATAAAAAAAAAAAATGAAATGCAGTAAAATAATGTGATTTATTGACATTGAAGGACTGTACAACATTGCTAAGCCCCCATATTAAATTTGAAAGATTTTCTTATTTCACTTGAATAGCAGAGCACAAGTAATCTTTCTTTGAAAGAGAAGTGATAAGCAAATACGGTGAAAATTTTTTGTTTACAACACCTGGCTACATTGTAGACTGCACTGCATTTTCCTATATAAGTATGTTCTTTTGGCCAAATATTAGCACAGTACATTCTCAGTAAATGGCACTTTAGAAGTTGCCAATATTCAATAGATCAATACCACAATATTTCTTCTCACTATTGTTAACCCCTACAATGCCGTGGGCGGTAAATCCCGCCCAAAAATGTGAGTGTTGTAACGTTTTGTCTGGGCTCAGAATGGCTTGAAAATTCTTCCTCATACAGAAACCTGTGCCTCCATTATAATGTTTACTCCTATGCAATAAATCTGCCCAGTTTGCTAAGGAAGAAAAACTCATTGAAATTTAATATTCAACTCTCAAAAAGTTCATTTTTGGCAATTGTTCAAAAATCTGG
Source organism: Heliocidaris erythrogramma (assembly GCA_025617745.1). Taxonomy (NCBI): domain Eukaryota; kingdom Metazoa; phylum Echinodermata; class Echinoidea; order Camarodonta; family Echinometridae; genus Heliocidaris; species Heliocidaris erythrogramma. Next base: position 16,923,820 of record CM046853.1, on the reverse strand, counting down.
TGGCATGGAAGGGGTTCAAGATAAAGTTGAGTTCTGGTGATGCGATGATTTTGTGAAAGAAACTGTCTCAAAGCAATTGGGAAAAGTGGATCATATATACATAAGAATGGATGTATTTGCTTCGGAATTATCAAAATGATAAGAAATTGACCCTGTCTCGCTGAAAATCACATGCTCTGCACACAGAAATGGCTATATGGGACTGTACACACATGTGGCATGAATGTTCGGCCAAAACATTTCAGCTATATCACATCATATATTTAAAATGTGAGGGCATTTGAAGAGCAATACGTTTCAGGGGACATTTCTTCTGTGATGTTCTTCCAAACTGAAAAAAAATGAATGAGAGCTTGAAGCTCACAAGTTATATTTTATCTTTCACAAGACTCAACCTTCTCTTTAAGAACTGTAATTTCTGCACATTACATTTTAACATATCCATTTGAAAACACAGGCAGAAACATCTTTTGTATATTAACTGGCAAGCAATTACATGTAATTAAATGTAATTTTCATGCAATGGAGGTCAACTGTCTCAAATGAGTAAGTTGACATTGTGCCAAAAACTTCTTCATAATAAATTAATACAAGATCAAGGGCAGGCTCACAAAAGTTTCATTCATGTCTTTCGCATTTTATAAATTCAGTCGCTTTTATACTTTCAATATACAAATACTACTGGCAAAAAGTCACATGAGTGCATCTTAGCATGCACAATGCATACACAATGAAGCCCCATAATCTCTCATATTGGTAGATGAATACAAAAGGTGGCAGAGAGTCCCTCCTTCTTCACATACATGTAGTGCTTCTATAATACTGTAACCCAATCTATAAGTGCATCTACCTTTTGCAAGTGTCAAAAAGAAGAGATGTAGTCAGCATGGGGTATGCAGGATCACACACTGAAAAATTTATTATGCTAAGCACTGGTTCACAGCAGTAGTAAATTGGCAGCATTTTTTCCCCCCTCCTCCTCTTCATCTGCTTCTATCCCTCTTTCTTCGTCTTCTTCTTCTTCTAGCCCTCTGTTCACAGTGCATACAATGCCCTCCCCCGACAGTGTGCAATCATTCATGCTCACATTCACGAGTCCGTGTTTTGCGCTCCAGTACGCATCGCACTTTCCCGTCTTCAGGCGGTGATGTGAACCGCAAAGAAAAGGGACTGCCGATCGAGGCACGGTCAATGCCAAGTGCAGCCTCGGGGCACTTTACTTTTTTGTGGCATTTTCTCCCTAACTACCCTTTATGTGTTCGTCCCCAATTCTCTTTTTTACAGATTATTGGGTAATGTATCTTTTGCACTATATTTGGGATAAAGAGCTACATAAAAGAATATCCAGATATTTTAATGAACAGTTTCAGGCAAAGTGCAACAGAAACAAGAGAAAGAGAGAGGGGAGAAAGCATGAGAGAGAGAGAGAGAGATTCTATGTACATCTATTACCATCTGAAAGATAAAGTATTCAAATATATTTCTATTGATACTGTGAGTGAAAGTTACAAATGAATTATGCTTTTCAACAATGAAAGTTCTTATGCTTTAATAGAATTTATGGATGATAAATTTAGCCATAGAGGATATATCATATATTTAGAATAATTGCTTTCTATAAAATGTATTTTAAAGATCATTAAATTAAAACAAATGAAATTGAAATATATATTTCAGGAAATGACATACACATACATGCAGATCTATGCAGCACTGGTGTTAGTGTCTGCATTTGAGAGAATACAGCAGTATCAATTACATTCATTTAAAACTAATTACTCCAAACCAATTGGGTTTCTAAGTCAAGACCTAAATATCAAACCTCCCCATCTGCCATTCTATTATTACAGATGGTGTGTATCTATTTCAATTATCCTTGAAATAACCATTTAGGTAGAAAATAAAAGTTTTGCAGGCTTCGTCAGCCTACATTAATCTATCTTTTTGATTAATTTGTTGTATATTTGGGTGAGAAAAAATCTAATTGATTGTCTATGAGGACAGAAGTCATTTCTGTAAATCTGACATTGACCCAGCGACTTAAACATATGGATCAAGGGTGGATGGTATTGTCAATTACAGCTCAGGTATGCTGTATATGGGAGTACCAAGGAGAGAGAAGGGAGGGGGGGGGGAGAGGGAGGTGAGAGTACATGTAAGAGAAAAGAAATACAAAGAGAGAGAGAGAGAGAGAGAGAGAGAAAGAGCGCAAGGTGGGCAAAGAAAGGGATAGAGAAAAGGAAATAGAGAGAGAGAGAGAGAGAGAGAGATGAACATAGAGAGATAGGTAACTGAAGGAATAGACAGTCAAAGGAAAAAATATATAGCTGAGAAGAAATCCTATTAAAACAAAGTCAAAATCAGACAAAATTAATATTTTTACTATAAAGCCACATCAACGTCCTCTTCCTACAAGCAAATGCATTCAAGCCATAGTACATGAATACATGAATGATGTACATGTGTTGACACTTTTTGCATCACAATTAACAGTGCACTATTATAGTGCAATGACACATGAAGAATATGACCTGCTGTAGACTAACAAAAGAATATTTATCAGGCGTATGCTAATCCACTCGAAATCATCTGACTTTTTAAAATAGATTTTGAAACCAGTAATCCATCACCATCAATTTGTCTGTGATAGGTGTATACTTACACCTATAATAAAAGATGCCTTTTCTGAAGTTTGCTCTTATTGGCATCACTACTAACATACACTGTTCTCCTGTCTGACATTAGAAATAGAACTAGAGTGCTTTGACTTTATCGACGGAAAACACTCACATTGTTCCTCTAAAATATCATGTTAGGGGCAGATGTAATAGTGTATTTGTCTAAAAAGCATGTTTATGAGGATTATTCTTTTACAAAGCGGCATGTTTTATTTTCCTAGGAATAAAATTGATCCAGTACAGCACATAAATGGCGTGAATTGAATGCGAATGAATCAATGTCACTAGACAGATTTTTCGCCTGAGCTATGTGTTTTTATATCCACTATTAAAAATTGAACGTTGTGCTTTGTGACAGTTAAATGTACTTTTAACAATGTTTGTATATATTTTATGATGTGCTTATTCTGAGAGTTGCTATTGGTACACAGTTGACCCTAGTCAATAACAAATAGACTACAATTGATCTGTAATATTCACAAACTCTTTTTCCTATCCTTATCTAAAAACTTTTAGGTGGTGTATTTTTCACATGCATGGCTTTATATATCAGCCTTTTCATCTGTCAATACATATTTTCAATGGCTAATGAGTACTCAGCATGTTTTATTATTAGGGAAGATAACTATCTTCAGCAATCTAATTTGGACTGGAAGGTTTGTCATTTTTTAAAGAAATCAGCATTTAATGCAGAGCAAAAAAAGAAACAGGGCCAGTAAGTGTAACAGAAAAATAGAGAGTGGGAAAATCAGACAGAGAGAGAGAGAGAAAGCGAGAGAGAAAGAGAAAGAGAGAGAAGAGATAAGAACTAAGGTCAAATGATTATGACATATATTAAGTTCCAAAATATACAACCTACTCCAGAAACATGCAAACTTTCGCCAAACTGTATAATCATCACCATCACTACTTCTGTCATGGTTTGCTGCAGTCTGCTAATGCCAACTAAAAGTTTGGGTAAACAAGTTGTTTAAGCGGGGCCCAGCAATTGCTCTAGTGAGCACAAACTTGTATCCATTCCCTCGTCATCATGGGGCACCCCATGCCCCACTCCTTGGGGTTCCTTGCTACTGTTGATTCAGCTTGCCAAGCCTGGAAAATGGGATCGCTTCCCTGAGCTCCTTGTTCGGCAAAAAGAAAGGGTAGACGAAAAGGAAACAAGGAGAGAAGGAAGTAAAGAGAAAGATGACGACGACTGTCATTTGCACATCTTGCATGCTTGATACGCCTGGGAGTCGGGACGCAATTACGGGGCAAATGCACCTATGCTAACAGTAGATAGGACTACATTTAACCTGTATACCAAATCCTACTTTGTTGGCATGTTAGGCATAATATAAAACATCCTTAATCCATCCTGTGCCACTAGATATACCAACAATAATTGAACAAAAACGTTCAAAGGTCGTATTTTAAAGTTTTATTCTTTGTTTCAAAGTTGGATTGCCTGGGTATTAAATATCTCCCATGGGAGAACAATGGGAAACAATATTTTCATTATTCTATCACGGATGAAAGAACAACATATTCTTAGCCAAAAAATAAAGTTCATCAACATAATTCTCATGCGGGATTTGAGCTACTTAAACATTCCCTTCACTTAATACTCTTGGCAACTCCATATTTTCAAATAAGTATTTTTAAAAAATTGTAATCATTGAATTTCATTTCAATTGCACATCTTTATAAAACAGTGTTCCATGGTATCATAACTTGCAAGTCATGAGTCCACTTTGAATTTCAAGAAGAAAAACAAGCATTTTTAAATTAAAATAATTATATACAATATCAGAATTTAATCTAAAGCACTAAAATGGTTAAGGTTACTTTTTTTAATGATGGGGGATGGGGGTTTGTTCTGGAGAGGAATGAGGGTGATCCTGAAACTGCTTCAATTCTTTTACCCACATTCATCCACACAAGACATGACTTTGCTATTGTAAATCTAGATCTGGAGAAGATTTTAAAAATTAGCCTACAGATGCACTTCCATGTTTGGTCAATATCCATTTGCAAGGGTGATTCCACAATTTTGTAAAAGAGCAAGCACAAATCTCAGGAAAACTTTCTGACAAGCAAAAAAATATGAAAAACAAAGGTCATCATTTTCTTCTCTTTTTTTCTCGGGGAGGGGGGGGGGTTCCTTTTTAATCCAAAATTATCTGACAAGCAAAAAAAAAAGAAAAGAAAGAAAGAAAGAAAGGGCACAGAGTACACTTCGGTTTTTTCAGGGTCTCTTTGTCCTTAAAAATTCTGTCATGAAAAAAAAAAAAAGTTATCAGTTCTAAAAGGGGGACACAATATGTACTTTGGTTTCAAAAAGGGTTGATTCACGCATGACAGATGAGGTAAACAGGTAATTCACAGTAGCCCACATTGGCTCAAGTAAGCTTGAAATGAAAAAAAAATGTATATATAGAAAGAAGATAAAAATAAGAGGAGAAATTGAAAAATATGGTACAAATAGGAAAGAGAACTAATAAAATAAAAACAACATAAAATGTAATGAATAAGAATGAGACCAAGGCCTACTAGCTATGAGGTAAAGTTTTAAAAAGGGAATTTGGTACACTAAAGGGCTAATGTTGGATAATAAATACTGGTAGATAACATAAAAAAACTAAAATAGAGAAGGAAATTGACAGAGAGAGATACATAGAAAGAGAGATCAAGTAGAAGATATAGAGTGTCAGAATGAGAGAGAGAGATAGAGAGAGTGAGAGAGAGAGAGTTACAGAACAAGGATATGATCTAAGGGGATGAATTAGGCTCACTGTCATTTAAATTTGATACGATGACAAGACAAATTGGTAGTAGAACCCCTCAACATGTACAGATTTCCCACACACCCAATGCATATTTGATGTTGTTGACCAAAGTCTCTTATCTGTACGTTATTACACCATTTTCAGGAGAAAGACACGTACGCGTCAACGATGAAAAGAGAACGAAAACAGGAAATATTCCACTTGATCATCATCCCTCTATACTCGGTTTCACTTCACATCAAAAGAGATATTGGAGAAAAAAATGACAAGATGCACAATTTTCTTTTCTTCTCATTATTCTTACAACCTTGAATTACAAAAATTTAATAATATCGATACTTCATTTGTTTTTTTTTCATTGCTTGCAAATAAATATATGTATAGAGCTATTGTGGCGTGATGGGAATATCTTCCATCTAATCAAAGTGACCATTCTCCTTCAACTTGACCATGTAACATGCCCTCTTGGATTTTGCTCAAAAGTTCGGCAAAGTTCAAAAAAGGTTAAGGAGTGCATTTCCAACTAGAGCTCTTATCTGAAGACAATATCATTCATCATGCGCTACTCCTCAAGCCATGAAGTGCAGAACAACACTGTATCTTTCTTACTCCCTCATCAGCCTATTTATTCCCTTTGATTGAGAAGCTTTGCAGACCCCTAATGTTGTTCATGTGCACTTGACATTTCACATCTCGACAAATTGATTGAACATTCAGGGAACAGCTGCGGTTGTTCATGTTGCTATCATACCTGGTAACAAGAGATGATATTGTACCTCACATTGCATTAGGAAACATGATTATGACTTATAATGTCTTTGACATAGGAACCATGAGGAGACATACTACCCAAGGGATTTTCCATACTTAATTTTCTACAATATGTCATCCGCATTACCTTCTATAATGAACGGGTTTATCTTTATTTTTCGTTAAATATCACCCATGATGCCATTTTTGTGAAAGGGTGTATTTTTCTCTTAGAAATATAAAACAATTTGAAACTCTTTTTTATAAGTGATTATTGAATGCACATGCATGTAATATTACATTCCCTACATGTAACACTTTATTCCCTAACAGCTAAGCTTCATGGAACTAAACAAAATTCCAAGTTTTAGCTTTAGCATTGTTATCAAATATTCATGCCAGTGTGCAACGTATGTCACCATGGTCACATGAAATGTATATTTCATGGGATGAGCCATTATATACTTGCTGCCTAGAAACGGCAGCGAAAAGCCAGACACAACATTAGAATATCATAAGGTGCTAAAACATACATAGCTTTTGTAAAGAATATTGAACTCTGCACAAAAGTGTCATCTCATTCTTTTGCCATGATGGAGCTTTTGGAAAATCCTATTTATAATTAATTTCTCAAAGCCAAATACTATTATGACTGTTGTCAATGAAAGGTCAGGTAACATGGAACTAAAAGTTATAAAATATGTACAGTAGTTTGCTTTACAATTGACATAGCTATATAAAAAGGTTGCAGACATCACATGATTTCATCAAATATTTGTTAGCCAAAGATATCATTGTTTCAAAAACCTATTTGCTACTTTAAACTATACCACTCTGAGTGAAAAAATCTAAATTACACTAAAATGGCAGTACTAATATTGGGACCTTATCCTAGCTTCCAATTTTACACCATTTGTCATGATATTGCTTGCCGTGCTTGCTGAAGCAAAACACATAGATAAATATGAAGATTGATCTTATGTATATATGCACATATTGTGTTTAATGTAGTGAGAAAGAACATCTGCTAATCTATCAGTCAGATTTACATGTCATTCATTACTTTCAGAAGAAAATTTTCAATTGATACAAGGCTGTATTACATGTATGTATATTGTAAATATTGTCAAAGTAATAAAGAAAAACAATTTCCCTAAGATTTATAGATTAGCAGATGTTCTTTCTCATTACATTCAACACAAAAAGTGTATATATATGTTTCAAACCTTCATATTTATCTATGTGTTTTGCTTCAGCAAGCAATATCATTACAAATGGTGTAAAATTGGAAGCTAGGAAAAGGTCCCAATATCAGTATTGTCTTTTTAGTGTAATTTAGATTTTTCCACTAAGAGTGGTAAAGTTTGAAGTAGCAAATGGGTTTTTGAAACAATGATATCTTCAGCTAACACATATTTGATGAAATCATGTTACGTCTGCAACCTTTTAATATAGCGAATATAGCGTTGTTAGTGCAGAACGAAGAAGAGGTGAGTGCTTCAAAGAGAGAGAGATAGCGCAGAAGAGAAAGAGAGAAAGAAAGAGATAAAGAAAGAAAGAGAAGAAAAGAGATAAAAAAGAAACAGGAGAGGAAGAATTGAGAGAGTGAGAATGAGGGAAGGAGATGGGAACGGTTCATATTCCATCACTGTGCTGCCTTAGGTCTTTACATACTTCAGAGACGGGATAGAAATGGGAATAAAATTTCAGGCCACATGCACGGACAAGAGACCAGGCAGCCGACAATGTAGTCTAGAAGGAAAATTGATTTAATTTGGGTAAGCAAGTGAGTGCATAGAGGAAGAAGAAATGGATAAAACAATGATTCATAGCCATTACTCACGCCATGGCCTACATGTTCGGTATCATCATCCTTGAGAGATAATTAACCCCTATTCACCCCCTTTTAAAGCCCCTTGACATGCAGATCTGGTCAATAAAGAATTATTCTTTCCCACTTATTCTTATATGCATGCATATCTTTTGTTAACTTAAAAGATCAATTCAAGGAAGTGCAACATTTAAATGCTCCATTAAGGAATATGAGAAAAGCAAAATGTGATATCTTACAAGATTTCCTAGCAAATATATAACTGCTTCTGTTTAACAGTCACTTATTTTACACGAAAAAATAAGAACATTGATGCATGTATAATCTATAATCATGGCAGCTTGGCAAGAATGATTTTGAATGGCATACATGTAAAAACAGCATCAAACTGGAATAATACATAAATTCACACATTCATAGACAATGGCCAACACACTCTTATGCTTCTTATCTTAAAACTTTTGTTTCCCTATGTAACAACAAAAAAGAAACCCTGCCTGCTCAAAACAAATTATTCAGAATATTTCATAATGGCTACATAATTATAATGCTAGTCACTGATCACAAAGTGCATTAACATCTACACTATTTACAACATCAGGAAAATGACACCACTTAAAATAATAAAACACCAAATGAAATTCATGCACATATCACTTTGCACTGAAGCAGATGAATATCCAGAAACTTACATTATGCACTTGTGAACTCCCCTTAGGGTTTGGCATTTAGTTGGACTATAAATATACCCTGCACAATGAAGAGAAACAGCTAGCTGTCCTGTTCAACATGAACGCTCATCTAACAAGACGCATCAACGGCTGAGCAGCAAAGATATTTCAGTGATAGCTACACGAAATAGACAGGAGAGCTTCTTTTGCACTATTATGCATGACCACCGTATACTGGCCAACTGAGTGAATAGCTAATGTTCCTTCCCCTAGCTCTCCTCTCTCTTTTTCTTTCCATTTCTTTTACTCTGTGGGTGTCATTTTCTCTACCTCCCTCTATCTTTTATCTGTCTTTCTTTCTCTCCATCTTTCGTGCTCTCTATTACTACCTCAAAATTCGCCAGTGGGTTTGAGAGGTTAAATCCATAATGAAAAAGGTCATTGGCAGTGACATCATAATATCTAAGAGAAGAGGGCCTCTGCCTTGAGCATAAACAAAATCAAGTCATCCCTTTTCTCTTTCCTCTACATTCAATGTATACGAAGCAAGGCTTATTGATAGGCGCAACTTCCCAGCGCATGTCTGCTATGAGCATGCAGAGAATCTGTGCCACTATATTGTAGAGCTATATTGGGGTTTCCTTTTTTCTAAGCTTCTACTGGTTCTGTTAAGTAGGGCCAATTATGCGGGTCATGGGGAGGCTTGACCCAGACCTTAGCTAGCAGTCTCTCTCCGAGGAAGAAAAAAAAGTATAATACAGATTTGGGATTTACGTGATACAATAATATTGCTTCATATACACATATAGGAAGTATTGAATACATTTAAATTCAGAGCTTTCTTTTCTCTTAATTTCAATTTTTCTTTTTTAGCCTATCTAATTTTTACTATTGCTATCAATAAATGTTTTAATAAGAGATATATCAAGGGATATTTAGTCATGAATTTCTGTCAATGTTTTGTTTACTATTACACAATTACAGGAGAGTGATTTTGATTCCACTTTCCGCTACTGATAATTTAAAGTTTCATCAAATCATTTTGGTGCTTCAAGAAATAGTTTGCCTTGGCTGATTTTGATTTTGGTTCTTGGATGTTTGAATGCGGGGAGTAATCTCAACTATCATTTAGAGGCTTTAGACAGTAAAATGTAGTAGACATATATTTCTTAATACATTTTGACATTTTCTTGAACATCTAACCCAAAAAATAATTAGTTGATCATAATAAATATAATTTCAAGATGGTTGTAAATTCATGAAAGCTGTTTTAGCCAAGATAACTTGTTCTTTTTAAAGCAGAAAATGGGTCAAACATTTGATATAGTGGCTGCTGAGTAATTTTTAATTCATGCAAATTTACACATGTACACACCATAATGATTTACTGTTTCATATGAGCTGTTATTGCTGACACTAATTATTGGAATATGCTGCTGCTGCTACTACTATTACTACTATTACTACTACTACTACTACTACTACTACTAACTAAACTACTACTACTACTACTACTACTACTGCCGCTGCAGCTGCTATTACACCAACTTTAATATGATATTACCATTATACATATATGCCTATTACTCTATTAATATTTCTTCTATGAAATTGATATACTAAAAAAGGAACAAATGATAATCTATCGACTGCATGTACTGAACTGATAAAGAACACAATACAAGCTGTCAGGTTTTGTCCGTCATCACACAATATGTTTTGTCCACTGGCCATTTCCCCACAGAAAATTGATTTGGGGCACCAGGTTGAGCTATGCACTATTATAATAAAACCGCAAATTTTCCAATGAAGCCTGGGGTTGACTCACAATGAGCATCGCAATGGCAGAAAAGCACACAGTCTGCTGCACCTCTTTCATATATTCTTTACACCAATTGCTCTCTCTGTCTCTGTCTCTCTCTCTCTCTCTCTCGCTATCTCCCTCCTTTTCTCTGTATCTTCTGCTATTCAAGGTTTTTTTCCTCATTCCTATTTTCCTTTTGTTTTAAACCCACTTTTTCTTTCACTTCCATCTTCTTTTCTATTTTCTTATCCGTTCTTCCTCTAATAAATTTCTGTAACCTTCATCCTTTTCGATCCTCTAGATATTGATTTCATAAAGATGTGCACCGTTTCCTTGTTTCCAATTACATGTACACCTTAACCTTACTTTGTTTTTTTCTTTCTTTAATACTCCTTTTTTCTTAACCCATCCAGTATGATTGACTCTGGTACAATGCACATCTTCCATAGACTCAAGCACAAGGTAGTTCACGCTTAGAATTCAACAGGTTAATCTTTTATCAATGCAATCATGGTCTAAACCTTGAATTATAATCTATATCTTATCGACATGTTTATCAGCTCTATTACACACAACCTTTGTCTTCTCCTTTCTCCTTTTTATCAATTCATGAACAGTAATCGACAGATCAATTTTTTTCGGTTTTTTTTCCTTACACAGTTCAAGCTCATTTTGGCAAGAAATCCAAACAATTTGATCCACACAAGATGAACTAGTAACAGAAATATAGCAGAATACTGGACTATTTTAAGAATTCTGCTTTCGAAATTGTTGACTAAAAATGAACAATTTTACAGTTTGAAGTCCTTTCTTTTTCTCTCCAGGAATAAGATTGTGATAATTGTCTTCAGCAGATATGAACGTAGAGTAAAATCTTATTTAATGAAGTGAAAAGTTTATCCTACTTCATTCATTACAAAATTATATTTCATTAAAAAAAAATAAAGAATAAAGTTTCAAATCTGGTGAAAAGACTCTTCTTCTTCATGAATCTAAAAAAAAATTCATGTAAATTATAAGTTTTAAAACTCAGGACTACTCGAAGCTTAAAACGGATCCCACTTATAACTTATCCTCCATATCACTTACAAACCTACCTTTCTGTAATGCGTCTTTGGAGGACGTAGCTGAAAAGATTAGGCAAATCTGCACTGCGACCAAGCTACTAACACTCAAAAATTGCTCTCCAATCCGGTCCTAATGCTTCTTTACATTGATAATGGACTTCGATGGAGAGTCTGAGGAAAGAGATTGGGGGGGGGGGGTGGGGAAAGAAAAAATAAGTATATTTCTGTTAGTACTCAATAGGCATATCATTCTGGAGTCATTGGTTGAAGTCAAACTGATGTAAGACAGAAATTACCTTGTCACATTTTTATAACAGCACATCACAACAAAATGTAAACATACAGCATAATATCTAAAAGTTCTAAAATACTTCAAATGAATTATACATCTTTTTTGTTCTTGTGCTCATGTAACATTCATCAGCAATATGACAAGCGAAGATTTCATTTCTGCTTATTATCCAAAGGTGCATGTACGGTATATTCAATCGTTATTTCAAGCAAAAAAGAAAATATCCCAAATTTAACAAAAGTGTGAGATGTAGTGTCCACTTTTTCATATCCCTATCTCTCTCTCTCTCTCCCTCTGCCTCCTCTGCCTCCCCCCCCCCCCCCTCGCTCATTCTCATATCCCTCTCTTTCATTCTATCTCTCTTCTTCTCTTACATCATTATAAAATAACAGAGGGAAGTGCAACTATTTTCCATGATGCAAAAGACTGAGCAATAAGAGAAGAGAGAGAGAGAGAGAGAGGGAGACAGAATGAGAAAAGAAACTGTCTAATCTAACATGACTTTGTATATGAATCTGTTTAAGCCATGAAACAAAAAACGCAATAAGCAATGTCACTATTTACAATAGAGCAAAATCATGGACAATGAATTCTGTTACCTTTGGGTTAATTGAAATGACACGAGCAGGGACATAAAAAGATCTGGAGCAGAGCATGCGTGCCTACTCTGTAAAGGTATTTATCATTGACCAAATTCCAGCAAGTGCTTTAATTGTTAGAGGGATCAAATACTGAATCTAGGCAACTAGAGTGCGAATAATCATTGCCCCTGGTGTCTCCAATCCTAGCTCTATTGATCCTGCAACGCTGCTCTGCCTTTCATTCTATGGAATATAACCAAATCTAGAAAGAATGCCTCAGGGCATGAATTCACATAAATGTACGGGCTCAGTTCACATATGAACAACATATTCACGTCCTGAGTCCTGCGTCTATGTACATTTATCCCTATTTGGCTTGTATGTTTTACATATACCCAAAAGATACACATACACCACCTCATGGACATGTGCTGGCAATATCAGAGGTATAGCCACATACCTGCAAATATTTCTTCTGCATAAAGTTGTTATCTTAATTTATACAGAACTTTATAAATAAATGTACAAAAAATTTATAATTTTTGGTAGTGCCACAATGAAATCATAAGCTGTATCTAGGATTGGAATCCATTTTTAAAGGTCAGAAATGTAAATACTACTTGGGTAAATTGCAAGCAAATATATTTGAGCAAGACATAACAATATGTAAGACTTTCAGAAAGTAACACCTCTGTAAAAATGATGCAATTGAATATAATAAAGAAAATGCAAAAAGAAAATATCCCTATGGACTCTTATAAAAATATGATTGACATATAATATTTTCTAAAGGTGATAACTGACTATTTGAAAAGATGTTGAAATTTAAGCTCAATGTGAATGGATTCTATTGTTGGAGTTTCCAGGCCAAAAAGGATGACATGGTTATGAAAGGAAGAAATGTGTCATGCATGAACTCTATAGTTATAAATGAGAGCACACAAATAAAGTGGTGGATTGAAGGCACACAAAGAGAGGAAAATATGATAAAAGGAAACTCATTCACGGATATCTAGGACAAGGCTACAGTCTACTGCACGCACTAACTGCACGTTTGTTATCATTTTACCAACAGTTTAGAGCATTGGAGAATGATAAAAGGGGGATGCCTGTAAAAGCAGATATCATCTGTTGGGAGCTAGAACGGTGTTAACTCTGTGTTAAAGTATATGAGTTAATGCCCTTCTGGCTCCAAACAGACGCTATACCATACACCAGCATTTTTGTGAACACTCTACTAGTTAAGCATCTAAAGGCACACTTTTGGTGCACTGATATATTGAAAAAAAATCAAATTTATGTTTATTGTTGATGTCATGAGATATAAAGGAGAGAATAAAAAATTTCAACCTAGATTATATTTCAGATGTTTATATATATATATATGTGAGCAGGACATTGCTCTTCATGCATTTGGAGTTGAGTACAGAGATTCAAGTTAACAACTTGATCATGACATCTTTTGTTTATAAATGTCTCATTTTTTTCTCTCTCTCTCTTTCTTATTTTCTTTGTCTCATTCTTTGTTTCAATTGCAAATTTTTATTTTATTTTTGTAATTTGTAAATTTTTGTAAACATTTGTTGTCGTTGTTACCTTTCGTTTGTTATTGTTTTAAATATGTACAGACCTGCTGAAAAACAGCCTTGCGGTTGAAGGCAGATTTTTAATGCTGTATTCAAATAAATAAAATCAATCAAATCAACCCACCCCCCCCCCCAAAAAAAAGGAAGATAGAATAATTCATATAACACTCTATTTATCCACATTAAACTCTTTCATATCTACCACACTTTGTACTACAATAGGCAGATAATAACAGTATTGCAATTCAATCTGGTCTTATCTAACTTGCTGAAAAAGAATAGGGGGAGATGAATAATTCAATTTTTTGCACTACTTCTTTCTAGATATTTGGGTCATCGATGCAAACTATCAGGTTGCAATGATAATAATAATGGAATTACAAATCCCAGGATCCTTGCATTTCGCTATCTTTCTCTCTCTCTCTCCCTTTCTCTCTCCCTTTCTCTCTCTCTCTCTCTCCCTTTCCCCTCCTCTCTCACTTTGGATTTCACAAAATGAAAAGGGAAGGAAATTATGAACATACATACACACAGTGATTTTGTTGCAGGTAGGCTGCTCCTCAGTTATATGGGTTATCTGCCACAATGTGGGTTACTCGGTCACAGAGCAAATCTCCATATAAATATTGCATGATGATGCTACCATTATATTATCTGATCGACTATCAGATAGAGGCTCAAGATATTGCCACCACTGTGAAGGCCGTTATGATAATATTACATATTCATGGAATATGGAAGTCAAAACAAAGTATCTAAAAAAGGCGACAGTGACTGGGGACATGACCTTATTTGTAGCAATTTCCTTTGCTAGTTTTGTTGAGCCTATTGTATATTTTTAAAGAGTTTCCGAACAAGCAAAGCTTTGGAGATTTCCATCCTTTTTTCCTTTTCTTGATGGCATCATACTGAAATCAACAATAATATCATTCTTTCAATATTCTGTTTTTATTGATGTACAATGCTGTGAAACATCTTATAGGTTGTGAGAGTGCTACAGAAATGTAATTATCGTATTATATTGTATATATCCATTAGCACAAGCTTAAATCTAAAATCTACCCATGAGGAAATTACAAAATATGGAATCTGAATTGTAACCTTAAAGACTAATACTATTCCTGTATACAAAGAAATACTGGGGGTTTTTTCACCGGAGAAACTCCAAATGCTGCTCAATTGCAGCGCTTTGACGACAATATTCTCCTCCATCTCATGAATAAACAATAGAAGATGGAGATTATCCTCGATTTCCAGATAAGTATTTTGTGTTCTGCTTTAATCGACAATAAAGCAGTATCCTGACCTATATTTTCAAGATGATTGACAGTTTAAAAGGTTAGAGAAGGAGCAATCTATTTAGAGTATATATTTTTCTCAAAGATTCCTGTCAATATTGTTTTTTCACTCGGCAAGAAAATATGGCAACTTGAGATAGCACATACTTTCCTCTATACCATGGAGAGTAAATAGACTGACTGGTCAAAAACCATAGTTGTATGTGTAGAAGTAATCTCTTTCTGTTTTAAATTGTGTGAACATTGCAAAATAGGATCTAAAGCAAAAAATAAATAATTAATAAATAGTAAAAAATAATAATAATAATCAAGTTGATGACGATGTTGTTGTTGATGATGAAGATGATGATGATGATAATGATGATGATAATAATGATGATAATGATAATACTAATAAAAATAATACTAATAATAATGATAATAATAACTACATGTGACATTAAGGCAAATCCTTTTATCTTAGCCTATTGTTCAGATTCGCCTTAACCCACGTTCGCTTTCGCCTTAACATCGAATTTCTATTGTAACGGAATAAACCGCATTGTTAGGATTCGCCTCAAGTCGCAGATAAGCATATAATAATAATAATAATAATAATAATAATAATAATAATGTTATAATGATAATATAAGAATTTTTCTGCATTTCATCTGTGATATCTCTATTCACTGAGCAGCTTTTGAGTGAATAAGTCTACTCATGTTACAAATTGTACCTAACTTGCAAGGACCTTGATACATGAATGATGAGTGATATATGCAGGCCAAAATTAGCAAAGTAAATAAAATTGGCATCAACTTTCCCTTAAATATAAAGGAACTTGATAAACATACAGTATGATACCCAAGCGAACATCCCCCTACGCCTTACGAAAGCAGGATGAAAGTAGGACGAAAGCCAGCATGACAGACAAGTTGATGGCATTTGAACTTGTAGAACACTAATTCAGCTTCCTTTGAAATGTAAGTCTCAATATGCGTATTTAGAATTTGACAAGAGAGGAAAATGCTTTTTGGAGTCTTTGGGCTCCTGGCCAAAAAATTGCTTTTCACTGGGGGTACAAATTTAATTTATTACAGGCACTACAGTAGTCTCTGCCATGTTTCATTTCCTAGACGTGTGTGTAGGTGTAGGGGTGGGGTGTATTAGAGGGGTGGGGTGAGATGGGGATGGTCCAGCAAAAATGCAAAAGCATGGAATCATCAGATGACAATGTCAAAGATCGATTGCACATGCTTCTTACTGGAGTTCTACTTCCAAATAAAGTTTTGTAATGTATTATGCACATAATCTTTATTTAAATATAGATCCAGTCAGCCAGCAAAAAGGCACTTTTATCTCTTTTTGTTTTTGAAGTAGAAAATACAAGTAGATACAAGCAAATACAAGAAAATATCATGCTGGTTTTCAATAACCACATCTGTCAGTTATTCTATATGAGTGCTTCACTAGCATTCTGATGGTTTTTAGAATATACAGGAAGAGAAAGAAAGATTTTTACAAATATAGACTTTTTATTTTAATCAGTTCTTTATAATTACATAAATAGATAAATGTAATACAGTAACAGGAAATTGACATAATGAATAATAAACATACAGGTACATGTATATTTAGAATCTCCTTCATCAAAATTCTTATGAATAATCTCACATAACATACATGATCTCATCCAGTGACAGTTAAGAATCCAATCATACTACTTCATATTGTAGCCTACATGAAACCTATCCAACAAATTGAATACATAACTAGGTCAAATAACTGGCCTTATTCAAGCTTCATCTGGTTACAGGCAATATATATTCTGGCTATTTACAGAGAAAATCCACCTTTGCCATGAAAATGAGCTTCATGTATGTACACGATATACCATCACCAACTGCAGGGTTGTTATGGCTGCATACATACAGTGCTCTAAGCTATGTCAAATTTGGTCTCAAATGGCTGTCTAGACATGTTCACCCAAGTCACATCCTTTTCCTAAGACGTTTCCAAAACATGAAATAACTAACTGCTGAACGCTCCTAGGGACTGTAAGTAAAAGAGAGAAAAAATCAGAACAAACTTACATCCATGTGGAAAGTCATAATCCTAGGAGATGAAAGTCATAATACAAGGATTTTATAGATAAAAAGTCCACCATATTTTGTATAGCAGAAGACAAACTTGCTCTCCATGGTAGCCTACGAATGTCCTGTTTTTCCAATTATGCTCTCATCATCTGACCGACTTCCTTCATGCTCCAGAAAATGAGATGATACCATGACGATCATGAAAACAAAGGAGGAAAACATGCATGCTCCATATCTGACATTAAAGGCTGCTGTGAACATTCCTTCAAGAATTTGAAATTGGTTTTTAGCAAGAGCCAATAAAGCAAGTTGGTCTTCAAGTTACAAGCTGATATAAGGAGCCTACATTATATTGTCATTTTTTATGTTTAATGCGACAGAAATTTGAGAAAGAATATGGCAAGACTGTAAATGCACAAGACTGGCATCGTAAATCTTTATTAAATATTGAATTCACTGCATACTTTCTTATCCTTTGTTTTGAAATAAATTTGGGACAATCAAGCCATCCGAGACTACATGTATACCTTTCACTTTATAACATTTATATTTTCATATTAAGTTATCCCTTAAAGTCCAAGGTAACATTTTTTTCACAGCGATGAGATTCATAGACATGTAATTCAGGATACCTTTAACCTTTTCATAACATCCTGCTAATTTTTCCACAGTCATGTATGCTTTCTACTGCCATCTGTTAGACCTTGCTCCAATAGCTCACTGTGATCTGGTTTTTGAGGCCTTGATGCACGCACCACTAGTTCACAGGTACAAACACTTATCAGCTGTTAATCATAGTGTCTGAACTATGTAGACTTCCCAGTGCCCAGTCTACTTCCCTCCATACACCCTATACTACAGCTGCTCCTGACAAAGTTAGGCTAGGCTAAATGCTTACTGGAATTGTGTTTAAGTATCAAAATAGAGTCTTGTCCTTGCAGACTAACCAGGGACTGGGTATCTGATATTTGCAACCAAATGTAGGACAGAGTCAGCTCAATGTCGCAAGATGAAGTACTTGGACGCACTCACACAGGCAATGTATAAAGGACTTCAAGAGAAAACTTGAATTTCTTTGGAACAATTCAACCAGACAAGAGTTTTGAAATATTGTTGGAATCATTTGTCTTTTAATAAGTTCTCACTCCCTATTATTCCTGCATTATGACTAACAGCCAGTATTATATGGAATGCCCTTTAACATTCATTAATCAATTTCACCCAACACCACATACGATGCAAAAAGCTGCCATCTATTGTTGGAGGTGATTCAGAGCTATTATAACCATTTTAAACAGTATCCTTACATGAAAATTTGCACCTGCCTTAATAGTGTTTCATCAAAAAATACATTTTATATCTGTAAGTTGTATGTACTTTTTATCATCCATGGGAGAAATCTGAACTCTGAAGGAAAGGGGAAGCTACAACATACATGTACAACGCTAACATTATTTTGTGAACATTTGCTACATCACAGATACACTCACAGGTTCTTGCCCATCAATCACGAAAGTACAATGGAGTATGATGAAACTGTTAAATGTCATTTTCATTTAATTCCAAAGGTTTAATATTTCGAAGGTTCATAATTCCGAAGGTTCATAATTCCAAATGTTCAAATTTCTGAAAACTCTATGCAATTTTGGAAATACAAACCGTCAGCATTCTGAACCCCATTTCATTTTCAGAATTACAAACCATCAAAGAAAAAACAACCTTTGGAAAATACAAATGTTTGCAAAAATGAGTGTCCCTCGATGAAACAATTTAGGAGATGATCAGATGTTCAGATAAATACATTGACCCTGTCGTATCTACTTCCTCTTTGGAAATATATATGTAGCAGCTCCTTTCAGTTACTACACAGAAATTGTGTGGTGATTAATTAAAAAAAAAAAAAGACAGTGTTCTAATGTTCTATTACAGTACACTAATGAAGCTCTGAATAAGGATTCCATTCACATGCTTTAGGAAAAACTGCATGATAACTATTGATGACAGTAATGAAATACATGAAACTGGGTAATGAAAGTATAATTCAAAGAGTCTATGTAACATATACAGAATGTAATTATCCGTGACATTGATATTATATAGGAAATCGTCTGCTGAGAGCCAGAAGAGCTTTAAAGGGATACTCAACTGCAGATTGTGGACGTTTTTATGCCGCGAGAGGGCACTGTGATCGTTAACTGATCAAACTTCGGAGAGACTGGTCGCCGCGCAACATGCACGCTCCGTCTGAGCTCGAGCTCTCGTGCGAGATTCGGTCGGCTTCGTGCCGTCTGAAATGTAATCCCAGTAGTCCGACGGACGCGTTCGACGCACATACTTTGTGTGAATGGGGCTTATGCAATCCTGACTTTCCCCAAAGCCGCCTGGTGGCGTATCCCTTTAAGTCAATTATGTAAAAGATATGAGTTAATGCCCTTCTGGCTCTAAGAGCGTATCAAACATACAAATTCTTTCATGTGAAAAAGGTCTGTCATCCGTAAATAATGTGCTATATAACAATAATTACATTAGATCATTAACTCCTATCATTATGTAAGGTTCATAGGTTCATAATCTGACACTAGGGATTACATGGTCATATGCTCTGTTCTGCACATGCACATGCCATAATCCAACCCCATACAATGTCTATTAGCCCCCCCCCCCCCCCCCCCCCCCCCCCTCCGAAATTATAAATTTTTTTAAATTACAAAACTTCTACAATCTTGAGCAGTGAAATAAGGTGATTTGCATTTAAAAATTGTCCACCTTCCCTTACTCTTTATAATCTCTCTTTAAATTATTACATGATTATTACAATAATACAGTACTCACTTATGAATCAAAATTCTGATGCAGAAAGGAAATGACATATTTTTAAGATTTATATATCAAGCAAAAATATTCATATCTACTGAAGAGTACAGCAGCTTTTGCACAATGCTTACCAGTGCCTTAAGTCTAGAACACAGTTAAATATATATTTTTAAAATAAAAAAATATAAAGCAATATACCTAAATTCTAGGATATAAATAGAAAATTATTTACGTACTGCGCAAAAAAACACTCCATATCAGAGCAATGGAGAGAAATAGCAACATGTAGATAATAGAGGGAGGGATATTGGGATTGACAGAGAGAGATATTGAAAGAGGAAGAGAGAGAGAGGAGAGAAAAATAGAGAGGTAAAGAAAAAGAGGAAAACTATGAAAAGAGAGGAAAAGAGAATGATAGAGGGGGAGAGAGGGAGAGAGAAGGATGAATTAGAACACGGTCAGTATACAAAAGGGAAGAACTGGGTGAAGGTCATATATTGATATGTGGACTATTGATTTGACCATCTCCAAGCTCGTAATAAAAACGAAGGCATATTTGTAATTTCATATAATTGCTACATATATGCACCTCCCCAATTAATTTTTTGCTCTCTCTCTCCTCCAGAAATAAATTTTTATGTTTTCTGAAATATTTTACATATAAGACTTCACTGTACACTCTCTATTTAATGTTGTTGTTTTTTCGGGGGGGGGGGGGTCAGCTTTTTTAAAGATTGCTCTCTTCATATGGATGCATGGGGGATCCTTGTTAAATAACATCTTCTTTTTTTTCTTCAATCTGTTTATACTATTTTATAATACATATTAAGTTGATATCCAATGTTACACAAGCAGGTAAATCAAATACCAGAGGCATAGAGTGTGGATGTTATGGTCTATCTATAAACTAAACATGAGGTGTGAAATTCATATTTACTCTACACACACACACAAGAGAAGTATGCCACAAAATAAACAGTAGTCATTGAATAGAGGCTGTGTCAAACCATTGCACTCAACTTCTGCAATTACTAAAAACAAATGTTCATCTCTTTCATCTTCTTATGCATGCTGTTTGCCTCTCATCATGTGGGTGGCAAAAGGGCATTAGTATGCTCGCATGCCATAAAGCAAATGAATGGTTACTTGCGTCTAAGGTTTTGATCTCACTATACATGTTATACTATTTTTAAACATGACTGGAATATCTCTCTTTATTGACTAATAAAAAGTGAAAATGGATGGCAGGTATTTAATGGTTGTAGTTTCATACCAAATAAACACATATTTTTAAAGCTACAGGTATTTCGATGCTAATGACCTTATGCTTAGCGCAATAGTGCGCATCCGGGTTTAGTAGAACAATACAACGTGCTTATACGCCCTTCTGCTGGATGCACGACTCTCCAGCTCTAATTTTCTTGTTCTCTCCCTAAGCCCCCCCCCCCTCCTTTCTCTTTCTCCCCCCCCCCCCCTCTCTCTCTCTCTCTCTCTCTCTCTCTCTCTTTCTCCAGTAATTTTTCATACCTCTCTATTCTGTCAAACAAGCACCATATCTATTTCTATTTCTTTCTATACTAATTCCGTGATGTTATTGTTTGCCTCCATTTTAATAAGTGAATTGCTGCTTCATATATAAATTCTGCTGATTTATTCGCTCTTCTCATTCTCCTGACGACGGCCAGAGCATTCTGACCGGAACGTGGAGTTATTCCAACTCACATGGTTGTACCGCAAACCTTTTTTCTGAATTACAACTTCACCATGCAAACCTTCAAATCCTATAAGCACCATATCTCAAACAACCACTTGACTTCAGGGCCCCCATTTCATAAACTTGTTATCAACAACTGCCTATTTCTATGAAAAATTCGCTCTCAGCCAATGAGATTCAAGGATTTCCGTAGCTTATAACAAATATTATATCTTCTTATTGATAAAAAGTTTTTTATGAAATGGGAGCTCAGATCTGTGAATCACAGAGTATATACATGTATATCTTAATTTCTACCTATTGAATATACATCTCTTACCCGGGTTACCCCATATTTTGCTCTTCTCTGCTTTGAAAACAAATTCAGTGATCAATGGAACTTCACGCAGAAGATGTCCATTCGCAAGCTTTGTCTATCAATTAATGTTTACATAAATTACATTTTACTTTGACCAACTTCCTTCCAGTTTCGCTCTTCTACATGCTTATCATGTATAGATTAAAAGATTTTTCTTTCCATGTAGGTGTGTCTTAATGAAAAGTGTTAAATAACATATGAAACATAATGCCCCTTAAACATATTATTCTATAAAATAATAGAATTGCAAATTGTACCATTTTCAGAATAAATGTGGCAGTCCAGGGTTTCGATTCATGACGAATGAAGAGTTAATATTACATTAACTATTAGTATACACAAACACACAACCTCCTGCAAAAAAGTAGAAAATAATACTGAAATAACCTGAAGAAAAAGAAATCACCTACACACTTGATACTATCCTACCTGCCTCTTTGAAGTACAATGCGTTTTTAGAAAGGGGTTAACGACGGCTCATCTCAAAGAACAACAACGACATCATACACAAAAACAAAAACTCTTCACTGTCTGGAAAGGAAGAGTGGAGGAAGAAGGGCTGAGCAAGAATAGCTTCCTCCAGATGGTATATATAGATCACATGTGAAAGTTATTGGCATACTTTAGATGGAATTCAGTCGAAACAAGGCTGTATTGCTTAAAGGGATGTGTAACGAGACTATATCATGCCTAAGGCTGATCGCAATAGCTGATTACATTTTCTTTTTAATATTGATATTCTGAACATAATCAAAAGAGCATTTATATAATTCTAATCTTCTCCAATCTGTAATAAAGATCAAATTATGTGCTAGAAGCATAATGTGAGAGGTTGGGAGTTCTAATGGAGCAACAGGAGAATTAAATAGGAGCTAATCAAAAATATATCGGCCACTCTTAATTCATTATCCATTAGTTGACACTAAACTCACACTAAACTCACACACAGTTCATTTCCCTTTATATCATCATCCATTAATACATGGAAGCACAAATACAAACATCTTCTTTGTATCCATCTATGATATCATCTGTTAACAGACAGAAGGATGCTAACTCTTTGTTAATTTAAATGAATTAACACACTTCTTGCTCACAGTAGATCATTGTCCCATAAGCTTTTAAAAATAACAAAACAACAAAACAACATATTTCATTTTGAATGGTCTTTAATTATCAAGTGATACCTAACAAGTTCAATAGTCGATACTCCTTACTGTTCCATGCCAAAAACAGTAACAACAGCCCTCTTCAGTATGCATTTCTCAAAAAAACTTGAAAGTTTATGCAAGAGAGTGGAGTGTAATATATACCTATGGCTCATATATCATTTTTTTCCCCTCTGGCAAATGGTTACACCAGAAATATCGCATCTGCATGTGAGGTACAAAACAATCCCACATGACATATGAACTTGGCATTGAAGAAGAAATGTATGTTAATGTACTTGTGCCAATTAGTGTAGAGGCCATACCAAAGAAGCCACTGAATGACTATATAGGACTTCTAATGGCTAAACCAAGGAGTATAAACCACAAACTACATGTAGCAGGCATCTACTTGTACCCCCCCCCCCCTCACATTGGGAAACTTCTGACGTCATCTTAAACAAGAACTGTATTTTTGTATAGCTATACACTAAAATTTGATTTGTCTAAGTGAGCAAGTTGAATTAATACTTTTTGCTGGTATTTAACCGGTAGCTTCACAATATTTTAGCATTATATCTAAGAATCATACAAACATTATAATAGTACTATACACACAAACATTATAATAGTACTGTTATATCACACAGCATAGAAATTGGTTGAAAATAGATTTTATAGAGTTGTTTACAAAAAATTGGAGGCATTGCAAACTTTATAATATTTTGTCCTTTTACCAGTGTCAATAATTTGCAAAGGATAATGAATTTTTTAAATACCAGGAGAATACAGATTAGGAGCTTAAGTGAACCTTTACTGCACAACAAACTTCTCCTGAACTTGAACATCTGAATGACTATCCAGTTGACTATGCTTAAAAAGTGGCACAGCCATTTAGTATTTACCAGAGTTCATTGTCAGGGTATGGCAATATTTGAGCTATGTTCAGTGAACAGGAGGAAGGTCTTACTCGATCTGTAAGTAACTGGATCAGAGTCCAAAATACAGTTTATATAGTGGCTAAATATACCCCCAATTGCTTTCTATTCTATTTTCTCCCTTCCCTAATCAAAATTTGTTATTAATAGCATTAATCCCCTCTCACTACATCTATCGCTCCATTTACTACATCTGTCATTCCATTTCTCTGTCATCTATCTCTAATTTTGGCAATCATTACCCTTTCCTTCTATTCATCCTATATTTCTCTGTTTATTTCCTCTTCTTTTCCTCATTCTTTTAATTGGTCAAATCAACTATATGAATGTTGTTGAGTAAAGATGAATAATAGAAATGCCTTCTTGCATAGCGACATAACTGTACCTGCATCAGTATTACCTCTTTCACAATGGGAGATAGCGCATTTAAGAGGTGCTTCAGTGGTGCCCTAACTGCCAGTATAAAGAGTTTTAAAAATTTAGGATGCCCGAAAGTCAGAGGGCATTTGGAGGTGTTTCATGTCCATTTTAGAGGAGTTTCACTATCACTATGAAATGTCATCAAATGTTTTTAGGCTGCTCTATACTCGGTGATCTGTAAAGCAGAAATTCTGTATCATTTCTGGTTACATTACTTGTGTAACAATATCGTACGCTTAGCATGTGATTAGGTGGCAAAAACTGCATAGGTGTCACATGACCTTGTGTGGTCAAAAGGGTAGTATAAAGGACTTAGGCCAGTCTAAAGTTAGGACCCCTCAGAAGTGGTTTGAAATTAGGGCGTAGTATAGAACAATTTTGGCCAGTCAAAACAAGGAGGTACAAGGAAAGCTCGCCCAGTACATCCTTGGTCAAAACCTACGTTCATATGGGAATTGTAGTTTTGAAACTTTAAGTTAGCAAAACTTTAAGTTAATGGAACAACGGCTCACTAACAACGCCGAGGGTTCACATGGGCCTGAAACAACAATGCTCATTGTTCTGAGATTACAAGTCGAGGGTTGGTCATTTCACATGAGCAGAGAGGTCATCGTTAACAACAAGATTACTAAACTTAAAGTTAATTCTGTCCACACGGTCCTTAACTACGAGGAGGACCCCCGCTGCTCGTGGTTTGGGCGTTAATCACAAGCTTGCTTGTGGTTCTGGAACTACAAGTAAACTTGAATTTTTTTTTAACTACGAGTCCGTTCTTATGGTCTGAAACTACAAAATAACTCCAATATAACTTAAAGTTTTGAAACTACAAGCGAAACTTAAAGTTTAGCTCCCTTCGTGTGAACCTGACTATTGTTCAGGGGCTTCGGAAGTGACCTAATATTTGGTATGAATGGGGTACTTACATGTAATTCTAGGACAGTTGGTCTTATACAAGAGAGGTAGGCTACATGATTTCACCAAGATCATTCAACCATATTCTCTTCGCTGGATCTTTATCATGGGAACATTTGACTGCCAGGTAATTGAATCTCTCATTCAGCCAGAATATGTGGTTTCCTCTTACCAAAGTTAATCAAAATTTAATCATATCACGCATGTTCATGCCATGACTTCATGTATTCAAATAAGCTAAGAGAAATACCAATCCACAGCCACGGCTATATGTGTAAGTCACAGAAAAGTGTACATGTACATATGAAGTTGGGCCCCACTTTATGTATGTATAAAATGAATGTAGGTTGAAAAGCGGGCAGTCCGTTCAACTCGTACATGAATGGAAACATTGATACAAAGCCTATGAAAATGCAACGACACAAGTGAGAGAAAGAGAGAGAATGAAAGATACTCACAAACAGACAGAAAGAAAGAAAGGGACACAGACGGATAGGATTACATACATGTTAAGACAGAACGAGAGGGTGATAGGAAGAACTGGAGGTGCAGAGTGGAAACAGAGAGCTGCAAGGGTTAAGAATATATTACAAATATTGTTTCATGCAGTCATCTCAAAGACCTTACAATACACTATATTGAGCTAGTTATTTATTCATTCGGGAGGGGGGGGGGGGGGGCTAATAGACATGGATTTGGGAATATGGCAGAACAGAGCATAATCACTGCACTCTAAAATCATATTATATTCATCATTGGACAGGATCATTTCCCTGTTAGCAAAACGTATAAGGATGAAAATTATACTTTTTTAAAATTTGTAAACAGGTAGAAAGGTATAATCACAAACAATTCTAGAATATTGCCAATCATGTGGTAGAATAGCATGTGTATACAGAAAAGTGCACTTTGGGAAAAGCATGTTCACTCCTTTTCTCTCCTCTCCCTCCCCCCCCCCCCCTCTCTCTCTCTCTCTCTCTCTCTCTATCTATCTATCTCTCTGTCTTTCTGTCTGTCTCCCATCCTCTCTCTCTCTCTCTCTCTCTCTCTTTCTATCTCTCTGTCTTTCTGTCTGTCTCCCATCCTCTCTCTCTCTCTCTCTCTCTCTCTCTACCTTGTCTTGGTCTATCTCTTCATTTCCCTTTTCTTTGTGTCTCAATCTTTTCTCACCGTGCAAATCATGTAAGCCCAGTACTTTTACCCTGGGCTAAACCCATATTGACCGAATGTCAGTTGACTCAACACAGAATATTTCAACACGGCCTTCAGCCTGTTTGCAGGGAGAAAAGAGTCGTTGGGGGAAATTCGCATTTAAACGCAGGAGCCCTATTTGCATGGGCTCTAGGAGCCCCGTATTGACCTACCCAGCTCGCCATCGCAAGAAACAAGAATGGAAAATGCACTCTGACATGTGCTTTATCACTGCCCAAATATATGTGAGTTCCCCTGAACAAATCAATGAACGTGACAAGTCATTCTGGGCTGCTCCTTTTCTCTATTCCTCCTTCTCTCTTTGCCTGTCTCTTTCTCTTTCTCCTAAACACCATGTGTTTTAAACAGTCATAAAAAGGAGGCGGAAGAGAGTTTGACAAAGTAAGTGAGACACTTCGAGAGTACACACAGAATTAAAGTACCGTAGATTCATTGTGTGTTACATGCATTCATTTTCAGAAACAAAATCTGGACAAGGCACAAAAAACTCAAATCATCCCACAACTCAGACCATATTGTGAGTATGAAAGCACACATAAAAATACAGTTTATCTTAACAGCTATTACGGCCATTTACTTCTTCCTTTGTGTGTAATGTATCTCTACCAAGAAAAATATTCTCATGTTTTGCTGTAGCTCTTTCTATTCATGTTGTAGAACATTAAAATTTATTTTAAAAATACTACCAGCATCATACAGTAACCAAAATCACTAAGAAACATACTAGATTCATGTGCACATCCATAATATATGCATACACACATACATATCTCCAGACATCTACACCACTACCCTCAAGTCTAATCCTTGCTGTGTCATCAAGTGTAAATATAAATCATAAATAGAATTTTTGTATCATTATGTTTCTCCCTTTCATAGGCTGTATATAATTTTATAACATCGTTCCATCGTATCTTACTTCATGTTTTAGAAATTTGAATTTCAAAGAGGAAAAACAAGCTTTTCCTACTAGTCCAAACTATTAGATACAATATCAATATTTGTGCAATATAAATCGCCTACTGCATTAGAAGGGTTAGAGTATGCTTGGAGCTTTTTTGAAAATTTGATTTTTCCATGGATATGGATGGATCAACATTATAATGAATCCTCACCTTTGCTAGATAGCACTCAAATAATAAATTGACCACATCTCAAGCTCTGCCAAGCATTAAGGGTCATTTTTTTTTCTTGCCGCACCATCAGGAGGAGGAGTTACTACCGAGGACGACTACCTGCAGATGCTGGTTGCCCACTCACCATGAATTTCTAAAATTTTCTTCGACCAAGCATGAAATTAACCCATTTCCTAGGATGTATGCACTTGTAGTAGTTTCTACTAGTGGATTGGAGGGGGGGGGGGGGTAAGCACAATCACCCTCTTTCAAACCCAACTGGCATATAATAGTACACAAAAAATGTGCCCCACCCCCTTTTCAAATTCTCCACCAAAAAAGGCACCTCATAAATGTGATAACAGTTTTTCATAATTTTAAAATGTGCCACCCCCTTTTTACAAACTTCTGAATCTGCCCCTGGTAGTTACATGTACAACCATGTTGTGGATTGTACATCGCACACACTCTTATGATGATAACATGTTTCTGAGGAAGCAAGACAGAGCAATGATGCCATCATGGATAAAGCAAAATTCTAATGTGCCAAGGAAGGCACCTTCTTTAAATCGAAATTGGGTTGGTTTGATCTGATCTCTCCTAGTTCTACATGCACATTTATCCACATGAAAAACAATGAATTTAGATAATATACTGCTCCAGTATCACATTTCTTTCATGTATAAAAGAACAGACATTCTCACGGTTTACTCCAGCTAAAAAATACTACATTCCATATATCACACATTTTTTTAAAGGAAGATCATTATTATGGATGAAAACAGACCAAAATATAAAAGAACAGACATTCTCACGGTTTACTCCAGCTAAAAAATACTACATTCCATACATCACACATTTTTTTAAAGGAAGATCATTATTATGGATGAAAACAGACCAAAATATCAATCAACTCCCACCCAAAGCATATGTATGAGCAGATTTAACACATTCCTCTTGAGATTACAGGAGTTTTTCTGAATGATTAAGAACATTATCAGATAACTTGAATCTTAGAAAGCGAGACAGTGCTGTAAGCAAACTGTCTGCCTCTTGATACAGCCTTCTTAGCAAACTTCAACGCACTCTCTCAAACTGCCTAATCCCAATGCCAAGCACTCGTCACCTGGCAAATACTCGCGATCTAATGGAGAAAAGAAAAATTTGGTCTGGTATCTTCTTCCCACTTGACACAGTGGCTAAGATGCCTTGATTGTTAGCCTTCGAAAGGCGAGAAGCTGCAAATACTACGCTTAGTTGCCCGACAAAATGTGACGCAACTACTAAATGCTAATGCAATGTTCAGCTCATAAATCATGTTTCGTTAACTGTCAGATGAAGGGGCCGAGTGACAGTCAGGCTCAGAATAATGTAAGAGACTGAGAGTCACATACTTAAATTCAAGGCACTAACATTTCAAGATTTATTCTCAAAACAATAAAGCTTTCTCTCTCGTACAGCGGGGATCATGTTCATCTCTGAAAATAGTTAACTTTGCAGAAAATTTGAAGCAAATTAATCTTATCCAAACTAAAATATAGAAACATCTGTTTTAATTGCACAGTAAAAACACTCTACCATTCAAGATTAATGGAGTAGACGTTGTTTGAATTCTTTTTTCACAATTTTCTCAACAAGATAAAGAAAGGAGAATGAGTTCATAAAATATTATCTTTCACAATTATTAGTTTGCTATCTTACAAATTATTCAAGTAGGCCTACTTTTTTAACAATCATAATAAGTCATGACTGGATGAAATATGATCATTCACTCTGTGTTCCGTATTTTTATCAACCAAATTTGAAATTACATGCATGTCACAAACTTTTTAAGTTTTTGTACATAGTGCTTAAAACGTGAACGACATGGTCAATATTACATACCAAAGCATGACATTTACTTACATTACCAAAACACTTTGATAATTTGTTCACTGAAAAATTTTAATCCAAATTCTAGACAAAAGGTAGTTTTAATGTTTTATATTACTGTAGTGTATATGGTCTAACTTTGTACATGTACAGACCTAAAAGCAATCATGTGGTCACAAACTAAAAATAATCTTCACAGTCAACTTACTTTTGATGTACACATACATATCCTAACAAAAATGAACAGCTCACGGTTGAAGGAAATAATGATACATGATGTACCCTGGTTAACCTCTCATGGAATCTAGCAGACAGGATACACGACCGAAACCAATGCGGAAGTCAATAATGTCATTAGCCCAATTGAAAACACACAATACTCTCACTTGCTCTAGCTCTTGCCCATTCTTTCTATCTCCTTTTCACTCCTCTCCAGCTTGGAAACATCCCAACCCCTCTTTATCTTTCTGTCCTGGAAGTACTGACGCAATATGTAAAAATTGATTTTGTCTATACATGTGCATACTACAGTGGAACCTCGTTATAACAAACTCCTTGGGACCATTGAAATTACCTCTTTATATCGAAACCTTGTTATATCAGGTCTAGAAAACAATAGGATATAAAGAAGCGGGCCCCGCAAAATTACCTTGTTGTAACAAGAGTTTGTCATAACAGTGTTCTTTATAATGAGGTTCCACTGTATTTCTATATCATGTGATATATTCTCTCCTTATGCTGTAGCACAACATTTTCTTTTTGTATTTTGTATGTTACCATTTCCTATGCTATTTTCCATCTGTTTATTTCTCTTGAACTTAACAAATAATTTGAGAATATACCTTTCTGGGATAGCTGCACACTGCAAAAGTTGATGACAAAGATGACTTTCCTTAAATTTCATCTACATATATGGTGTCTGATTGTGAAGAATGTGCTTTAAATTCAGTCATTGTGTGATTTGATAACTCAAACTGAATTACCTCATTTCTATTCTGAAAACATTATTTTCTTATTTTCATACAAGAGCAAAAACTGCAAGTAAGTACAGTATTTGGATTATTTATTTGTCACAAGGCTCACAAGGCAAAATATTTGTAACATTCTATCTATCTCAACATTTCAATCTCATTCTCAAACTCATCCTGTCACAATATTCCATTGTTTGTCCAAGAAAGTTAGATTTCAATTTCTACTACTTAAGATGTTAGGTGAACTTTCCTAATGTCACACCCCCTTTAAACCCCCCCCCCCCCCCCCCACTCACCAGCTCTTCCACTCCCTTTCCGTTCTCTCATATAGAGAATGACAAGAATTGGATGGGACAAGAGATTTCCGCCTATACTGAAATTGTGAATCACTGCTATACAGCTATTTCCTACATGAACTAGATCCATGTGCATGCATCCGTCTGTGTGTGTGGGTGTGTTGTGACCATGCATCCTTCCCTTGTCTTTATTAAAGTTCACTTGCCTGGCAGACAGAAATAGCTATTTTCTTTAAAATAAAAGAGGCAGCTATAACTACTTTATCCGTGCTTCCCTGGTACAGAGCAACTTACTTATCCTAGTGTGATACAAGTACCAGCTATAAACCAGACAGCAAAATGGGAATTGTATGTAGGTCAAAATTCAAAACAATATGATTGCCTATGTGAAAATACATTTTGGAGACTAGGCATACAAAGGAAACACACAAAACATTTTTTTCTTCAATAAACACTTTACGAGAAGAACAAAGTAAAACCAATCATGTCACAAAATTAAAGCTGTTTACTTTAGGAATACGCTGACCGACAACTTGTGTACAAATCCATAATTTTGAGAATAATGCTATTCTTTTCTTTTTTTTTTTTACATATTGTGCCCATGAAAGTACATATCATTGTTGAAGTGCATCACAAATTGCAATTTCTAACATTATCAGCAATGTCCTAGAAAGAAAAATGCCAACATGCCATTTTTTATTTTTTAGATTTTTAAATGACTTGCTAAAAATTAATATTTTGATGAATAATACTTTAAAAGCATTGCTATATCTTAATCACAGCCTACTTTAAATAAAAGAATAAGATGTATCTATACTTTAGGCTACACCAATGAGATAATAGAAATACCATCTTCTATCCATTATAGATCATTCATTGCAATAAAATATATTGTGAAGCAAGATAATTTTGGATATTGATGGGTCATATTCTACAAAAACGTCAACTGGAAATTCAGTCTAAAATTGTTCATAAAATAACAAATGTTGAATTCAAAATTAATGTTCTTTTAAATTGACTGCTATTTAACGTGCGGCTGCATTTTTTTTTTACAGTTCTTAAGAACCATGGTAAACATTGAGTTCACAGTTCAACATCAAACTCTGCAGTTCAGACAGTATTCTCAATTCATATATGATATAAGATGATGTTCATATAAAATAGGAAGAATGTTCTTTAAAACTTATCTATTATAGAATTTCATGGCACATCCATCATCTACAACATGAAGCAGATATGCTAAAAAGTACAAAATGTAAATATATAGTGTAGTGGGGGTAGACCTACATTTCTTGATGTACACTAATTGGTTAATTTGGAAAATTTGATCATAATTCAAGCTGGGAAATATGAAAAATTTCAGCACACAATTTTGTCTTGTAAGCTACCTTTAACTGGTGAGACTACTACAGGATATTGGACGTGTCATATTTTCATCAAAATTGATGTTGGTGACAATGGGTAGTCTTACCGTGCCAAGGCCAATCACGAATTGAAGGGAATTATTGAATTGTCCCTTTGTCACCCTTGATCAATCCCTGATCATGGGCTGTATCCCGTATGTGCCACCATGGTCCTAAACATATTTAATTGAAAATACCAAGCTGTAAAATCAGCTATTGCTCATATGAGGTGGGATTGGATATCATGTCATCCACACAGACATTGGTATGTCTAGTAGTTCGATAATAATACAAATCATCTAATTTAACCTGTTGGAAACATTTGGATTTTTATATAATTCATGTACCAATTACAAGAGCTAAAAAAGCGAAATTTCAGATGACATACTGCAAATCTGTACCATTCTTAGGTATATAATTACAGTTTGGCATTTTCAGAAATAAACTACATATAAACAATGTCAAACCCTAATCTAAATTGCACATTTTGTCGAAATAAACTACATATAAACAATGTCAAACCCTAATCTAAATTGCACATTTTGTAATTTCTTATGCCTCGAAACGGGAGCATTATTTTCAAGAAGAGTCCCCATATAATAATGCAATATACAAGTCTAGGAGGTGACTAAACATTTTGGAACCACAATAATTGAAATGTGGGTGTGAAAATTCAATAGCAATTAGAAAAATCTGCAATTTATCAATGTATATTAACACATTCAAGCAGTTTTATAATAGACTATATACAACAGCAGACAAGTATGCCTCTCATAAAATGAAGTTAATATGTTTGATCTGCATGAAATCAAATATTTACTGTATTGTGCATGAGTCTTTGACCTTAAGAATATTCTCATCACAACTTAAGTACCATAGTACAGTTCAATGACTAAAGCACTATTACAAATGGGGAGAAAATATTCTGTCTCACAAACACATTGCACTACTAAATTTGTCAAAGTCTTAAACTGAGCATTTCTTTATCTTCATATTTTTGTATAGCTTTATTGAAACAAATTACATACAAGTCTTGATTTAATCATGGACTTTTAACAACTCCCTCCCTAAAAACATAGGTGTATGAGATATAACTAATAATAGAGTGTCTCAATCAAAGATGTTTTCCTTGGAACTCTACATCATTCAACCTATACTCAGTCAGAATAACAGGAATTAAAATATCATAAAATACTTACTAACAAATGCTAGACTGTTATGTCAATAATTTATTGTTTCCTCTTATTCTGGAAACTACATCATGAGATAAATCAAATCATATATTAAAAGGGGTCAATAAAAAAGAGGAATAACAGGTATATTACCCATATTCATATCTAGATTGAAACACTGCATACATTTATACTTGCAATAAAAGTGCAGTAATCAGGGCAAGTATTTTGTTTAGCACTCCCATTAGGAAAATATACTGCAAATAAAACAAGGCGGCCAATATAAAAACTGGTCTTCACTGCAATAGTTTCTAGCATCATAATAATTGAACTGAAATTAAACTTTTATCATTCTGTAAGCCATTAAAAAAATTGAATCTTCCACTGGTACTACAAAACATACAAACAATAACATCAGAGTACCCTACAGTCAGCAATTTGCATATAACTGGCTCAAGCAAAAGGATTAGAGGGATTAAAGGAGCATTGGTTACTGCCATGATGAAGTCTGTATATAGACTGTAGGGATTACACTGACCTTGTCCTCACTTAAGGTCAAATTTGGAAGGCCAGTCGGCCGGCCGTCTGTGCTGACCATTTCACCATTGTTCTACAAAGGCAGGCTGCAGTCCAGACTCAAGGGAGGCCAATCGAAATTTATAACGATGTAGTCTACATCTGATAATAATTCAGGGAATATTTCAATCCACCGTGACTCTTTTTGAGTTACAGAACTTGGATAGGCTTACACTGGTTCAAGAAGAAAGCATTATAATTTTTCTATAGAGATAATAGAGTCTACTAATTGGTATGATCCTCTTTAGATCGATAGCATTCGATTTGGTTGTTGGGAGTTTCACTTCCATCAGGCATCACCACCGCTACCACTACCACTGGTACCAGTTCCCGTAAAAAGTACCCAGTGTACCCAATACCATGATTACGGGCCAGCTACGGGCCAGCTACGGGCCAGCTACGGGCCGGCTACCCTCGCATTGC
This sequence comes from Heliocidaris erythrogramma, assembly GCA_025617745.1. NCBI lineage: Eukaryota > Metazoa > Echinodermata > Echinoidea > Camarodonta > Echinometridae > Heliocidaris > Heliocidaris erythrogramma. The sequence goes on along the minus strand of CM046853.1, from coordinate 16,889,075 downwards.
TGCTGAGATGGGGTCGCTCCTCTTGCTCTTGGTATGCGGTTTGAGAATTTTATCTAATTTTAGCTCCTGCGTTCAATACGTGTGCATAGTGGCGCTGTCGTCTGATCATGACATTTAGATACTTCAAAAGCATACAAACATAGAATACAATACAGAGTAAACTTACCTACTCACTGGAGATGAGTTCTACAGCTACTTCAAATGGTTTTGATAGAAAAACTGGAGCAGAATATTATGAAAAGTGATATTTTCGCCTTCAAAATAGAGCTCACAGGTTGATTCTTGAATCGAGCGAAACAACTTCGTTCGTCCGCAATTACCGCAAGTATACAGTACGCAAGAATACAGATTCGTCCGTCGTATGCAGTGAGCATATTGCAGGCTTGATCGAGTCGAGTTCAGGGTCATGCATACTTTTTCTGCAGGCGCTATCGATTAATAGTGAGGATATTTTATCCAGATGTAACAACTTGATCCATCCATTCGATATGTAAACAGGACAAGAAATCAATATATTCCAATTTAACAATATGCTACAAGATATGCAAGGAAGGAATAACATCTGCTTCATCCGATCACAGTAGTCTTTGAATATATGTTTTATCAAATTTAAAATTTAAGAAGCTGATCTTCCCTCTTACTTGAATGGACGCCACCATTTTAGCACAAGCAGTTTGTGGTTGAGTTGAGGGAACTAGGTCGGGTTCAGCCAGATCTCGGCGTGAGGTTGTCCCGCCTGCATGTAGCTACCAGAAAGGGGTAGAAAGCGAAAGCGATTGATTGAATTGTCAATTGATCAATTGGTTTTAAAGGATGTTAAGTGAATTAATGATCTACCCTAAACATGCTAAATATTCAAGCCTTACTCTAGAATCGTTGGTTTCATTAGTTATTTTGCATTCTTCGTTCTTTACTTTCCAAATTTTACCCGCATTATACAGATATATACTCAAATTTCTTACTCATAATTAATCTAAAAACAGCAGCTCCCCCCCCTCAAAAAAAAAAGAAAAAGAAAAAGGGGGGAAAAGAGAAAAAAAAAGAAAAAAAGATGGGACTTATTTTATAGGGTTTTAAATCGTGATATTCTGCAATTTGTGCAACGTTTCCACCGGCCCTTGTATTGGTAGTTACCTGCCGTGTAATTTTAACGTCTTACAGGGAGATGTGAATTGGTCTAGCGGTAATGTCCACGGTCAGCTATCTTTCTTCGCCTACAGTACGAACTGATTTAGAGACCCAGGTTACATCTTTCAGAGGTCGGTCCCCAGACGTAAATAATCATATGATTCATATGTGATTGATACACGTCTTTAAACCCCCAATTACACACACGCTGGCAAGTATGGGGGCTGGCACACAACCGGCCTTTACCCCCTTTAAATACAAAGTACCCAACGCTTTTCAAAATTTTAGACCCATGGAGGGGCTACTTCTTCTATTTCTTCTTCTTCCGAAGTTATCATTTCGGAAGCAGGTGGGTGTGTTGCCGGCTTCTCCTTGGTTTCTTTGTGGGGGTATTAACATCATTTCCCTGTCGATGTTAACCAATAACAGTGTGATACTCTCTTGTCGTGAAGGAATATAGCAATATGAATGACGATGGCGTGCTTTAATGTTCCCATTTCTATTCTGGATGTTGTACATGCCGTGCCGGGGCTCGAACCCAGGACATTTCTACTTCTAGTGTCTTATTAACTTACTGTATACGATTGCTCGACCATTGCTTGGCCTGGGGAACATTGTTCAAGCTTAGGACTTACAATAATGACTACTATAATCATTATAATTTAATGAATTTGGTCAATACTTTATTAGATAAAAACGAAAAACGAAATTGGTGATGAACCTTGAAAGGCTGGTCAGACTCGACCGATAACGATAACGATAACCGATAGCCGGTCCTTAGAGAGATCATAATTATCCCCCTAAAACAATATTATTTTCAGAATACCAACTTACAACAATAATATCAACGCGGTATTATCTCCGGCAGATACAACAAAAGTTACAAGTTACAACAATTTTCAGAATACCACCCCTGTTCTAGCCTATTAAGAAAAAATAAGAAAAAGCCCCAGCATACTCAACAAGTAGGCCTACACACAACATTGTAGGGTGTACCTTGAATTGAAATTCTAGTTATCGTTATCGCTCACCTCTGACCAGCCCTTCAAAATAAAATCTTAAGTTCTATCATACAAATTTTGTTTTCATTATGGCCTACCTTGTTTAATATTGCATTAATTAGTAGAACAACTTCATAGCTTATACGCCAATATTTATGACAATGATGCCACGTACTCGTTTCTCGTTTCCTGTCGGCCTCATAACATTTTTTTTTTTTTTTTTTTTTGGGGGGGGAGGGGGTGGCAGATATGTTTTTTAACGGGGACATTTAGTAGTGTAGTGTAAGCTGCTGCTTTTAGTACAATGTCTGCAGAGAGCTGGCAGCGTAGATCTACTACCTAGAACACGGCAGTGCGTTGGGTTAGGGATGGGGTTACATCCCGCAGGCAAAGTCCATGCTAGCTGGCGCCACATAGCCTAAACCCAGCGGCAAAATCATCTTCAAGCCTTCATCAGCACCACTGTCCTTTCACCCTCTTCTATTTCTCTTCCAGCCTTCCCTTTTTTTCTCCTTATGTTTGTCCGATTTTGTCTCCCCCTCCTAAAATGACCAACAAGATAGTATGACTTGATGGTTATCTTTAACGTTAATACTGAAAATAATATTTCTCCATGCCATCATTTTGCGTTGTTGAAGATCTAGGGCCGGCAAATTTCTTCAGCTTCCGTCATGATTGAACCTTGATAATCAATATGCCTGAAGTTTTCCTTTTTTCCCCTCATCAATAATTTCCCTTGTTTGTGACATAATATACGCACACTGAGGTCCTAACACGTGGTAAACAACTTAATAATTAATCTCACTCCCTCTCACTTACTGACACAGGTACACCAACTCCCCCCCCCCCCCCCTCTCTCTATTTTTTCGTGATTTTTTTTAAACAGATCACGAAGCAGGAAAAATTCTCAGTTTAAACACATCTGATAACTAACCTGCAAACCTGTCTTACGACAGAATAAAAGGTTTTCACCTCTCTCGCGCGCTCTCTCTCTCTCTCTCTCACCTCCCTCCCTCCCTCTCCCTTCCCTCCCCTCTCTCTCTCTAGACTATAATGGGATAAACATTTAGGTGTATTTGTGTACGGATGTATCAATGGTTTTGTGGGTATTGTCTCAATCGCTTTCTCTTTCTCCCTCTCTCTCTCTCTCTCTGGACTACTGTATTTTCTTCACCCTATATACCTATACATCTTGAAGTTGAAGAGAGTTTCTCTTTACTCAAGAAGGGTGCAATCCAATACCAAAGGAAAATAGAAAAGACACCACATTGCATGCCATGCAGTCTGTTTTTACACGACCTCAATTTATAAGATAATGCAATAATATAGTTATGGTCGCGCATTTCGGGTTCTTCGAGGTTGAAGTTTATACGATGAGGGCGTTTGGTCAAACCAGAACGGGTCAACCTTCTCTGAGCATCCCGCTCTAGCAATCTGCTAAAGAGCATTATTGGCATTATTTCACGCCATCCACGAAAATCTGAGAAGTGCAATCGCATTTAATTTTAAAAGGTCTTTTATTTCGTTGTATTTAATTGCCTTATATATTTTAATATTCTTGTAATACTCTGACGGTAAAATAATAATAATAATAAAAAACATTTCATTCAATTTGTATTTTCAGGAGCATTCTAAACGCTTCATTTACGTGTTGTTTTTTCAAGTTAAAACTGTAAAGATTTGACCACACTTTAGATAAACCTATAATGTAATCAGCAAAAGTAATTAGCTTCATCCTATAGTTTTGTCTTATTATTTGCAATGAGCCTAATTTCCAATTAACAAAATATTTAATACTATCATCCACCCCCCCCCCCTCAAAAAAAGAAAGGGGGGGGGGGGAGAGAAACAAAGAAGCAAAAGAAAGAAAATGAGCATGTTTAATCGTAACATGTTTGTGATGATGTGAACTATACTTGTATATTTTTTTTCTCTCTCTCTCTCTTGTATAAATTATCGTAGTTATTGTTTGAAAAAACGAAAACAACTAGTCGTTTTTTGCTCGTTTTCTCTGTAAGAAATGTAAAGCTTTTAAAAATATATGTGTATATATTTTTACATACGAAATAAAAATTGTACTGAAAAAAACAACAACAAAACATCTTGCCAAAAGAATGGGACTAGGCTCGACTAGTACTTGTGCTAACTTCTAGCTCCAACTTCACCTCAGTATTAGTACATCTATATTACATTGTCATGTACGTTCAACTTTATGTAGATCTATGACTACATATTAGTGTAAATCCATTTCTGTTCATTAATGTATGTATATATATTATGTATACATATATTTTACTAAAGGGTACATTAGGTCGACACCTAACAATGCGGTTTAATCCGTCATAATAGCGACCCATACATTAGGTAGACAGTTGGTACATTAGGTCGACAGTTGAACAAAGAAAAAGAACAAAAACTGTCCTCCTAATGTACCCATTAGGGGTATATATATATATATATATGCATACATATATTCATATATATGTATATTACTTTTACTTTTTATGTATTCATGTACAATTATTACTCTTTAGTACATTGTGTGATTGTTCATAATATACTGTCATTTATGTGATGTGTTGTTAATAAATTCAATCAAAATCAAAATATATTTGTTCTGTTAAAGGCATTGGCTAGCATTGTTAGGAATTTAAAAATATCTCATTCTGTTACTTGAAATTTGTACAAAATGTTAGTTATTAGTTTTAAAATATGACTATGAGAGTCTCAAGTCATAATACCTTTGGGAAGTATTTTAAAACAGTGAAAATCTAAGTCAATGTTTGGAAAGAAAATCTATCATTTTAACGGTCGGTTCTTGGAGTTTGAATTTATATTGAATAGCGATTAATGCAATTTTCGTAGCGTGCGAATAATACATGTTGAATGCGAGTAGATTGACAGTCTCGTCATGTTCTTCGAAAAAAATGCACACGATCTGAACGCATAGGGAACCAGACAACTTATTTTTTGAACTCGAGAGTAACTGTCTCTTATTAAAACGTCTCGAAGACGCGAAATTATAAAATCGCGGTTTGCGTTGTACTTACAGCTTTTCATTCCAAATAATGGTTGTTTTCAGGGTTTTTGATTACTAATACATGTACTCATACACATGTTTCATCTTGGTTTGAGAATTTTTTAAATCAGCTGCTCACAAAGGTAGCCAATGTCTTTAACAGATGATACTACAAACAAGATTGATTTTATCAATTAGTATATTAACCATGTTGCAGAACAATTTGCATGATATTGGACATTTGCCATACCCACCTTTGATGATAAGCGGGTTGATATATAAAGAAAACTCATTTGAATTTAAATTGAAAACACCGATAAAATTTACACATTATTATAATGAATGAAGAAAATATAGATAAGAATGTAGTATAGGTTTTCTCGGTCAAATTCACAAAATTAGATTTCAAAATCACTTTCAACGCTTGTATTTTCAAGCGATTTGCTCGTCCTGTTTACTCATTTGTTTCATATTAGTTTGCAGTCTTTCAAATTCATTTTCCTGCTCCCAAAATGTGTTTCGAACATCCAAATAAATTTATCGTCGTTCAAGTTAAAGAGACCAAAGCGTCATTCAAATTCATTTATGACCACTCGGGTGTGGATTAGTGCTAGAGTTTTACTTTCCTTTTCATTAATAGACAGTCAAGTTAGCAGTATGTTCATTCATTTACAAACAAGGAAAAGAAGTACAGAAAATAATCGGAATTTTTATTTTTATGAATCTAACTTCTTCAATATTTTCGTCATTTAAGTATTCTTATGTTTTTAGATGTAATTTGTTGTTGCAAACTCATCTAATAATTTAAAAAAAAAAAAAATTAATTCGGAAATAAACAGGGTACAATACATAATTACTGCATGGGGGGGGGGGGGACATAGCAAGAAAAGAAATATCGTATGGTTGATTGATTCGGAGCTAAATATCACAGCCTACTATACCCTTGTATACTTCGAATATCTAATAATAAATAAAGCAACTGTAATATTTTGACAAAACCCGATTAAGCAACATTCAGTTAAATCATCTCGATTTTATGAAATACAATATCGAGTTTTACAGGTCCAGTTTTACATTGATCATCGATATGAATCTGATTTGATTAAAATTTGCATTGAAAAATATAAATACATTTTTTTTTGGGGGGGGGGGGGGAATGGGGGTTGGATATACCTCAATAATTTTCCGAGTCATCAAACGTACATATTTATTTCAACAGAGGTTTGGGAATCATTTTAATTTTTTTTTATAAGTATACAGTATATGAATCATCATAATGATTTTTTTGTTTTTGTTTTCAAGATATTAACTTTCTTGAAGTATCATTTTCAATTTCAATTAAATTTAAAGACAATTATTTCCAACTTTCCAATATAAATATGTAAAGTAATAAGTGAACAAAATAATGTACATGTATTTTTAACAAAAATATGGCAAAATATGCACAGTTGGGGGACACACCTCTGAAAGCAAAAGCTTGGGGCGAGGGTGCCCTTAGGCGTTAAAATACATAGAGCACTATATGCATGATATAATAATGAGCAAAGCAAGTAGACAAAAGCAATAAGCCGAAATACAGTCACAGATAAAATACAGGTATTTTGTACTCTCTAATTTATTTTTTAATAATTTTGATGACGATAAAACCTTGTATGTAACCTTCGATTTAGTAGCAGATGAGTGCAGTTGCCACATTTGTATTCAGGATTGTTAATGATAGCTTATACTACCGCTTAAGAAAATCAATACCAGCTACCTAATTTCATAAAATTATGTAAAAATGATAGACATTGAAGACCGTATGCGGTTCCATAGAATTGACTTTGAAAATTAGCGGGTATAAAGGAGACTATATAGAGTTCAAAAGGCACGAAACATCTAACCACATGCCTTATCATACAATATGTTGTATTTTTTTTTAAACAAAGAATATACTCCCAGATATCAAGGTCTTTTATGTTTGATGTTGTAGCGTTCTGTTTATTTCTGCTAATTACGTAAAAATTAAAACGTAAAGTAAACCAATGTTTGTGTTTTTGGAAAGAGTATACGCAAACTGTAAAACTAAGGTTGATAGGGGAAAACAGGTTTCAGATATGTCAGTGGTGTAGCTGAGTTTAAAGAAAAAAACATAATTATAATTTAATTTATAATCATAATAATACGTTGTATAAATAGAGATCGAAATTTGTAAGGAAAGATATTTTGTTTCTTTTCGAGTTTTGCTTTCAGTTACCTTCAGTATAACATACGAGTAAGTCGATAACTCATTATCTTATCGCTTCCGCCTGCCCTAACAACAATATTAAACAAAAAAAATGTCAGATGGACAGATAAATAGACTCAAACAGACTCATATAATTATATAGGCCTGTCTTAATACAGTTATTTACCTCATCATACACAGCTGCGCTGATAACTCTTTATTTCAGGTTGAAGGTCGTATTTGTTTATATGTCTATATGTTTATGGATTATTATGACATTTCATCTCTAACCATCAATTAGGATTAGATGTCCATTTTTAGGTTACTAATGCTATATGTTAAAAGTGTCAAAATTTCTCAGATTTACTGCGTTTCCTGTACTTACGATCTCCTATTTTACATCATTGTATTTCTTACTTTGAAGATATCGCCTGTAAGCTTATTTTTAAAATGTTGTATATATCTTGAGAACGCCACTCGCGAAGCCATGTAGTTATTATTGAATTTTGTAGTGAATTATGGTCTATAGCAATCAAGTAGGTCCTTATGCTAATCTTATATTTATTGTAGAATCTCAAACCTCCAAGAATAGTCATAGAGATGCGAAATCATCATCCTATGTTTGCCACATGAGTACATGACATGTATTTAGATATAGCTTTGCAAATGGTAATAGTATAATTTCTTATGTCTTGTTATGCTGCACTGCACAGCGTATAATGATATCATTCAGAAAGCCCTTTCACATTTATATAGATGTTTTCAGATAAGCTTGGAACTACTGTGGATCGATATTTCTCGGCATCGAATGAAAATATACTTCAATCGTTACCGGAATTTTTGTGGTGAAGGTGAAGCATTGGAATGCTAAGCACAGGGAGTAATGTCCTGCTTCTAAAGACTTCCAGCAAATAATCTCCGCCATTTTAACATGTCCAGGTTAAGTTTCAGAAAGGGAAAACCCCATGAAGACAATTTGACATTAAGCACTGCACGTAGAAAGGACAAAATACTCTAGAAGGGTATATAGGAGGACGGAAATGCGGAGAGGGAAGACATAAAGAAAAAGAGGAACGCACTTAGAGTGGGGTCGGTCGAATAGTGTAGAGTTCAGATTCACCCGCATAGTAATTAAGCGAAATTGGCAGACCGAATACTTATGTTCTCCAGTCATAATGTCAACTGAGGCTCTCAATTCGAACTACTGGAAAGAAAGGCTTAACGTCATTTTATCACGAAGATCTAAAATCACGATAACAAATATACATTTAACAGACATTTTTTGACTGGGAGATAGTGCGTCGATAAACGGAGGGGATTACATGTGTGAACTATGATGATGATGTTGATGACAATAATAACAATCATAAGAATAATAATAATAATAACTCTTTTTCCAGCGTTAGGGGGAATCCTTTTATCTCAGCCTATTGTTATCATTCCCCTTAACGCACTGTTTCTTTCCCCGCAACGTCGAATTTCTATTGTGACGGAATAAACAGTATTGTTAGGATTCCCCCTAAATAATAAATAAATAAATAAATAATGTTGTAATATTTATAATAATAATAATAATAATAACAATGATAATAATAATAAAATAATAGTAATAATAATAATGATGATGATGATGATGATGATGATGATAATACTAATAATAATACTAATAATGAAAGTTAAATAAATAACCATAATTTTTAAAATAAAACAATAAATAATGATAATACTGTAATAATAATAATAAATGATTTTTCTGAGTCAATATCACTGCACTCACGGCGCCTAAACTATGGGAGAGAGAAAAAGTGACAGAGAGAGGGTGAGAAAGCGAGAGGGGTGAGAGAGAGAGAGGGGAGAGAGAGCGGGAGGGAGAGAGGGAGAGAGATGGAGAGAGAGAGAGAGAGGGAGAGAGAGAGAAAGAGAGGACAGGTTAAAAAAGCGTTGGCATGGACAAAAGAACAGATACTAAGAAGACAGGAGAAAATGCCGTTTCGCATTTCCCACTTTACATCTTCAGTAGATAGTTATATTAACAGCAACGACACTTAAAGGCATTCGGTAACTTTGTGGAGGCTTGATTTAATAAATTGTTCAATTTTGATATCTGTCTTGTATAATGATGTTCAGAATGATAAATAAATAGCCAGGCATAGAAAGGTTTTCAAATATATAATGCTATTATTAAGATATCTATGACTGAATACTCCCATTTACAAAAGCGTATGGCCATACGCTTTAGTCTAACACTGAGTCAATGGGGGAAAATGAGTCTGGCATTTCAGGTCACTTGCATAATATTATGTTTAGTTTTGTGAAGCACATGATGATTTTGAAGTGCTGTTTTCCCCATGGGCTTCACTTTTACACCATATTACATACACTGATAGCATGTAAGGCCGGACAGCTCATATTTTACCAAGCCTCCACAAAGTTACCTAATCACTTTAAGCTGAAGTAAGGGGTTTCTTAATATTGAATTTGTTTAATGAATGAATCTCATTTTCATTATTTTGGGGGATATATAGAAATATTATGCATATGGGAGAGTAAATGATGAAAATTTTCACTAGACCTATATCCCCTTTTTTCCAGATAGAATGTACAGAGCGTACGATATATGACCGTTTTTGGTTTGCCAGAGAATCTATACGACACCTGCATGTAATGTTGCTCTGAGGTCAATATTTAACCAAATTCTGAACTTCTACCCCGGACCCAACACTTTCCTAGTTTCCTACCTAACCCTAACCCTATATTTTTGGTGAAATAAAGCGCGGAGCAAAATCACTGACCTTAATGTATGAGCCTCTTGTCCAGGGGCGCCCCACGGCTACTCAAACTCCGGGCAAGAATGCTAAAAAGACAGCGTTCTGTCCTTTTGGCGGACCTCCGGCCTCTCACGGAGAGTGGTGATCAGGAGAGTGTTTCATCAAGCGTTTTGTCAGTGATTTTTACTGACAAATTTGCTCTCAGCCAATCAGATGCAAGGATTTCAGTAGCTTATAACAGTTGTCGGTAAAAATCACTGACAAAACGCTTGATGAAACGCTCCCCTAGACTACATGCAGACAGACCCATTTTTTTTTTGCAAGTTTGCCGCATATCATACTCTCTAAATCGCTGTCGTCGAGAATTGACAAATAAGATTGGGATTTGAAAAGGGGATCTGAAGTGGAAAGACGATAATCTCTTTGTAAGGATAACGTGGTTTAATTTTGTAAAGTGTAATCTTAATTATTTAGTGTATTCCTTGTGGATGTTAAATCTCCTTCGCAGGGTAAGCCTCAAAATGAGAAACATGATTGTATGTAACACGAACAAAAAAAATAAGTTCAGATTTGCAATTCTCGAAATACTTCTTTAGCAAAAGCATCTATTACATAATATTTTCTTATATATATAATCTAATTATCCATCTAATAGATGAAGTTTGATAAACCGTTTATTCCATTCACTTTACTTTTCAAGCTATTAAACATTTACATTTTTGAAATAGATGAATGCTTGTAGACAAACATTTTCATAGTTTGACATGTTTGGCCCTGAATGTCAAACGAAAATATTTCCTTCTGATTATTTTTGTTCCCAAACTATTCAATTATCAGAATGTTAACACATATAGAGTATCGGTGAAAAATGAAGATTAATCCCTTTTACTAAACCACCCTTGTGGTGTAAAGTTATTCTGTCACCACTTGCATTAATAGGCGAAACGTATTCGTTGCTTAACGTAGCAGGTAAAAGCTTTGATGAGGGAAAATCGTAAAATTTCGTTTATTCAGACACCTCATGTTACCGACGTGAGGACTAGGGCATAAACCCATTCTGTAATGAAATACTTATATGTCATAGAATAAACCAAACACACGGCATAATTAAAACACAATTATCAAAGTTTACAAATAATTGTTTACCAATGTGGTTTTATTTGTTTACGTGAATACAAGATTGGAGGAGGCAACACTATATAATGATTTGACAAGTATTTACGTATTTACCAATTAAAAGTCTGTTGTACGAATTCACATCAATTTAATGGCAGTCGGATATCAGCTACTGTACTTACGTTTTCACAGAATGAAGTATAATACAGTAGATTTCGTTGTCTGTCAGTCGTAAATTACAGTAATTCAATGTCCACTGTATAGTAACATGATTAAATATTTTCACTGTATTATTTTAAACAGACAAACTACGGAAATGTACTTCTGTCACCGAATTACTACAAATTCTACAAATATATTTGACAGTGTATAATCTCAAAGAGTAGACTACATGATGCACGGGTCTCTGATCATCGTAGGGGCTGTTTACCTCATCCGCTAGGTCGAAAGCAAGACATGAAAATTCACTAATTGAGAATCAATGACGCAATAGATGACGTTGCCTGTCGAGCTATCTCCGTCTTACTCCTTAATGTCTCTCGCCTGCAACCATCATTCGCAGAAAATGATCTAATAAAATTACATTAGAGACACGCAAATTATCAAAGACATGATTTTTTTTTTCACTTCATAATCTCGACAATAAAAAGTAAAAGAAAAGGAGATGAAAAGGCATCTTCTTGAAACATCTAATAATTTTTTGTCGAAAGGCTGTATGTTGAAGAGAGCCCACTTGCGTAATTGAATTGCCCACTTTGGAATTTGAAAGCCCTAAGCTATGGAGTTGAAAAGGTTGTGAAAAACAAGAAGAGGGTCTGGCCTGGCCATGTGGATCAGGTTAATAAAGCCAGACGAGAAAGATCTCGAGCCACAGCCATTTTCAAGAACTGTTTTGAAGCATTTTCTCAAGGGTGAGGCATGATTTGGTATGTTCTCTTTTAATACGACGGCGACAATCGGTCAACAGGACCTCGTAAACACATTTAGAAATGCAACGGAAAAAAATCCTCCAAGTCTAACCTTTTCGCATGCAGGCAACCGATGCTATTTGAAGCAGCTCAAGAGAACTTTGAGAATTTTTTTTTTTTTTTTTTTTTTTAAAATACATCAGCAGCTGTAGAACAATGTTCGTATTGAAATCATATAATCTAATTTTTGCAAATGTCTGATTTTGTTAAACCTTAATTATGCTTTCTTATTTTTTTCTCGAGAATTTACTCGAATTAATTATAAAGTCACGATGAAAATCGATTTTCAAATAAGTCATGGGAAGTGATACATTTTGGGTTAATAGTTTCTCCATAAATGTATATTACACACGAATGATATCACGATTAAATTCAATCGATCAAACGAAATGGAGAACAGTGATGATGCGGTACTGTAATAAAACAAAGATAATTAATTTTATGTATATACTTGCATTATACATAATCTATTGTTATGCAAAGAATATTAGAATAAATGGTTTTGAGCCATTATGATAATGGGTAATATTGATATCAATCTACATTTTCCCTTTTCTTTTTCTCTAATATCTTTTCTCCTGTTGACACGTAAGGACATCTTGCCGGTGGCTGATCTATTACTTTGATAGAGAGGGGGCACAGAGTAGGCGAGCCCCCTCTCATTTTTTTTTTTGGTAATATCAAAATGAGAAACACGGGTATCATTCAATATTGCAACATTAATGGACGGTTTCTGAAAAAGCAAACATATTAGGTAGAATTAGAATAATTAAGATACTTTATTGCTTATAAAAAACAAGCCAAAGGAAATTACAGCGTATAACATCAGTTAAAAGCTTAGCAATAACTATAAATTGCAATAAATTATTATGTAGTTGCACATCTTAATTCAATTGACGAATCAATAATATAAAATTTTAGTGATCATTAATTTCGAATGAACATACTAGTATATAACAAATGTTTTTTTTTAATTATTAAATAGTTTACTGTACAAAAAAAAATAGACTTCCACTCGGCATGAAACGATGTGAAAGTCACAAGGGAGAGTAATATATTATGGACGAAAAGGGATAGATAAAAGGATGGATAAATAAAGACGAAAATAGAGGGGTGTGGATTAGAAGGAAAATAGAGGAGCAAGAAATGGAGAGGGGACAAGGTAGAAAGATATATATATATATATATATATATATATATAATTGGTACATTAGGAGGACAGTTTTTGTTCTTTTTCTTTGTTCAACTGTCGACCTAATGTACCAACTGTCTACCTAATGTAGGGGTCGCTATTATGACGGAATAAACCGCATTGTTAGGTGTCGACCTAATATACCCTTATATATATATATAATATATATATATATATATATATATATATATATATACACACTTTGATAAAGACAGGTATACAGAGAGAAAGACACAAAAAAAGAGACATAGATACAGAGAGAGAGAGAGAGGGGAGAGAGGGGGAAGAGAGAGAGGGAGAGAGATTATAATTATGGGAGGCCAAAAGAGTGTGTGTGTGAGAGAGAGAGAGAGAGAAAGAGAGAGGGGGGGGATAGAGAGGGGGAGGGATTAAGGGAGAGAGAGAGAGAGAGAGAGAGAGATGACCATCCTGACCTCCCTCAGGTGAACTCGATACCCTGAATAACAAAGTTGAGAGTGGGTGATTGAAATTGGATTTGCGATCAATGTCACCATTTCCTTGGCTTTTCTCGTCTTGATGAATTTTTAAATGCCAGAAAACAGCACTCTTAATTTCCTCTTAGTTTCCATCGAATCCTAAAAAATGGTGTCCCATTACCCTAAAAATGGGGGTTAAGGTTAAATTAAAAGGTGACCACAATCTTAAAATGGAAACTCAACTGCACTTTTTTCTTCGCGAAAAACAGAAACGTATAGTAAATATAATGCAAGTGATCTGAATTGGAAAAAAAAGAGCAACAGAGAAAAGGAGGAGGGAGAGAAAGACAGAAAGACAGCAAGAATCAAACGGAGAGAGAGAGAGAGAGAAAGAGAGAGAGAGAGAAGGGGAGAGGAGAGGGGAGCAAGATGAAAGACGGGAATATAGGAAAGTGAAAGACGGGAATAGGAAACTAAAGTAACAGATAGATATTTAACAAGAAAAGTACAATGTCACCAACAGTACGATGACCTTCCAAATCAGTTTCACGCACAGCCTAATATGCACACCGTCTCTCAGTATAGAAACTTTATTCATCGAATCTCTCTCAAAATGAAAATAATGTATCAAATCATTTTATTTCGCATGTATATTCTATACATTTGCTTTTCTTCTCAAATGCATGCCTTTTTATTCACTCCTCAAAGTCTTCGTTTATCAAAGTACGTAGGCAGAGAAGGCATATTTCAAAAAGAAGGTTGAGTTACGGGTACAGGTGAAAAAATAATTTGTGAGCTTTCTGATTCCTTTTATGTCAGTTTTGAATTTTTTAGAAATGTCTCCTGGAAAGGATTGCTCCTCAAATGCCCTCATATTCGAAATATGAGGGGTGGGGGGGGGGGAGGGGGTGGCTACAAAACGATATTTTTCGCCAGACCTCCAAAATTCACTCAGTGGGGGTAGGGGGAGTTATGGGGGTCAAATTTCCCTACATAATTATCTGACAATCAAAAAAAAAAAAAAAAAAAAAACAATCGAAAAGGGGGGGGGGGGGGGCTTAATGCATATTTTTCTTTAAAAAAGGGGGGGGGGCACAGGTCGGATGTGCCCCCCCTAAATCCCCCACTGCTCTAATGACTAGATAATTATGATAATTATGGGTTACTTTTACGGAGATAAGATATAATTCTTATTACATTTAAAAAAAAAGTAATTTTCTTTTTTTACTAAGCATTGAGTAAAACGTTTATTTTTCCTTAAAATTTTCGGTGAGTTTTTTTATTTTTCTAGATTCTAAGCTAGATTAACAATTCAGTACCTTCACGAGTATTTCAAAATATTATAGTACCCTTATGCATTCAGTATGTTAAGCTGTCATCGATGTACATGTACATTCCATAATGTCTAAATCCCCAAAATGGCGAAAATCGGTATTTTGTAAAGTTACCACACTTTTAGAAGTATGTATTATCTTGATTAGATGTGAAAGTATCATAATACCTATATTTTCAATATCTAAGGTTCTTCATTGTTCTTTAAAAGAATGCTTCTTTATACGCATTATTTTTAGTAACTACGATGGAGGCATTAATTTTATGATATATTGCTATTTTTTATCATCCAGATACTATATGCGTTACGCATGAGAGCGATACATTTCAGGCATGCAACTTAAATAATTTGAACAGTGAACACATTCATATGGTACTGCTGTGAATGTGTTTCATCCTTTTCTCACAATCAACTATTAACACTCTTTGAGAGAGCTCTTGCAGAGTGGTATAATTATTAATAGGCTATACCAATGACTTCAAATGGCGCCGCCGAACGAGCTATGGTATTTTGACAACGACGCCACGGGCACGGGTTGGGCTCGTTTCACTGATGCGGCGCCGTCTGCTTCTGCTGCTGTTGCATTTGTTACCGTCGCATAATATGGACACTATTTTAATGCTAGCAAGGAGGCGCCGCTATTAAATCGTCAGGAAATTTATACAATTACTAACACGTACTGTTTATCAATAGCAACCCATTTAAATTTATTAAACAGACCTAGTTTAACTGAACCAGGTCATCATAAACTGGTTTAATTTTCAAGCAATATTGTAAAGCTTAACAGAAAATCGTTGATCAAGTATAAACATTATACATTTTGCAGTGTACTTCACAAGGCATCGGAATGAAATAATCTTGTCATTGAAAGTGACATTTTTGGATTTATTTATTTGTATACTTTTACTGTTGAAAGAACTTGATAGCATATGCGAAACCTCTCATTTCTTATATCTTCTTAATGAATATGTTTCCAGTTATCTAGAAAGATGATTATTTATGAAAAAGCGTAGAGGATAGCATTTATGAGGTGAATTTAATTGGACATGGTCTTCATACACCGACTAGTGAATATAACCGCGTATCGATGTGCCGCAAGGGCGACAGAAAACCCCCACTATTATTACAAAACTGAAGGTGAAAGAAATGAGAACAGAGAAATAGACATAGGCGTACGAGGCAGCGGGGAGGGGGCTGTAGCCTCCCCGAAGATTTTGAAATCTCTGGTAACCACCACGCCATATTTTATATAGGAATAAGTAATTTCTGTAATTTGCACTGTAAAAAGTGTCAATTATTTTCGAAACAGAAACTGGAAAATTGATATTTGGGCTAAAGGCGTCAGTCCCCTCGCAAAAATGTGCCCGTATATATACGCCTATCCAAATATATCGTAAGTCGTCATGAATAACACTTTTGCCGTTTCCTAGTTCAGTTATACCATAATTTTCTTGCTTTTGTCACGATAAACATGACTTGTAAAATGTTTCGCACAATTATGTTGTAGATATGTCATGTATATTGTATCTAAATGGCAAATGAATACAAAAATAACATGAAATAGAATAAACGGATAAAGAGAGTATAAAGCAAAACAGCATAAAATTGTTGCAGGTTAAGCCTTCTAAAATGAGAAAATAGAATGAAGATAAAGACTAAAAAAACCCCAAAGAAGACCAACACGATTATACGCAAGACACAGAATACAAAAAAGGAGAGCAATACATAGAGAGGAGTGAAACAAAGAGAGAGAGAGAGAGAGAGAGTGAGAAAGAAAGAATAGAGATAGAGAGGGATGAGAAAGAAAGAGAGAAAGAGAGAGAGAGAGAGAGAGAGTTGGACAGGGAAAGGGGAGGGATAGAGAGATAAATAGAGAGAAGGGGAAGAAAGAGGGGGTGTTGGGATAAAAGATTGTAGGTTAAGATTGATGGTAACAAAGATGAGATTGTTGACGCAAATGGTTGACGGCCAGCTGCCAGATGTGGAAAGAAAGGAAGGGTAAGGAGTGCGTCATTACCTACCAACGCGCCATCTTGTCACAAATCATCGGTCAAGTTAAAAGGTCTTGATTGAGACATACTCTAGGTCCTTCTTGTCCGTCACTTTTGTCCGTTAGATTTCTCCTCCATCAGAACACCTTCTCTTCTCCCGATGCTTCGCTTTTATCCTTCACATTTTCTCCCCTCCCCCTCCCCCTCCTCTCTCTCTCTTTCTCCCTCTTGGTCACCCTCTTTTTATATACCTCTGTCTTCTTTCTCTCACTTAGTAAATTTCAGTTTTCATTACATATTGTGTATAGCCTACTCGTATTTACTGGGCGTCTTTATCAAGCCATGAACAGTTACGACAATCCATTCATATACGTATATTCAAAATATTATAGAATGTAATTATAATCCAGAATATCATATTATTACTGATGATCTATGTAAAATGATGTAGTACATGAATGTAAGTGAATAACTAAAATGAAATGAAATTGAAATGGCTCAACAGTTGAAATTCGAATGATATACAATTTATTAGAAAATAGTGAAGACGAATCATTCTGGTTTTTGTCTCTAACATCATAAATTGAATTCAAGCTGTTGAAAGCATATTTACTCCAAACGCAAGTATTCAAAATCTAAATTTATTCAACAAGCCTGCGTGTTATTTCCTGAACATACTTCTTTTCACTTTGTAACTATATAAACGTTTTGTTGTTGTTGTTGTTGCCAAAATGCTTCCGTCTGAAGGAATATTAGACTAAGGGATGTATGTATAGGCCTACACATTCATGATAACGGAATCCTTTGGAGATTCCGTAATATGGTTCTCTAATATTGAAAAGGTAAGTGTGAAATGGTGTATTTTTTCTATTTACCAATTAGTAAAACCATGATACCTAAGATCATCACTTAATCAGAAAGTAAACAAGCTTTAACCTATATGGGCTAGCTTTGACTTCGTTTTTATTTTGATAGAAAGAAAGGATGTTCATTCTGTCAAATGCAAAACCCTTTTACCATACTGTTTTAAAATAATCATGTCAGCGGTAAAATGTTATTATGTTATGGAAAGGTGTAGCATGTACATGTATATCATTTTAAATAGAAAATGGTACATTGGGAAGAGATATATAAATGGAAACATGAAATCCTGCATGTGCTTTCTTGTAAAGATGTTTTTGCATTATATTATTTAAAAAAGATCCCTGTGGAAGAGTAACTTGGTTGATTATCGGTAGACAACATAGATAGAATGTTCATTCACCTTCCGGACTGGAGCCATATCAAGACCTGAAATAAAATGTTGAGGAAATCCTGGTCTTTAAAGAAAATGTCATTCAGCAAAACATCATTTTTCTGTCTTTCATGTTTCTACTCAGTAATCTAGCTGGGAGGGATGCAACTCTGCAAGGATTTCAGATGCTTGTAAAATATTCATCATGACTTTTTCTTCAAGGGAATACTAAAAGCGTACTGGGTACTCGAAGGCTATATCAATTGTTCTTTTATTCATGTTTAACTGCTCACTTAATTGCCATCAATCTTCAAAAGAATCAAATCCTATAAACAATTCTTATTCTTGTCATTTTTAGTGAAACCTAGGGGTGATTGAGTGGAGTTACTTAGCAGACTTTGCGGAGACTGTCGTGAAACAACGTACTTGTAAAGTTGAATTACGAAGAAAAAAACATGCTGTTTTAATTTCCAATCGGTGGCTGGGAGGCCGCAATTTATGACTTTTCACAGGTTAGTGATTGGTCACCGTCATATTGATGTATTATGTCGTATAAACTATTAAAAAATTCTGTAATTTACAATTTGAAATATAACACACCAAATTACATGAAAGTGATAAATAAAGAAAAGAAAGCGTGAAAAATAACCTCACAACACTTTGTCAGGACACACATAGACCATCATTTATATTCACAAAATCATTGGCTACTAAACATAATTATTAACAGTATATGGCTCGACCACCGCTAGTATCGTGTTAATTGTGAAAATGAGGATGATAATGACGGTGATGATGATGATTACATGTATAACTATTATTATTATTATCATCTTCATCATCACCACCATTATTATCTTCTTTATTTCATTATTATTATTATTATTATTATTACTGTTATTATTATCATTATTACTATTAGTATTACTATTCTCATTATCATCATTGTTATTATCATTATTACTATTAGTATTATTATAATCATTATCATTGTTATTATCATTATTACTATTAATATTACTATTCTCATTATCATCATTGTTATTATCATTATTACTATTAGTATTACTATTCTCATTATCATCATTGTTATTATCATTATTACTATTAGTATTACTATTATCATTATCATCATTGTTATTATCATTATTATTACTATTAGTATTACTATTATCATTATCATCATTATTATTATCATTATTAATTATCATTATCATCATTATTATTATCATTATTACTATTAGTATTACTATTCTCATTATCATCATTGTTATTATCATTATTATTACTATTAGTATTACTATTATCATTATCATCATTGTTATTATCATTATTATAACTGTAAAACCAGAAACTTTCGTGACATAAAGCTTTCGCGAATTGTTAATGACAGCCATGCACGTGAAATTTTTTTTTTACAGATTTATTATTATTACTGTTACCATCATGATGATTATGATAATCAATCATTATCATTATCAATTTGCCCCTTCCTTTTCTTCTCTCTCGTATTCTTTGCTTTTTCTTGTTCTTGATTTTTTTTCTTCCTTATTTTCATTAACGTCATTGATTTTATAATCATTATTATCACCAACGTAACGCATTATAAACTCTATTAGCCTTATTTCATTAGCACTTTCCTCCCACATCTCTCTCTCTCTCTCTCTCTCTCATCTAACCCTCTTTTGAGATTGTGCGACTTTGAATAATGTATCACCCCCGAAAATCCTCATTTAGTAATAAAATGAAATTAGTTAAAAATCCCGGACCGGAGGCGGTATAGAATTTGAAGAAACTACAACGCCTCTTCCGAGGTCCTCTATTTGCTAAAATGCAGGCCGAAAACTGAATTCGTTGAACTTGGGCTGAACTCGAGGTGGCTGGAAGCAGTCAACAGGGGTATAAAATCTGATCTTCACTCGCCATTTAAAATCCTCGCTCACGTACTGCCCAAGTCGATCGGGGGATAGCAGAGGCGGAAAGGTTGGAGGAAAATGATAGAAAGATAGCGAGATGATAGTTTGAGACAAAGAGAGGGAGAAATAGAGAGGTAGAGAGAGAGAGAAAGAGAGGAAGCGATAGAAAGAGAGCAAAGTGAGAGAGATAAACGAGTGGACGGAGAGATATAGAGGAGACAGAGAAAAATGGAAGAGAGAGATTAAGATTAGAGAGAGAGAGAGAGAAAGAAAGAGAGAGAGAGAGAGAGAGGTAGGGCGGGGTATGTGAAATCTGTAAGGTATGAACACACCCACGACATCTTTTGGTCGAACTTCATTAAATCAATCTTTCGAAGCTACAAATATTTATTTCATATTATACTAAACAAACCCGAGTAACGAGATATTAACAAAATAAGAATAATCTAAGACAAGATGCAGTATGCTTTGAATCTCTTTCCATTACTTGAATTGTAATTATTCGTTTGATAATTATGTGAAGTTTTTCTTTGTTTAATACTCGTGTGTTATTTGTCAACAAAACTGTATCCATTTTATGATGCCCTGTGCTGCATTCGATAAGAACAGGTAACATGGGCTAATTGTATTCCCTTTATTGATTGATAAAACGTGATTTATTTAGAATTAACAATGAATAGAAAGGGAAATAAAACTGGAAGAAAACATATGAATGCATTAGAAACCGAGGGAGAGAGCAAATTGATGAAGCACTCAATACGATTATAATAGCACACATGTATTACGTGAAAAGCAGGATATATCGACGATTTCCCCCCCCCCCCCCTTTAATCTAATCTAATGATAGATGTAACAAACGATAATGGGTCACTCATATTGGATGTTTTGTACGTCTCATGTTTGATCGAGAGATACAATAATCAAAATATTTGTTATCAAGCCTGTATGTCATTTCTAAACGAATTAACCTATATGACATCAACCACAGTTGTTGTACGTATATTTCGATCAACAGATTTAGTATTTTTTCCTACGAGTTGTGTGCAGAATTATCACGGTGTATGTATGATAATCAGTTTGTAAAAAATGTCTGGCCTGTACATAGTTCCGAAAGGAATAAACGATTTTTTACTCATCACCCACCATGTTTCGAGGTTGAATCCAGAAGGCGTACTTTGCTCGATCTTTTGCGAATTTATATTTTTTTCGGCCAAAACTAGAGGGGCGCCAACATGACTTTGTGAAAAACAATACAGGTATATGGAAGTGAGTATCAAACAAACAAACAAACAATCTAAAACAAACAAATAATATAGGGGCGTGTCTCTTGCAACCCCTTGTATACACCACTGATTGCTTTATACATACGTTATTATCAGTATGCCCTTGCTGTGTTTAGTTCATTCGTTGCGGAGTGCTCAAGCTTAGATTGTTTCATCTTTGTCACTTTCCTAGGAAGTCCCCGTTTCAGAAAGTTCGTATCCTCCACTAGCTAGATTCCGCCTTATCGTCTGAAATCATACATTATGTAAGGAATACGAGAGCACAAACATACCATTCAATGCGTATATGTGTGGTGAATCTATTTCCAGAGGCAATGTCCGTCTATGTTTTCCCTGGCTTAGGAAGCGAAAGATGGAAAGGACTGTCTAAGTTACAGATCAAAGCTCATACTTTTCATTTCACCTTCTTTTATTTTGACTTTAGTTCACTCTTAACCTTTATCATTTTGATGAAGCGCATTTCTCTTGAGTTTGTTATTAGATTGTGTTGCTTATATGTCATGTCTGTTGGCTCCGACCACCTTGTGTAATATGCATAATGTGCCATTTCATTCTCAAGAGTTTTTACATTATTTGTTCCAATCCGTCTCTCTCTCTCGCTCTCTCTCTCTCTCTCATTCCATCTCAATACATACTGCCTTCCGTCCATTTGACCAGCCTTTATTTCCTCACTCGTGCCCTCTAACTAAATTGCGCTTATCGTTATTTTGAATGGGAGTGAAAAAAACCTATTTCTATAAAAAGTGCTAAATAAAATATGAAAGTGAATGATTAGTCTATTTTGAGAACAAAACACAGTACCTGTCTTTTTAAAAAGATATTTTCTTCTTTATTTGAGGAGTGTATTATATCAATTTATGTTGTTGATTATTTGAAACTCGCAACTATGTGATTTAATCTCAAACCATTAACTAGTAAATGTTAAATAGTAGTATTTAGCAGGTACTAGTAATGAGCATAATATGAACGCCAAAAGCGATGCGGAGAACACAGTATAGATGAGAGAGAGAGAAAGAGAGAGGGGAATGGAGCGAGGAAGAGGGGGAGGAGGGATACAACGTAAGACAAAGGGTTACACCAAAAAGAGAGAAAGAGAGAGAAAGAGAGGATGAGAGAGAGAGTAAGAAAGAGAGAGAAAGAGAAAGGGAGAGAGAGAGAGAGAGAGAGAGCACTGGAGAAGCGAGGAGCAGGATCGAGAGATTGATAGATAAAAGAGGAAAAGGAGATAGAGAGAACGAATGATAAAACGCATGATATAAATAGACATGAAAACGAAGTGCGGGTAAGGAAAGCGTTTGGTCGTCAGAATTCCACTTCCATAGCAATGGACAGAAGACTTAAATGATGCCAATGATCTTCCTTTCCCCTCAAAAAATAAAATTAACTCAATCGTGAAAATAATCCCAAAAGATAACCCCTTTTCTATAAGACATATCGCTGCATCTTTTCAATTCCAAGACTTAAAACATTTAAAAAAAGGACTCCCTTGGGGATCTAGAAGAAATTTCATATGTGAACCATTGACGTATATCCCAGTCGTTTGGCAGTGAATAATTTGCCATCAGTTATGTTCATAAATGAGACAGAATTTGTGAAATTCGTCCAAACCGCTGGGATGAATTTCCAAGTTAAGGCCTTGTATGTCGTTCGTTGAAGCTGTGATTGGGTCACTGGCCGCACTTGAAACCAAGAACCCCGAGGCTGAAGAAGAACTAAAATGTCAGGGGATGAACGGAACAAGAAGATAAAAGCAAAAATGATGTCGAAGAATAAAGATCCGGAGATTTATTTGACATAAAAAGGAGTATGGTATGATTTACAGGGTAATTTATGCTAATACTAAATGTATACTTAGCCAAGCTTCTGTTAGATGGGCAGGCTTGGCGCTGCCCCCACCCCCCGTTTCCCTTAACATGTACTGCTGCATACCTGAGCTAACGACAATAATGATTTGAGTATAATTGTTTCAATATGTCGAATGAACGAATAGAGGATTATTTTCATATCGAAGTAAATAGGCCAATCATTGACGTTCACTGAAACAGAAAATGGAAAATAAAATGAATGAAAGGAGGGAAACAGGAAAGAGTACTGAGAGGGGGATAGACAGAGAGAGGAAGAGAGACTGGAAGAGAGAGAGAGAGAGAAAGGGAAGGAGAGAGGGAGGAGAGGGGAGAGAAAGGAAAGGGCAATTCCAAGCTAACAGGACATCAACCCCAAAATTTCAAATCCGTCTGATCATATCAAATCTGGTGTCACATTAATCGTATGTATCCAAATTTCTCATAATCTGATAATATTTAGATATTTACACACTTGTGAACACTGTAAATTTGCATGAATGATTAGCATAATATTTAAATCAATAATTATACCAATTATGATAAATTGTAAAAGGTCATACTAATATGACTACTTGTTTACTGAAATACATTTGATACACGAAGTTTAAGTAACATAGTAACCAAAAAAAGCACTAGTTTCTGTTCTGAATAATCTCTCATACTTCAGTAAGCCTTGTAAACTATATCTCCAAAAACTGTCATTCCGCCACGCCCAAAATACATAATTTCAACTTATTTCCGAAAAGCACTATCATTTTGTTATGAAAGTTGAAAGATAAATCAAAGTTCCTAATACCTACAAAATGTATGTGCTTTTTGGTTTGAAGTAATATTTTGTATATGAATTATGATATGATTAATTATGTCATTTCGTAACAAAATAATGCTAAACGGAATTACATTAAATTCAGTTTTGCATAAATCAATTCAACCCTGAACCTATACATTAGTTCAGCTTAATATATCGGACAGTTATCAACTAAAGTAGAGATGATGAGATCATTTTCTAGTATGAAAATTATATAAAATTTAATAATTTGGATACATATTTTGGTTTTTGTGCACATTAAAAATGAGAAAATTGTTTTTTCTTATTCCATTTGTTAATAAGATTTATTTCTTTCCTCTATAAGTTTGATTGTCCTGAATTTTAGACCTGAATGTTGATCGAGATGATAGTATCAAATAAAAAAAAATCATATTATAAAATTTATGCATAATTACAAAAAAAATGGAATACATAAGAAATCTATAAAACAATGAAATAAATGCAATATAAAATGGAATGTAATGAAAATCTATCTGAATGTCTTTTAAACTTACCAGAAGCATTTTTCACAAATGAATACTCTTCAGAACTTTTCAAAAATCTAATTATTAACAGAAATATGAATTTATGAATAAAATTTGGATAAGATAGAGTAGATTAATAAACACTAATAGAGCTATTTTAACACAGCTATCTTAGGTCATCAAAACTTATCAAATTGTTTGCTCAATCTGTTTTTCAACTACGCTGTTACTGCTTATTTCCACAATATGAATTTTATACACTATTTGGGTATTTCCATTGACTTTCAGAAGTCATTCCGTAACGCTGCTTCATTTCATTTTTTGCATCATAATAATTATTTAAAATATATATTCAAACATATTTCCAGGAACATGATGTCATATCAAAGTTAATATATGACTTAAAAAGGAAATGATTCAAAATACAAACATAATTAATGGGAAACTATTGTGTTAATATGATTAAAAACAGTCAATAAATATGAATCTGAATCTGAATTCCACCCTGGTATTAATTTGATTTGAATAAAAGAAGACAAATGAGAGAAACAGATTAGTGAAAGTTTGATGAAATCCGATAAGATATAAGAAAGTTTTAAATATTTAAAGGTGTACTCAATCAAACACAATTGGCAACTCCGTGACGTATCTCGAGAGTTCCTCTCCCATTTGCTCAGTACGGAAGATTTCATTTTATTAGTTTTTAATAAAGGAATATATTTGTTTCATACAGGTTCTGTGTAAAAGCATATGAACAATAATTGTATCTGAGGTGCCATTATGATTCAATATATTTTTTTTTATAGAGAAAGTGGAAATTAATGATGTTTGGGGTACAGGGCAAATGGGAGAGGAGCTCGCAAGATACGTCATGGATTTGCCAATTCTTTTTTGATTGAGTACAACTTCAAAAATTCTGAACTTTCTTATTTCTTATCGTATTTTGCTGAAACCTCCACTGATATATTCCTTTAAGTTTTCTGGGTTCTTTTTAAACCAATTTATAATCATGGTGGAATTCCCCTTTAAGGGATGTTTGATGCTTATGACAAACACGTTGAAGCGCTGTTGTTTTATTCTTCTCTTATGATAAAAACATTTAATGATTACTATGAAGTGATAAAATATTGAGCAAAATATGGCATTTTCAATGTTCAACAGCTCCAGAGTTCTCACGTTTTGATAAGTTACGAGCAGGTAAGATCATATTATAAAAGAGATACCATACCCCATAGTTTAAGTTTGTTTGGCGATATCAATTAAGTTTGAGACGTTACTAGAATATTGCTAAGAGGTGAGGTTTTAAAAAAATGACCGACTAATCATCAAAAACATTTCATCACTTCAAGATAAAGTTGAGTTCTGTTCATGCGATAACATTGTCAAAGAAACTGTCTCAAAGCAATTGGGGAAGATTGATCATGTCTACAAAAGAATTGGTGTATACTGTGAGGTTTTGAAATCATCAGAATGATAAGAAATTCGACCCAATCTCGCCGAAAAGCACATTCACTGCACACAGAAACGAGTATGATATTATGGGACTGAACGCACATGTTGCATGAACGATCTGTCCGAAGATTTCAGCTATTTCTCGTCATGTTTCAAATAAGATGGCTATTGGAGAGCAATCCTTTTCAGGGGACATTTATACGATGATGTTCTTCCAAACAGACATAAAAGGAACGAGAAGCTCACCAATAATTTTTCACTTTTCCCAGAACTCAACCTTCTCTTTTTATATCGTGTCCATTACTATGAATTTGCTGACAAGGGTACAAAAAATAATTTTCCATCAATAGAAGCTCCTCACCCCTTCCAAAAACAAGGCTGAGAGGAAGTTTTCACCAGCTCATACTGTAGATGAGAGAGAGAAAATATGTAACAGAGTAATAGAGGGAGACTCATAGATGAAAATATAAAGATAGGGAGAGAGACAGAGACAGACTGAAAGAGACGGAGGGAGAGAGAGAGAGAGAAGGGTGAACGACCGAATACATCAAATATTCATACCTCACCTCACATGAGACGAAGCTGTCTTATTCAGATATATTTATATTAACATGGTTTGGAGATGTATCATGTTTGGAGTGATATGCATAGTGGGATTGGGTGAATTCGGGTCTCCACTAACTGCTCTAATCCCGACTGTAATTGAGTAGAAATATACGATAAGCCATAAAGGAAACGGCATACGGGAGTTATCTCTCGAAGATAATCACTGATTATGCCTATGTGATGATATAAAAGAGAGAGGAAATGTGGGTTGTATTCATTTTAAAAGAAAGAAAAAGTAATGAAGAAGAAAAAGGAGCACATGTACTAAAGGAATGGCGGAGTCATCATATGAATACGAATAAAGGGCACCGCATACCTTACGATCGATCTGCGATCCGATTAGTGAAGTAAAACGCTATGACATTAAATACTGGCATTTTAACAAATGAAATCTACCCTATTCAGGTTCTGAAAGTAATATGAATACTAAACATAGGGTTTTGGTGAGCTGCCAGCTTTCTACAGGGAACAAGGGCAAATTTAGTGTCAAATCGTAGGCAGTCGTACGATTTTTGTGACGTCACTACGACTCGGAGCCGATTTGGCCATTCCACCGACTAGAAATCTCGGCAAAGGCCGTATTATCGATTTTACTATCTGTATGACTATTCAGACCCTCTATCAAAAATATATTTTGTTTTTAAATGATTTGTCAAATGATATTACATTTTCTTCTGAAATCGGATCGCAGACCGATCGTAAGGTGTGCGGTGGCCTTAAGAAATAAAACAAGAACGAAGCGTACACTGAATATCAAGCGATGTATTGCCTTTCCAACTACTGTATTACAAGTATACCGCCACTTCTACTACTACTACTACAACAACTACTACTACTACTACTACTACAACAACAACAACAACAACAACAACAACAACAACAACAACTACTACTACTACTACTACTACTACTACCACTACCACTACTACTACTATACTACTACTTTTACTACTACTACTTTTACTACTAATACTACTATACTATACTACTACTACTACTACTACTACTACTACTACTACTTCTACTACTACTACTACTACTACTACTATTACTACTACTATTACTACTACTACTACTACTACTATTACTACTATATTTCTACTACTACTACTACTACTACTACTACTAATACTACTACTATTACTACTATAGTATTACTACTACTACTACTACTACTACTATACTACTCCTATTACTACTACTACTACTTCTACTACTACTACTACTACTACTACTACTACGGCCACTTCTACTACTGCTACTACTTTTGCTCCACAACATGGATGATGCTCAAGGTGAAAATAGAATAGATGGCAGATAAAAGGAGAAAAAGAAATGAAAAAGAAATAGAGAATGGGACTGACGAAAGAGAGATGGATGAAGCAAAGGGCCTGGAGTACAGGAATTGGAATTATACAAGAAAGTTGTCAAGACTGCATTCATAAAAAAAATACTAGAGGGGGAAATTTTCTGACGGAATAATCAATAGATTTCTGTCACGAACGCACAGCAAAAAGTTAAAGGAAAAAAATATGCAAGGAAGGAAAAATGACAGGGAAGATTTGACAAAAATGACACGAGAAGAATAAGGGGATTTAGTACAAAAAGGGGCTTAGAGAAACTTTTGCGTTCACGTTTTAACGGAGGCCCTATGTTTCTTGTTGAATCTGCAAATGGTTTAACTCTTTCAACATTCAGGCGAATATTATATTTTAAACGATAGTCTTAAATCATTTGCGCAATACTATGTGAATTTAGTTTGTATATTCTAAAGTCAAAAACATCAATGTTAAAATTGTATGCCTTTGGAATGAAAACTTACTGCATTTTGATCATTCCAAACTTTTTAAAGTATATGCCTAATTGTAAACCATCACGAATCAGACAACTTCGATATATATTTACAAAGATCATGTATGAATCAAATACTGTATAAATTAAAATGAAAACAAAATTGGGAGGTGAATGAAGATAAAATCCAGATATGAAAAATATGAAAAACGTATCATTACAAAAAAAAAATAAATAAATAGAGGATTAGATGCATCTATTAATTCGGTCAAAAAGAGGAATAAAAATGAAAAGAGAGAATAAGCTGACCATCGGGTAGCCGCCTCGAAACCTCCCAGTGGCAAAACCAGTATATCATATGCCCGTATCTCCATTACTGATTTATTGACAAAAAGCTGTTTCTGAGCAGTAGATGAAGGAGTTTAGTTCAGCCTCCAGCCTGGCGCCATGCCGGCGAGTGACCGGGGCACTGTGACATAAATACCGGGTCACCAGCTCGCCTAGATGATGCCTTGACTTGGCGTTTGAAAGATCGAGCACGCAGGGCCTTTTTTATTTCCTTTAAACCTGAATTTTCTCTTTATATTCAATTTTATGGCTAGCTTAGAAGGTGGATAATAAGGTGATGGTGTGTGGTGGTGGCGGGTGGTATGACTAAAAAGATATAGATCATAGCCGAGTGGCAGAATACCCCAGTTTCATGTTTACTTTATTTCCACCTATACTAATATACAATATCCCTTTTTCAAGAAGCATAAATGAATAGATCGATTACAGATATAATTATGACAAATTTATCGATGGGCCTGTTGCATTTCTTTTTGTCTCAGTGTTTATATTCTATAGAAATTAAGCTTGTCTGATTTCTGCATGAATATAATGTAAGTCTCTGTAAAAGACCAATGTCTATCTACTTTTGAATAGACAGGCATACTGAAAATGATAACGACGATGATAAAAATATTAATAATCTTAATAATGATTATGATAATATTAATGATGATGATAGTATTGTAGTAGTAGTAGTAGTAGTAATAATAATAGTAATAATAATAATGATAATAGTAATAATAGTAATAATAGTAATAATAATAATAATAATAATAATAATAATAATAGTAATAATAATAATAATAATAATAATAATAATAATAGTAGTAGTAGTAATAATAATAATAATAATAATAATAATAATAATAATAATAATAATAATAATAATAATAATAATAATAATAATAAATGATGATAATAAGCTTAGGCTATAGATTATGTATTGTATTAATGCATTTTAACGATATTGTGTTTACAAACAAGATTTAAATTCTCTTTCTATGTAAGTAGTTCATTATTTAGTGGTAAACCTCGACGTAGAGTTATTTGTTTAATGATACATTTAGTATTGCTAAAAGCCAGATTTAGGGATCTTTGAAATGTATGGATGAAGTACTTTCTCGAGCATAATGTTCTTCGTGGTACATGTAGCACTAATACAATGTCGTTGATGTTTAAATAGAGAACTTATTGTGCAGTGAAATCTGACCTGCGGGGAAGTGCCGTATAATGTGATTTTTATATTTGATACTGTTTTAGCATACTATAATTTATGTTCAAGAATATTTCAACTATATTTATTTATTAATCATTTTGAAGGTCAAATGTTTAATAACAGCAATCTGGAATTTTTTGTGTAGAATTTGTAATGAAGCTTGAATTTCGGGGAAAGTATGATAACAGCAACGAGAGAGAGAGAGAGAAACAGACTAAAGACCTACCTCTTCAACTCACTGTAAATCCCTAAATTTTGTGGGACATGTAAATAGCACTTTTTGTATTCATATTATATATATTTTTTTTTGGTTATTTCTTAATATAAGTTATTCAAAGCATTTAGAAACAAAATTTATATTGAGACATATAAGGTTAATAAGTTTTATCATTATCATCATGCTTCATTATCATTATTACTATTACTATCATTATTATTATCATTGTCGTTATTATAATCACCATTATTGTTTGCATTATTCTCAGTGTTGTAATCAGTAATCATCATCATCCTCATCATCACTTTTATTATTATTATTATTATTATTATCATTAGTAGTAGTAGTAATAGTAGTAGTAGTAGTAGTAGTAGTAGTAGAAGTAGTAGTAGTAGTAGTAGTAGTAGTAGTAGAAGTAGTAGTAGTAGTAGTAGTAGTAGTAGTAGTGATGATAATAATATCGTTATTATTATTTATTATTATCATTATCATTATTATTGTCATTATCATCACCTTGTCGTGACTTGATAGTGGTGCGGTTTATTTTGCTTTGTTGTTAATGTCTTCTTCATACTGGTTTTAATCTGCGCGCAACCAATAAAATTAAAACACCTACGGTAGAATGATATTACATTAAAATTCATTACTATACATTTAATAAGAAAAAGAAAAATGATTTGTGGTTTTAGTATGGGAATGCGGTTATGGCGTAAAGTTATCGGATACAAAACATGTTGTTATCCACTCATATAAATCTAGTTTTCTCTGTGGTATAATGTAAAAAGGATGCGTGCTCTCCTTTTCTCTCTTTTTTTACCCTCCTCCCTCTCTCTTCCTCTCACCCCTTATTTTCTCTCTCTATCTACTCCTATATAATCTAGTTTTCTTGTGGTTTATAAAAAAATGTATGTGTACTCTCTCTCTCTCTCTCCCTTTGTCAATCTACATCATTCTCTTCCGTACCTTTTCCCATTACTCTCTCCCTCTCTCTCTATCGCTCTATTCATGTAAATATGTCTTTATCTGTGGTTTACATTGTGTACTCTCTTTTTCACTACCACTCTCCTTCTCTCTCTAACGACCCCATCCTCCCCTCACTCTCTCTCATATTTCAGTCTCTCTGTCACTCTCTCCTTTTTCTATTTCCCCTCCCCTATTTCTCTCTCTCTCTCTATTTGTGTCTCTTACTCTCTCCCCTCACTTTCACTCAAACTAAATTGTTGAAGAACAAAGTAGGTTGATGGGAAACTTATTTTTGTGTACGTGTCATGCATGCTTAATGCATCACACAAAGTAACAAACACAATTTTATAAATATATCAGGGAATCTTGGAAAAGAAGAGAGACGGTCACAAATGAAACAATATTTATCAAGAGATAATACTCAGGGGACGCATAGAGATGGGCAAGAGAAGAGGGGGTTGAAGACAGATACTTCAGCAACTATATGATTTAAGACACGCTCGGGCATCATTCATGATGCTTTTGAAATCAAGAATATATAGCTTATTATTCCTTATTGTCTTCTTTGCAACAAAATATATGAAAGGTAAAAAGAGAGAGAGAGAGAGAGAGAGAAAGAAAGAGAGAGAGAAAGAGAGAGATGGGGAGGGAGATGCATTTATTGGAGTGAGTATTACATCTGTACGACAAAAATATTTTTATTGTATAATCAAGTCGTTATAAGTCTACATCAGGCTTTTTTAAAATATAGACTCCAAACTGAACATTACATTTTTAAGATAATCTGTGTATAAGCAAATAAACATGATAGATCAAGGAACACATTATTTTCATTATTATTCTTCTCCTGAAAAGGGATCCATTTCATTAGTGGTAAAACTAATTTGTGTTAAACATTAACATAACCTACTGAGAAGTCGTATACATTGCATTTGTATTCCTTTTTGTAATCAACTTGAATAATGCTACACGAAAAATAATGATTTCAGATACAATTTAAAAAGTTAATATGCATATAGACATGCAAAATTTATTAGTAGGGGTCCTTAACAGATTATATACCACGGAAAAGAACTGGTAATCAGTCATTAATATTCAAAGAAAAATAATGGATAACATGTAAACTACACTCCACATTAAAGATTCTATCATTCTAGATATATTTAAGAAAACAAAACAAGCGTATGAATAAAACTTGCAATTCATGCCGCTCGCTCCCAGGTAGTACGGCGGAGGGGAGGGTTGGGATAGGGGGTGGGGTGTACTCATGTGTCTTTTGACTTGACCTATAAACTATACTTTTTTCATATAAATTATCCTCTACTTCAACTTCTTTGAATCACGAATCTGAAAAATAAAAGGCATTAAAGCTTTTATATTTTCGAGAATCTATTGTGAATCTAGTGTGAAGTATACCGAAGCTGGTTTCAAAACGGCGATTTAGCCCTTGCACTAGAGAATGATAAATGTAGGGATCTTTTAAACATTTGTTTCGTATAATACATGCTCAGTGAGCATGATTCGAATGATGAAATGTTTTTAAACGTCTTGTAGTACTAAAAATCACCATGAGGTCGAAAGGCTATGAATATTCAAGTTGACATTCTTTCTATTTCAAACGGATTTTATCTTTTATCATTGTTGATGTTTTCCGGATGATGGAGTAGGATTTTGATATAGAGTTTGATTCCTTAAATGAATAACTGATCGGACTGTAGCGTATATATTTTGGCGATTACTATTTTTCTCTTGTTAATATCAAGCACGTATCAGATTAGTATATGCATTAACTTGGAGGAATTGATGCTATGCCTCATCTTTCCAAACACGCCTTGTCGATTTCCCCCACTCTATTTCATTACTCGGCCAAGTAAAGGTCCCGTGTTCCTTAATATCCTTAGTTCCTTAGTATCAACTAAAACCATTCATTCATTTAAAAACTTTCGTTCATGTTTCATGCAAGTTTAGGCTAATATATCACACTGTATATGTAAATTCACAATGTAAATCACAATGTAAATTTAAGCGGACAACTTTACGCACTTACATTCATCAACATCATGACCCCTGAAGTTAGAATGAACGTGTTCCAAATTACAAAATTTGTGTATGTGCATGCATCCATGGTATTTTTTGTGAAAACGTGCCGTATTGAGCATTTAACATTGAAAACTTGTGTCAAAATCACGTTGCGTCTTAGTGTCATCCTGAAATGAAGGCATATACATACAAATATTGCATTATTTTTTTAAATCGTGCGATAGGCTTAGACTTGATTGTTTCATCAGTACGTGATGTTTGTGAACATTTTGTCACTTTATATTCAGGAAACAAAACACATTAAAGGCCATAAAATATGCAGTATTTTCGTGAGTCAGTATACACATTATGATCGATCAGTTTGCTATTACCGACGTTCATATCATGCGGTTGTCCATATTTAGCACGATGCAGTGGAGGCATACTCTGTAACTATGTTTTGTTATTGGTTACATCATGTCAGTGTAACGATGTTCATTGCTCCGTTACTACCCGTATACAGTCCGGGGTCTCATCCAAACACATCGCTAGACCAATCAAAAGGTGGGGGGGGGGGGGGGGGTGGTTAAAATTTGCTGACAATTCAGGTGAAAATTTTAGAACAATCTAAGATTGACGCACGATATCCTGATTTCATCATCATGATCACTAGGATGAGAGGAAAGAGAGAAGGAAAGAACAAAAGGGAAAAGAAGAAAGGCGGTTAGGAAAAAAAGATTTTAACCAACACAATAGAGGGTATAGGTAAATTTAAAATTACCCAAGATAGGCTCACCAGTATCAATACTGCTCTTCCTGAGGGCCCTGCAATTATTCTTACATCGTCACTGCCAGGAACCCGTCGAAAACACCTGCATGGTAAATAAATTTGTCCGAGGAAATAAGTACCGAGCGAGGATCGAACCCCAGTATAAGAGCCCTTTACCAATGCACCACAATGCCCACATAAACGGTGAATATAGACGAAACGGAAACAAAGCATGGTCAGAAGGAAAGGGGGTGAGGAGAAGGAGAAGTAGGACTGGAGGAGAAAGAGAAGGATGAAGAATGACGAGAAGGGATAGATGATGAACGAAATGAAAAGGGACTGGGAAATAAAAGAAATGTAAACGGCAAAGCAGAGGATTAATGATGACGCCTGCATGTAGAAAGAAAAGGGAAATAATCATTGTATAAGAATATCGACGACGCTGCGAAGGGAAAGGGAAGGGGTAGAAAGAATTAAGATGAAAAGATTTCTAAAGGATAAAAAGAAGATGAAAAATCAAAGGAGGATGAAAGAATTAGAAATGTAACGTTAGTTGCAAGCGTTGTGGGAGGGGTAAGGATGATTGATGATACTAAGTTGATGTATACATGCGAATCACGAACCACTATGCTGGCGATAGTCCCACATATAGACGATTGATGATGGTGGATGATGATGATGATGATAGTGATACCCTGCGAGTTCTCCTTTTACGTGACCCGGTCATTTTATCAAGACAGGATCAGCGAAATTCTTGCCAGACTGGTATCGATTACGAATCTTCCATCTTAATTACATCGCGCGTAATTGGGAGGAGGATAGAGTTACGGGCATTAATGAACGAATATACAACCTCTGGGTGTGTATATTAGGTGATCATAGCTCCCTCAGCCTCATATACCAAAAGGGAGTTGGATAAGAAGAGAAAGGAAGATATAAATTATAAGGAAGAGAGGAAAGAGATTTCGTGAGAGAGAGGGAGAGGACATATTGAGATGATGAGCATTCAGTCAAAATGTCCGTGATGACAATAATTCATATTTGACATCAATCTGTGGCGTTTAAAACAAGGTCGAGGGCACTGTCCGGTGACTGTTCTGCAGATTAACGTACAGAACATTACAGTTTATTATAAACTAAACTAAACCTTTTCAACCATATCCGTTTTTTCATTTCGGTTCAGTTCAAGCAGTGTACGTTTGAGTATGTGTATAATTATGATCATTATAAATGATGGAACTATATCGGAATCATCATTCTTTCAAAAGATCGATTTCAAGAGCATTACAAAAATATACACAGTTTGAAATGAATAAAATTTCCATAAGAAGAATCTCTATTTCTATGGAAATAAATGCTGTACCGTTCTCTTCTTAGGGATCACCTTTGGGAATGAAAGGAAAACAAGTCAGAACAAAATCTTAGAACCGGGGGGGGGGGGGGGGGGGGGGTTAGAGCCTGTCATCTAGACACACTGTCGTCTCCTTGGTTCCGCGGGCAGCGACCCTATACCACCCCTTCATGTATGTGGTCGCATTCATCGGTTGATCGAGGAAGGATTGTGATCTTTAAACTATAATTTCAGCAAATTTCTGTAAATATTGGGTCGAGTGGATTCCACTGTGAGAGAAACTGTCAAAGAGTTATTGGGAAAGCTTAATTATGTCGTATATTATTGTGTAATATGAGGTTATGGACTCATTAAAATCATAAATTGACCCAATCTTGCCAAGATTCACATAATAGGATGCAATAAAGAGTACATAGATGGGACAACACACGCATGCGGTACCGAAATTTTAAGTGTTATATATGTTACATTTGGAATATAAGGTCATTGTAAGTATCAAAGTGCAACCCCTTTAAATATGATATATGATTCCTGCATATACATGTACTAGTATAGGAAAGTAAATAAAAAGAAAGCTCTCACCGCCCCCCCCCCTCCCGAAGCGCATCGTTTTAAAGTTATTAACACACTAATAATGTGTTAACATCTGCATTAGATAGTTGTATATAATATATATATATATATATATATATATATATATATATATATATGTTTTCAATACTCACGGAGAAAACAATATGAAATTTTGTCTCCTATTCCACTCTTTTCCACCTCGTCTCATCCCTTGACTATTAAACAGACAGACTTCCAATGATGCAAATATCATTCACAATTAACAAAGTCATGATACCTTTAGCCCCATAATAGTCTAATTATTATCTTATGTATTATTTAGTTACTTCTTCTGAAATTAATCGTTCACACAGTAAATGGGGCCATATTGTACAAGCCAGTACTCATGATAATCCGGTAACTTAATGTTTAAAATTACTAACTGAACTGCTTCTTTGTTGTTTTTCCGAATTTTCTTGACATAAAATAAAGGAAAATGATAATCTCTCGCTAAAAACTATCTGACCATATTCAGCGGGAAAGACATTATCCGCGCTGCCACTTGTGGGGCTAACGATAATCAGTGCACCGCTGAGTGTGCGTATATAAGTCTCCTATACAATCAAATTAACCTAACGCCGTTTGATAATTTTCAGGCGTCAGGAAAGTTGTGACAGGTTTTTTTATTGGTATAGGCCTGTATAAAAATATATGATGCATATTTTAAAACCATTTATCAAGCAAGTATTTTAATGTGCTAATTCTATAGATTTCAATAAAAGTAAGTGCAACAAATTCCCATCGTGTAAATGCATGCTCAAAGAAATAGATTGATACGCTCTTCCTGATGGAACTTTTGTTGTTCTTGATGAAAAGCAATACTCTTTCAACAGACAAAATTTGATCCAAGGGCTTTAAGGAAATATACTTTCTGTGGGCTTCTGATATGACTTGGATTGCTTAAAGATAAAGTTGAGTTCTAGTCATGTGATTACATTATGAAAGAAACTGTCTCAAAGCAATTGGGAAGGGTTGATCATGACTTGTATACAAAACTATTAGTGTGTTCTGTGAGATTTTAAATGAAATTGACCCAATCTCATTGCAAAGCTTATGCACTGCACACAGAAATGGATATATGGGACTGCACACACATGTGGCATGAATGTTCGACCCGAATACTCAACTATTTCTCGTCATAATATTTCGAAAATGGGGCATTCAAAGGGCAATCCTTTTCAGGGAACATTTCTACTATGATGTTATTCAAAACTGACATGAAAAGAATGAGAAAGCTCACAAATTTTTGTACCTTTACTAGAACTCAATCTTCTCTTTAAGTAAGTTAAAGGGTTCAAATCGCTTGGGCTTAATGGGGTGAAACTTTCGGGACAAGCCCCCAGACTATATAACAATGATCTTTTTTCAGCTAAAAGCAGTCCATGAAGAGCTAAAAAAAAACACTTTATCGTACTTTAACCGCCGTTTTGCCCAAAAGCAAAATTGTAATATATATTGTTTTAGCTTTTTAAATCTTTAAAAGCTTTACCAACGGCTAACAATCTCATTTCTAATCTTATTAATGTTGAAAAGTTGAATCCTCTATAACGCATTTGAAAGACTGAAACAAAATAGGATAATTTTGATTTATCCACTGCATTTTTCCCCTTGAGGCCGTGTAGCGATTTATTTTGTTAAAGCCACACTGAGTATACAAAAAAGAAAGAAATCTAGCGGCAATCGTGTTTTTTTTAAATATTCCTCTGATCAGAAATAAATCCCACAACAGATAAGAAGGGATCTTGAATATATATGCAAATTCTAATGAAAATAGCAGCAAAAGGAGCAATATCATCAAATTATAAATGGAGATATACACTGTTGGTCATAATGTTAGCATAATTCGTATTTTCATAGTCATCCGTTGATTTAATCATATTTAAAAGCCTAAATAGATAATATTGACCAGGTTCATTGATTACATAATGATCTTTTATTGTCGAGGTAAAAGTCGGTCAAGTGAAACATTCCATAACGTGGCCTATCTTATTGTTTGGTGCTATGAAAGGCGGAGCCTCCTTTCTGCTGTTGTTTTGCTGTCCATTTCGTGCAGAAAGCCTACGTGTGTTAACAGCCCGTTTTCAGAGTTAGCTTGATCAATTACTACCAAATTTGGTACATTGATTCCTTACACTATGCCTCGCCCAACGGCACTTGCAATTCGTCAGAGGGTCCTTGCACTCCGACGGAATGGACGGACACAGGCCCAGATTGCAGATATTCTTGGACTATCGCAGAGTTGTGTGTGCCGCATCCTCAGAAGACATCGAGAGGCGGGTACTTTGAGTCCAGAGAGATCTACAGGTCGACCACGAACAACATCCGCACGGGATGACCGTCAACTGCTGAACATGTGCCGTAGGAACCGGAGAATACCAGCGAGTCGTCTTTGCCACTTGTGGAGGAGGCAGTTCGGAGTGAACGTTTCACGGGAAACCGTAAACAGGAGACTTGGCCAACATGGCTACAGAGCTCGGCGAATGACCAAGGTTCCACGTCTCACTGTTCGCCACCGGGTTGCTCGACTCCAGTGTGCTATAGGAGGCACAGGAGATGGCAGCTTGGTCACTGGCGCCATGTAATCTTCACTGATGAAAGCCGGTACATCCTTGACCGCACCGATGGGAGGCAGAGGGTTCGACGATTGTGGGGCGAGAACCTCCGTAATGACTGTGTCCAGGAAACCAATCAAGCAGGTGGAGGCTCAGTGATGGTATGGGTCGGAATACATTATGGTGGAAAAACGCCATTGGCTGCACCTGAAGGAAACGTCAACGCCGTCGTGTACCGCGGTATCCTGGAACGCCATTGTCTTCCATACGCGAGAAGAGTATATGGCAATAACTTTCAGCTCCAAGACGACAACGCTCGATCACATAGGGCACGTCTGGTGAGGGAATTCCTTGACGCAGAGGACGTGCAGCAGATGCCTTGGCCTGCCTGTTCCCCCGACATGAACCCCCATTGAGCACGCCTGGGATGCATTGGGCCGTGCCATCAATGAGAGAAACAATCATCCTCAAAATGTGCAGGAGTTAGCCCAGGCACTGACCGAAGAGTGGGATGCACTGCCCTTGAACACCATCAACAACCTTGTGGACAGTATGCCACGGCGTGTGGAGGCACTGGTGCGTGCCAGAGGTGGCCATACCAGGTACCCAACAAGATTAAAAAGAGGAACACTTCCCTTCAATCATCAAAAGATCCCAAGATTTTATTTTTCACGATAAAATTATCATGGTTAAACATTTACCAAAAACGATACATTTTTTCAAGGAATCCAAGGTCTGGATGATTGTGTTTGTCAAAAGTGGTTTAAACCAGTGTATAAAGTTTGTATGAATTAATTTTTGTCTTATATTTTTTATTTCATATGTTGAGAACAGATTTATCAATAAAATCGGTGAAGATATAAGCTTTATTTTGCAAAAAAAAATGACTCGTATTGTTGTCAATAGTGTACGAAAGGTAGAAAAAAATTATGCTACCATTATGACCAACAGTGTATTATGCCCACAAGAAAGAAAACTGAAATAAAGAATTCAATATTGGGTCAAATAATATTGGAACAAAAAATACAACTTAAAAGTCGACAGATTGTAACTACGAAATATGATCAATGTATATCCTACAAAAAAATATTTTAGTATATATGCCGTTGGATAAACAATTTCTTTGTATTATTCATGATTGATAAGAGTTTCTGATCTACTTACCCTTTTCGACGATGAGCGAAAAGATTTCCAGATATCTCCCTTTTTCATAAGACACATTTTTTTTTTGCAGGAGAGAAAAATATCGTACATTTAATAACTGAAGTATTTATGTTGGAAAGCTGATGATCATAAAATTATGTTGTAATTGTATGAGATAGATTAGAAAGAAGCATTTATACTAATACAACACTAACTATTTACATGCATATAATCACACAAAATGAAGAAATGGAGTAAAAGAGCAACACAAATGAATCATTTAGGAAGAGATGTACATAGAGAGAGAGAGAGAGAGAGGAAGGGGGGGGGGGGATAAAACTGGACACTCTTGCTTTATATCCGTTGATAAGAACAGAATCTTCGAAAAATCCTAATCAGTTGAACTATCTTAAAAAATAATAGTAAAATGAAATTTTCCGATGAAAATGATTTCTTTAAATGTTGTCATGCACTTCAAAGCTATCTTCTTACTTAGGTTATCTCATTATGAAGTCTCTGGTTTTCATGTTGATGCATTCATAAACAAATGTTGATGTAAAAATAACTTTACACCTTTAAAGTTGTCCATAACAAGACATAATTGTGTGCGTATTATATCGTCAGCTTATAGGGTTAGACCTGATAATGGTTTTAGGTTATAGGTTTATAGAGTTACGGTTAGTTTTCGGGTTTGATCCCGGGATGAAGTTAAGAATTCGGTAAATGTATAAAATATTGACCTCAGAGAAATATTGTGGACGGAGCATGTGTCGTACACCCATATCAATTCAATGCAATTGAATTAATGACGTTCATCCATTTCCCCTGGTTGAGCATCTTATGTCGTCTAGGCCAGTGCTCAAGGTCATAGATGTAGAATGACCTTCAGAGAATAGAACAGCGCCGGATAGTCTGCTATTTGTCAAGGTCGTGATCCAATCTTCGGACACTCATCATATGCATAAACCCGAAGGGCCAGAATCACGGAGAAATTTGCCTCGTAAATCCTCTAAGCATTATATTTCAAGGTCTCGCTGATCTTGGCTATCTCCTTCTCCCCTTCTCGCAGTCTCTATCTCGATATCGCCTTTTTTCACCTTCTCTGTCTCTTTCTCCTCTCTCTATCTCTCCTTCCAAGTTGTTTTAAAAAAGGAGAAGTTGTAGGCAAATAAGATGGAGGTGAAAATTAATTTGTATTCTGATGAAAATGCCTATGGACTTTGAAAATGGAAGCACTCGTATAAGAGGACTGGGGAAATGACGGGATAGAATACGAGTGGCCACTTGTTCACCGATTGCATTTCTCCAGTTCCGCCCACTTTCCTTCTTCAAGCGCCATTCCAACACCTCTTCTAGAACAGGCCGATAGCTCATGGTCAATTTCATGGTCAGCAGGGCCGAATGTCGCCGGCGGGGCTTACTGTATGCTGTTTTGGCAGTATTTCTGTGAATGGAGTACTGCCATTAATTCAGGTAATACAATCGGGGGATTATGTTCTTCCATCGCCTGGGGTGTGCACCTGGAGCAGATCACATGCGGTCTTCTGCATGCTTGGACAAAATATGAGACAGAATTGAAAGATTATAATTAAGAAAGTACAAAGATACCAAATATAAATCCAAAAAAAAAAAAAAAAAAATTATACATTATGAAGAGAACTTCATATACATATCATTTCAGACTGCAGGTATATCACTTTGGGGAGGGGGATGTAATATGGAAAAGGGCAGTACGAGCAAAACTCACACCTTAAAATTGAATGATCTTTTTTAATCTATAGGTAAAATGATCTTATTCATGATTTTAGATGAAATCTGTTAAGCTACTGAAAATACAACATTAACGATATTGATCTCTTATTTCGCCTTCGTCTCCGGATTTGTGAAACGAGTTTTTGCCACCGATAAAATAATTAAATAACTTGAGGCGAACGTCGAGGCCGTTTCTCCACACATTTTGACAACTTATTAAGCACCCCGTTTTCGTTTTAAGGAGCAAATTTGTATTAAAACGACTTTAGAGAGTTGAAAAGTTGTCCACTTGTCTCGCGAAGAAATCGCTCCAGCTGGCCTTTGTCAAGTACTGTGGAGAATGTGTTTGTGTGTGTGTCATTGGGTTTTTACAGACGTGTATCAATCAGATAATGATTATTTACGTCTGGGACCGACCTTTATAATAATAATAATAATATTCCGCTTTTATACAGCGCTTAATACATCAATGGTTGTGTTTCTAAGCGCTTTACAGATATATTATTACCCCGGTCATTGGATTCTGACATGCCCGCACACAATGTGTGCACTTTATCCGCTCCCTGGGGAGTATTCCAGCCAGTCGCTGTAAAGCGCCACATGCTGAGCAAACGACATTAACTTTCGCATCCTACCGG
The DNA here is from genome assembly GCA_025617745.1 of Heliocidaris erythrogramma. Classification (NCBI taxonomy): domain Eukaryota; kingdom Metazoa; phylum Echinodermata; class Echinoidea; order Camarodonta; family Echinometridae; genus Heliocidaris; species Heliocidaris erythrogramma. The sequence goes on along the minus strand of CM046853.1, from coordinate 16,846,935 downwards.
GTACCCATTTAACACCTGGGTGGAGAGTGGCAAATGTAGATTAACGTCTTGCCAAAGGACGCTAGTGCTGCGGTGGGATTCGAACCCCGGACCTCGTGGTTCACAGTCCGGGGACTTATCCACTGATCCACAACACCTCTACGGGTTTGAGACCTTTAAAAGAAGACACCACTGGCAAATTTTGAAAAAATATGTTGTTCTGCATGTCCCTAGGAACTAATCAGTATCGAAATTGTAATTTTTGAACAGCCTACAAGTGCGTATATTTTGATATAAAAAGTATGATTTTGCCACTGTCGATACGCAAATTGGCTCGTGTCGGCCAAAGCTGTCACGTCATTGCAGCACTTTGAGTTTCCACCACAATGCGTGTGTGTTACGCGTCCGTAAAAGCAGACGATAGCGCATATAGCATGCATACATATTCGTGGAGTTGCAAAAATGCCGTTGTGCCAAGCAATTTACTGTTCGAATCGTCGTGAAATTGTCCCGTAAAATCTTTTTTTGCCATCCCTGAAGAAGGATAGAGAAAGGTGTGCTGTATGGATAAGGAACATTGGAACAACTAAATTCAACGTCAAACCGTACATTTATTCCCGTTTTCGAGTGGTCTGTGAAGACCATTTTGACGTTTTGGCGTTCGAGACCAACCTACAAGCCGTGTGCCTGGGATACAAACCCAGGAAGCTGCTAAAGCCAGACGCTGTACCAACCATATTCTCCCACAAAATCTTTACAAGCAAGCAATCTTTCTTCGCCCAGAAAATCCCTCATTCATCTCCTTAGCTTAGATTACAAGCTTATTGAAGAATGTGATCAGATTTTACTTGCAGATTAACCAGGAATTTATGTTAATGTCGTACTTGCTATCTATATCGCGAACGTAAGAGCGTAAACAATGCAGCTTGCTGCATTAGCTTTCCGCGCGTGCCTTAAAGTACACGCGTTAATGGGAAGCACGTACGAACGATCACAAACAGTGGTGCCAATTTTAATTTTATTAATTCGATAAATTGTGAAAAAATTTTGCTAAAGCACTTTATTTTTTCAGCAGATAATATTCAAAAATACCAAAAACTGAAAAATGAATAACATTTTCTTTTTGTCATACATTATTGTCTCACAAATAGCATTTTTATAGGCGCTGTGAAAGCGATCTGTGTATTGCTCCAAATCGGCATTACCGTGATTTGCCATGGTAAAACCAGTAGTGCTGCAGTGACGTAACGGATTTTTGCGGCTCGTACTAGTAGATATTGTAATATTTATTTTTTTAAAATCGAGATCTATGATTTTATCGACCTGAGCGATGAGTTTTTTGGTCAATCTGACTAGTTTTATAACATTAAAAATTGTAAAAGTGCTAAAATTTGTCAGTGGTGTCTTCTTTTAACGTCACCATCCGAAAGACGTGACTCAGTCTCGAACCTGGGTCCGCTGAATATTTATGCAGACTAGTCTTGACGGAATAAACCGTATTAGTATGAAAAAATGCGAAATCTGCCTAGGCTTGGTTACAAAAAAAAAAGACGCCTCCCGGGCGCGCGTTTCCGTTTTACACCTTTGCCTAGGCATTTTTTCGATTAATCGCTTCGAACGTGCTGGCTTCAAAGTCTAGGTTTCAGCTCGCTGCATGCATGCGCTATGCTCGAGCTTGCTCTGCACGCGCGGAGTATGAAATCGAAATATACACGAGGGAACCTCATCAGCGTGAAAGGAAAAAAAACAAAGAAGACGGCCCTTTCACGCTTCCTTCTGTTTTGCTTTTCCTTTCATCCCCCTTGTCCCTCTTACGTATTTCTTTGCTTTTATCTTTCCTTATATATTTCTTTTAGCTTGTTCCACTGTTAGTCAAATTCGGCTGGTCGGGTATTGGCGGAAAGCTCCCGTTGGCGGCGCCATCATCCTCGGCGGGGTTGGGAGGGGATTTCCGCTGCCCATGAAGTCGAATGCATCGCATCCACAATTCTGGAATCTCAAACCCGTTATCCCTGTTGATGGTATCGTGGTGGAGGCGGATCTGAATTGCCTCTTTCACTCTCCTGGTGTACCAGTGTTGTGAAGTGTCGATGCACTTGACTCCTGTCCAATCCGGGTGATGTTGCGCACTCCAAGCATGTTCAGCTACCGCTGAGAGTTCTGTCCTGTTGTTGATGACGTCCCGTCTATGTTCGGCTAGTCTTTCTCCCACTGGTCTACCAGTTTCCCCGATGTAGCTTTTGCTGCAACCCTTGCAGGGAATCTGGTAGACCACACCATCCTTCCTAAGTGCTGGTACCGGATCCTTGGCTCTCACGAGGTGGTTTCTCGACCATCGTGTTTGATTTGAAGATGACCCTGATGTCATGTTTCTTCAGTCGTCTCCTAAGAACTGGGGCGATGGACTCCACATAGGGGAGGACAACCGTGGACTTGTATTCATGTTCCTCTTGGTCCGTTTGGTCCCTTGCTTTCTGAGCTTTGTTGACAAAGGTTTTAGGATAGCCATTTACCGACAGTGCCGAGCGTAGATGGCGTTTCTCAGTTGCGGTGCCTGAGGGTCGGGTGATGACCTTGTTGGCTCTGTCGTAAAGGCATCTGACCACTCCTCGCTTCGCAGATATTGGATGGTAAGAGTCGAAGGCTAGGTACTGGTCCGTGTGGGTTGGTTTCCGGTAGATGGTTGTGCTCAGTCCCCCGTCTGATTCCCTGTGTACCCTGGTGTCTAAGAACGCGATGCTTCCCTCTGCTTCCTGCTCCGAAGTGAACTTGATAGACGGTTCTCTCTCGTTCATGAAGCGGAGAAGCCGGTCGGCGCTTGATTTCTTGATGATGATGAAAGTATCGTCCACATACCTCTTCCAGATCCTGGGAGAGCACTCCGCGGGGCACTCCTCCAGTGCTGCTTCTTCGAAAGCCTCCATATACATGTTGGCAATGACAGCAGATACCGGGCTGCCCATGGCGGCACCCTCTTTCTGCTCGAAGTAGCACCCATTGTAGAGGAAGTATGTGGACCGGAGCACAAAGTTTAGAAGGCTGGTGATTTCGGCTGGATTGAGGCTGGTTCGGGTTGGGAGGTTATGGTCCGCTTCTAATCGTTGGTTCGCCACTGCGCAAGCTCCATCAATCGGGACGTTCGTGAACAGTGATTCCACGTCGAATGAGATCATCATTTCGTCCGCCCGTATCCTTTGTTTGCTGACAAACTCGGCAAAGTCTGTCGAGTTCCTGACCGAGTGCTTGGTCCGCCCTGTGAGTGGCGAGAGGACTCCGGCAAGGAACTTCGACAAGCTGTAGGCGAACGACCCTATACACGAAACTATAGGGCGAAGAGGAATGCTCTGTTTGTGGATCTTCGGTAGTCCGTAGATTCTTGGAGGCTGCTTCTGTTTAGGACGAAGTTTGTGGTACGGTTGCTGCACGCAGCAACATTCTCCACAGTACTTGACAAAGGCCAGCTGGAGCGGCCGAAACGTCGTACACCATACAACGATTTCTTCGCGAGACAAGTGGACAACTCTTCAACTCTCTTCAGGATTACCGCGATGGTCAACTTCTTCAAAACTAAAACGACTTTGTATTCAAATCTCTAGTGGTGCTTAACAGTATTAAAATAGTGCTTTGAAAAGTAAAGAGCACTGCGCCCGGCTTTTGCTAAACAGTCGGGTAACGTCGCGTCGCGTTGGTAGAAATTTTCGAACATTTTTCAGGAAGGTGTCTTCAAGGGGACAAATTGAAAAAGAGTCCATCTCAGTATGATTTTTCCCGTTTTCAGGCTAAAAACGAAAAACAGAATAGAAGGGTAGGAAGGATGGAAGAAAATATGATGAAAGGAAACAAAGAATACAACAAAAGGTCCGTCCGTCCGTGTGTGCTCAAAAAGTTAGAAAATGCTACTTCTCCGTCATTTCTTGGCCGATTTTGATTCTGATTGTTTTATCTGATAGGGCTGAGTGGGGGCTTCCAAACTTCTACACAAAACCATGAAATTCATCAATTATGCAAATTTATGCAAATTTATTCAAAATCGACGAAAAATTCTACTTCTCCTCTATTTCACACCGTATTTTGAATCTGATTGTTTTATCTGATAGGGCTGGGTGGGGGCTGTCAAACCTCTACACAGAATTTTGAAATTCATTAATTATGCAAATTTATTGTAATTTATTCAAAATCAAAAGAAAATGCATTTATAATCATAGAACATTAATTTGATAATTCATTTCTCACATTTATCTTCAAGGTTCTATCAGAAATTACATAAATTAACAGCCATTCCACAGATCACTTCTGGTGGGGACATAAAATTATATTACGCATCGCGTAATTACTAATTCAGTTGTTTTTAATCCTTTTATTAATTTTTTCTTTCCACCTTTCCTTTCATTACGTTATTCTTTTATTGCTTTTATCATTTTGTTTTCCATCTTTCATAATGTTACTGTTTATATTTATTATTTTTATCCTCTTTTTTTTTATTGCTTTCCATCTTCACTTTGTTATTCTTTGTTCCCTTTTATCATCTTCTCTTCCACCTTTCTTCATGTTTATATTTATCTTGTTATCATTTTTCTCTCTATCTCTCGCTTTGTCATTTCTTGCTTTTATCCTTCTATCAATTATCTTTCCATCCTTCCTCTCGTTATGATATTCTTTGTTTCCTGTTATCATTTTCTCCCCCACCTTCCTCACGTTAATCTTTATCCTTCTATCATTTCTCTCTCTGTCTTTCTTTATATAAGTTAAACTTTTTTATCCTATCATTTCTCTCTCTATCTTTCATATTATTCTTTTTAAAATCATTTTCTGCTTCCCATCTTTACTTAAAACATTCTTTGCTTTTATCCTATCATTTTGTTTTCCTTTCATCTTTTCGTTATGTTATTCCTTTATTCAAATTATCATATTCTCTTCTATCTTTCCTTATGTTACTCTTAATATCTTTATCCTTCTATCATTTATGTCTCTATCTTTCTTTATGTTATTCTTTGTTTTTATCCACTTATTTTTATTTTCCAACTTTCCTTTTGTTGTATTCTTTGTTTCCTTTCATCATATTTTCTTCCATCCTTCCTACCCTTCTATTCTCTCTTTATAGTTCATGTTTTTCTTTGCATTATCCTTCTATTGTTTTCTTTATTCCCTTGTTTGTCGTTTTTAGCCTGAAAACGGGAAAAATCATATTGAGATGGACTCTTTTTCAATTTGTCCGCTTGAAGACACCTTCCTGAAAAATGTTCGAAAATTTCTACCAACGCGACGCGACGTTACCCGACTGTTTAGCAAAAGCCCTGCGCCCACCCCTCCCATCATTATGTTGCCCTTGTTCGTGACAAATTTATATAAATTATAAGCATTACCGAAATACTGATTAGAAACATAATCACTGATCATGGAATGAGATTACAAATTAAAAACAATTAAGCTTTTGAAGATACCGAGGCACCATATCTTGCTAAAATATCGAGGGGGGGGGGGGGGGGGGTCTCAGGCACTAAGTATTTTTTTTTAGCATTTCGTACAGTGATAGCGATGAAACTTGTATTCTGAAGCAGCGATTACCGTGATTTCGAGCCAAGCTTGATACCAGATAGTGGAGAGTAATAGTATAACATCATTTACAAATGTTCAAATTTTCTGCGGGGGAAGGGGCACATCTCCATCCCTCGCGATCGCCGCTCCTAAAGTGCACTTATGTCCAATACAGTATTAAAGAAATTCTCATTGATTTGTTTGCTTTTAAAGAATTTCACAAGGTAAAGCATTCCAAATTTATAACATTTGACAAAACTTTTGCAAAAATTGCAACAGAGTATGATATTTTGAATGGTTTGTTGCCATTTTTATAAAATTTAATGTATTTTAAAGTGAACTGGCGCCTGCTTTTGTGTATTTCAGATTAAATCAATGTAAAAGACTAAAGAAAATGTCTGATTACAAATATATATTGCATCAAAAATATCACATCATAATTTGCACAAAACTTAGATTTATGACAGTTTTAACGATTTCAGAGTATAAAGAACAAATGATGAAGGAGATAGACTAATGAGGAAGGCAAGAAGAGAAAGAAAACAAGAGGAAAAAGAGAAAGAAGGAGAGTGTAAAAGTAGTATACATGGATAAGAAAGAAATATGAAGGGTGAAATGAGACATGAGAGTTTGGATAAGTTACTTTCAGTTTATTGTTTCATATTTCACATTTTACAAGGTTTTCACAAAATAAATGGTACAAACAAAACATAAATTTTGTTATCAGAGACAATAACATGTATTAAGGTGAGTACCTCAAATATACATGTTTGCATGCAGTATAACTGAAAATTGACTGGGCTAATACGAAGAATGAAATACGGAAGAGCCTAAAGAGAAAGCTATGCTTGTAAGTTATAGGCTCCAAAGAGTAATTATGTTTAGATAGTCTTTAAACATAGTGGAACGAGCAACGCATGAAACAGCAAAATGTGTATATGGATAAAGTTAATGTCAATCGCAGTAATAGAATTCGCATTCGAAGAAATTGCAATATACTAGATGTTAGCGCCGCTTTCATTGCAACAATAATGTAACGATTCACATTATTTCAGTAAATTAGCATTACCTGTACATGTACACCGTGGCCATTTCTGATGCATACCGAAGTGTTGACTTGATTTTTCCTCAATATTTTCCGATGCCTTGGCGCAACGCACTTCGTGGACAATATAGAAAGGCAATACATGTATATAGTAAAAGCAAATGAATTGAAGACCATTAGATGAGAGATCAGGCAGAATAATGAAATTAGTAAATATATGATATAGAAGAAAGAACAACTCAGAACAGATGATAAAATAACTCAATGAAATAAGGCATCTATATTTTAATCAAAACCTGCAATGGCATATACTTTGCCACAAAGAAAAGTTTTTTGGGAATGACAAAGTGATAATAACGTTGTACTTAATATTATGCATATAATGAGATGCCTCGTTTGAATTACACATTCTATTCCTAGACAATACGATATGCTATTCAGCTTATTTCTTTGCCATCATTTCTCATAAAGTCTTCTATATTTTGAAACCTATATATGTAGTTGATACACACTTGCTTCACAGTAGACACGAATAAATATATTATGACTCTTGAAATGGCCCTTTCATCAAAAGTGTCACTCCTTACAAGGGGGGGGGGGGGGGGGCTTATCAAATAGTAAAAAGCGAATAAAGGTATCCACCAAAAATATGGTGACAGCATAAATATCGAAGACAAAAAAGTATAAACAAAGAGCAAGAATAAAGATATTTTGTATTTTGATATATCACAATACAAAATAAGTATGGATTATATACTTCCCCTCAAAAAAACAAACAAAAACAAACAAATGAGGGTTTAAATTAATCAAGTATAATCATTAAGTTTGACAGACAAAACAAATGATATATATAAATCGGTTGGTTCAACACAGACATTCATTTGACTCCAATGACAAAAAATATTGCAATCAAATGTTATCTGTACATCTGATTGGCACATTATTCTAGCGTTCTTTGACCCAATAATGACATGTAAAGCTACGATCTTTAACTTTAGTTTGATTCGATTTTATATTTTGGCAGGTTATAGAATACGTTACATAAAAAGATAGACAGGATTTTCCCCTTCTCATAACAAAGTGTTCAATAGGCACCAGCTTATCTTTAAAAGAATGATAAAATGAGAGTACTTATAGTCTCGTAAAACTTTTGGAAGTACGTGATGGTGAAGAAATGGAAGGTAGTTCCATTCAGCTCGCTCTGGTCTATTATGGTTCCTCTTTTTTATAGTCATGATTTCCATCCAGGCTTTCGCGACAATTATTCCTTTATTCTTCACGTCAAGTAAGGTAGGTTAGTATAAATGCCAATACATATTTGATGATTACAGTAGACACAAGTCTCGTGTTTTTGCTATCTGATCCAAATTCAATCCATTAAAACACTAAATGCGTCTGTGAAATAGCGTTGTCTCGCCGTTGCACAATCAATAATAATGAGCTGCACTAAAGGCGCTTCGAAACGGTAAATTTTATGACAAAACAACCTTTTTCGTCTGTAGCAGTCTTAAAGGGAAACAATATAATAATGATTTTCTTATTTTGAATGACCCTTCTTATATTTAAATCCTCTTGTTATTTGTTAAACTTTCCTGATTTGCCCAGTACCGTAATGTAGAACATCCCAGCTACAAGCTGATCAAGTTTTACCCTGGTCTACAGGAGCCTGTCCCGAAATGGTCATCCCATCAAGCCCATTAGATTTGAGCGTTTAGAGTTACTGAGACCATGTCTTGGACGAGAAAGAAAATTGGAATTGTCAGCCTAATAGTAGACATCGGGTTTAGCGCCCAGAGCCCCTGAAACAGATCCCGCTTCATCCCACCTATCTCTTGCATCAAACATTGTCGAAAGGAAGTAGTATATTATGACTGCACAACACAAAAAACGCCAAAAATGTCAAACGCCCCTGAAATTGATGATAGTTTCCCCTTACAGCCCATGTATCAAATTTTGTCAGAAAGAAGAGGTATAATCATGATATACATCTCAAAAATGCAAAAAACTGACAAAAATTTTCCATCGGGGAAGGGATGTCAGATCTCTCTGAAAAAACACAACAAGCATACAAGCAAAAAACGAAGTTCACTTTGACAACACGCCCCCCCCCCCTTACAACTTAAACAGCTCAAGAGGTCTTTATTCAATTCAGTTCAAAGTTATATACAGTGCGTATAAATAAGTACATACTTTGAAAATATTTTCCAAATTCATAATTTTAAAATTGTGATATGATTTTTTTTCTTATGCAATGATGGGTGAAGGTCTGTTTCATCGGATGACACTATGAACTATTAACAATATTTTATGCTTGAGTGAATACTGGCTACTTTGGTAAAACTCGCAAAAAATGGTTTGCGCAAAAATGCCTCAGTCTTGAATTTCATCAAAGTGCCTGTAATTATCAGGAAGCGAGATTGAAAAAAAAAAACGGTTTGGGCCATTTTAATGTTGTTTCTGTCTTTGCCCCATCTCTTCCAACCAGTTGAGGATGCTTTACTGCCTGGAGCATGGAAAAGATGCACTAAAATGCATGATGATATCATTCACATGTACATGTTTAATTGAAAAAAAATATTTAAAAATTAAGTGAATTCGATTGTCTTTCAAATTCTTATTCCTCATACAAGACTTTGTTTATGGGGTCTTGTAACGTTTAAGAGGAAAATTGAAAAATTGAAAAATTTGAAAAAGAAAATATGTTAATGTATAGGCTCTCCTCCTGAAATTGCATCCAATCTTTCAAACACTCTTCAGGCTAAAATGGGTATTGATGCAGATGATTAGTGCTGGAAATACACCTCCTGCAATGGTGGTGGTGGTTGTGGGTTGGGGGCAGTGGCGTATCCAGCGATGGGTGAAGCTGGTGTACCTTCTTCTTAAAGGCCCTGGAACAAAGTACAACTTACTGTGCGCAGTATGCTTGAATGTGCAAAATCGAATCTGTCCAGATACATTTAATCCCTCCCTTGGGAGCATCCCACCCCTTCCGCTTTATTTCTGGATACGCCACTGTGGGTGTGCACTGCTACGTATAGGGCTAATGATTAAATCATTGTTCAAATCAGTTATTAATGGTTAACAGAGAATATACAGAATACTGCCTGATACGCACTTTGATCAAATTCAAGACTGAGGCATTTTTGCGCAAACCAATTTGTGCGAATTTTAAAAAAAGTATCCAGTACTCATTCAAGCGTAAAATATAGTCTATATTTATAGTGTCATCCCATGTAACAGACCCTCACACATAACTTTATAAGAAAAAATGGTATCGATATTGTGAAATTATGGTTTTGGAGGATATTTGTACTTTTTTTATACGCACTGTAGTGAAATCTTGACTAATCTAAATTTCTTCAGGTGCAATTTGGTGTCAAATGATTATTTCTGTAGATAAAATTAAGGATTACGTGACAAAACCCATGTTGAGGAAGTAAGATATGATAAATGTGTTATCAACGAGTTGATAGTAAACTTTCAGCATAGCAGTCATATAGCCCAGCCCAGATACCTAGCAACACGGGGGCTAGAGATAAGACTGCATCTTGTTAAATGCATGACCTTCAGCGATAGACTCTGGCAAGGCACTTAAAGAAGAAGAAGAAGAAGATCTAGCAATCTCCTCTGCTGTGTCCTGCCAAACATGTGAAGATGCTCAGTAGGTGCTACATTACCTTAAACATAATTTGTTTGCTACTTTTTAGAAATTAATCAAATTTTCGTTATAAAATGAATAAACCATGGCAAAAAGTGGGCACAGTATATTATTTAATGAAATGTGTTGATAATCATAGTACATGTATTCATTTTAGATGTGTTTTATAATGAACATTAGCAGTAAAAACAAACATGACCACTTTCGTTTTCACTTGAAAATGTTCAATAATACTCACATATTTGCCCGAAAACAAAGAGAATAAATCTTATTTAGTGTTTATATTCACGGAATTATAATTATTATATTCTAATTTTATCCTGACAGCGGGTCGACGGCATCTAAATTGAATAAGCAGACTTGATAGTTCTAATAATTCATCTATGAATAGTATTTGGCGCCTGCCTCTTGAAATGCATTGTTTTATTTACTGCTATAATAAAACTAAGAAGACAATCTTAAAACTCCTCAAATTGCTTTTATTTTCTATTCAAATGGGTGGCGCCGAATTCACTTTATAAATACTGTGTTAACTTTCATAATAATACAAAGGAAAAAGGTCATTGTAGGCTGAAAATGAAAATAAAAAACCTTAACATATCTAGCCAATTTCTCTACCCAATTCAGTGAGTAAAAATACACCCAGTTGTAATTATTAAAATTATGCAATTGTTTTGAAATGCGTTTGCTATAGTATCAAGCTTCAAAGAGACACAGAGAGAGAGAGAGAGAGAGAGAGAAAGGATCGTTATTTTTCAGAAACAAAAAATCAGAACAAACGCGTCAATAAATACTAACTATCTTGCCTTATTCGAATTAATCTTATTTTAAATGTACAAAGATCTTAGTTTTTATTTGTTTGAATCAACATGCTGACAATGTGCAGTAGTGTTAGAAGCATTGATGAGTGCATGTATTTATCGAAATATGTATCAATGGAATATTTATTTTTATGAGAAACAAGGTTCTGTTTGTCATTTCTTTCCTCGTTATTTATTGTTATGAGTCAATATATATATTGCATAATTCTCTAATATATATATATTGCATAACGTTCTTTTTATTTGTACAGTATGTTAGAAGCATTGATGAGTGCATGTATTTATCGAAATATGTATCAATGAAATATTTATGTTTATGAGAAACGAGGTTCTGTTTGTCATTTCTTTCCTCTTTATTTTATTTGTTATGAGTATATTATATATATTGCATAATTTTGATGTTCTTTTTATTTTGGGGTTTGGACCCCTCTGAGGAACGGCTATTAGCTAACAAAGGCATGCAATCCAACCCATGAGTGGAGAATAAATAAATCAAATCTAATCAAATTTGGATTTCCCTTACATTTGAACAAAATGATTGATCTTTGTCAGTGAAGTTCAATGAAAAATATAATACATGTAACATATAGCATTTTCAGCATTTATATATTATTTTTTTTTTGAAAATTACGCTGAATGAAAATAATTGTTATTACATGCATTTTGTTTATATTATTTACGATGTATTTACGTTTGTCTTTATATTGTTGAAAATGGTTTATGATATTATTTATGATGTAATTACGTTATATTATGTTGAAAATGGAAAATAAATGAAATGAAATGAAATATAGGAATACAAATACAAAAACATGTCTGTCGACCATAATATGACATTGCTTGTACTCCATTAGTATTACCCAGGCTTTAGCAAGGTTGCTATCATAATTATACGGCGCTCTAGAAGGCACCGCTTGCTACTCTTGGGTCGAAATGGGAAAAATAATGTAGATCAGTGTCCTGTCAAGATATATAAGGGTTCGAATCCCTGACCCTGTATCGGTATCTCGTCGACTATACGCTTTGTGTGGGTGTGAGGGTGTGTGTGTGTGTAACTATATTGGGGAGGTTGATATTTGGTTCCAAGTAGCTAGGATTTCATTTTAGGGGAACGGTTGTGCTCCGGGGGGGGGGGGTGTGCAGGGAGGGGGAGTTCTGACGTTTGAGCAAATTTGAGAGAAAGATAACGGCTCGTAGCGTCTTTTAGGGATTCATTTCTTTCACTTTCCTCCCGCTTTTTTCTTTTTTTTAGTTGGCGGTTGTTGTTGTTGTTTTTTGTGGGGTGGGCGACCGTCCCCTGGCTGCGCACCTCTTCGGTTCCTCACCCACTCCCAACCCTAGGCATAAGCAGTTCCCTGTCCCTTTCTAAAAATATATTTAAGTGATTATCAAAACATATTTCATGTTCCAAATCACTATACAGTCCACCCATCACTCAATTCCCTTGGTACATCAATATCTGTCACTTAAAAACATTGGGGGAACTGCATGCGAAACCATCTTATTGAATTGAATATACTGTTAAGTTGGAAATGTTTTCTAGGTTTTGTCAATATAGTAGGCACTTTTTTTTAACTTAATCGCCAAATCTGAAGAATTGACGGCAAACCAATTTCTATGAGCAAACTTCGACGCAAATTTTCCAACAATCCCTTCCCTCATTCAGAATATTAAGGGGACGTCCTCCTTTAAGTGTGACAAAATAATGAATGAACGAAAAGAGGGAAGTTGGGATATTTTTCGAATGCATATTATACCGTACGCTATAAAGGTGGGTACCCAATGTGTGCTTTGCTTTGGCAGCCTACTTGACTCTCTCCGTCAGCGTTCAGGGTTAGTTATTTATCATAGATGGCGCAATTGTACTTCAGTCAACAGCGTAAATTAGCTTATTTCAACTTGTTTGGCTGTACAGCACACTATCAGAAACGCATAGTGAGACTTTTTACTATACATTAGAAGAAAAAAAAACAACAACAACAACAAACAAATAAACTTTATAATAAACTAAATACAAAATAAATACAACTGATCAAACTCCATCAATCTGAAGTTCAGATTGTATGATTTCAGGGTGTAAAATTATGGAGTAAGTTTTTATAGCAATTATTTCAATAATATTGGAACTTTGTTGTAGTTGTAAATATGAAAGTGTTTGTCCATTAACTCCGAGGACACTTCCTTATATCTTGTTTTCTGAGCCATGAGGTTAAAGCTGAATCACTACGGCATGTTAAAGCTTTCCTCATCAATGATCATTCGCTTGGCTTGGATGGTGCTAAATTTAGAGCAGCTCCGGGATAATAGTCTTAGATGGCGTCCCACTGCGTCCCACAATGTACCGTTCTTGGTCCCGCCCTTTTATTATAATTATTAACGACCTGCCAGAGTGCGTTTCATTAAATACCAGGCTTTTTGCAAATTATTGTGCACTCTACAATGAAATCTCCACCCTATAGCTGATCCCATCCGCAGAACGATATTGAATTGCTCCAGAGAAGGGAGGACTCTTGGTGATGTCTTTCAACCCCAACAAGTGATGTTCTTGCCCTACTCGCACCAGAAGCTCATTGAAGTGTTGTCCATAACACCGATCCATACCACCGTTCTCAGGCAGCTAGATCTCACAAGTACCTTGGAGTTCTGATCTCAGATGACTTCAAGTGCATGGTCTTTCCACATCTCAGATGTGGTCGGATGGCGAATAGACTAGGAATGGTGCACAAGAAAGTTAATGGTGTCCATGCCATACCACTAGAAACACCAACAATCACAAACACGGAAGAACCACGACAAGGCCCTCCATAACACCATGCAAGAAGCAAATTTTCATTCTCCCAACGCTGTATATGTGAATGGAATAGCATGTTGGCATCTACATGCTGAAAATCCAGTGCTTCCAGGGACTACTTCTAAAGCATCTTTCATCTCAATAAATCTCAATAAACCACGTACTCTTCCTCGTATTGCTTGCAATCTTTAGTTCATCTTCGTGATAGCCTGCATAGCCCTTTAAAGATTACTAGAACAAGATAGAAGAAAAAGAGGAAACAATTGCCTTGCCAAAAAGTACTAAAATTGCCTACAAATTTCACTTTAAAAAGATAATAAATGTTTTACCCGTTATAGTTGTCAGATTTGGTTATCTTTACGTTAGCCGCTTTTTAGGAAAGATAGTTTCGGCATTAAGACTCATAATAATCTATGTGACAGACAGAAAAATCATCTGGTTGGAGTTCAACATTTTCTGACCTTTCTATCCCTTGAGTATATGGATAAGTCCTAGAACCGTCGCATTTTATTTTCCATGTGCCCAAGGCCGTACGCAGCGGGGGGGGGGGGGGGGGGGGGGGGGCAGGGGGGCAGTTGCCCCCCCCCCAGAAATTTCAAAATCATACTTTTTTTAAATCGGGTTTTAGACTTTTAAATGATCCAATAATAAAAAGCGATCATCTTGCCCCCCCCCAGGAAAAAATTTCTGCGTACGGCCTTGCATGTGCCATTATTCTTACTGAATCCACTGGACAGGGGTGTCGATCCGTGTTCATGATTGGGGGATGACCGGCGAGGGACTTCTTCAAATCTGTCTATAAAACTTGCATTCAGTTAGAGCATATCTCTTGTTGGAACTATGACGCGCCGAGCTAATTTCTGGGATTGTACTTTTTCCCAGAGGAGCGCTTCCCGAACCAGATAATCTCCCAGTTTAGTATATTTGTATTATATTCATCGGCAATCAAAAAAGGTAGACCAGACATATTTAATGTCTATGATCTAGGTATACTATAATTATGATCACGACTTATCTAACTGTACAGGTACTATTCTCTGAATTTAGTTTTAAGTTAAAGGAGAATGAAACCCAGGGGGAATATTCATAGTAATGAACAGAGAGGAGAGAGAGAGAGAGAAGCAATTTGAAAAAAAGTTCCATCAAAATCGGTTACGAAATTAAAAAGTTATGAAAGTTTGAAAAGTCTCAATTTCTATTGCGATCCTCAAATTGGCAATGTTGCTTCAAAATGGCACGTTTAGTAGTACAACTCTCAACACAAAATTTCAACCAAGGCTGACAGAAAGAATGCCCCCGCTACTGGGGGAGTCAAGAAACCTCATCGATACAGGCCCGGTACAGTCGCACTGAGAGAGATTCGCCGCTACCAGAAGAGCACAGAACTTCTAATTTATTTTTATTTTATTTTATTTCAACTCAACATATTGTGTCAAATACATTTCCCCTTGATATATGTTGAGCTAAGAAGGAGGCAAGCTGCACCTTGTCCTTGAGAGATGATGGGGAAAATATGAAACTTTTGTGTACAAAAAATAAGGGGAGTTGTACTACTAAACCTGTCACTTTGAAGCAACATTGCCAATTTGAGGATCGCCGTAGAAAGTAAATTGAGACCTTTTAAACTTTCATAACTTTCTCATTTCCTAACCGATATTTTTAAAATGCTTCTCTCTATCCTCTCTTTTCAGTAAAATTGATTTTTCCCCAGGGTTTCATTCTCCTTTAATGTATCATAATTCTTATTTATTTTCTTAAAAGTATTGGGAGGGGGGGGGGGATTGATAATGCAGGACATCCCCACCTCAAATTTTGGCGAGGACATATAATCCCCCCCCCCGGGGGGGGGGGGATCGACACCCATGCCACTGTGCACCTCCTTTTATCCCCTTTTATCCGGTGGAAGAGCTGTTTTATCATATCCCTTTCAGGTATTTATGGGCTTATACAATACTTAGGTTACATTTAATTGTCAACATGTCTTGAAACGAGACTATCATAATTTCCGTGACACACGTGAGACAATTTTAATTTTTATATTGTCGCTACAATTCTACCATGTCTGAAGGATCTTTTGCACAAAATCATCTAGAAAAGTACGGCTGGGAGAAAGGTATGCTTGATTAATACTCTTGTAAGCATAAAAAGATGTCTACATGAGTAATTTCCATGTACTCTCACGGCATTTCTAATGTCGAGTCCCACTCATATATACCTGTGTAGTGTACTACTTAGACCGAAATTTTCTGTCTCTTGTTCGTTAGCCTCTTATTTAGCACTCCCGGGTACATTTCTGTAAAATAGTTGGTATTTTCTGTCGCATGTACTAAAGGTATGGGGGGGAAAATAAGATAAATATTTTAAATACTTGCTTTCAAATTCAGCCCTTAAAAATCTCACTCCTACCTCAAATGGCCGTTAGGAAGAACTTTTGATATTTACAGCAAAATCCAAAGTCAAAATCTTGTCCAAAACCGGAGAAATCCCCGCCGATTTGTTTCGCGATCGCGTGTTGTTTACAAACTGCCGATGTCTTAGACTAAAATCGGCCAATATAATTTTTGTCCACGAAGAAACTCGGGATCGCAAGGGCACATCGATCTTTACGATCGCGCACACAGAAAATCGGAACTTTTCCGTGTATGCCATAGGGACCGAATTTTTGAGGACAAAACTCTTTTGGGGAGATGTCAGCGCCCGCGGCGACCAGGAAATGTACACAATGACTCCGATAGCTCGTTTCGCGAGAATCAACAGTAAATTGCGGATTTCATTTTTGTAAATATCTTTTCCAACATTGGTGAGTTGAATTTATTGTATTTCTTGGATATTTTGGGGTCGGTTTTTGAAAATTAAATGCCGATTTTGATTGAATATTGGTGACTTTTGTGCAGTGGTGTTTTAAAAAGATGAGGTGTATGACTGCCTACATTATACACACGAAGTATAGGAATGTACCTATGAGTGTTATTTGGATAGGGTCGGCCATTCACTTAGAGACAGAAACGCTTCATTCACTCGCCTGTGCAAACTCACTGTCAACCGCTTGACAGTAGGCATGTCGTTTTTGTAAATCGTATTATTCACATTTTAACAATATTTGTGTAAATTAAATCATTAGGCCTAGGCTCTATAGTATAGACTATAACTATAAGTCTATACTTAAACGAACATGTTCAACTTACCAATTTGACTGTTATTCCACTCATAGCTACATTCCTATACTTCGTGTGTATAATGTAGGCAGTCATACACCTCATCTTTTTAAAACACCACTGCACAAAATTCACCAATAGTCACTCAAAATCGGCATTTAATTTTCAAAAACCGACCCCAAAATATCCAAGAAATACAATAAATTCAACTCACCAATGTTGGAAAAGATATTTACAAAAATGAAATCCGCAATTTACTGTTGATTCTCGCGAAACGAGCTATCGGAGTCATTGTGTACATTTCCTGGTCGCCGCGGGCGCTGATATCTCCCCAAAAGAGTTTTGTCCTCAAAAATTCGGTCCCTATGGCGTACACGGAAAAGTTCCGATTTTCTGTGTGCGCGATCGTAAAGATCGATGTGCCCTTGCGATCCCGAGTTTCTTCGTGGACAAAAATTATATTGGCCGATTTTAGTCTAAGACATCGGCAGTTTGTAAACAACACGCGATCGCGAAACAAATCGGCGGGGATTTCTCCGGTTTTGGACAAGATTTTGACTTTGGATTTTGCTGTAAATATCAAAAGTTCTTCCTAACGGCCATTTGAGGCACTCCCGGGTACATTTCTGTAAAATAGTTGGTATTTTCTGTCGCATGTACTAAAGGTATGGGGGGGGAAATAAGATAAATATTTTAAATACTTGCTTTCAAATTCAGCCCTTAAAAATCTCACTCCTACCTCAAATGGCCGTTAGGAAGAACTTTTGATATTTACAGCAAAATCCAAAGTCAAAATCTTGTCCAAAACCGGAGAAATCCCCGCCGATTTGTTTCGCGATCGCGTGTTGTTTACAAACTGCCGATGTCTTAGACTAAAATCGGCCAATATAATTTTTGTCCACGAAGAAACTCGGGATCGCAAGGGCACATCGATCTTTACGATCGCGCACACAGAAAATCGGAACTTTTCCGTGTACGCCATAGGGACCGAATTTTTGAGGACAAAACTCTTTTGGGGAGATGTCGGCGCCCGCGGCGACCAGGAAATGTACACAATGACTCCGATAGCTCGTTTCGCGAGAATCAACAGTAAATTACGGATTTGATTTTTGAAAATATCTTTTCCAACATTGGTGAGTTGAATTTATTGTATTTCTTGGATATTTTGGGGTCGGTTTTTGAAAATTAAATGCCGATTTTGAGTGAATATTGGTGACTTTTGTGCAGTGGTGTTTTAAAAAGATGAGGTGTATGACTGCCTACATTATACACACGAAGTATAGGAATGTAGCTATGAGTGATTTGAGGTAGGAGTGAGATTTTTAAGGGCTGAATTTGAAAGCAAGTATATAAAATATTTATCTTATTTTCCCCCCCATACCTTTAGTACATGCGACACAAAATACCAACTATTTTACAGTAATGTACCCGTGAGTGTGTTATTCCTTTTAATGCTCCTTTTTCAGGTAATTCAGGGTCCAAGGTTTTCTCCGTTTGAAAATCTTCCGCCCGTATTCAAACTGTATAGTGTGTAAGTCAATGGGTATTCGGTTTGCACAGGCGAGTGAATGGAGCGTTTCTGTCTCTAAGTGAAGAGCTAACGAACGAGAGACAGAATTTTCGGTCTATGTACTACTGTGCTCATCTCGGATTTACTGCGGCAGCCCGAACACGTAGTGTTCGGGCTGCGATCAGCAGTCCTTTGATTGCTTGGATGTCTCTTAATTACAAGCACACCACGAATAGTGGTCATATTCACATCAGCAAGCAATGGTCATATTGACCATTAGAATCATATATATGTGTGTATACTGGGTATTGGGGATACAGATGTAATTTTGTTTGAAATTGATGTTTTTGTGGGCAAACTGATACTTAAGTATCATTCTTTAGATTTTAAGTTATCAGTTCGTTAAGATACAAAATGTAGAAAGTTATAAAAACTTACATTTACAGCCCTCTTTTTGGTACTTGTTACCCACACCTCCATACGGATGACGACTGCTCTCAATAATGTTGCGCACTAGTGAGGCCGCTCTACATGGTTACGCACCGTAGATACGTACGCAGAATGTTATGCACACAAGCTATTCTACGAAGACCTGGAAGGGCCAAACTGACGACGTAAAAAAATAAAAAATATTACGTACGTACGTAGTAATTATAACGTACGTACGTAATATTTTTAATCTTTTTACGTCGTCAGTTTGGCCCTTCCAGGTCTTCGTAGGAGATCGACGAACCGATCGCGCCGGTACTACTACGAGCGCTGAGGGCTCCCTTCATCATAATCGTGAAAAATACAAACTGGATGCTGACGGGACAGTCTCGATAGCAGTTATCGACAAAAAGGACCCAAAATTTCAGGAAACCCTCTTCAAAGGTCACAAAACAACCTGGTAAGTTTTAATCATCTATTATTCAATATAATTCTTTGGATGTAAGTAAACTGCAATATATGAGATTCAATTAAATATAGCCAAAAATGCACAGTGATGCAGTTTAGGTATGGGATGTGTGTTGGCTGCGTTACTACACAGTCGGCAATGGCGTGTACCTATGAGTGGTCATATTGACCACTACGAATACAATATGCAAAAATAGTTGCTATTTTCTGTCGCGTGTAGTAAAGGTATGGGGGGAAAAATAAGATAAATATTTTAAATACTTGCTTTCAAATTCAGGCCTTAAAAATCTCACTCCTACCTCAAATGGCCGTGAGGAAAAACTTTTGATATTTTCAGCAAAATCCAAAGTCAAAATCTTGTCCAAAACCGGAGAAATCCCCGCCGATTTGTTTCGCGATCGCACGTTGTTTACATACTGCCGATGTCTTGGACTAAAATCGGCCAATAAAATTTTTGTCCACGAAAAAACTCGGGATCGCAAGCGCACATCGATCTTTACGATCGCGCACACAGAAAATCAGGACTTTTCCGTGTATGCCACAGGGACCGAATTTTTAAGGACAAAACTCTTTTGGGGAGATGTCAGCGCCCGCGGCGACCAGGAAATGTACACATTGACTCCGATAGCTCGTTTCGCGAGAATCAACAGTAAATTACGGATTTGATTTTCGGAAATATCTTTTCCAACATCGGTGAGTTGAATTTATTGTATTTCTTGGATATTTTGATGTCGGTTTTTGTAAACTAAATGCCGATTTTGAGTGAATGTTTGTGACTTGTGCAGTGGTGTTTTAAAAAGTTGAGGTGTATGACTGCCTAAATTATACACACGAAGTATAGGAATGTAGCTATGAGTGATTACAAGGTTGTTTGTCAAAATGATAGCCATGAAACATGACATTAGTTGATTTTAGGCTACTTTAGGTACTTACAAAATTTTACGATTGACTGTCGTCTTTCTTTTCAATGAGGATGATACAAAAATTTGAAAAAGGCATATTTATCTCCAAGAGCCTGTACTAAAAACTTCCGTAAGTCGGTGTTTTGCTTGCAATGCGCATGCGTCAGCAGCTCCAATATAATACAGACAAAAAGGGAGGATTATGAATATTCATTAGATGAGTGGGCTCGAGAGATTGGCGGATCACGGTGGATATATGAATATTCATTATTCCTGTGACCAAAACTATGGCGTCATTGTAATAAATATTCATAGGCGCATGCGCAACTGCCTATTTTCGTTTCTGCTTCAACAACATGGCGAATGGGACTGATTTCGAAAATTGAGTAAAAAGTGACATTCATCGATTCTACACATTTTTTAGGAAAATCTGATTTGCGGAAGGTCTGTTTAGGTAAGTGGCATCGTATATATGATACTTGAATTAAAAAAAATAAATTATATGGCCATATTTTCAATGGTCATTTGAACATTGATAAATTGTGAGACCCACCGAATCGTACTGGTTTCACTCGGGACGCTGCCACTTCGTGGCAGCGTCCCGGGGCTAATCTCGGATCTGATGAGTGATGTACGACTTGCGCATATTTAATATTATTATATTCCAGGGCAGCGTTTCATCAAACGGTCATAAATAAAAGTTCGCCGACATCCGATTGCAACGCGTGTATTAAAATTAACATGCGTTTCAATGGGATGTCGTCGAACTTAAGTTGTACCACTCATAGTCATACTCATAGCTACATTCCTATACTTCGTGTGTATAAACTATAATGTAGGCAGTCATACACCTCAACTTTTTAAAACACCACTGCACAAAAGTCACAAACATTCACTCAAAATCGGCATTTAATTTACAAAAACCAGCCACAAAATATCCAAGAAATACAATACAATGTAAATTCAACTCACCGATGTTGGAAAAGATATTTCCAAAAATCAAATCCGTAATTTACTGTTGATTCTCGCGAAACGAGCTATCGGAGTCATTGTGTACATTTCGTGGTCGCCGCGGGCGCTGACATCTCCCCAAAATAGTTTTGTCCTTAAAAATTCGGTCCCTGTGGCATACACGGAAAAGTCCCGATTTTTCTGTGTGCGCGATCGTAAAGATCGATGTGCGCTTGCGATACCGAGTTTCTTCGTGGACAAAAATTTTATTGGCCGATTTTAGTCTAAGACATCGGCAGTATGTAAACAACACGCGATCGCGAAACAAATCGGCGGGGATTTCTCCGGTTTTGGACAAGATTTTGACTTTGGATTTTGCTGAAAATATCAAAAGTTCTTCCTAACCACATCAGCAAGCAATGGTCATATTGACCATTAGGATCATATACATGTGTGTATACTGGGTATTGGGGATACAGATGTAATTTTGTTTGAAATGGAGGTTTTTGTGGGCAAACTGATACTTAAGTATCACTCTTTAGATTTTACGTTATAAGTTCGTTAAGATACAAAATGTAGAAAGTTATAAAAACTTACATTTACAGCCTTGTTTTTCGTACTTGTTACCCACACCTCCATACGGATGACGACTGCTCTCAATATGTTGCGCACTAGTGAGGCCGCTCTACATGGTAACGCACCATAGATACGTACGCAGAATGTTACGCACACAAGCTATTCTACGAAGACCTGGAAGGGCCAAACTGACGACGTAAAAAAATAGAAAATATTACGTACGTACGTAGTAATTATTACGTACGTACGTAATATTTTTTTTTTTTTTACGTCGTCAGTTTGGCCCTTCCAGGTCTTCGTAGGAGATCAACGAACCGATCGTGCCGGTACCACTACGAGCGCTGAGGGCTCCCTTCATCATAATCGTGAAAAATACGAAATGGATGCTGACGGGACAGTCTCGATAGGAGTTATCGACAAAAAGTCCCCAAAATTTCAGGAAACCCTCTTCAAAGGTCACAAAACAAACTGGTAAGTTTTAATCATCTGTTATTCAACATAAGTATTTAGATTTAAGTAAACTGCAATATATGAGTTTCACTTAAATATAGCCAAAAATGCACAGTGATACAGTTTAGGTATGGGATGTGTGTTGGCTGCATTCCTACACAGTCGGCAATGGCGTGTACTTCTGAGTGTTCCTAACGGCCATTTGAGGGCTTTTGCTAAACAGTCAGGTAACGTCGCGTCGCGTTGGTAGAAATTTTCGAACATTTTTCAGGAAGGTGTCTTCAAGGGGACAAATTGAAAAAGAGTCCATCTCAGTATGATTTTTCCCGTTTTCAGGCTAAAAACGACAAACAAGGGAATAAAGAAAACAATAGAAGGATAATGCAAAGAAAAACATGAACTATAAAGAGAGAATAGATGGGTAGGAAGGATGGAAGGAAATATGATGAAAGGAAACAAAGAATACAACAAAAGGAAAGTTGGAAAGTAAAAATAAGTGGATAAAAACAAAGAATAACATAAAGAAAGATAGAGACATAAATGATAGAAGGATAAAGATATTTAGAGTAACATAAGGAAAGATAATTTGAATAAAGGAATAACATAACGAAAGAAAAGATGAAAGGAAAACAAAATGATAGGATAAAAGCAAAGAATGTTTTAAGGAAAGTAAGTAAAGATGGGAAGCAGAAAATGATTTTAAAAAGAATAATATGAAAGATAGAGAGAGAAATGATAGGATAAAAAAAGTTTAACTTATATAAAGAAAGACAGAGAGAGAAATGATAGAAGGATAAAGATTAACGTGAGGAAGGTGGGGGAGAAAATGATAACAGGAAACAAAGAATATCATAACAAGAGGAAGGATGGAAAGATAATTGATAGAAGGATAAAAGCAAGAAATGACAAAGCGAGAGATAGAGAAAAATGATAAAAAGATAAATATAAACATGAAGAAAGGTGGAAGAGAAGATGATTTGATTTGATTTGATTTGATTTGATTTATTCACCAACAATAACATCATGTGTACAAGATTTGTCACACAGTAAATATTGTTACAGGATTGAAACTTAAAAGATAATAGCTGGTAAATGGGACCAGAAAATAGCACAAGTGCTAGTCGAGCCTGGCCCCTCTACAAAATTTACATAGTAGAAGATATTAATTCCATTACAAACATAACAATTACAACCACATACATAGATAGCATGGTGTTACATGTACATGTACATGGATATAGAGAGTAAAACATTATACTTCATTACTTAAAAGATGTTCTTTTAATGATTTCCTAAAACTACTTCTGGATGATTTCAATTTAATATCAGTTGGTATTCTATTCCATAAATCACTTCCTAAAAAAGAAAGAGAAAATTGTCCTTGGGTAGTCCTTAATTTTGGTAAATGCACCTGTCGACCTGTTTTTTGTCTCGTTAAATAATTGTGCTGTATTGTATCACAATAGTCTATTAAAGAGTGGGGTAAGTTGTTATTACCCAGGTCATACATGAAGGTTCCTACACATAAATAGTGCATATCAAACACATTGAGGATCTTTAATTCTCGAAATAATGGGCGAGTATGAGCTCGCCAGTGACTAAATGTGATGGCACGTACTGCCATTTTTTGACTGCAAAGTATACAATTTAAGCTACTCTTGTATGTACTCCCCCATACCTCGATTCCATAGGTTAGATGTGGCTCTATAAAAGCCTTATATAATAAGACCAATGTATATTTGGGTACAACATGTCGCAGGCGGAATAAAATTCCAATTCTTTTCCGTATACATGAATTAATAGCTCGGATATGATTGTGCCAAGTCAAATGTTTATCAATCGTTATACCTACAAAAGTTGCTTCATCAACCTCTTCAATTACTTCTCCACCTATTTCTAGTCTACCTGATAATGTGACTTTTCTCCTCCTGCTGCTAATTAACATAAATTTTGTCTTCAGAGAGTTGATAGTAAGCTTATTTGCAATGCACCATTCGTGTATTTTCTTTATATTGATATTTATTTCATTGGCATCAATCTCCTTTTGATTTGCTGGAAATGTGTGAAACAAGTTAGAATCGTCTGCAAATAGTCTGAAATTGAAAAAGTTAGAAACTGACGGTAAGTCATTGATATAAAGTAAAAACAGTGTTGGTCCTAAAACTGACCCCTGTGGAACACCGCAACTGATTTTCATTTTGCTGGAGATTATTTCTCCACATTGAACATATTGATACCTGCCTTCTAGATAGTCTTCAAACCATTTCAGCGGAAGACCCCGTATACCATAATGAGAGAGTTTATGTATCAAGACCTTATGATCTATAGTATCAAAAGCTTTTTTGAAGTCAATAAAAATCCCAAGTGTAGCTCTACCCTCATCAATTGATTTCAAAATAGTGTTAGACAAGTTTATCAATGATAGTTTTGTACTATATTTTTTTCTAAATCCATATTGATGATGGTAAAAGGTATTGTTTGATTCTAAAAATTGTATCAGCCGGCCATTTGTTATTTTTTCAAAGACTTTACTTAACACTGGTAAAACCGAAATTGGTCTGTAATTTCCAGGTTCCTCTTTTGGTCCCTTTTTGCGAATAGGTGAAACTTTTGCTATTTTCATTTCATCTGGCATCCTCCCACACTCTAAGGATAGATTAAAAATATATGTAAGGACACGTGCTATGTAGGCAGCACCATCTCTTAACAATCGTCCAGGTATATTGTCATAACCACAAGCCTTTTTGACATCTAGATTTAAGAGATGATTAAAAACCTCAGCCTCAGTAACAGGCTTCCAAAATAAAGAATTATCAGCTTGTACCCCTAAGTAAGGTATATGTGACATACTTCTATTTGGTAAGGTATCCGCTAAGTTCGGACCAATATTGACAAAGAAATTATTGAATTCATTTACAATATCATACATAGATGTAATGAGTGTATTTCTTCCATTGACCTTTTTGATAAGCCTGTCTATCTCAGCGACTTGCGACATTTTTTTCTTTCCGACTAATAATTCATTAATGATACTCCATGTCTTACTAGTATTCCACCGGTTTACATGTAATAAATTGCTATAATATGTTCTCTTTGCATTCTTTAATACCGTAGTCAAAACATTTCTATATTTCTTAAATTTTTTCACGACATCTTCATCATGATTTGTCCGTAAGACTTTGGCATACAACTTTTGTTTCTTTCTTATTGATTTAATTATCCCTTTCGTAATCCATGGCTTCCTTTTGGTATCTTTCTTTTCCCCAATTCGTTTAGTTATCAGTGGTGCATGTTTATTACAGATATTTGAGAAAATTGTACAAAAAGTAGAGTATGCAACATTCACATCGTGGCAATAGAATACCTCCTCCCAGTTCGAGATAGAAAGGTCTTCTGTAAATTGTTCAATATTGTATTTCTTATAGCACCGATACGTAATATTTTTCGGATTCGAGCATTCCTTGGCTATGTCCTTGAAAATTACAAACACGGCAAAATGATCGGAGATGTCAGTTTGGATGACTCCTGAATGGCATTCAACCATATCAATGTTTGTATAAATGTGGTCCAATAATGTAGATGATTCTTTGGTTACTCTTGTCGGCGATTTAATTAATTGTCCTAGTCCCACACATTGTAGAGATGAGGTGAAATCATCCACTATTTCTTCTACACTTAACATATTCACATTAAAATCTCCTAGGAGTATACATTTATGTTTATCAATTTTGAGTTGTTCCAGTGTATCTAACAAACTGTCTCGGAACTGTTTAACATTTGTACTAGGTTTTCTATACAGTACAGCCACGATTATTGTAAGTGCATTAGTGATGTTAACTTGTAACCAAAGAGATTCTGCATGGGTAATATCGCAATTTAAGCGGGTGTACTTTAGGTCTGATTTGATATAAGCTCCAACCCCTCCTCCTCTCAATTCATTTTTCCGACAGTCTACTTCAAGAGTATAGCCTTGTAAACCTAAAACAGAAGTACATGTATTAGTTACATCCCAGACTTCAGATAAACCAATAATGTCAAATTTAGTATGGATACAATCTTCATACACCAGTTTAAGGGCTTCAAAATTTTTCATCAAGGAGCGTATATTTACATGAGTCAATTTAAAAGAACTGGATGTGTCAAAATTCAGAATATTATCAATATCATTCGGTAACAATTCATAAGACAATTTTGTATCAATCATTAATATTTATTAATATTTCTTATTGCCTTATAAAAAGGCCAATGTGCTTTCATTCCATAAAATGCAGCTTGAACCGTCGGTAGTCTATGGTGTCCAGTCCTATTTCAAATAGGTCATCGGGAGAGACGATCTTTTTGAAGCTATCATCTTGCAACTTGCAAATAATGTTTCCATTCTGCGTTGAAACTCTCTTCACAGAAGGACTTCCTTTGGCAGCTTTGAGGACAGCAAACCTCATGGGAGTGATGTCCTCATTGATGTATACTCCATCCAATTTCCCTTTCAGTTTGAAGCGACCTGCATAAATTGCATCCCGCTTCCTCCTCAGTGAAAACCGCACCAAAATCTGGCGAGACCTCCCCTGGATCTTCTTTGATAAAAGGGAACAAAGAATAACAAAGTGAAGATGGAAAGCAATAAAAAAAAAGAGGATAAAAAGAGGATAAAAAGAATGAATATAAACAGTAACATTATGAAAGATGGAAAACAAAATGATAAAAGCAATAAAAGAATAACGTAATGAAAGGAAAGGTGGAAAGAAAAAATTAATAAAAGGATTAAGAACAACTGAATTAGTAATTACGCGATGCGTAATATATGTCCCCGCCAGAAGTGTAGATCTGTGGAATGGCTGTTAATTTATGTAATTTCTGATAGAACCTTGAAGATAAATGTGAGAAATCAAATTAATGTTTTATGATTATAAATGCATTTTCTGTTGATTTTGAATAAATTACAATAAATTTGCATAATTAATGAATTTCAAAATTCTGTGTATAGAGGTTTGACAGCCCCTACCCAGCCCTATCAGATAAAACAATCAGATTAAAAAAAATACGGTGTGAAATAGAGGAGAAGTAGCATTTTTCGTCGATTTTGAATAAATTTGCATAAATTTGCATAATTGATGAATTTCATGATTTTGTGTAGAAGTTTGGAAGCCCTCACTCAGCCCTATCAGAATCAAAATTGGCCAAGAAATGACGGAGAAGTAGCATTTTCTAACTTTTTGAGCACACACGGACGGACGGACGGACGGAGGGACACACGGACACACACACGCATTTTATCCTATCATTTCTCTCTCTATCTTTCATATTATTCTTTTTAAAATCATTTTCTGCTTCCCATCTTTACTAACTTTCCTTAAAACATTCTTTGCTTTTATCCTATCATTTTGTTTTCCTTTCATCTTTTCTTTCGTTATGTTATTCCTTTATTCAAATTATAATCTTATCTTCTATCTTTCCTTATGTTACTCTTAATATCTTTATCCTTCTATCATTTATGTCTCTATCTTTCTTTATGTTATTCTTTGTTTTTATCCACTTATTTTTACTTTCCAACTTTCCTTTTGTTGTATTCTTTGTTTCCTTTCATCATATTTTCTTCCATCCTTCCTACCCTTCTATTCTCTCTTTATAGTTCATGTTTTTCTTTGCATTATCCTTCTATTGTTTTCTTTATTCCCTTGTTTGTCGTTTTTAGCCTGAAAACGGGAAAAATCATACTGAGATGGACTCTTTTTCAATTTGTCCCCTTGAAGACACCTTCCTGAAAAATGTTCGAAAATTTCTACCAACGCGACGCGACGTTACCCGACTGTTTAGCAAAAGCCCATTTGAGGTAGGAGTGAGATTTTTAAGGGCTGAATTTGAAAGCAAGTATTTAAAATATTTATCTTATTTTCCCCCCATACCTTTAGTACACGCGACAGAAAATAGGAACTATTTTTGCATGTTGTATTTGAAGTGGTCAATATGACCACTATTCGTGGTGTGAGTTGTACTAAAGTACTACTAGGCCTACTAGTACTATAGTAGTCACTCATTTGCTCATAAAGTCAAAGCTACATTCCTATACTTCGTGTGTATAATTTAGGCAGTCATTCACCTCAACTTTTTAAAACACCACTGCACAAAAGTCACAAACATTCACTCAAAATCGGCATTTAATTTACAAAAACCGACCACAAAATATCCAAGAAATACAATAAATTCAACTCACCGATGTTGGAAAAGATATTTCCAAAAATGAAATCCGTAATTTACCGTTGATTCTCGCGAAACGAGCTATCGGAGTCATTGTGTACATTTCCTGGTCGCCGCGGGCGCTGACATCTCCCCAAAAGAGTTTTGTCCTTAAAAATTCGGTCCCTATGGCATACACGGAAAAGTCCTGATTTTCTGTGTGCGCGATTGTAAAGACCGATGTGTGCTTGCGATCCCGAGTTTTTTCGTGGACAAAAAATGTATTGGCCGATTTTAGTCTAAGACATCGGCAGTATGTAAACAACACGCGATCGCGAAACAAATCGGCGGGGATTTCTCCGGTTTTGGACAAGATTTTGACTTTGGATTTTGCTGAAATTAATATCAAAAGTTCTTCCTAACGGCCATTTGAGGTAGGAGTGGGATTTTTAAGGGCTGAATTTGAAAGCAAGTATTTAAAATATTTATCTTATTTCTCCCCCCATACCTTTACTACACGCGACAGAAAATACCAACTATTTTTGCATGTTGTATTCGTAGTGGTCAATATGACCACTATTCGTGGTGTGGTAGTAGTCACTCATAGGTACACGCCACTCATAGGTACACGCCATTGCCGACTGTGTAGGAACGCAGGCAATAGTCAGTACGGTACTAATTTACTGCGGCAGCCCGAACATGTAGTGTTCGGGCTCCGATCAGCAGTCGTTTGATTGCTTGGATGTCTCTTAATTACAAGGTCGTTTGTCAAAATGATAGCCATGAAACATGACATTATTTGATTTTAGGCTACTTTAGGTACTTACAATACTTTACGATTGACTGTCGTCTTTCTTTTCAGTGAGGATAATACAAAAAAGGCCTATTTATCTCCAAAAGCCTGTACTAAAAACTTCCGTAGGTCGGTGTTTTGCTTGCAATGCGCATGCGTCAGACAAGAATGGAGCATTATGAATGTTCATTAAGACGAATGGCAGGCAGGAGCTCGAGCGAATAGAGATCGCCGGATCACAGTGGATATATGAATATTCATTATTCCTGTGACGAAAACTATGCCGTCGTTGTAATAAATATTCATAGGCGCATGCGCAAGTGCCTATTTTCGCTTCTGCTTCAACAACATGGCGAATGGGACTGGTTTCGAAAATTGAGAGTAAAAAGTGACATCGATTCTACACATTTTTTAGGAAAAGCTGATTTGCGGAAGGTCTGTTAAGGTAAGTGGCATCGTACATATGATACTTTAATTTCAAAAAATAACTTATATGGCTATATTTTCAATGGTCATTTGAACATTGGTAAATTGTGAGACCCACCGAATCGTACTGGTTTCACTCAGGACGCTGCGACTTCGTGGCAGCGTCCCGGGGCTAGGTACTAATATGTATCACTGTGCATTTTTGGCTATATTTAAGTGAAACCCATATATTGCAGTTTACTTAAATCTAAATAATTATGGTGAATAATAGATGATTAAAACTTACCAGTTTGTTTTGTGACCTTTGAAGAGGGTTTCTTGAAATTTTGGGTACTTTTTGTCGATAACTCCTATCGAGTCCCGTCAGAGCATCCAGTTTGTATTTTTCACGTTTATGATGAAGGGAGCCCTCAGCGCTCGTAGTGGTACCGGCGCGATCGGTTCATCGATATCCACCTCGTTGTTTACCTGTTGTTAAGACAGCTTGGGGGTTGTTAATGAGTTTAGTCTAGCGATAAGGCTTCTCATCGTGCATTCTCTACAATCTGCTGTATTCCTTCTGGTGCAAGGATATTAAGCAAAGTGCTTTAACGGCGAGGAGCAATAATTGAAAAAGTCTTTGGGAGAGAACGGCCACCCGTCGTCGTAATATCGACCTTGTCCGTATAGCTTGTGTGCGTAACATTCTGTGTACGTATCTATTGTGCGTAACCATATAGAGCGGCCTCACTAGTGCGCAACATATTGAGAGCAGTCATGATACGTATGGAGGTCTGTGTAACAAGTACGAAAAACAAGGCTGTAAATGTAAGTTTTTATAACTTTCTACATTTTGTATCTTAACGAACTTATAACGTAATATCTAAAGAGTGATACTTAAGTACTTAAGTATCAGTATCAAAATTACATCTGTATCCCCAATACCCAGTATACACACATGTATATGATCCTAATGGTCAATATGACCATTGCTTGCTGATGTGGTAGTAGTATGGTGGTGTGACCTTATTTCGCGTGTGTCTTAACTTCGCGCGTGTCTTTACTTCGCGCACCAACACTTAATACGCTTCAACATGGGAACGGTACGCGATGTATATGTGGGACTGAGACACCGTATTCTTCGAACAAGATCAATCATCTAAATGCCAAAAATGCGTCAAAAAAACTGTATGCTACAAAATATTGAATTTTATGAATTACATTTTTTATTTTTTTTTACTGAAAATGACATTATTAGACGAAATAACTTCCACAAAATACTATAAAATTGCAAATTCTTACACAAAATCAGGGCTAGGTTTCGTCCGCGACTTATTCCGTGTATTTCAATGAGTTTTGCTGTTTCCGAATTAACGAAGCTAGCTAGCGCTAGCTAAGCAAAGTTTCCCTCCCCCCCTTCCCACCAGCATCATCCATTCAGTTGTTTCAGCAATGAACAATATCACTAGTACTTGTACTGATAACACAGTAACCAATATATATGAAAGAAAAAAAAAACATGATATTGGGCAAGCATATTCTTTAAATGCAAACTTCATTTCAAAATAATCGGCATTATCTATTTCGAGGTACCATCGTATTTGTCTGGTTATGTTGACAAATATGAGGTGCCTTTCGAATGTGTGTGTGTGTGTGTAATTGGGTTTTTACAGACGTGTATCAATCAGGTATGATTATTTACGTCTGGGACCGACCTTTAACGTCACCGACCTTTAACGTCACCATCCGAAAGACGTGACTCAGTCTCGAACCTGGGTCCGCTGAATCAGTTTATAACTTCCACTGGTAGCTGGATTACAGGCGCACGCCACAACGCCCAGTTTCGAATGTTTTGACACAAGATACCGACCACAAGAGGGCAGCAAATATACTGCGCGAAGTAAGGTCACACATTGAGACGTCGGGTTCGGTAAGCCTTGCGAATTTATCGAAATTATATTGAATTGTGATGTGTAGTCCACTTTCTAAATCTTAAAATATGATTACATAGGAAATTCTCGTTCTTTTGAGGTATAGAACATGCTATTTAGTCATCTAATTGTCTTGGAATCTCCGAGAAAATGAAAATGTGCGTGAAATATGGTCACCCCATCATACTAGTACTCTAGTAGCACTCATAGCTACATTCCTATACTTCGTGTGTAGACATGGTAGAATCTAGACAGTCATACGGCTCAACTTTTTCAAACACCACTGCACAAAAGTCACCAACATTCACTCAAAATCGGCAGTTAATTTACAAAAACAGACCCCAATATATCCAAGAAATACAATAAATTCAACTCACCGATGTTGGAAAAGATGATTCCAAAAATGAAATCCGTAATTTACTGTCGATTTTCGCGAAACGAGCTATCGGAGTCATTGTGTACATTTCCTGGTCGCTGCGGGCGCTGACATCTCCCCAAAAGAATTTTTTCGTTAAAAATTCGGTCCCTATCCCGTACACGGAAAAGTCCCGATTTTCTGTGTGCACAATCGTAGAGAACGATGTGCGCTTGCGATCCCGAGTTTCTTCGTGGACAAAAATTTTATTGGCCGATTTTAGTCTAAGACATTGGCGGTATGTAAACAACACGTGATCGCGAAACAAATCGGCGGGGATTTCTTCGGTTTTGGGCATGATTTTGACTTTGGATTTTGCTGGAAATATGGAAAGTTCTTCCTAATGGCCATTTGATGTAGGAGTGAGATTTTTGGAGGCTGAATTTGAAAGCAAGGTATTTAAAATATTTATCTTATTTTCCCCCCATACCTTTAGTACATGCGACAGAAAATACCAACTATTTTACAGTAATGTAGCCATGAGTGAGTAGTAGTACTTATGACGGTTTGATGAAACGATGCCCAGTTCTGTGATCATGTGATGTGACCTGTGTAATTTGTACTGTACGAATCGACCACACCACGAATAGTGGTCATATTGACCACTACGATATCTGCATGCAAAAATAGTTGGTATTTTCTGTCTTATGTACTAGTATGGGGGAAAAATAACCTATTTTAAATACTTAAATTTTCACTTATACTATAGTTATACTTTCAAATTCAGCCCTTAAAAATCTCACTCCTACCTCAAATGGCCGTTAGGAAGAACTTTGATATTTCCAGCAAAATCCAAAGTCAAAATTATGTCCAAAACCGAAAAAATACCCACCAATTTGTTTCGCGATCACATGTTGTTTACATACCGCCGATGTCTTAGACTAAAATCGGCCAATAAAATTTTTGTCCACGAAGAAACTCTGGATCGCAAGATAGGGACCAAATTTTTAATGACAAAATTCTTTATCGTGTACACGGAAAAGTCCCGATTTTCTGTGTGCGATCCCGAGTTTCTTTGTGGACAAAAATTTTATTGGCCGATTTTAGTCTAAGACATCGGCGGTATGTAAACAACATGCGATCGCGAAACAACTTGCGGGGGATTTCTTCAGTTTTGGACATGATTTTGACTTCAGGGATTTTGCTGGAAATATCACCTTCGGAGTTTGCTAAACTCTTTCTCTTCCAGCCCATCTGACCACTTCAACGATAGGATCATGAGAAACATGAAAAAATTACAATTTATTTCGACATGGATGTGGATTTATTTTCCGTTCAGTTGTAGCTTTCGCTGTGCGATTAGCATTAGATGAACGGAGTAGAAGGCAGTGCAACGGCCAATGCTGAGCCGTTCTGACGTGACATGCTAACTTTAATTGTGCTAATATCTCACAAGCGTATAGACTGCCATCTATCCGTGTGACGGTGCAAGATATTAGCACAATTAAATTTAGCTTACCGCTCAGCGTTGCACTGCCTTCTACTCTGTTCATTGCATTTAGACATGCAATGAAAAAGTAGACATTACCTATAAGGAGCTTTAAATATTCTTCCTTGGACTTTTTACTTTTTCAGATTGAGCCTCTTGCTGTCAGTCACCTTGATTGAAACTGTAGAGTATGTTTACATTATAGCAGACTATTTTTTTTTTTTAAATTCTGTAGTGTGGACATACATTTCCTGTAGAAATCCCACTTTCCATCTCATTCCTATTGTGGAGGAATGATTCCTATTCTTTTGAACTCTACACTTACGTTGTCAACCCTAGATTCCCCTCTATTTTCGGAAAACTTTGGTAAACTGCATCCAAATTAACAATTACATTATATTCCTTATGTTGCCTTGAGATATTTTGATGTTCAAGGTTGGCAGGTATGTGAAGGTGTATCTGTTTACCTGAACCACCTTAAAGTTTATATAAATCCTCTTTATTATGATTATTCAGGTAAAGGACTTGGGCGAACCGAGACAGGAATCACAGATGCTATTAAACCAAAGCTCAAGTTTGACACAGCTGGGGTAAGTGACTTAGTTTAAATGTGTTATGGTATGCTGATGATTTATTTGGACTATTTAGATGAAATGGAAATTATATTAAATACTGTGTGAAAATACAATTGCTGCGCAATCATGATCACGGCTGACTTGGGATTATTGCCAGTTTTTTGGATATGCAGTGTTCAGTTCTTCCCATTGATGTAATGCAGCAGTGTGAAGAATCTTTTTTGTTTACAAGTGCTGTTTTTGGATGTTTCTATTGCAAAAGCAAGATTTCTTCACAGTGTTTAAACATTTTATTATTGTTAACAAGAGCTCTTTTTTGTTTTCTAGAGCTCTTTTTAAGTTTTAGAGCTCTCCAGGACTAGATCTCTATCCACCACTGATAGATTTGTCTATCCCCATTTTGGAATGGTGTCACTGTGGTTTAGTGAGCTTGTTATAAAGTTCATGTAGGTTGGTTTATTACTGGTTGGACAGGTGTGACATATGGTTCTCCAGTTTGATAACCTTTGTGAGAATTCAGGCAACGAGAGAGAACTTGTTTTTGAATGAATAATTTTGTTTACATGGAACTGCATCTTCTCACTAAACCAAAGCATGTCCTGTTTTCTGTGTTCTTAATTATGTAAAAGAAGACCTTTGGGTTATACATGTAGTTATTTAGCTAACCTTTTTCTTTTCCTGGCATTCATGTGCCTCTCTTCTAAATCTACTGTTGTCTTGTATTCACTGATTTCTTGATTTTGTCTTTGCTGAATAAATAATAATAATAATAATAATAATAACTAGAATTTAATTCGTCATGAGGACGAATTAGGTGGTCTGTCTTTCAATTGGTACGATCATCATTGTAATCAGGATGATCATAATAATGGGGAAATACCAAACTGAAGATAGGAAGTCAAGAATGCCACGCATGGAGATGCTTCTTGAGGACAGGAATGTAGAAAATGTGTGAAACGGTCATTGGAAGATGTGATAATATTTGTGCAAGATAACAATCATGATAATGGTGATGATTATCATGATGAAGGTGATATAATGATGGTGATGACAATAATAATAGCAATGGTGATCATGACGGTGATGATATTATATCATCATCATCATCATGAATATCATCATGACAGTGATGATA
The DNA here is from genome assembly GCA_025617745.1 of Heliocidaris erythrogramma. Classification (NCBI taxonomy): domain Eukaryota; kingdom Metazoa; phylum Echinodermata; class Echinoidea; order Camarodonta; family Echinometridae; genus Heliocidaris; species Heliocidaris erythrogramma. The sequence continues at coordinate 16,811,808 of CM046853.1, read as the reverse complement.
ATGATGTTGAAGATAATCATGATGATGATCATTATAATTATCATCATGACAGTGCTGATGATAATGATGTTGATAATCATCATCATCATCATCATGAATATCATCATGACAGGATAATGAAGTTGATGATAATCATCAGCATCATCATGAATATCATGACAGTGATGATGATAATGATGTTGAGGATAATCATCATCATGAATATCGTGACAGTGATGATGATAATGATGTTGATGATAATGATTATCATCAACATCATTATCATTTTGAGAAATTGTGATATCAAATAGGACTAATGATATTGCAGGATAGCTTTAATACACTTCAGGGAATCAGATTTTCCATAGGGTTATACATAAACTACTGCACACTACTTTCTAATAGACATAACATGCAAAATAAGACATTTTATTACTTTGTTTGTGATTGCTTATGTTATAATAGTCGAATAAGATGGTAAAATGACAGGCAAAAAGAAGCAAAAAAAAAAAAAAATTTAATGGACCCACCGGGGATCGAACCTGGGTCACCGGAATGAGAGGCAAGTGCTTTGACCAATATACCAAAACATTTCCCATAGAGATAACACGTAAACGAAAAACGGGATTCTGAAATTCCATTTTGTAGTTCAAAATTGGGCATGATCCCGACATCTGATCAAAAATTGGAGACCACACTTATAAAAGCTTATAGTCTCAGCTATAACATACTAAAATCTGGAAGAAAATAGACCAAAAACAACTGAGATACAGCTCAGAGAACAATGTCATGTAGATTCATGATTCGAAAAAAAATCATCTTCCATAGACATAACACGCAAATAGGGAAAATTCTGACATGGCATCTTTAATTGAAAATTTCACTGTGATGACGTCATCAAAATGAAAAACCGTAATAATTGATCTTGTAGAGAATTGTCTCAGCTATGACATAGCAAGATCTGGGCGAAAAACGACTAATAATTACGAATCTAGAGCCACATTTGCATAAATGTGATGACGTCAAAACATGAAAATTGGAAATTTTGACTTCTGGCGCCATTTTGATGACGTCATAATATTTATAAGGGTGAAATGATACATGAAATGAAGTCTATGATTCATACCCTACCTGATGATGAAAAAAAATTGGGTGTTTAAGGACTATTTAAAGAGCTAGAGTTAATTTTGTAGAGGCATGTTTTTGAACGTTTTTACATTATTTTCGCCATAGATGCGCGCATCGATTTTGAACTTTGACGCGCCCGTACGACCTTATTATTGATTGAAATTGATTCCAAGTTGATGGAAATGATGAAGAAAAGTGTCAGGATTGCAAATCAATCGAAAAAACAGCGTTTTAAAGTTATTTACGACTTGCGCGCGCGTAAAACGCGCGCGCGGACGCTTACGCACGGACATTTTTGAAATGCTCAAAATGACCTGAAACGTGTGCAGACTTGATCCTACGTGATTTTGAGCATTTTTAAATTTTGACGCGCGCGTACGCACACGTGCTGACCTCTAGATGACCTGTGAGGACATGACTTGATGACCCGTCATGTGAAGTTTATGTGATGTGAATATAGTTGATTGTTGATGATCGATTATGAAGATATAATCGATCTTGTAAATTTACAAAATGGCGTCTTGATGACGTCACGATGACCTGATGACCTTCAAAAGCTTAGTTGACCATGTCCATGATTGACCTCATACATGACATGAAACTCGATGATAGTGACCTGACCGATTTTGAGATTTGGTGGGAACAAAAATTTGTAATAAAAAGAAGAAATAATAAAAATAAAGAAAATCTTGACAAAATTAAAAGGAGGTCTGTCATAAATGACAGACCACCTAATAATAGTAATACATGTAATAACATATTTTTTCTTCCTTTTTCAGATTGGTCATGATGCAGGAGAACAGTTCTCTTTCCATTGGTGGGACCATGTCTTTAACAAGGCTGCAAAGAATATCCATGTAGAAAACAGTGAGGTAAATATACCATAATATTATTCTACTCACCTGTTATAATCCTGTTTTGAACACCTTCTATGATCATACTGAAACAAAGAAGGTTTTTTTTATCTTCAGATGTCCCAAAGAATTTTCCAGCAAGTTGAACAAAGAGCATCATTTTTCTATTTTGTTGGCAAGGCTCTTGAATAAAGCAGAATTTTCTGAGAGGGGAAAAAATATTGCACAGGGTTGTCATGCCCCCTCACCTCTTTAGCGAGGCCCTTGATTATTATAGGCTCCTATTTCTATCTTGCTATCAATAGCTCCACGGCTACATGTGTATGTCATTGACTTTTTAACCCTAATGGAAGAAGGAAGAGTATAACTGTACTTAAAGTAATTGTTGTATTTCTTTGTTTCTTCCTTAAGTAATATTGAGATTAGGTAAGACATAATATAGATAATGTACTTGTCCTGTTCTGAAACTAAAAAAAACCCACTCTTACATTGTTTTGTAGGAGGGTGTGAAGGTCAAGCAGAAAGGAACCAAAGCTAACCTCATCTCCAATAAAAGAACCACGCATGAGAACAAGACAAAACCTCTTCTCTACGGATCATTTGTGAAGGTAAGTGTGAATGCTTTGGGTATTTGTTACATCTAAACAATTCTCATGCTGTCAAACTTCTTTTGAGGAATGGTCACAAGTCTCTTATACTCGTACATAAACACTCAACAAATTTTTTTACCAATCCTATCAACAGATAAAATTGAAATTCAGGTATAGACATCACTTTTATAATACAGGTAGTTTTATCTTTGTTACTATAATTCATATAACGGATTTAGGGGAAAAAAAGAAAGGAATTTTTTCATTTTGACCTCTTTTGAGAGCACATGGACCCTGGTTTTCAACGCCTTCTGTTAAACTAGTTAGACATTTCAAATTAATTTTACTGTTAATGACTATGCTAATAACAAATAAAAAGAAAAATCATATATGACCAAGTGAAATTGCACTCTGTACATGCTGTTTTGCATTTGTTTTCACAAAGATATTGTCAAAAAGGGTAAACCAGCATATTGCTTTCATGATTGTTTTTTTTTGCAGCGTGGAACCCTCAATCCAGATGGAGCAATCTCTCAAGACAAGGAATCATCTTCATCCTCGTCCAGTGATGAGAGTGATGATGATGATGATAAACCTCCTGACACTTATGAAGGCAATGATGAGATGCTCTTCAAGGCTTGTGGTGGTCGTACTGCACACAAGTGAGCAAGACAAATATTTATTTTAGTTGATTGATTATCTAACCTGTTGAATAGTAGGCTGGGGTCACTGGAGAATATGTGTTATACCAAAATCAAATCTTATTCAGTGAGTTCAACTTAATGCTTTGTGTCAATCCTTCATGGAGGTTATTATATATCTCTAAGCAGGGCTTAACGCTTACAGGGATTTGATGCATATGGCCCCAAATACCTACATTTATTTAAAGTTTGTTTGAATACATACCTTTTGTGTTTTCATCACAGGGGTGCAAGGCATGGCCTTCATCTCTCAGGGAAGCTACAACGGATTGAGGAGCAGGAGAATCTCCATAGTAACATGATGAAGATGAGGAAAGGAACAAAGGGAGCTCCTGCCAAGGATGAGATGGAGAGAGAGGATAATGGTCAAAACACAGAGAAAAGGAAAAGAAATAAACATAAGAAAAGGACCAAAGAGAGAAATGGAAGTGAAGAATTCATGGATACTATAGAAAATCCTAGAGTCATGGACACGGTAGATGTGAAAGAAGAAGTACAAGATGGAGAAGACAATGTTGTTGGAGGGAAACAAAGTAAGAAAAAGAAGAAAAGTAAACACAAGAACGAAGCCAGAATTTCTGAGAATGGACAGGATATACATATAGATGGTATCAATGAAGTAGGGTTGAGCAAAGATGTGAGCTTAACGGAGGTAGAATCAAAGGAAGATGATGATAGTATAGGTGCAACAAAGTCTGGAAAGAAGAAATCAAAGAAGGGAAAGAAGGCCAAGCAAAGAATAAATATGGAAATGAATGAAAACGTACCAGAAATCATTGAAGGGGTTGAAATTCAAGATGAAAGTCCTCTTCAAGCTGAACCTGATAGAAAGAAGAAATCAAAGAAGGAAAAGAGAAAAATTGAGATAGAGGGAGAAGCTGTAACCAATGTAGAATTAGAAGATGAAGACCCCAATTCTCTAAGAGAAGGACAGAAAGATAGTAAAAGAAAGAGAAAGAAAGATAGAAGAGTAGCTGATGAATGTATTGACAGTGATGAGGGAAAGGAAGTTGAAAGTGATGAAGAGATGAGACCTAAGAAGAAGAAAAAGAGAAGAAAGGATGAGAAGAGGCATATGAAGGAGGAAGATGAAAATAATTTTGCGAGTCCTTCCAGCAGCCAAGGTGGGGATATATGTCAAGGTGATACAATTTCAAAAAGTGGGTCCAAGAAGAAAAAGAAGAGGAAGTCGGATATCTATCATTAGGGTTCAGAAAACTTAAAATATATTTATATAGAATTTATTTTATGAAAGTCTGATGATATTGGCATGCCATACATTTTTGGATTTTTAAACTCGTGAGCATGGATAGTGATGGATTACCAAAGCTGCCAACCGTTCCTATTTAGGAGGAATGGTTCCTATTTTTCACCCTTCAAATTAATGTTATGGGCCCTAGATTCCTGTCTTTTTTATGAAAACATGCAAAGTATGTTGTATTCCCAATTTAGCCTTTGCAGATTCCTATTTTCTCCTACGGAAGCTTGACAGGTATGGATTACTTGTATTTTGTGCAACAAAATTAAAATGCTACATGTTTTGTGCATCCACAGCAGAGAGTACAAAAATCATTCCCGTCATGAAATGGTATTATTTGCCCAATCTTTTGCCGGCACTTCCTATCCAATATAATCTGCAAAAATATCAGTTTCTCTGCAGATTTCAGACCATTTATGCATTTATATGATGTATCTTTCAATCTCGTTATTTTGTGTTGTTGCATAGAAAAATGCATGTCCATTCGAACATGCCAATTCTGATGATCCTTTCTTCATTCCTTGAAGATAAAGTTGAGTTCTGGTCACGAGATTGAATTGTGATAGAAACGGTCTCAAAACAATTGGGGAGGTTGATTATGTATCACGTAAGATTTGGTGTATGCTGTAAGGTTTTGTAATCACCAAAATGAAAAGAAAAGAAATTGACTCAATCCTGCAGTGAGTCACATGCACTGCACACAGAAATGTTTGTATATGGGACTACACAGAAATATTCGGCCCGAACATTTCAGCTGTTTCTTGTCATGTTTTGAAAATGAGGGCATTTTAAGAGCGATCCTTTTCAGGGGACATTTGTACAATGATAATCTTCCAAGCTAACATAAAAAGAATGAAAAATCTCACAAATTATTTTTTACCTTTCCCAGAACTCAATCTTCCCATTAATTTTTCGCTCATATATCAATAAACAATTATTTCTGCACTGGATTGTTACAGGGGAAGTGCACTCTGCCATTAAGTTAATTTGAATGGAATTAGAAATTTTGGAGAAACAGGTCAGTGAAATTTTGAGAAAATTCTGAATAATACAAAAGTAATGGATTGAGAAAGGGGGCCCAAATTCCTGACATTTGGTTTTGTGAATCCTGCCAGCCTTCTCCAAGCTCTCTTTGGGAGAGGATGGGGCATGAGCAAACAAACATTTAGGATTTTCCCTAGAATTTAAATTCTCTAGAAATTATTTTTGTGCAGGAATCTTGCCCTGAGGCTTCAAAAGGGGAAGGTGTTTTTTCCCCCTAAAAAGCCCCTTTTTAATGTACAGCTGTTTCACCCCCAAACCTTTCTGTTGGGAGCAGCCTTTGCTAATGTTTTATCACTGTTTGGGTTCTCGCACTTGGGTATCTGGATTAGTGAATAAGAAAATGTATTTACTGTATGACCTACAATCAAATTTGAAACTACATGTATAATCTTTTGGGTGAGATATGTCTAATAGCATTAAAAATTGTTATGTATATGTTCATATGAGTTCATGCATTTCTTCAGTTTTGTTAACTTAATCAATATTTAAATCTTTTTGAAGTTTACATGATTTATAATATGCTCAAGTTATTTTGGTTTTTTTTCTTTGCTTACCTTAGAAGAAAATTACTTTGCATCTTAAAATTGAAATAGAGAGAGAGAGAAGGGAGGGGAGAGGGAGAATATGAATGGAGGGGAAGGGGGAGAGAGGGGAAGGAGAGATGAACAAGTTGGGAGGGCAATAACTAGAATCTCAAAAAGAAAAAAAGAAAGGTGCAATGTAGGGAGTAGCAAAAGGGAGAGAGATAAAGAGAGAAGAGGGAGGAATGGGGAAGAGAAAGAGAGAGAGAGAGAGAGGGGAATTTGAAAGACGCATTATAATAGCATGGAGTTAGTAATGCTTAAGGTGTGGGGCTGAATATATTGAAAATATGTATTATTTTCTCCCTAGCAGTTGTCTATTATAAAAGCATGCATCATGAAGCTAAAACATTTATCTTTTCATTTTTAATGCCATGTCGACCCCTTCCGCCAGCATTAAAAAAAACCCATTCCCTTCCCAATATACTTTTATTCAATACGATGCAGCTTCACCGGAGAGGGAATTGCAATGGCAAATGAGCATTGCGTTGCCATAGCAGAAGTGACTACAATAGTGATCATGACACAGTTCATTAATTTTACATTCACGATCATGATGTGCAATGTAGCCGTATTGTTCTCACTCCCTATGAAATCCAACCTATGAATTAGATGTACAACCATTATCTTTCATGTCTATACATGAACATCTCGCATTACATATGCCTTCCAACTACAAAATATGTGTTTATGTGGTTCCAGGGATTTTAAAACATCAACATTTCTCATAAAATGTGTTATTCCATAGCAGGTAAGCCTACTGTTCACCAATAAAGCTTAGAACTCGCACCATTGGCGGATCCAATCCTTTCCCCTTTTGGAAGAAAAGTATGCATTTTGACCATAGACGATCCGCCATTTTCTCGATTGTGCCCCCCCCCCCCCTCTTTAGACTGAAGACCTTTTTTTTTTTTTTTTTTTTGCTTGTCAGAGAATTATGGATGGAAACTGGACCCCCATAACCCCCCCACTGAGTAAATTTTGGAGGTCTGGCGAAAAAAAAAATTGTCGCCCCCCCTACTGAGCGACTTTTCGTGAAGCTGGTAACACCCCAAAAAATACGGGTCTACCTTTTCCAAAAGTTGACAAACCTGCATTTGTGTGCCCCCCCCCCCCCCCCTTATACTAAATCCTGGATCCGCCCCTGACTCGCACCATATTACTTATCTGTTTAGGGTAAATTTATGTTCTTTTCATAATCTGAATATGTCACGGAACAACTTTTTATCGAAGGGTATACACCCTTCTCAGCGAATCACCGCGTAAGAAATGTCAGCAGTGTGAACATAGTATTTATGTATCCGTTTTAGTTATGAAATAAGCGGGGAAAACCCACTTCCTATTTTTTTTTTTTTACTCTTTTTCATTTATGGGGAGTGGGGTATATCATACATAGAAAAAGAATCATTGTACATCGAATCATCAAATTAAGAACTGCATTATATAAGTGTGAACATAGTATTTATGTATCCGTTTTACTTATGAAATAAGCGGGGAAAACCCACTTCGTATTTTTTTACTCTTTTTCATTTATGGGGAGTGGGGTATATCATACATAGAAAAAGAATCATTGTACATCGAATCATCAAATTAAGAACTGCATTATATAAGTGTGAACATAGTATTTATGTATCTGTTTTAGTTATGAAATAAGCGGGGAAAACCCACTTCGTATTTTTTATAACTCTTTTTCATTTATGGGGAGTGGGGTATATCATACATAGAAAAAGAATCATTGTACATCGAATCATCAAATTAAGAACTGCATTTAAAAATCGAGCTTCTTGATCAAGATATAGCACTCCTGTCCTTCGCCTTCAGACCGCTCATCTGCAATCTGAAAAGGTAAGATAAGACAAGTTACGTAGTTGAACTAGAGGTGGATAGATCGGGTACAAGAGGTTCGTTTTAAAGACACAGGGTTCAAACCAAGCATTTAGTCTTATGGTTTTCAAATGAAACTGCTAACTCGCTATGTTGATACGAAACGTTTGAAAAATAGTACATGTACTGAAGAATTAAATTGATAAATGTATTTCTTTCTGCTTCTAAAGGATATACCTCTTCATAACGAATGGATATTTGAGTCATCATTATTTCGTAGGTCTTATTTATCGATTGAACGATTAAATAAGATTGCTGTGTCAAGAACCAATATAACAATATTAACCCGTTGACTATTGAATTCTCATATTTCCCATGGGGACCACCTGGGGAGCGTTTCATCAAGCGTTTTGTCAGTGATTTTTACTGACAACTGTTATAAGCTACTGAAATCCTTGCATCTGATTGACTGAGAGCAAAATTGTCGGTAAAAATCACTGACCAGACACTTGATGAAACGCTCCCCTGGTTCTAGAAGGCAACGAGTTAACGTGATTATTTGAATATAATGTTTCTGAGCAATTGTCATTCATCTATTGGTATTCCAAAATGACCAGTTTTTTTTTTCGAAATTCAAATTACTATTATTTATCTACATAATGTCAGAGAAGCTAGTAACGTCAAATGCAGTGGCGTAAATACAGGGGACATGGGGCACCTGCCCCCCCCCCCAAATCGAGTGGTGAAAGAAAAAATGAAAACAGAAGAATAAGCGAGAAAAGAGAGAAAGAGAAACTGAGAATGGGAAATGGATGAGAAAAAAGACGTCTGGACCACCTCTAGCACCCTCTCCCTAATCAGTATATTATAGCCTTGTACATTCCCATTTAATTTTCTGAGTAAGCCCGGTGCGCCCCCCCCCCTCCAATCACTCCAAATGTTGCCACGTTAATAGATAGACCGTTACGCCACTGATCAAATGTATAGCTGAATAATCATAATCTATTATCCTTCCAACATTTGCCCATAATTTCTATAGTAATAACTTTGATCCGACATGGGCTACGATGCTATCATTGCGAATGTCATGGCTGAGAAACACATCTTGAAGAAGTTTATTCGAGAGAGAAGCTCTCGACAAGGAGTGCGAGGGTTCTCTCAGATCAGGTGCTCCAAACCTGATTGTGACTGGTCCTGGAACACCCATCAAGCACATGCTGTCATTGATCTGAAGAGACAGAAAGTAGTCAGGGTAAGAGATGGATATAGTCATCATTCTATAGAAACGGGAAGGTTAATATGAATATATCTAATCGTACTTGTACAACCGTAATCTATTCAAACATCAAGATTGATATAGGTTTGCATGATTGCGTAAGATTAGGCTCAACTCAATAGCCCATATCGTGCGAAAATTTAAACCCAACGCTGGGTATAAGCTCCGAATAAAGTCGAGTTAGAAAAAGGAGTTTTGAGCAAGGTCTAAGTGTTCCCTTTGTTTAACATGACTTGAGTCCTCGTGTGGGGTTTATTCTGAATTAATAGAATACGGCCCATTTACACACCGCTGGTCATACGCTAACATAATCATTTACGTTATTTGTTTTCTATATCCAAATTTTTCGACTACACATAAATAGATTGCCTATGTTTCCTTTTACTTTCATGTTTACTACCTCTTTTTATGTCCTTTTATTTTCTTTCTATTTTCTTTTTAACGATGTATGCTTGATGTATTTTGATATTTTTTTCACTCTACCCTTCTTGTATTAATAACACCTTGTATTTCTCTGCAACCGCAGAAAGTATCGATCCTAGGTCAATCATTGTTTGTAAATATGCTTTCGCTTAGTTTGAACAATAAAGTATATTTTCTTATAACAAATTAGGAATTAGGTTTAAAGGTGCATAATGCGGAAATTTCTATGCTACCGTAGTACCAGGAACTTATATTAATGCTTTAATTTACCTTACTGCTAAGAAAGTAAGTTTATGCTTGTAGGTAAGCAAACAGGGAAACCTACGGTTTAAGTCATATCCGAGGGACTCGGTTATGAGGAACAATACTTTGCCAAAAGGCACTAGCGTATCGACTTGGTTTCGAACCCGGGACCTCTACTACTGAGCCATTGCGCCTCTTCCAACTGGGTTGTAACACAAGGACACAATATAATTAACGTTAAACTGTTTTGGGGCTGTAGGATTTGAGATAGACATTAAGTCCTCAAGAAGTAAATATGTATAATGAAATAAGATGTCATGACAAATATAATGAAATCAAATTTATGACTGAAAATGTCTGAATATGTACATGTAGATCTATAACCAGAAGTGCAAGAAATGCGATCATGAGAATAAGCCCAGCTTTGGTGACTCGGTGTTTCAGTCGATGGTTGAGAAGGCTATTGAAATGTAAGTAATAACAACATGCATTACACTCTGGCTCTGAGAAGGGGGACACCCCCATTTTTTAGCAGCAGCCAACTTCTTTATTTCACTTTTTTCAATGGTATAAAGATATGAGAAGCTAATGACATAATTTTAGTATGATGGAATAAAAATGCAATTCCAGCTCTTCATTTGCTTTATTTTGTTTAATAACTTGGACCATGAAATGGCGATATTAAAATCAGGAATAATAATTTTTGTTTGTATTTGTCTGGAAAATAAGGATATCTTCTTATGGTATATAATTTGCCATTTGAAAGTGGGTATAATGTAATTAACACCAGGTGTGTCGGTCAATATATACACAAATGTAATACTCATAGTTATAAAACAGAACTTTAGTCATGTACACTATATTATATTGTTATATCTTTGTATACATATACATCGTCACCCAGATATCATCTCGTATAATGCACAATGATTTATCAAATCTGACATCATTATACGAATATGCCATCGTTATGTGAATATTCTTGCTTTGATCCGTAAACTGTTGCTAACAAATGCTGTCATAGGAAGAATGTCATTACTCCATCTTGTAATCACAGGGAGAAGAAATTTCGGAACAAGAAGACATCTTTCAAACGTCCTGGTTTTTCCGGAGACGATGATGAATTTGGAGGACCTCCGCACGAAAGCAGTCTGTGTGAGAAGTGTGGCTACGGTAGTTCACCCTGCTGGAAGCGTCGTTAAGAAACCATGCAAGATGCCCTATATAGAGATTTGGTAAATAGGCTCCATCTTCCCAACATTATTATGATATCGAATTTGGGAGAGACTCCTATGAGTATTCAAGTTTAAAAATCAGTGTAATAAAGTGTGAAAATATTGCTGTCGTGTAATGTGTAGTTAACGATGCTGAAACTGTTGAAGAATCTTGTTTTCTTTGTTGTTGGTTATTAAAGTGATATGTATCAAATTTTGTTGTTTTTGACCAACTGTATTTGGAGATAAATGAGATATTTTGGATAACGATGATAGATGCCCTATTAGAGATAGGCTCCATCTTGCCAAAATTGTTTTGATATCTAGGTTGGGAGAGACTCCCATGCATGATTATTCAAGTGTAAAAATTAGCGTAGTAGAGTGTGAAAAATATTGCTGTCGTGTATTGCGTATTGATTTGTTTTTAGAAAAGTTGAAAGACTATATAAATAACGATGCTGAAACTTCTGAAAAATATTGTTTTCTTTGTTGTTGGTTCAATAATATATGTATCAAATTTTGTTGTGTTTTGGACCAACTATAAGATCAACGAGAAATTTTGAAGGACGATGATGAATTACTGTACTTGATAATGTTTGTGAATAGGGACTATGGTGGTTTACACCCTCTAAATTATCTTTTAATGAACTTCCAAACATTTACCGAAACCTAAACCGAAGAAAAGCAAATTATTAGCAAAAAAATATAACGGCAAGGTGCCAAGGTATATAGTCTAATAACAAACTTTCTATTAGTCTTTAACAATCTATTATTTTGAGCTTGCTAAATATTTAAAGAAATAGTATGTTTACATAGTTGTATTTAAAAAAAAATGATTGCACTATACCACTAGCCCGTACAATAATATATTATCATTTTTATTAACTGTCTTGTCTATGGTAGAGTCTGTTGGTTCATAATCATGCTTGTGATTATGCAAGTTGTATCAAATCTATTTTCCCACGAAAGCTTGTGCAATAATTCGTTTTAATTATAATATAAAAAATATTTACAAACAAAATGTGTTAAGTCAGTGCAATTAATTAGAATCCTATAAGAATTATTCGTTCATGCTGTTAAAGGTTTTGTTAATACTGTGTTCTTTTCTTAGAATTATATGTTATATTTCTTGTTTAATATTTGTGGTTTTCATTATGTTATGAGCGAGTTGATGTCACAAATCTTTGTCCGAGTTGTAACTATTTAAGTGATAAGCCAATATTCAAATCATTTAGGATCCCATTGGTTAAGGAAAGAAGCATGGATTAAGCTGAAGAGAGGTTTCTTGAAAACTCATTCTTGATACTATTAAACTTGGAAATTGAAATACTTGTATAGCAAATCCATGAGAGAAAAATAAATTAAAGGTAATGCCCAATGCTTGTAAAAGGCAAAGGAATAAAATTTACTTTCCTAATAATATTTTTTCATCTTTGGATACATAATTATGACTGTAGAAAACTGCGAAACACCGGCACCCAATTATTTGTCTTACCCATCATTGTTCCTAGACTCTCCATGGATCCTATACGCTAATACAGATCTTTCTGTATAATTATCATGTGTCGTTAGGGATGGGGTTATAGGGATGGGGTAGGTTTAGGGTTTGAGAAAGGGTAATTTAAACTTATTTTCTAGCCAATGATTATGTTTGTGTCGAACCAAACGGGTGTAGGATCAATATGGATGTAATCGTAGAAAACAACTAAAATGGTTTTGGAAGACCTGCATTTTGAAAAGTCAGTTGTTTAGCTATCTTTTAAAAAAATATTTAACGGTCACTGATAAAGAAATAGTGTTATGATTTATTTACTCAACTGTGTGTTTTCCTTACTGATAAAGTTTACGATTATGGTTCTATTCACATAAATATATTACAAAATAGAAATTTAAAGGGAAATCCGAATTATATATGAAAACTGTTACAATACTGCAACCTATATGTATTTCAATAATAAAATACCATGGGTATCGCTACAGAGAAATGTGGACATTATTCTAACACCATTGAAAAATTAAAAACATGTCTATCATAATAATTATCTATCGACAATTTCTCAAAATCTAAACATTTCAGACAAGAGAAAACATAAACGTCCTCATAATTATCATGAGGACGTTTATGTTTTCTCTTGTCTGAAATTTTTAGATTTTGAGAGCTTCTTGTTGGCCGCTCGAAATTTTCGGCTAGCAACAGGGCGCCCCCTCCCTCCAAAAATGTGATCTCGCAAGTCACCTTGCTTGAATTTCAATCAGACAGGTCAACTGGCCTGGAAACTTTAAATGAGCCATGCCTTCAGATTGAAAGCTATAAAATCGATTGATGTTCGGTATTTTATCATCAAATGATTGGGGATGGTTCAAAAGAAGACATACTGATCACTTTGACTCTATCGTTGGTTAGACAATCATGACAATGGCGATTAGTAGGATGAATACCAGACAATACTTCTAACCCTGAGGGGAGGTGAAACCTATAGAATAGATTTTTCTTCTTGTTTAGTACACCGGATGACCCTTTTCGTAAGTGAAGTTTGTGCTCCCCGGTTCATTTATTTTCACATTTTTCGCGGTTGAATTCTGGATATTGTTTAAAATATAGACGCAACGCTGTCATGAAAACTCATGGAATAATCATTAATTTGAATATTGGACAATAATCCTCTTTTATTTGATTGAAATTATTCAGTAGTCAACCAATGTACCATATGTGCCAAGCGGAATGTTATACTGATTATACTTGAAAATTAATTCATTTGAAAATGTGTATTTCATTCTTTTCTTGATAAAACTGAAAAGATGATCTGTGTAATCATTTATTTTATTTCAAAACGAAAACGACAAAGAAAACATAAGTTTTGAAACGGAACTTGTTTCGGAGTCATACTCCATCATCAGCCTGATTATTTTACAACAGAGACAGTGCTATATATACTTTCAGATTACGTACTAAATAACATGAACAGTTAACAATATAAGGTGTGTCAAAATGTACTTAATGAGGTGAGGGATATAAAGCACTGTCTCTGTTGTAAAATAATCAGGCTGATGATGGAGTATGACTCCGAAACATGTTCCGTTTCAAAACTTATGTTTTCTTTGTCGTTTTCATTTTACTATCGTGTTACTATCGTGTCGTTCTTTTGGAAATTTATTTTATTAAAATTCCAAGGTTTCCTCCACAAAACAGCTAGCATTTATTTATTTACCACTTAATACAACGTAAATTTTCATTTTGTTTTAAAACTGAATTTATGTGCCAGATTTCATTCTTAATGGTTTGTCTATGCTCATAATGATTTTTGTAAACTGAAAGTCTTTGTAAATTTATTTGCTGTAATTGTGGAAATAAATGAAATGAAATGATGAAAACTCTAACTTCATAACTGAAATAATGTTTCATTTTTTGTTTTGGAGTAATATGTATAGGATGATCTGTCCTTTGCTCTCAAAAATGTAACTGTCAATATTTGTTTTAGCGATCCCATAGACAACAGAACAAATATCGTGGTCTTAGGCACACTTGGCATAGTCTGACTGTCTGTGTGTCACCTTTACAAATCCACATGAATGTATGTCTTTTCTATACCCTGTTTGATTACTCTCCTGCCTTTCTGAGTGATTTATCTTAATATCTTTATAACTGTTTCAGAATAAATTTCTGAGGAAGTCCAAAGACGAAACCTTAAATCTTTCGAGTATGCTGCATCATTTCTGGTTTGAATTCAACTCACTATGTTCTGTATTACGCTAACCAAAGCGAATGGTATAAGTAAATTCAACATCATCACAATATAAACGAAATACATTCGTATATATATATATATATATATATACCGGATATCATTACCTCAATGGAATTATATTGTTGTAAATGACAGGCAATTAATCACAAAGCTTCATCACATGCATTGACAGATGGGGGCTCTTCGGGAAATTGGCCATTAATGTTTCAGCATATAATTACCACACAGGGGAGAAGAAAGAACAGACTTAAGGGACCATGGCGATCGATTTTTCACAACGAAACGATAATCTTTAGAGCAAAGCTAGCCGGTATATATATCAATTATTGACTCTCCTTCGCTCTCAACATATATAATATTGTAAAATGCACTTTCGAGCGTAGCGGTGCGTAGCAACAGCAGACGCGAAGTATAATATTGGTATGTACGCAATGAATTTTTAATAATACACAATCATCACATGCGCTATGCACAGGCGATAGATTTATGCTGTAGGTTGAAGGATCAGAAGTTTTTGAACTTTTTACATTTGACCTGGGCCTTTGCTCTTGTATTTCACGGCGTATTTCAAGCTCGCCATTCTTAATCAACGTTCTGCATGCACCGGTGTATTGCAAAGTACCACCAAGTGGTATATAGGAAAATGTAGAGATTCGAAGGAATAATATCATTCGTCGATCGTCATGTCATGGTTCTCTAAACAGCATGGATCTGATTGTCTGGGGCTGACATAATGTATATAGCAGACAAAAGCCTGTCGGTTATAGAAAGAACATACCAATGAAATCATGTGTCGCTGGGGATGCCCTACAACTGATACGGTAAGAAATCATCTTCTTTCATTTGTCGTTCATCCATTGCAAATTGTTTCCAGTTCCTGCATGCCTAGCGCTGTATATAGTCTCTCCATTCAATTACATTGATTGGTAAGGGTGGACAATACAATGTTTTAAAAAGACTTGTATAAGTATGTAAGGTAGTACAAGCAATCACAACTACATTGTTCATTCCACATTTCCAACATATATTACCAACTGTAATTAGTTACACAAGGTAACGTCCAAGGCATGATATTGCCTGTAACATTGAGAATGAAATGAAAGCATGGTTCGGTAGGTTCCCCATACACAATGATGAGGAGCACTCTCGAATATTCGGATATGTAGGGCATATTGAGGAGATAATTGTTTTTTCAGTTTGAGTAAGGGTGCGGTAGTGGTGGTGGTGGTAGTGGTTCCCGGTTTCTTGAAAGCAGTATATGGCAAGATGTCCATTTTGGCAAAAATAAGATGATAACTATGAAGTATACCCAGACGTTGTAACTCCGGCAGGTTGTTAATCCGGACAGGTCATTTTAAAACAGTAAATCGAACAACTTTTCATGCAAATTGTCACAAATCTTTCACAGAATAGGTTGAAAATCATGTGAAAATCATTGCAAATATTCACTGGTTTTAGTGTTACTTGATGCATGTTTTTCGTAAAATCTGACGGCAAAATTGACAGGCTAATTTTTGTTAAGTGTCCGGAAATGCAACCCCCCGTCCTATGATAATGGTATATGTTGTGAAGGTAAAACCCTAGTCACACTAGAGGCGGAATGAGCTGGAATGCCGTCGGAATGAAAATTCTTGGTACATTCCTGGATATTCGAAGCGCATTCTAGAAATTCTGACTGCATTCTGAGTGCATTCCAAATATTCGGGTCCATTCTTGTGGCCGGCCCGAAAGTTTTGCTCATGCTCAAAACTTTCGAGGTGCATTCGAAGTGGAGAAATATCGAACGACATTCGAAGTGCATTCTGACTGCACTCTGACTGCATTCTAAATATTCTTACGACATTCCAACAGCATTCGAAGCATTCTGATCGCATTCTGATGCTGCACATCTTCAAGCTGAGCAAAATAATGTCGCCAGGTTCCTGGCACCACGTTGTGCTGGTCATCTTCCTCGTCCACCATACCATTGTGGAGAGCATGATAACGGATCCTCATTAAGTTGTGCAGGCAGACACAGCATTCAACAATATCCTGCACAATGGAAGGCCTTGGCTGCATGGTGGTGAGGAGGACTTGCCATCTCTGGGCAAGTATCCCGAATGCATTCTCCACCACACGTCGTCCCCTGGAAATCCTGTAGTTGCAGATCCTCTCATCCCTCTGGAGATTTCTGTGACCATAGGGCTTCATCAAGAAGGTCCTTATCCCAAAGGCGTCATCTCCCAGGATGAAATATGACATCGGCTCGTCATCTTTGGGTAAGGGGGATGGCTCAGGAAATCCTATGCTCCCGTCTTCAAGGCAGTCCTTGAGCTCAGACTCGTTGAAAATTTGAGCATCAGACATACTGCCATATGCACTGGTGTCCACCCACATGATTTTGTAGTCTCCGTCAACAAGGGCCATGAGGACCACGGAGAAGAAGCCCTTGTAGTTATGGTACAAGGAGCCGCTCTTGGCAGGTTTCCTGATGGCCACATGCTTGCCGTCTAGAGCTCCCACAGCATGAGGAACATTCCATCTGTTTCTGAAGACCTCCTCAATAGGTGTCCATTCTTCTGGAGTGATGGGGCAGGTGATGACCTCATCCTTGTATTCCTCCACAATGGCTTGGCAGACTTCAGGGATGATGAGGCTGATGGTGTTCCTTGCCACACGGAAGCTGTACATGAGGCTTGGATACTTGTCACCTGAAGCCAGGAACCGCACAGTGATGGCCAGCTTCAAGCCTGGAGGGAGCGTCCTTCTCATCTTGGTATCGTGCTTCACTATCCTTGGCCCCACTCTCTGCACCAACTCATCAAACATGGCAGGCTCCATCCTGAGGTAGTTGAAGAAGGACTGGGGGTCTTCCACTCTGAGTTCCTCCATTAGTCTGCTGTAATGTCCATACAGCCTCCTCCTCTCCTCTGTCAGCCATGGACGGGTCTGATATCTTCTGGGTCTTCTCCTCCTGTTTCTTCTCCTGGCCTCCTCCACATCTCTTTCAAGCAGGTCTTGCAGGAGGACAGCAATCTGGAGCAAAGCAATATGGTCCAGGGGGTCCATACTCTGTGGTGGTTGGGCTATAAGACTGATGAAAATGCTAGATTCGGCAGCATTTTATACCCTATCGGGGACCATTGCGGCGGCATTCTTGATACTCTCAGGACATTCGTGTTACATTCTAAGTCCATTTGAAGTACATTTTAAGTATTTGAGCTGCATTCTGTTTGAATTCTTGAACGTTCGAACCATACTCGGTGACCTTTCCGGGAGCGTTCTGAATTCATTCGAGGCACCTTCCAACCAGACTTCGGGTGGTATACGGGCTGCAATCGAACCGCACTCGTACGGCATTCGAAGTGCATTCTAAATATTCTGACTGCATTCTAACAGCATTCCAAATATTCCTCCTGTGTTCCGACTGCATTCGAGCTGCATTCGACAGCCAATACACCCGGAATGTGCAAAAATCATTCGAGGCGGGATCGAAGGTCGTTCTAAGTATTCGAACGACATTTTTACAAAGATGTAAAAATTTCAAATTCCCTCCCGAATGTGGCGCGAATTTTGAAAGTTCTTCATTCCGGCTGGTTCTGCTTGATTCCTGCTGATTCCGAATAAGTGTGATGGGGGCATTATAGAAGACTATATCCCACATAATGCCTTCGTCGATTGACAATGGGAAATAATCGGACTTTCAAAAAAGATCTCAAGTAAGGAGTTATTTTGCTGCAAACATCTTGCCCTCAACTCATTATCTGACAAGAACACGAAAAAGGAAAAATGTAACGGAACTTGTTGATAGAGACATGAGAAAGTCCCATTGAATGCGATGGAGGTGTTTTAAACCGATTGGAAATTATACAAAACAATAAGTCTGTAAGAGGGGTTTTGTAGGGATTAACACGAGAGCTAAAAGGTAGCTAGGAATTTCCCGTTATGTTCACTTGAAGTCCTTGAATGAAAGACTGGAGTTCCTCTATTTCAAATAATTCGGGTACTCGCAAACTTCAAGTACCTCGAACAGGAAAGCACTTAATAGATGATAACAATTTGATCAAAATATAACGTCAAATTCATAAATATGTTCCATTATAGGATGATGGAGTTGAGAAATAATGCAGAAAACAAGAATGCAAAAATACCAGGGTAATGTCAGATTCATGAATGTGTTTCATAAGGCATGATGGGGTCCGGGATGGGGTGGAGAAATATGAAAAAACAACAAAAATGCATCTACTGAAGTACTTTTTCATCATGCTTAACCGTCGGAAATTTATAGTTTGGTTGTTTTTCTTCGTCGTCATTCCTCCTTTCACTTTCTTTTACCCCCCTCTCTCTCTCTCCCCTCGCATCCAATTTGGGCTCTAATTACTCTTCTTTTAATATTTTGTCTTTCTTTTTTTGATAGTTTTTAACCCATCTCCTTCACTTTTCCTCCCTTTGAAGTTTCAATCTCTGAATTATCTTCTTCACTATTTCTCGTTACAGACATACATGTGTAAATGGTGCGGTACCCGCTACTGTCGAGCATGTTTACGCGGGGAGTTCACCGGGCTCATGCCCGAGCCATCCCGATGTCGAAAGTGCAATCAGGTAAAAACATTTTTTTATACCCTTTTCCTGCATTAATTTCATTTATCTTAAGAAATTCCTTGCAAATCTATTCCATATAATTATTTAAATGTGAACTCCTATCATTATAAAAAAGATGAACATAGATCGCTTTCAAAACGGAAACAAAGTTCAATTCAAATTTACCCTGAAGTAGAATTGGATTTACTATTTGAGTAAGGATATTTTACATAATTCATATCTCAATAATTAATGTTGTATTATTGAATAAAACACGATCCGTCATTTTGTAACCCCGGAAACTGAATAGTTCTCAATCATTTTTTTTTGTCATTAGTGTCAATTTTAATGCATGCAGGCCTGGTTTGTAACATATATTCCTTTTTATTATATATATATATAACTGTTACAACCGAAGTCTAGACTGGAGTCTTCAAATCTCTTTTTATCACCTAAAAAGTTCAGATTTGTCAGTTCTACCGACCAACAGCAAAGTACTGTGCATTATAATATGATTTTACCCACCCGCTCTGATCCCAGTATCAAAATCGATCATTTTTGTCTTTATATTTTTTTCATTCCCAGAAAAAGTGCCAGGGTGACCGTGTGGAGTACGTGGAACCCAAACATTCAGGAACCACTGATAAAAAAGGACGAGGGCTATCATCGAAAACATCAAGATCATCGAAATCAGCCAAATCAACCAAGTCTAAAAAATCGGCTAAAAGGAAATCGGGGAAGAAGAAAAAGAAGTGAAACAAGGACTTTTCTATATTTCAAAACAACATTAATTAAATTTCTTGATTGGAGGGTCTCGTGCATAAAGTATTTTGTGTTTTGACTGACTGTGGCTCACTTTGACTTATCATGCTTATATGCTTATGGTGATGATGCACATAGCCAACCGTAATTGTACCAAGGATCTTCTCTATTTCATCGAATCCGATAAATCTACAACGAAGCACAGGCTCTAATAAAGGCCACTATCTGTTGAACAAGAGGAAATCTTTGGACCGATCCTGAAAAAACATAATACTGTACATGTTTTGTTCGAATGGTGTCTCCTGGAATAAACTTCATCAAGTGGTATCAGAAGACCTACCTTTGAAATGGTGCGGATCACGTGGTCGTTTCAGTGAACGTTGGGAACATTGCAATACAACTAGCTATATGTGTTTTTATCGTGCCTATCCAAGAGAAGGTTGGCTATTAAACTTGCCCTGTCTTGTTTTGAGCAGACTGAGATAGAAAACATGGAACATTCACAAGCATCATCATAACTGTGCTCTCTTTTGGCCAGCTTTGTACCAGCAAATTAGAGTACCAAACACACACTTACTTGTATGTTGATCTTTCATTGTCACGTCTACCTTTATGAGTGTGTCATTGGAAGAAACCCATCCGACCATGTGTGTTGCACCCTCTTCTTTTTTTACATCACTTTCCGATGTAATTATCTTTGAAAGACAATACAATTTTATTCAGATGCTCCTCCAACAATAATGGTACTGGAGTAACCAAATCTATTGATTTGTCTTCAATCTTGATTTCTTTATCAATATGTTATACACTGTAAAAAATAACTGTAGATTAACAGGTTTTTTGGCAATTTTCCTGCCATTTCACAAGAAAAAAACCGTATTAACAGAAAAACGGCCAAAACTTGTAATTTTACAAGTCAAAAAACCTGTTAATCTACAGTTACAAGTCAAAAACCTGTTAATCTACAGTTATTTTTTACAGTGTAACCATGTTGACGTTGAATAGTAAGTTATCAAGAAGAAGTACTTTTACCTTTCTGTGAGTATTTAAACAATAAACTTAGAAATATCATAACTGAAGTTAACGAATATCTCGATCTTGTCGTTTGATTGGTCATCTGTGGTCCCGTGTTGAATAAATATCAAATGAAAATAAATAAATAAATGAAATAAAAAGCCAATAATCAACAACGAATACGGCATAGTTAAAAGGGCAACATCAAACTGTGAAATCTGTACAAAATATTTTTAAAATAATAATTAGGTATCATATTAAATATTCAGAAGAATATTCAGAAGAATATTTGTTTCGAGTTCACGACAGATTCTCAGAGCAACTTCCCGTTTTATTACAGACTTCTTTTGATATTTGAATGGTTTCGTAATTTTAGCCATACATTAAAAATGAATGGAATTATAATTCAATTCAATTAAAAAATGGTTTATTGAAAGAAACATGTGTCGCAGCCAAAAGCTGAATAAAACATGTGTACAATATAAACTATCAATTACAAAGATTAACAAGAGCGAAAAAACTACTACCGGCAATACAAGGTATAAATACAGTAAATGAAAGTCAATCAAAGAAGTAAGAAAATTATAAGATACATCATTAAAATACGTTAAACATTAAAGAAAATCGAAAAGTACACAAATTATATTCGTCACACATATTTTACATGTACTTACATGCATCTAATAACAGATTAACAATGTCTTCATGAAAAGAGGTATAGAGCCAGGTAATGACAATGAGACAATGAGGTAATGAGATGGTGAGAGGAAAGGATAGAGTGGAAATAGATGAGATAGGAAAGAGAGTGAGCACTGGCATTGGAAGACTAACAGAGAGAGAGAGAGAGAGAAAGAGAAGGGGGTGAAAGGAGGGATACAAAGGAAGAAGGGTGAGGCATGGTGACAAACGAAGTAATGGTAGAGAGAGAGAGAGAGAGAGAGAGAGAGGGAAGGTGTAAGTGGAAGATAAAAATACATTGACAAATAATATTTCAAAATTATATTATATATACATAGTAATCTATACTTAGATATTCCATGGGTAATTTTGCGAGACATTTGAGTTTGGATTAATGGGTAGCTCAAGAGTCAAGATACCAACTAGTTTGTGTAAACAATACGTGAGATTAACATAAGGAAAGAATGAGTAGAGAAAGAGAAGCAAGAGAGGAGATACGAAGATATAATCAAAGAAGATCTAAATTCAAGAACTGTAGAAGAGAGAGAGAAAGAGAGGGGTGGAGGAAGAAAGGAGTAGTGGATATAAACATTTCCATATGATAGCAAGTATGGAACTTGACTCCATGTCAATTTCTAGTACGTGTAGTTGGAACATTGTTATCAATGCAAAAGTCCCGGATATTTTTCGCAGACTTAAAACTGCCCGATAACAAATGTTTCTTCGTTCTATTGCTATTGTTACATAATGCATTATGAATTAGGGTAAACAGAATACGTGACTTTATCAGAATGGACACCAAATTGTATACGCGAAAGGGTTCATAGCCTAGATTTACATGATATGGGAGGGGGGTGGAGGGGATGGATAAAGGGAAAGGTTCACCATGATTACAAGTTGGTTTTAAAATAAGCAGAAAAGGAAAAGAAACAGATCAGTGAAGGTTTGAGCAAAATACGATAAGAAATAAGAAAGTTATGAATTTGTGAAGTTGTACTCAATCAAACACAAATTGGAAATTCCGTGACGTATCTTGCGAGTTCCTCTCCTATTTGCCCTGTACCCCAAAATTACCAATTTCCATTTTCTCTAAAGAAAATATGTAATCATACACGAACCTTAGATATAATCATTGCTCATATGTTTTTACACAAAACCTGTATATGGAACATATTCCTTCATCAAAACTAAGAAAATCAAAATTTATGAGATTTTCTGTACTGAGCAAATGGGAGAGGAGCTCGCAGGTTACGTCACGGAGTTGCCAGTTTGCGTTTGAATGATTACAACTTCTTATCGGATTTTGCTTAAACTTTCACTAATCTGTTTCTCTCTTTTTCTGCTTTTATTCGAATCAACTAATTACCGTGGACTTTCCCATTTAATAGCACATTCCAAAAGTACTTTGCAGACTTACACGAAATTCGGTGAAACTTTGCACATGTTCAGTAGACATCCTGTAGATACTGCCCATGAAATTTCAAGGTCACAAGTTCTACTTGATTTTTCCCGTAGATATCAGTGTATAACTCTTTTGTCAGAAATGAAAATTTTGCTGTTGTCGCAGAGGGAGTTATCCAGAAATCAACGCAATACCACTGAACTCTAGAGTTCAGTGCGCAGAACATGACTGTATTAGTAACAGTCAAAATGATTTTACAAAAAAATAAGTAATGAAAAAGTAATGAAAATTATAAATGAAAAAATATAGAAAGAGAAAAGGAAAGGATGAGAAAAACAAAAACCAAAAGCAGCACTAGGTCTTGGAGTAGTGGGTAGCGAGCTAGAAATTGTTTTTCGAAGCTCTTTCGATGCTCCAGACCTCCCCCTATGATGAGGCTCCGAAAGGGGGGGGGGGGGGCCCGGGCGGGCGGGGTGGTGGCCAATTACCTTTTTACCCCTATAAAAAGCCTGCTTTCCATTTTTCTCAGTATGTACGTGGTCATTGTTTCCTTCCCCTATGGATAATGTGTAAAAACAAAAAATAACTTTTGAAGCTTAACACGATTTACAAGAAATTCATCATTCCTGCTACTTAAACTTAAATAGCGTCCTCTGGCGTTTCGAGAATAATGTTAAAATGTATGTGAGCTTTTACAAGAGCTTATTGTACTTTATCTCTTGTACGTACATCCAGGCTACGGTTCAAAAGTACTTGTAGTCTAGGCTATTGTACTTTCTTTATATATTATACATTTATATTTTTAATTTTAATTTTTTTTAATTAATTAATTTATTTATTATTATTATTGTTATTTTTCGGGGGGGGGGGTGTTTACAGTGTAATCGTAAAGGGTTGGTCACATTTGTAAGCTAACGATAACGATAACGAGATTTTTAATTAGAGGTACACCCTAGAGCTGCCGTACTACGGACAAGAGCATATTCATACGTACACACCATATATCAGGGTGTATCTTTGAAAATCTCGTTGTCGTTATCGACAAATGTGACCAGCCTTTAATAATTTTTTTTCTATGAATATTTGCTTTTGAAATGTATCCTCAGCTGACGCCATGCCTGCATTATGGTATTTCTCACAATATTGACATCTCACATAATCTGGAATAGCGCCCCCTCAAGACAGACAGACAAAGTGTAGTCAAAGTCAGTTATGTACATGCCACTAACCGTTTTGGTTAGTCTGCTTTTTCCATGAACAGTCAGTATCGCGCGCATTGCATTTATCTCACAATTCTTAAACTGGATAATTGAATTTTTGCTATTTCGCTTCGGCTTTCGTGTACTAATTAAGGTGATGGAATATATATATATATATAACTTGTTTTTCACTAATGATTTAATGCAACTAATAATCACCAAAAATAGGTATTTATCCATTCATCTCCGTGATATACTAACACCTATTCTGATCCAAACTTTTATTTAATATGATTTTGTAAAAAGTAATATCAAATTACTGCCCAGTAAATTATAGTCCTAACCAGGCAGATATCAGTATTGAGAGGACTTTTTTTGTTGCACCAGGCACCTCCCTGGCCCAACTATCAGCAAAGGCAAGTATAATATTAGCCACGTCTATCCCTAAACAGTGTAATTCAGTTGCAACTGCAATGTTAAAGGGGACACCGGGTTCTTTCTCATGTAACATTGTTTATTGATGATTTACTTTGAGATTTATCTTCTTCCCTCTGCCTATCCTCGTGGTATCTCTCTTCTCTACCATTCTCCATCTATATACCTCTTTCTTTTTCTGTCTCCTTCCCTCTTTCCTCTATCCCATCATTTCTCTCTTTCTTATCTCTCTCTTTTCACCACTCCACTTCTTGTTCATTTTCTCACTTGTTCTCGGCGTCTTCTTTTTTTAAAATGTCATCCTTGCTCTGTTTAGCGATCATTTGATCCTGTAACAATCAATCTACCTATCACTCTATCAGTCAATCAATCAGTCGATTTACCGAATATGGATCTACCAATCATTCACTCAGCCACTCAACTACTCATTCAATCACATATCAAAATTCAAACATTCATTCATGGCCACCATACATCGAACTGATCTTCAGAACTCAACATGAATAAGGTCATGAACATGAATTTCATTTTGTAAAGCGATATAAATATATATTCTTCATTTCTCAATAATTTAAACACTCATATAACAATATTATTTGGTGCACACTGCTTTCAAGTGAAATATGCTTGATACATGACACAATTATACAATATTTTTTTCCACAGAGGCAGTATAAATATGAATAATGTCATATCGAAGCAGTGGTACATATTAAATTTTGTGCGTGGAATTTCAAATCAATGAGTGCAGATTAACTGGATTTTAAAGCAACAACTTCCTAAATTAATTTGTAAAGTTATATTTTTTCCCGTTTATCATTATGCCACTAATTGTCAAAAAGTGATCTATTTTAATTATTATCATGATTCCAAAACAAGAATTTGATAATTAGTTATGTTGCTCACTTACGTTTGTATTTTGAATATTATTTCAGTCTGTATATTTTCGAACGCATGTTATTGCACAAAAGTACTTGACCATTTTACGGAGGTATCAGGACAGTTAGAAATGATTTGTGTTAGGAAAATTCCTCATTTTTGCATTTTTTCTTCAATTCTCAAAGCCCGCCATCCAGTAACATAGTCTCCTAATATATTATCAGGTCAAGCGAATAGAAAAAAAAAAACGATTCTCGTTTTATACAATGTGATGGAAATACGATGATACACAAATTGCACTTCTTTTACAGCGTGATTATAGTCTTGGTGCAGCATGTCTCAGTGTCCACAGTTCAGGAATGTTTTATTTTTCTTCATCTGAATAAATATGATGGCACTGTATTTGAGGGTCTTCCTTCCCATGAATGTGATATCCTCAATGTAGGTCGCTTGTGAGATGACATACCAGCGATTGACGGATCGTGTGGAGCCCGTCTTGCTTGAACACTGCAGTTTGAGGGAAGGACTCTAATTGATTTCAACGTTGATCCCCTGGTTGGACTTCGCGATCGAACCGTCGATGAGCTGGGGTTTGAAGGCAACGTCATCTTATGGCTTGATGGAGGAGAGACTTTGTCGGTTGATGCGGTGGTGGTCGTGGACGGTTCTTCTGGTTTTCGTTCGGACGGGGAAGGGCTGCGAGAGAGTGAGGTTGTCTCGGGAACGGGTGGGAGTTTGAGCCAGGCTGGTGTGCCTTTGCCACGGGCAAGTCTTGGAGACCCTGAGGCTGTCTGGTTGTGGAAAGGTGTGTTCCTGTGAAGTTTGTTCGGACCTCCACCATACACGCAATGGCGTGCTGATGGCAGCGAATACCTCCTCCTGATGGGTGCCCGTCTCCTCTCTTCCTCCATCTCTGCCTCCTCCTTTATCTCACCCTCAGGATCTTCTGACAACCTCTGGAGTCGTTTACCGACCTGGAACACCATGCTGTTTGCTTGTTGAGCGTATTCAGTAGGTAGTGGGTATGTCTCGTACTTTGACGCAACTGACAGTTTTGTGGGCTTCAGCCACTCACTCCTTGGGCAATGCATGTTAGAGTTCTGGATCACCTCCTTGAGTGTCTTATGACCTGCGGCTTCACGGTGCTGTCTGGCGTTCAACTTCCTTTGCGCCACCGGTGACAGAAGCAGGAGCTCGGGAGTGGAACAGCGCCCACTCTCGATGGCGAAATCGAGCGCTGTGCAGTAGGACGTTGACTCACGAATGTTGACATCTGCTCGACCTTCTTGTACAAGGGCTCGACAGATTTCAGTGTTTCCTGCACGAGCAGCCTCCATCAGTGGTGTGACACCTGAACAGGAAATAAAAACAGGAGTGTTGCGGTTAATCTCCCAGGCTTTTTGTTTATAACAGATTATGATACAAGTACATCAACAAGATAACCTAAAGATCATTTTCGAAAACCATATCGTTGCCAACGAACGAGAATCTATGTCCCACTAAATTCCCAACCACGATTTGGTAAGATTCAACTATGAACTTACTGTGCAAAACTTGGAAATCATCCAAGTCACTGGGCTTTATGAACCATTATCTTTGCAATGCACGTGTCCATGCACACAAAAATTTTGCCATGTTTGTCCTAGAGTGCAAATCCCTGAACAGTATCATAATTACGTCTGTACTGCGTAAACATTAATTCAGGAAGCAATGTTGATAATGGACTTTTTTTCAAGGCAGAGTTGCTTGTTCTGACAGAACTTGGCAAATGATACCCTACAAGAAAATGAAATTACTTAGATGAAATCCTTCATGGGTGTGCCGTGTTAATTGAACGATCGTGTTTCAATGATTCATCCAAATTTGAGACTCAACTATAATATCATGCGGAAGCTATATGTTCAGTAATCGCACTTAATTTGTTTGTTTGCTGTTTTGTTAACGTTTTTTGGGTTTTTTCGAGGGGGGGTAAAGACACTTTTATTTTTTGGTACAGTTGGAAAAGTAAAATTCTATTTTGTGAAATAAATTAAAGTATTTCCAATTTTTATTATAAATTTATGAAAAAGACAAATAATCAGCTGTTAAGCTTACCTTTAATGTTAGTTTCATCGACTCGTAGTCCAAATCTCTTGAAGATGGTGACAAGTGCGGTGACGACCTCCGGTTTACCGGATCGGCAAGCGTGCATAAGAGGCGTGTTGCCCTCGATGTCAGCAAGATTAGGATCGATGTCGTTTTCCTCAGCGAGCAGCCTCACCAACCCGACGTCGCCACAGCTACAGGCGATGGCGAGCGCCGTCAGTCCATTCGTATCAGCTGCATTGACGTCGACATTCTTGGCGAGTAGGAGTTTGGCCAGGTCCAGACGGGCAGTGGCGGATGGCTCGTTCATCGCACATACCTTCATCAACGGCGTTCGGCAGTCCATATCAGCGTCATGGCAGTTGAGGTCAACGCAAGGCATCTTGATGGCTGATCGGATACGAGAAAAGCTGTTCGACTTCAGCGCCGTCATTAGGTTCAGTGTCGGGTCCATGATGGTATCGCGTAGAGATGCTTTGGATAGGAAAGTGGGAGCACCACTGCAGTTTGACAGAGAGCGCATAATACGACTGAATCTCCTAGCGTGATACCTGGTGGGTATATTCTCACGCTAATCTGATAATGAGTGTTCGCTAGACGTACATGTGACAATCACAGGTGTCGTCTGCTCCCAGAATATATCAAGCGTTAATCGATAAGCAATGGCCTATCACGGGACAGAGCTCGGGAGGAAATTAAGGTCCAAGAGTCAACTCTAATGATGCAATCGGTAGACTACCTGCGTTGGAAACACAAAAAGAAAGAAAAGAATAGAATGGTTAATGATTATACATCTATCGTCTTCAAAGTGGAAATGCAACTGTAGATAAGCAACCACAAGGAAAATGATTAGAAATTAGAGGTTCATAATTGTTCAATATATTTATGTATTAAAATCAAACTATAGTGCTATGGTTAAAAGTGAAGAATATAAGGAAAAATCACATCATTTTAACAATCAAATCATATATAAACGTGATAAAATAAAACCACATGAAATTAAAAGTATTGAAAGCAACAAAATAAAATAGAAAGATACTTACAAGTTAAAAATCCAATAGGCCTAGATGAAATTTGAGCAAAATTGCTGGAAAAATTCAAAGTACGTAGTTTTTGAAGGCAATGTAGTAATATCCTTTAGATATTGTGATATATCAAACAAACTTATTTTATACTCAGTCAGAGCAGTTGGCTAGAGGTCTGTTAGGAATGAAAGTCAGCGAAGTTCTGACTCAATAATACTCGTGCAAGTGTATTTATTGCACCGCGTCAACGAATTACTCAGAATTCGCTGGCTTTGTATTGATACCGCGAACCAGCTCGCTCGATATTGTACTTCGTGCTAAGGTGTGCCCGGGCGTTGCGTGCTATTTCATTGTGTGTGTGTTTGTGTATCATTCGTCATGAGTGTAGGTGAATGGTATGGAGGCACGCCAAACCCTGACGTCACTAGTTTCGCGTTGCTCAGTGGATAGTCATGAGATCAATCAATCGAGAGTAAACAAAGATCATTGTGTCGTCTGCTACCCACGATACAACACTGCTTTCTGTTCGAGAAATTTCAACGCAGTTCTTCAGTACTAACCTTGGTTGATCGGTGTAGTGAGTAGTAGGCCAAGAAACCGAAAATACAGCTTAGAAGTAAATCAGACATCTGTCATTTGTTTTTACCCTTGTCAACCGAGAAAATACTGCAACAAGAAAGCGAGATTGTTGATAGGGATTTGATAATATTCCATTACGGTTGAGTAATTATGACGTAATGGACGTGATGATGAAATAGAAAACACGATGGCATGATGCCATAATAGATTATCCAAATCTCTTCTTCCGCCTCTATCTGCGGATTCGTTATAATGATTTCCCCCTCCCACCACTATCTTTTTGCATGTGGTTTCTCTTCATCACAAATTTCTCCGTGTATCATACTTCTGCACTTCTGCTATAATCTTCCGAATTCCTTATTCTTCGTTTCTGTCCTTCCGCTGGTTGCATATTATCCACATCTCCCTATATAGCCTCCCTCTCTCTGTGTTATCCTTAGTATTTCCCTTCCATGCTTGAAATAAAAATGTTTTTTCCTCTTTCATCCCATACTCCTTTGCTCTCTCTCTCCATATATACCCACCCCCCTCTCTCTCGCTCTCTCCCTCTATACCCACCCCACTCTCTCTCTTTTTTCTTAAACTCCCATCATTGCATTTGCATCCAGCATTGCTATTAATATTCATAGCCTCATCTCTAGCTGTAATAGAGACCGTCACTGCGTATAGTCACATCTTTTTCATCATTATCAAGCCGGCGATATGGGTTTTGTTGTTGTTGTTGTTGTTGATAATGTTTAAAAAGACCCACACAGATTCTATCAAAAATATTTGTGTATACATTTCGTGACAAGCACCTCGAGACTTTGAATAAATAATATATCTGAGCAGAATGAGCTGAGTCTTTCAATTCTGTCCATCTCCATGTCTTATCATCCAGTCTCGTCTATACTACTCTTACCTCGACCGGAACATGCATCTCTCTTAAATATGCATTATTATTAATAACTACCTGTGAGATTATAGCGTTATTACTCAAGAAGTATCCAATACTTGTACTGAAAACAGCTCAACTCAAATGCTTATTCGGGAAGTACTTCTAGTCTTGCGTCATTTAAAGTCAGTGACCATGCAGGTGACAATTATAAATAAAACGCCCTAAATGCTTTTCAAGAAAAGGCATTATGCAATAACAGCACGAGCTGTTTTAGGACAAATATCGATCATAATTATACGCTTACAAGTCATGTACCCATCTCATCCTCTTTTTTGACATCTTGCCAAAATGACATTTTCGGGTCTTTTTTAGAATAGATCTAGGTCTTGCTGTTTAAAAATGGCAGCAATTTATCGATCCAATTCCTGGAACATGATAGGAGTATCCTAAAGTGTTATCAAACTCGGTTACACCTGATGGGTGAAGAAACCTGCGGTTTATTTTATTAAATAACTCAACAATAGTGAGCACGAGACAAAGAATGCTTTATATTTACACTGCAGAAACATGTTGTCACGTTGGTTAATACGCCCATTGATATTGATGAATGTAATCATAAGATATTTTTTATTTGTTTTGGAAAAAAAATCATTTATTCTAACGATATTTCTAAAGGGAACCCGATGATAGTCATAAAGAGATATCATTGTTGAAGTGGGTTTCTCTTGGTTTGTTGGTCCACATCAAACGTTTGCACAACAATAATAATCAAGGATAAACAAATATTATGAACCAATATTTTGAATATTCGCACTTTGCGCAGACAATAGCAAACATATAATTATTGCTGAAGCTGATGCTTTAAGAGAGTTTTAAAGTAGCAAATAAATAAACAAAGTATAGTAAGAAAAATCCTGAACTTAACTTCTTGAACAAGACTTTGGAGATAGCAGAATATACGATTAGAAGTTGATTTGGGTTGAGTTATTGATTTTGAAGAAAGACACAAGCACAATGATATTGTACCATTACAAAGCTATGCATGGGTCAATTGACCTGGCTCTGAGACCCTCCTGTACAGCATTGATATACTACTACCTACACATCCATGTATACAGTTAACAAACACTGGCTGAGTATATTATTTTGACTACTTATCATATTTCTGCGGTAGACTTGGAACACTGCCAAAAATGAGAACACTTGAAATGCTTGAGATGTTCATGATATT
The DNA here is from genome assembly GCA_025617745.1 of Heliocidaris erythrogramma. Classification (NCBI taxonomy): domain Eukaryota; kingdom Metazoa; phylum Echinodermata; class Echinoidea; order Camarodonta; family Echinometridae; genus Heliocidaris; species Heliocidaris erythrogramma. The sequence goes on along the minus strand of CM046853.1, from coordinate 16,780,221 downwards.
ATTGAAAAGCTGATATAATATGTTTGTATATCAAACAATTTATTTGCTCCTAAAGATAAATAGCACTGATTTTATGTTCATTTTACTATCTAAACTAGTATGAGCTATAATGATCCGTATTCTGAACTCCGGTATAGCTTAAAACCACACTGGACTGGAGTTTAAGTTAGATCGGAGTTCAGAATGTGATTTTCTAAAAGGGCAGGTTTAGAATGGGTTTAAACCACACTTAGACTTCGGTTTAAGTTAAACCGGAGTTCAGAATACTGGTCAATGATTTTATTTAGTGGCGGATCCAGGAGGAACGTGCCCACCTCCCCAGGCCATACAATATTCTTATTTTAAAGAAAACACAAAGAAAGTCACCTACAAAACCATAACATCAACTATTATACTCGATGTTTTCATAATTCTAATTCTTTTTTTTTTGTTGCTGACATACTAATGAACACAATTCAGATGAAAATAAAAGCATGCAGGTATATTTTTAAAAGATTACACATTAATGGTTTCATGACCCCTCTCCCATAATATAACACTATAAGATACATTTAAAGTGCGTATATCCATGTCACCTAGTGATGCTTGAGACGCCTATACAAAGTAGTATAGGTCCATTTACTACCATCACCCTGGCTTTAGCCAAGGAGGTACTGCCTAGGACCTCCTTGCTTTAGCTATAAGCTGACCTAAGCTGACTACTGAAATCATTCGACGCCTTTCGTCTCACCATGTATTCATTTCTTCTCCATGGAAATATTGAGTAGTTGTCATGGTAACAAACTCCCATGGACACGCCCTGAGCGTTTAATCATGATACCTCTTTTATCTATTGATACTTTTGAATATTCAAATTTCTCACAATCAAGTTTCCAGTGGGTGGTGACTTCTACGTCTGTAGGACAACGAGGGTAGCGAATACTGAGGGTTCAGTAATCTGGTAATACCTAATTAAAGTCGCTGATATGATAATATGAAAGCTGTCCAATAATACCTCTTTTTGCTGGTGGTATCTATTGCTTTCAAGGTAACGATATGCATATTAAAATGAACGAGGAACCCCTTCAATAATAAAAACGAAAGAAAAACGGGGGGAAAAAGAAAAGAAAAGAAAACAGCAATGTTTAATAAAAATGCGAGCGTGGAAGTTAATGGCGCCTTATATGACTGCATGGAAAATTTGGTGTGGTATCATAATCATACATGGGCTATATATAAATATCGAATGATAATAATTATACAGGTAGAAAACACATCTAATAAAAAGAAATGCATGGAAAAGGAAGGATGCTATGGATGTGAAACATTTTTTTTCTTACAATGTCAGAAATACTTATTCAGATACAAAACGATTTATATATATATATGAAAAGAAGTAACTAATATAATTTTGTATATGGTTATCTCTTATGCAGTCATGATTTTCATTTTGTATTCTACAGGTATCCATGTACAGAACGTCCAGATGATTCATATTAGATATGATTTCTCGATTTTACCATTAATTCGTGGTTTGATAATCCAGTGCTCATAGGTATATTCGGTAGTAGTCATGGTAACTGGCTATCACGGACACATCTTGAGTGTTTCACATTATACCTTTTCTATTTTTTAAAACCTTTTAAAGTATTCAAGTTTCTTGCACGTACGTTCCAGGGGATGGGTTCACAATTTTTGAGGAATTAAGGATCGAGAATGTTGAGGGTTCCCTCGATAAACCTTAGGCCATCAAAATAATCAAGGAAGAAAAATCAGCCTTATACCGTACTTAATGACAAATGCATTAGTCAGGAAGGAAGGGATTGCTCGTGGTAGTTTTTGGTAAGCCATTACTGTGTGCAGAGTGTGGAAAATTAATATTCCATGCGAGAGATATGCACCCCTCAACGGGCGGACTGGGACTAGAATTCAAGGGGGAGAGTTTCGGAGCGATCGGCCCTTTTTGTTATTGATCGGCCCTTTTTGTATGACTGGCCCCTTTTCACCAAAATTACTGACCGGCTCTTTTTAACCAAAATATTAAGCGACCCGTGGGGAAAACTTTCCAAAGTCCCCATGACCAGTCGGCACCTGCCCCCCCCCCCCCCCCCCCCCCCCCCCCCCTCCCACCCCTGACAAATTGTGCCTGAACACTCATGGATATAGTGTATAAATCGTTGAAAGATATTTAAAAAAAATAATAAAGGGAGCTTTAATAGAAAAGCTACACGTACGGAAAGCTTTTTTAATGAGCTACACATCTCAAAGTGAATTTTAAAAAGTCATATCGAGAAGGATAGGGAGAAGAATTATTCTGAGCTTCTTTTAGTGAATTCTTTTAAGCGTTATGCAAAGACACTGCATTTTTCTCTCTAAGATATTAAGACATTGTATAACTTTGTATACGACTGTCTGAGATATGAAATAACAAGTATTGTAAAAGCAGACTATTTAAAGATACACTTTTCAAGATAACAAAAAACTGTATTTTACTTCAAATTTTAAGTAACAACACATTGGATTCTGTTCCAGAAGCTGTACTTTTTTTGTTTTAGTCAAATCGTTACACTCGATTTAGTGTCGACTTAAAATGTCAAAAACAAGAAGCCCCAAAAGGTAATAGAAGAAGATCGCTTTTTGACAAGCAACATAGCCGATCTGAAAACAAAAAAGTTAAGATAGACATCCTTGCTGTACATGTTAACATTGTTAACGAATTACGACAAAGAGGCAAGGTGGGAAAATACATATAGCGACATGCATGTTCAATTTTCACAATATTTGTAACTTTCCCGATCTACTGTTTTGAATTATGGTAATGTTTGTAATAATCCTACTGGAAAAAAAGAAGTAAAATTTGCTCCGAAATTACACAACAGCGAACGGCAATAACAAATTTTGAACTGAACAGGGAAAAGATGGGATTCGATTTATTTCTATGTCCTTTCTTCGACTTGACTAACAACATTCAAAATTTTCATTAAGAAGGGTTATATCTCTGCCGGAAAGAACGCAGTGTCCCACATTGTGTTAACAGTGTGAAACACAGTATATGAAACACAGTGTGAAATCATCTTCACACTGTTAAATTCGAGCGTTTTAACATTTTGAATCACATTTTCACACTGTGAGCGACTAAATTCACACTGTGAAATCGAACATGGCAATGTGATCACTTTGTGGTAAACCACGCTGTGGAGGTGCACTGTCCACGGTGTAAAATCATCTTCACACTGTTAAATTCCCATTATGCCTTGATTAAGCTTTTACCGGCCCCGAGGCCGAAATATCGACCCGCTCTAATGTCTGTCATTTTCACATTTATATGGCCAATTTGCACTATGATCTAAATCGCGAGATTTGTTTGAAAGTTTAGCAACTGCCACTCTAACATAGCAATGTCAGTGAAATCGCAAAGTTTAGACCGTATATATTGTAAGTGGACATCTTTATACCAAAACCTTGACCAAAAGACCAATTATAAGGAATCTGAGAAATATTCATCATGAATTCATTATCACTGTGCTGACAAACATAAAGATAAACTGTACACAAATTCGAAGTCCATTCTATTTTACATAATTTTATACTTACTTCCTGTCCTGGTGGGTTAGGAGATAAGTTTCTAACAAACAACTATAGTTAAGTCGAGATGGAAACCAATCAACGAACAAACTAAAATCTGGGGCAAAGTAAATTGTCTAAATGTTTGTAAAATCACTTTTTATGATTTGGAAGTATGCATTCAGTCAAATATTAAAAAAGTTATTGCTAAATTAATTATCATTCTAAAAACAAGAGAAAACATTGAACATTTCAGACAAAAAAAATATAGGCCTATTTCGATGCTCTCATATTTCCAAATTACCAGTGTAATTCGAAGCTTTCTGGAAACATACGAGTAATTGAACGACAAATTTTTCATTGATTTGGGAGCCCAAGATGTATTTGTTTTTATTTTCATGATTTCGTAATCATTACCGAATTTCGGAAGCTATTAAATCTGTGGGAGACATTTTGATACACGTTGGTCAAGCTGACGTATTTCTCACTTACATTCGATAAACCTCGCATAAAACCACATCACACGTGGTTTGTGACCGGATCACAGTATATATTGTTTGTCAGTTTTCCGTTGATATTTTTTCCTGTGAGCTATTATTCACTATGCTAGTTTGTCAACTGATATTTCTTCGAATTAGGAAAGGAAATAGAGGCCTTTCCTGGATAAAGTGAACAAATTTGAGCTTGTTTTTGTGATCACATTTGCTCTCGTTAAACTTTGTGCAGACTACATAAGTCAACGGGTTACTTTGGATTCAACACGTAACAAAGCTAATATCAGCTAACAAACAGTTACCACTCCTCTCAATCTGACTAGACGTCTTGGGTGTTGACCGTGGAGCTGTAATATCTGAATACGCGTACACATTAATTAGTTTTTGTTTAAAAACCCACAAAAACCCAAACAAACAAAAGCAAAAGCATTGTGAACCACAAATGGGGGGAAAAACAATAATAATAATAACTAGACTTGAATTCGTCACGAAGACGAATTAGGTGGTCTGTCCTTAAATTGGCACGATCATGATTGTAATCAGGATGATCATATTAATGGGGAAATACTAAACAGAAGACAGGATGTCAAGAATGCCATGAATGGAGATGCTTCCTGAGGACAGGAATGTAGCAAAATGTGTATCGGTCATTGTAAAATGATTATGGTGATGATAACGGTGATTATGATGATTATAATGACATAATGATGATGGCGATGATATAATAGTAGCGATGATGATCATGATGGTGATGATAATAATGATGATGATACAGGTTACTTGGGAGATTAACACCATAGCTCTAATACAGGACAGGAAATCACAATTTGCCATAGGGTTGTACATAAACTACTGCACACTACTTTCTAATAGACATAATACGGAAAATAAGGCAGTTTATTACATGATTAGTGATTTTTTATGTTACAATAGTCGAAGAGGATGGTAAAATGACAGGCAAAAAGAAGCAAAAAAATTTATTAAAAAAAATCGGCCCCGGGATCGAACCAGGTACCTTGACCATGGTAGTCATGTGCTTTACCGATAGACCAAAATAATTCCCATAGAGATAACACGTAAACGAAAAACGGGATTCTCAAATCCCATTTTGTACCGAAAAATTGGGCATGATCCCGACATCTGATTAAAAATTGGAGGGCTTACTAATAAAAGCTTATAGTCTCAGCTACAACATATTAAAATCTGGAAGGAAATAGACCAATAATAACTGAGATACTGCTCAGAGAACGATGTCATGTAGATTCATGATTCGAAAAAAAGTCATCTTCCATAGACATAACACGCAAATAGGGAAAATTCTGACATGTCGTCTTTAATTGAAAATTTCAGTGTGATGACGTCATCAAAATGAAAAATATTGAGCGCTCATGTTGTAGAGAATTGTCTCAGCTATAACATATCAAAATTTGGAAGAAAATCGACCACCTATTACTGAAATATTATCAAAAGAATACAAAAAAGATGACGTAATTTTTTCAAAATTATTTTTTTGAGTTCATATGCAAATATGATGACGTCAGAACATGCGTTCGGCAAAAATTCTACATGAATTCAATTCTACAACTCACAGGCTTTCAGAATATGTAAAGAAATTGGGGGGTTTCCGCCTATTCTGACGAGCTATGGCGAATTCTAAATGGGCATGTTTTCACCACTATTTACATTAGAATGCCCATTGACGCGCACACGAATTTGAAAGTTTGACGCGCGCGTACGACATTATGGAAGGTCGAGAAAAACTCTAAATAGTTGGAAATTGTCAGGAATAGTGTCAGGAAGACAAACCATGCGAAAAAACGGCGTTTTTACGTTATCTACCCGCTGTGTGCGCGCATAACGCGCGCGCGGACGCGCACGGACAGAAAATTTTGAAATGCGTAAAATGTGCTGAACTGTACTCTAATTTGATTAAAAAGTGATTTGGAGCATTTCTAAATTTTGACGCGCGCGTACGTGCGCGTCATGATGCGCGCGCGGATTTGGTTGACATTTTATGTTGACGCTTGACCTGAAGTTCATGTGTGTCAAATATGGTTCATTTTTGATAACTCGTTATGAAGATATCATTGATAATGTGATTTCACAAAATGGCGCCTGGATGACGTCACGATGACCTGATGACCTTGAAAAAGATACCCGAGCTTGAACTCATAGAACCTGATTACTGATGAAAATTTGATAAAAATTGAATCAGCCGATTTTGAGGAATCATGGTAACAAGAAAGTGGTGGAAAAATAAAAATACAGAAACACAATTCTGACGAAATTAAAAGGTGATCTGTCGTTGACAGACCACCTAATGAGAAAAGAGAAATCAAAAGGTCTGGTTCATGACGATTTGATATTTTCTATAAACTGTTAAAAATACCAAAAAACGAAAAACGAAACAAAAAATCAAACAAAAGCAAACACAAAAACAAGAACAAGAACCCCCCACAAAGAAAGAAAAAAAAACCAACCCCAACATAATCTAAAAAGAGAAATTATAAGGTTTTGTTCATGACGTATTGATATTTCCTGTAGACTGTATATAGAAAGCAATTTTGTGTGAAATGTCTATCGAATGCCACCCTTTAGAAGAAAATATGCATGGGAGAAAAAAAGAGATGATACAAAAGTAAATGAAAAAAAAAATGGTTTCTTAAACTTTCCCTCATATTATTTTAATTGGGGTATAATGAAATAAAAGAGACACGTACGATCTTTTCTATGATGTACGGTTATTTTCCAACTGTTAAACTGTTATAAAAATAATCATTATCAAGGATAAATCAATTTTATCAAAAGTTCGAACCTGATAACGTCAGATTCTGACCGTGAAACTGTTCAGTTATATACTCTAAAACGAGCCGTCACTCAAAAATTTGAAGAGAGAAATCTGTAAAGTTTCTTTCATGGTGTGCTGATATTTTCGAATTCTCTTTTTTTCTATCTATACTTATATTTTTATTGCTTCTGGGCAATTTTTAAATTATTTTAAATGGAGGAGAAGTGACATCTTGTTCATCCATCACATCTCCTTTATTTGAAAAAGAAATTTATAAAATAGATGAAAAAATATGGCTTCCCTAACATTCTTCCTTACAAAAAATATCCTAAGGAATCCAAAAATGACCCCTCCCCCTCTCTCCTTTTCCAAGTTTCTCCCCCCCCCCCCTCTCTCTCTCGATCTAATGTTCCGGGGAGGGGCATCTAATGAAAAGGGAAATATACAGTTTATAAAAAATAATCATGTAACTATATCTATCCGTTATTTCATGAAATAGCATTGAAGAAAGTATGGCTCCCTAACCATTCTCTACTATAATTATAAAAGATGTTTTTGTTTTAGGTCTCGCTCTCTCTCTCTCTCTCCCCCTCTATCTATCTATCTATCTATATGTTCCTGAGGAGGAAAAATTAAGAGTGAATATAAAAAATGATGATAATAATAATAATAATAGCTACATTTATATTGCGCACGTATCCATCCCAGAGGACGCCTACAAAGGATATATTTTTTTATGACGTGTACCATTAATAATAATAAATATGGTAATACGACATATTTGGCATGTTTAGCGGCGCCAAAAACAAAAAGTACCAGTGCTTGTTGACATGCTGATATTTTATGTTCTTCCTACTGTTATAAAATATTATCAGATAAGATGTGACATGATGTTATTTAGCCATTGTTTTACACCCCTTCATACATCTTTAGAATGTTAAAAAGGAATGTGAGGAAGACAAACAAGATAATACAATAGAAATTTTAAAAAGTATCGCTTCCGTATCATTATCCCTTATATAAAATATATATTTGTATTCATTTAATTATGATATATCATCCCCTCTCTCTCTCTCTCTCTCTCCCCCTCTCTACCCCTCTTTTTTCTAACTCGCTTTGCTCGGGGGGGGGGGGGGTGCAAAAAAAATGTTCCTGAAATTGTAAACAAGATTTTAGCAAACATTTCATCCAACTATAATTTCAACGAATTATTGTACGCGTCTGGGAGCCCTTGGTGAGAGATTCATGAATGACGGGATAGGGTTTCGATAAAAATAAGACCCCAATAATTAAGCGTTAATTGGGGTTTACTAACCTACGTATTTTCAAAGAAGACGTAGGGATGTGCTTGTCACGTGATCCTGCCGCCACTGCCAAGATTTGATGTTTACTTCTTAACCCGTTGACCACTGAATTATTTAACTCTCATATGCTTAATACAGGAGCTACACGGTTCCCGTATAGTCTATGGGTTAATTGACTGTTCTTTCTTTGTTCTTTGTGATAAATATAATGATGCAAAAAACAATGTGGCTTCATTTCATGTGTAATAATATATTATTCAATATCTTCGTGGTATTATAGGTTTTCCCGGTCAATTTCAAACTTTCTCCAATCAATTTAACGTTTCGAGCAATCAATTTCGCCCGAAATGCGATCGCGGTAACAAATCAGAATTCAAATTCGTCTTTGGCCGCTCAAAATCAACATCTCAGCGATCAAATTGCAAATTGCGCCAATCAATTTAAAACAATGAGCAATGGTATTCGTCAATCGTCATTCAAATTCGTCCATTCGTAACAATTCCGTCTTTGCGGTCATTCAAATTCGTTAATGAGCATGCATATTTGAAATAACTGCAATCAAATTAAGAATGTGAGGTTCGTATCAAGTAGAAAGTCAAAATGGGGAGGGTTTGGGGAACGCTTTATGTTAATACTTGGCCATGGTGTTGTTATGCTCATTTGGCAAATAACCAGAAACATTTTCCTTCTTTTCATGTCAAATTTGGGTAGAAATTTGATCTCTTTTTTGATATGGTGTTTTGATTTCTTAAGGGGTCTATGCCCCGGTTCTCCCCCAATCCACCGTATATTTTACGGTGGATTGGGGGAGAACCGGGGCATATTCATAATCGGAAAAGAGGATCGCTATTCATAATCAAAGAAGAGGGTCGCTATTCAAAATCGGAGAAGAGGGTCGTCATTCATAACCGGGGAGGAGGGTCGCATGTCATAATCGAAGAAGAGGTCGCTATTCTTAATCGAAGAATAGGTTAGCTAGGTTAGGATTATTTTGTAAAAAAATGGAATATGATTTTCATTGTTCAATGAAACACTCAAATATGAAAGAATCAAATTAGCAAACAAAATTATATTGGATGTGAGACACCCCACTGCTGTGTAGAAGCAATATGGCGAGGGGCGATGAAACAAATACACCCCCAGCTTAGCCAGGCGGGTAAAAGAGGGCCATGCCCCCCCCCCCCCCCAGTCAGCCCCTTAGAAAAAAGGCGAGAGCGAAAAAGCGGAGGAAGTGAGATAAAAAAGCCTAAAAAGGCCCAATCCACCGTAAACTAAATATTTAGTTTACGGTGGATTGGGGGAGAACCGGGGCATAGACCCCTTAAGAAATCAAAACACCATATCAAAAAAGAGATCAAATTTCTACCCAAATTTGACATGAAAAGAAGGAAAATGTTTCTGGTTATTTGCCAAATGAGCATAACAACACCAGCGTTCCCCAAACCCTCCCCATTTTGACTTTCTACTTGATACGAACCTCACATTCTTAATTTGATTGCAGTTATTTCAAATATGCATGCTCATTAACGAATTTGAATGACCGCAAAGACGGAATTGTTACGAATGGACGAATTTGAATGACGATTGACGAATACCATTGCTCATTGTTTTAAATTGATTGGCGCAATTTGCAATTTGATCGCTGAGATGTTGATTTTGAGCGGCCAAAGACGAATTTGAATTCTGATTTGTTACCGCGATCGCATTTCGGGCGAAAATGATTGCTCGAAACGTTAAATTGATTGGAGAAAGTTTGAAATTGACCGGGAAAACCTATAGTAAAAGACTATAATTTGTAAGTTGTCTTGTTTGTCTGGTACAAAAAGCACATTAAGAGAAATTTGATATGTGATGAAAAAAATGAAAGTGTGAGATAATAATAGCACTGGATTTACAAAACGCCTTTTCCTGAGGATATAAAGCGCTGAATACTATTATTATCAGGGAAAAACATGATATTTCTAAAAAATGTCGACATTTGGATAATAAGATGAAACAGCGGTAGACTTACTTGTTTAAGTCAGGTTGATCATGAAGTTATTTACTGAAGTATCATTGCATCAGGTTTTTAAAATCTGTTTCCTAATCAAATTGGTTGCACAAGAAAATGGTTGCAAAACAAAATGAATTACAACGCAACGCAAATAGGGCTAAACTATTGCATAAGATAAAGATGACGTAAAAAGACCATTGAATGTGTAGAACGTGTACAGACTATGCAGAGAAACCCTCCCAATCCCATGTTATCGATCGATATTCATCGCGGTTTGTCCGTCACGCGATCGTCTCTTGTCTTCTTAAACGTCAGTGATTGATTCCCAACTGAAAATTCGAAGCCTATTCTGTTTCTATCTGTCCCTCTTTTTTAGTTTGTTAACAATATAATTATTCCAAATATTCCATTTTACCCTTGATACTGTGGGGAAGAGGAGGAGGAGGAGGAGAAGGAGGAGGAGAGGAGAAAGAGGAGGATTACCACTACAATATTCTGCATCAACAGTTACAGTCTTCATAGACACCAATTCAACAAACGTACTAATTTCCGTACGTCTTTATTCATAATATCAATGTATTTTCGTTACCACGCCCTTTCCATTAGAGTGAACAAAACGCTGCTAAAATGTCAATTGGATTTAGAATGAAGAAGTCTGTACCATGAAATTAGGCTGTACTTTGCCCTCTTTTAACGTTCAGAAGAAAACGTGTATGTTATTCTAAGGTCACAAATCCCGTGCCTATCATGTCTATCATGTCTATTTATACCCTTCCTATAATAACTGGCAGAACAGGCTTCAGCTTCATTCAATCATGATTTATTTGCGTTGAGGCATTTTATTGCAACTTATTGCCGATTAATCCCATTTCTAATGTTTTTGTGCAAGGTCCAAGTATCTTATCAGATTGTTTGAACAACAAAATGTTCAAATTGATTTAGATGACTGGATAATTATCACATGACCTGTATATGTTGATTTTCTTGTTTTTCTCAGATTTCGTATTTACATGGATGTCCGGGCGCCCCAACACAAGCTTTGCTTCCAGGGTCCCCGAACACAGGATACACATTCCTTCAATCTTGTTATATCCATCTTCAATGAATTATTCAACATTTTTAGGCCATGTCGAAAAATCTACCCTAAGGCCCGTATTCTGAACTCTGGTTTAACTTAAACCATGGTTTAAATCTGTGGTTTAACTATGGGTAGCCAAAAATTTCAAAACTTTGTTTACACTGTATGTTCCTTATGTTTACTGGATTCTGGTCTCATGCTTTAATGGTCAAGAAAACTATTGTACTTTTCCACAGAGTTTTTAAAAGTTTGAGTACCATAAATGCTGAAAAAATTGAATATCTACTCTTACAAGGTTTGTGTCACATTTGGCTGCCCATAGTTAAACCACACATTTAGACCATGGTTTAAGTTAGAATACGGGCCTGAGTGTTTGGATCATTAAGATGACATGCAAAAGCAACACCGAGTGGAGCAGTTCTCTAAAAATGTGAAATTTGTAAACTTTTGTAATTTTCGAAGAGTACATTTACGAAATACACATGAAAACACAGAAGTACAGCAAATTTTTCCTTTGTCGCACTCATTCATTATATTTTTGTTGTGATCTGGAACCTGCAAATAGGTTATTTTATAGTATATCGTGGGGTCGCTCCCACTTGAAATTTGCAATTAAATGCTTGAAATATAATTAAAAGAAATTAAATGGTTTTTCAACTGTGTAAATCGTATATATACAATATACTTTCATACTAGAGCTGACGGGAGGGTTTGGGGCAAAGGCTTAAACAAATGCTTTGAATCTCCTCGCCCCCCGCACTCCATGCGTACAATATTTATATTTTCTCCTCTATACTTTGGCCCCAGTGACTCTGCACTTCGTTATGAGACTGCATGCGCTATAATGACCAGAGTCGTGAGTTCGTGTCTATGAATGTTTAATTATGAACCACGGATGATTGTGACTCTGATTCACTTCTCCTGTTAACCCTCATTATATTTCCATTCTAGTCACAACCCTGTCTGACGATAATTGGAGGCATCATCCTCACTTTCCGTGTCTCGTGATTGTCTTAAAGTAAGGATTCTCCCTCTAATAAAGAAGATTCAATCAATAAATTTGAAAATAGAATAGTAGCACATTATTGAAAGGTTTTCATTCACTCTCAATTTGCTTCTGGAAATCTCTGCAAACACGTATGATGTATTCAATCCAGTTCACCGATGGCTTCTTCAAGAATTAACGAGACCAATGCTATAACTAAACGGAATTTTTAAAAAAAGAACACGCCAAAACAAAAACGAATCCGTTCCGATGGACTAACAAATTGCAAGATGTTGAGTATAGGCAACCCAATGGTAACGCAATTTCTAATTTTGTGCAAGAAACTGTCTTGTTATCTTGATATATCTTGTTATTGTTAAAATAACTATTAATTATTATGGTATACATAAATGTACGTTGTGAGGTTTAGGAATCATTAAAGATTATATCGAATTGATTAAATCTTACTAAAAGCCACAAAGAATGACAAACACGGAACATAGATTTGGGTATAAATGGGACTCCACAAATATTTATCATCCAAATTTGGACCACTTCTTTCAAATTTTTCTAGTTATAATTGAAGTATGAGAGCATTTCAGGAGCAATCCACTTCCTGTGACATTGCTAGTATATTCTTAATAGGAGAAAAATTATAAATTATTTTCACCTTTCATAAGCACTCATCTTTCTCTTTCAAGAAGGTCCGTTGAAAAGAGGACACGTCGATCATTTTTCTAAGTATGTACGCGATCAGCTCATTTCTATTTCTATTTTAACTTGTTGAACTGGGGAGTTTTTTAAACCGTAAAAATGCGTCCTCGCCTTTTAATTGAGAAACTGATAAAGGCTCTCGAGATCTATATACTTACTTTCACTTTCACACTTTTTTTCACATTGTATGTGGTGATAGTATCTATTTAAGAGTCCTGGACATTCTTTTATTGAAATCAATTACGTACATATTAACCCATGTAAACTAATGACAAGTCATACACTCTTTTATCATATGAGGTTATGAGTAAGAAAGTCATAGAGATGAGCGACAAAAAAGAAAAATAAAATAAAAATCATGCTGTGTATATTTGGATTTGTCGATAATGTTGCAACAGTTTCCACTGTGAACTTAAAACTGTGGAATATGTGATTTCGAGAAATATCCTAAAGTTGCCTCGATAGACAAAGAACAAAATTCCTTACATTTAATGTTGCTGATGCAGGTTAAAGTAAAAAATGCAAATGCCTTCTTATAATATTCTAAGACTCTAGGTAATGATTTTTTTTAAAGCACCAGTGATTACCTCTATCGTTAATTTTAATGTTAGAAAATTTACATTAATTTGAATCCAGTTTTTCAAGTGAATTGCTGCGATGAGGCCATTGTGGGCGGTTTTGATATAGTAAGAGTTTTGTCATGCGATATAATGTAATAAGCAATCACAATCATGTCCAAATCTGTGATGATAGCAAAGATGAAATTTCGCAATTCATGTGATGGAGAGAAGAGAAACCAAGCCAGAGAAGACAAAAGGAGGAGGATTTCTAATCAAATCAATTAACAAGCTTCTATTCAAATGGTACCACAATAATCATGTGAGACAAAATGTTCGGGTCACGGGAGTCTAATTTCTAAATATAGTAAGCAGTCTTGTGTCTAATGAATTATAATTACCATTGGACAAACAAGATTGTGTTAAACAACCGGTTGTAGTAATCAAGGCGTAATTAAATGCTGGGGAGAAGCTGAACTGTAAATGCTATAATCTCCTTCAATCTTGTTATATCCATCTTAAATGAATTATTCAACACTTTTAGGCCATCTAGAAAAATATACCCTCAGTGTTTGGATCATTAAGATGACCTGCAAAAGCAACACCGAGTGGAGCAGTTCTCTCAAAATGTGAAATTTGTAAACTTTTGTAATTTTCGACGAGTACATTTACGAAATTATGGCAAGCCCTTTTAACATTTAATCCTATTTCATGATATCAAGAAATCAATTCTTGATATCAAGAATTCGATGTCTTGATATCAACAATTCAATTCCTGATATCAAGAATTCGATTTCTTGATATCAACAATTCAATTCTTGATAATTAATTATCAAGAATTTGATTTCTTGATATCAAGAAATGAATTTTTGATATCAAGAATTGCCATTGGTTAAGAACACAAAATGATTTCTTGATATCAAGAAATGAATTCTTGATATCAAGAATTCAATTTTTGATAACAAGAATTGAATTTGTGATATCAACAATTTATTTCTTGATATCAAGAATTCGAAAGTTGTGCAAGAATTCACAGTTCATTTCGAGCGCAAAAGTTGTGCAAGAATTCACTGTACGTGATTAGCTCAAAAGTTGTGCAGGAATTAATCCTGATTTCGAGCACAAAATGTGCCAAAATTCACTCTTCATTTCGAGCGCAAAAGTTGTGCAGAAATTAATTCTTATTTCGAGCTTGAAATTTGTGCAAGAATTCAGTTCATTTTCAGCATAAAAGTTGGGCAGGAATTCACAGTCCATTTTGAACGCAAAAGTTGAGCTGAAAATGAACTGTGAATTCTTGCACAACATTCGAGCTCGATAAACTATGAATTCCTGAACAGCTTTTGAGCATGAAATCAAAATGAATTTCTGCACATCTTTTGCGTTCGAAATGAAGATGAATTCGTGATATCAAGAAATGAATTCTTGATATGAAAAAATCAATTCTTGATATGAAGAAATCATTTTCTTTCTTAACCAATTCCAATTCTTGATATCAAGAATTGAATTGTTGATATCAAGAAATCGAATTCTTCATATCAAGAATTGAATTCTTGATATCATGAAATAGGATTAAATGTTAAAAGGGCTTGCCATACGAAATACACATGAAAACACAGAAGTACAGCAATTTTTTCCTTTGTCGCACTATCTCATAATATTTTTTGTTGTGATCTGGAACCTGCAAATAGGTTATTTTATGGTGTATCGTGGGGTCGCTCCGTCTCGAAATTTGCAATTAAATGCTTGAAATATATTTAAAAGAAATTAAATGGTTTTCAACTGCGTAAAACGCAAGATTGCAAGATGTTGAGTAGGCAACCCAATGGTAACGCAATTTCTAATTTTGTGCAAGAAACTGTCTTGTTATCTTGTTATATCTCATTATTGTTAAAATAACTATTAATTATTATGGTATAGCCTACATCAAAACATAAATGTGCGTTGTGAGGTTTAGGAATCATAAAGATTATCTCGAATTGATTAAATCTTACTAAAAGCCACAAAGAATGACAAACACAGAACATAGATTTGGGTATAAATGGGACTCCACAAATATTTATCATCCAAATTTGGACCACGCCTTTCAAATTTTTCTAGTTATATTTGAAGTATGAGAGCATTTCAGGAGCAATCCACTTCCTGTGACATTGCTATAGTATATTCTTAATAGGAGAAAAATTATAAATTATTTTCACCTTTCATGAGCACTCATATTTCTCTTTCAAGAAGGTCCGTTGAAAAGAGGACACGTCGATCATTTTTCTAAGTATGTACGCGATCAGCTCATTTCTATTTCTATTTTGATTATAACTTGTTGAACTGGGGTCTTTTTTTAAACCGTAAAAAACATCCTCGCCTTTAAATTGAGAAACTGATAAAAGCTCTCGAGATCTACTTACTTTCACTTTCACACTTTTTTCACATTGTATGTGGTGATAGTATCTATTTAGGAGTCCTGGACATTTTATTGAAATCAGTTACGTACATATTAACCCATGTAAACTAATGACAAGTCATACACTCTTTTATCATATGAGGTTATGAGTAAGAAAGTCATAGAGATGAGCGACAAAAAAGAAAAATAAAATAAAAATCATGCTGTGTATATTTGGATTTGTCGATAATGTTGCAACAGTTTCCACTGTGAACTTAAAACTGTGGAATATGTGATTTCGAGAAATATCCTAAAGTTGCCTCGATAGACAAAGAACAAAATTCCTTACATGTAATGTTGCTGATGGAGATTAAAGTAAGAAATGCAAATGCCTTCTTATAATATTCTAAAACTCTAGGTAATGATTTTTTTAAGCACCAGTGATTACCTCAACCTTTAATTTTAATGTTAGACAATTTACATGATTTTGAATCCAATTTTTCAAATCAATTGCTGCGATGAGGTCATTGTTGGCGGTTTTGATATAGTAACAGTTTTGTCATGCGATATAATGTAAAAATAACAGCAATCACAATCATGTCCAAATCGTTGATGATAGCAAAGATGAAATGATTGTGCAAAAATGACAATGAATACCCATTTCGCAATTCATGTGATGGAGAGAAGAGAAACCAAGCCAGAGATGACAAAAGAAGGAGGATTTCTAATCAAATCAATTAACAAGCTTCTATTCAAATGGTACCACAATAATCATGTGAGAGAAAATGTTCGGGTCACGGGAGTCTAATTTCTAAATATAGTAAGCAGTCTTGTGTCTAATGAATTATAATTACCGTTGGACACACAAAGATTGTGTTAAACAACCGGTTGTAGTAATCAAGGCGTAATTAAATGCTGGGGAGAAGCTGAACTGTGAATGCTAATCTCCGGAGATGAAAGAGAATAGCCACCCACTTACGTGCCCACACTGCCCGCCCCTAGCTCTGTTATACGATGAATGCTAACTCAGACAAAACAGCAATGGAAATAAGGTATTTTTTTAAATCAAATTAATCATTTATAAAAGTAAATATGTTATGAAGGCTTACATTGTACATGTACCCATTTTTTCCATTTGAATTCTAGAGGGTTAGAGACAAATCAAATATAATTTTAATAAATCATACAGGGTTGAAAAGCTATATTTCCTGTAATTATGTTCTATAATTATTCCTGTTTGGCAAAACATAACCACTAACATCTGAAGTGCTTTGCGTTTTTCTGTTTTTGTTTTTGTTTGATTGAATCTTGAAATATTACAAGGAAGTTAGCCATGCGAGTTTTAAGAGGAAATATTGTTGTGAAAAGTGGATACGGATATTTGTCTCACGTATTTGTATGATTTTAAATTAATGGAAAGCTCTTGAGAAAAATCTTGAATTGATTTTAGAGAAACCAGTTATCAGTGTTGATTTAGAAAACTTATATGACAACATCTTTAATGATCTGTTTTGTTTTGTTATGTTTGTAATAATTGTTCATTGTTTCATGTAAAATAAAAATATCAATTCGTCATATTTGAGCTCTATTTAAAAACCAGAGTGACGTTGTCTACTATGACGTTGTCTACAGTGCATGCTATCTTTATGTGATTACCTCAATTTCTATATTAGAATTGATCTTGTAAATACTTTTAGAAGGGAATAAAAACATAGACATTAATCTAAATTATCTGATCTGCATCAGCAGATAATATACTTGATAATGCAACAGAACATTGTTCTCCATTCATGGACACAGAACTAGGGGCAAGCCATGTACTGTAGAATTATTTCAAAACAACTGCTTTTTTGCAGTATATTGCAATAACTGTATGATTCCGGTACAGTTCTAATAAGGGTATTTACCTTGGTATAATATCTTTCTTATTCCGGGATGCGAACACCCAAAACGGTCAAAATTCATAAAATATGACCTGTCGTTGGTCCAGCCATTGAGGGGCACTGGTATGGGGGGGGGGGGGGTGCACCGGTTTGACCTGATGGATGAAATGCAAATTAACAAGACCACCGATTAGGGGGAACGTTGCGTTTGACTTTCCGATAAGATTTCAAGATATAGATTCAATTATATTTTAAAGAAATTATTATCATTTATGTTTTAGAAAACATATGATAATAATTTTAATCATCTATTTTGTTTTGTCTTGTGTTTAATCATTCTTGTTCGTTATTATATATAAAAAATCCTGTATTTTTTCATATTTGAAGTGCTATATTAAATCATTATTTCACCAAACAAGAGTGACATTGATTTGTAGAGTGTATATGTGTTATCTTTATGTATGACCTCAATTTCTATATTCGTATCAATCTTGCATATAGTTATTTATATTGTATAGCAAGGAATAAAGACAATCGCACAAATCTAAATTTTGCATCAGTAAGTTATATTTAAATGATAATGCAACGGATGATTTCTGCGTTACTCATGGACATGGAAAGAATGGGAAGTCATGCAATATACAATCTTTTCAAAACTATAGATATACTAATAGCTATATTTACAGCATATAACAATTTAATAATTGTATGATTACTGTACACTTCTTGTAGGGAGATTTACCTTGGTATATATATAGTGTTGCTATTCCTGGATGCACAGTCCAGGTAATGATCCCGAAACGGAAAAATACATTGAGGGGCACTTGTATCATTGCTGGGGGGGGGGGGGGGGGTGTCAACGGTCTTACTTGATGGATTAAACACAAATTAACAAGACCATCGACCAGTGGCAGGATGTGGGAGGGATCCTGTCATCTTAGTTTTACTCCCCTTACCCGCTCCCTTTCTCTCTCTCTCTCTTTATCTCTTTAGCTCCCATATTTTCCTCTTTCTTTTTTGTTGCCACGCGATTCAGGGAGGAGTGGGAGGGGAGGGGGTACGTGCCCCCTTGACTCTGTAACTACGTGCATGGATGAGTAATGTATCAAAACAAGTTGTTCACTAATGATATTTTTATAAGCCATAAAAACCGATGCTTTATTCTCCCCTAGCCTAGGTTAACTCTCACAACCGTATAGGTGTGAATAGAAACTGAAAACAGAGTGCAATGATCAGGTGACGATGATCAGGTGACGATGATCAGTGGAGACTTGAGTCTATAAAGGGGACTCCATTCCGGGTTATAATTAGAGATAATCACACAATACTGTCTATTTATATCCAAACGAACATTCTTACGATGAAAGAATGCCAAAAGCACCCCATTTTTGCACAATTTGTGAAAAATAATCAGATTTTGTTTTCTCATAATAAACAGTATTATATATCTGAGGCGGTAAGAAGTAAGTATATTTTATGTACGTTATGCACCTTTAATCAGGAACAACACATAATATTTTCCTTTCTTTACAATCGATTTAGCTCGATTTGTTAGAAATGGCAAAATCATGTACGGTCAGGCAATGCTTAATCCCTGTTACTTCAATATACAAACGGTATGGTTGTTATTTGATCTAAAATTTAATCGTCATCGAAGTTTTTATATTCAAATTTTGAAGAACCATCGTATAATTATGGAATATAAAGAATGCAAAAAGTATGAGAAGGATTTTGATTGAACTGCTCTCATGTAGCAAATACTTGTAAAACGAAACAAAGGCAAACATTTCATTGGATAACGCCTTACCATGTGTTTTCAATATTCATTACCTGTGATATTCACTAAGATTTTATGAATTAAAAAAAAAAACTTTTAAACTCCTTCGGTTTTTTTTTTCTATCCGCACATATAATCAAAATGCTACCTGATTTTTATATTCTTCTTTATTTCTGTAATCTTATTATGTAATATTATCGGATCATATAATTCGAACATTCGAAAATTCAATTACTTTTCATAATCATGAAAGTTAACTAATCTATACTGAACAATGTCATTGTCGAGGTCAGCATAAAAAGTGCTCAATGCGTACTGCAGAGCAATATAGTTTGTTCCTAGTGCTTTAGTCTCGCTACCACTGGTTTCACGCAACGGCGTTCATCACCTGATGTGCCTAGTGCTTTAGTCTCGCTACCACTGGTTTCAGGCAACGGCGTTCATCACCTGATGAACGCCGTTGCGTGAAACCAGTGGTAGCGAGACTAAAGCACTAGGAACAAACTATATATATATATATATATATATATATATACCGAGTTTCTGGATGTGTTGATTTGTTCTTCCTCATTTCAATGGTAATGTAGCCATCGAGAGCTGTAATTCCAGGGAACGCCCGTTGTGAGCACTCAGTATGATTTTTAAAGTGGTTTGTCACTGACTGGTGGATTCTTGGTGGCGAATGAGATTTCATGCATGTTGCCTCTATACAGCTGGGGAGGGGGCTGTCTTCAGAATATATACAATTGACAATGTTGACGGGATAGAAAAAGGCGCCCTCTTCGTAGATAAATGTGCTCCGGCCTTCGAGGATTCTTTGAGACCGGGGGAAGGGTGCACTAGCATAATGTCTAAATCTGGCTAATCTTTTGCTGTATTTTTCACAGCATTTATAATGAAGTGCCATTGTAAAACTGAAAGCATGTGGACACAGACCTTTATAGACCCACCACTTTTATGTGATGATGAATAGCTCCTTGTAGGCGGTGAAAATGATTCCTTAAAAACACAAAATGATTTTACAATTCATAGTTTATCATAGTGTCGTTATTGCGTTACATCTTTTACAAAACGCAATTTACACAATACATTTTGTAATAAGCATGACTTGTGTGCATGTGAAAGTCACAAGACTTCGGTACAAGTTTAAAAAATACTTACACTTGTTTCCTAAGCCTTGATTTATGATTCTGGTAAAAGGAAATTTCCGAGTCTCAAATGGCTATAGCATTTGCTATTTTTAGGCATTAAATGCAAATAAAACACGAATTATTTCTTTTCAAATGCTTTGATTTGTTTACATCATAATTTTCTCAATATACATTTTTACCCATTATTAGCTAAAAGCATGTAGTTACCATGTTTTCAGACATTTAGTCTAGAGACTCTAGACCAAGCACTTTTTAGGTAATGATATAATTATTGCGTAGCTCTTTTCACATTCATTTCACATAATACTTTTGTGTATTTTACTGAAAGTAAACAGACTTCGGAAACACTTACACATGTTTCCCCAAGTCTTTGATTATGATCCTCGTAAAAGGAAATGTGCCGAGTCCCAAAGTGCTATGGCATCTGCTATTTTAAGATATCAATCGCAAATAAAACAGAGATTATTTCCTGCCAAATGATCTGAAATTTACATAGTTTTCTCAGTACATATTGCCCATTATTGGCCCTTGTATATCTGAAAGCAGGCGGTTATAGGCCTAGACATAATAGACCAAGCACTTTTTAGGTAATGATCGGCCCAGTGGCGTAGACACGAACACACTTTCCATTGTTAGTGGGGGATGATGAATAGATCATCCCCCACTATAACAATGGATAATTATGCGTGTCTATATATACGCTCGTGGATCGGCCTCTGAGACACTGTGAAAATGATTTCTTACAAAACCAAAAACGATTGCACAATATTATTCATCGTCTATCTGTGGTATCTTTTTGATACGTATTGCGTAACATACCTTACAAAACTTATCTCATATAAAATGATTACATAAGTTAAAGTAACACGACTTCTGTACCAATTAAAGTCAGAAACACTCACACTTGTTTCCACAAGGCTTTGATTATGATCCTCGTAAAAAGAAATGTCCCGAATCTCAAATGGCTATAACACCTACTATTTTTAGGCATTAATCACTAATAAAAGATGAATTATTTCCTGTCAAATGCTCTTGAAATATGCGACATGATATTTATGTATGTATGTTCTGCCCATAATCATTGGTTCTTGTATAAGTGAAAGCATGAGACATATACATCTAAACCCAGCTTTTTTTATGTGAAGATGATATGCCCCTGGGAAGCAGTAACTCTTTTTCCTTATACAAAACCAGAATAAATTGTACAAAACATAGTTTATACATGTATAATGTAGCGTTGATCTGAGTTTCGTAATTCTTATATAAACACGTCACACGGCTTGAGTACCCGTTGAATATAGAAATAGATATACTTGCTAATTGTTCTTGTATAACGAAATATAAAGTGGTAACGGCACCTGATATTGTCGGGCGTTAATAAAAAAATATAGTATTAATTTTGATATTTATTTATTTTTATTTGCAGTTTTACATAAGGTATATATACATTGTCAGTTTCAGAACTGTTTTCCACAACGGCCCTGTCATCATTTACTGTGTACATGACAATATTTTTAAAGTATATGACATTCCGGAAAAAAGAATATAATCCGTTGAAGAAATTATAGAATTAGAAATTAGATATTATCTGAAACTTGCAATTTACGATGCTATACGAATCCCTATAAAATCTATATTCATCTATTGGATCTCTACATCATCATATTAAATCAAACTGAGACTGAAAAACCTTTCAAAGGATTGAGTAGCTTTGTAAGCCAGGACAGTTTATTTCGGTAAAAATGTTATTGTATTATAAAACGTTTGCTTTTATTAATCCTCCTCATTAAAGTAAAGAATCATTATATTTATTCACCTATTTTCAATGCTGTCATTTTGGAAAAAACAAGGAGATTTCCCCCATCAATTAGTAACTAAAAGAGGAATTAATTGAGGAAAAAGAGACAAAACAAGAAAACAAGAAAACCATAATGATATATTGAGGACTTCGAATCTATATGGATAATTATCAAGGGGCTTTTTTAAGTTATGATTTACATTAACAAGATCAGTCACTATTCTAAGTTTTGTTCACAAGGATGTTCAAAATAAAAATAAAAAGTCATAAAACCCATACATATTCATGTTACGACAAGGTCTTTATATATTTTTTTAGCAGATTCTTTTTTTTTTCCACAAAGATATTTTTCTTGTACGGTTCGTTTCACTGTTATTTTTTATGCTGACGATTCGTTCTATATTTATTCACTGGTTATGAAATAAAGTCAGAATTAAATTCCACATTTCACATAAATTTTCTGCGTATAGGAATGACGAGAAAACAAAAAAAAATCATGTTTTTTTTGGAAAAGATCTTAAATATCACAACGAATTCGCATAATTTAAACAATAATGTGATCTTTGACACCACTCCGTTAAAGGGGAGTTTCCATTCCCCATCGTACAGAGCTATGGTACACAGGAGAGCAGACTTCAAGGAAGTATATAAATGTACCTGTAACATAAAGAATATATAAAATGTGGCTGCTTACCATCACAGAACGTCTTTAGGAGTTCTGTGCTTACCATCGATCTTTAATTTACCGCCACAGTCTGACGGTTAGGCAAGGCACAATGCTTAATGGAATTGTATTATGTGTCAAAAAGACTCTGTGGCCGCAGACTATGACTATTCCGCTTTTCTTCTTCACATTGGTTTCAAAATACATTTACCTGGAGAGAGGCTACCAGCACCTTTTGGTTCTCGAACAGAAATTGACCGATGTGTGTTGACAGGCGAAACGAAAACTGAATATTGCATTTCAACCGATGAATTGGCTTACGTGGAGAATATTGATAGAGCTGAAATGACAGAT
The DNA here is from genome assembly GCA_025617745.1 of Heliocidaris erythrogramma. NCBI lineage: Eukaryota > Metazoa > Echinodermata > Echinoidea > Camarodonta > Echinometridae > Heliocidaris > Heliocidaris erythrogramma. The sequence continues at coordinate 16,756,761 of CM046853.1, read as the reverse complement.
TAATAGTATAGAGACGGGTGAACAGCTGCCCTTTCATTTCTTCCACGAAATGTCGGCAGAAAAGGGGGGAAGTTTTCCGTTTGTCTTGGAACTTGGTATTCGATATTGTGAGAAATAAAGGGAGAAAAATAAAGATTAAAAAAAAAAAGACTGCGGGGAAATTAAAGAAATGGCCATAGATATAATACATAAAAATATTTGAGAACAATGGAAAAGGGAATGCACTACCAAGAACGTAAAAATTGTTCAATATAAGAATAATTAAGGGGTTAAATGACTACGAACTGTAAAAATCATGTAGATATGCAGTTATCTTTTTTAGATTAAAAAATATATAGTAGAAAGACAGATCAATATTGAGATGAAGATAGAAAATAGATAGGTGTGACCAAATCAGGATGAGAAGGTACCATGGTGATACGCCTAGTAAATGTCTTTATTGAATAATAATCGTAAATAAAAAGTCTAGACAATAATAATAGTTAGCCTTCTCGTACGATACACATCAGTGTATGGGGATGAAACGGTAGTGACTAAGTTCCTGGTAACTGCATGAGGACGGTACCCAAGCAAGGAAAGCGATATGAATTTCAAAATCAATCCGACTAATTAGATTTACTATAATTGATGGATTTCTCAATTGCTCTCTCTCTCTCTCCCTCTTTCCCTTTTCCCTTTAACCTCGTCTCGCTTCTTGTAAGAGATTAGACCTACGTCACAAAACAATTTCTCTTGAAGCGATTACTGAATACATCATAATATTTACATTCCGCGACACCCATCACTACAATCGGTCAACTCTTTTTGACAAGAACGAGATCTCTAAACATAATCAATCGATTGGTACGGGGAAACCGGCCTGGGTGATTATCAGCTAAGGCTGGACATGACTGTGTGAAATAATTTAACTATGAGATTATGTACCTGTATTTATGTATTATTCGTCGGAAAGGTGACGTGCATATCCGCGTGTTTCCACAACACGGTCGTAAAAGGTCCGTTGACCTATACCGAACTCTCGGCCGAACTCCTGGTGGTGTAGACGTTCGATCATGATCTTTGCATTTCGGGAAATGAATTAGCCCAATATTGTCCTACTCCTAACTTGGACAAAATAAGGGGTCGTGCCAATTATTTCAAAGAAGATAAGAAGAAAAAAGACAAATGTAGGGTCGAAAGACAGAGAATCTGCTCCATTCTCCCTTTTCTCGTGTTCAAGGATGGTGACAATCTTTGAATAAGTGCCATTGACACATTTTTATAAAAGAGAGAATCATACATTATGAATTATAAATCATAACTTATATCGAATTGATAAATACAGTGGCTTATTTATCTACAAAATATTACCACAATCACAGGTTCTAGGAACACCAACGTCGCGGGACAAATTTTGTCCAACGGGTACCTCCCTCGCGAGAAGTGAGAAAAAAAAAACACACTCCATTTAGTAGTTTATTGAATTGATCAAGTCAATAAGGAAATGTAATGCTTCTATAAAAAATACCTTCTGAGAAAAATAATTGTTACTTGCATATTAAGACCCCCCCCCCTCTCTCTCTCTCTCGTTCCCTCTCTTTCTTTCTCTGCCATTCACTCACTGGTAAAATCTTTATTTCCATTTTGTTTTCACTTTCTACCTATTAATACATCGTATCTGCCTCTATTGTCTCTTCTGCCATTTTTTCCTTTGATCTCTCTTTCTTGATATTTTATCATTCCTGCAAACCGAACGTGAAATATATGGATGTATATAGTATGTATACTGAAGCCAGGGTAATAATTGTGGAGCGACAGGAGTGTCAAGTCAGACAGACATGGCGCTATATACAAGAACCCACTGTTATTATTATCATTACACATATCTAATTTCTCTATAATATCCTTCATCGAAAAACGACGACGTGAAAATCGGCATACACGGATTTGACCTCTGACCTGGTAAAATGTGCTGGTCGAAGGGGTGGGTTTCTTTCTCTGGATACCGGTTTCTCTCAACACCTCTGAAATTGGCTTATTTTTAGTTCTTCTGATAGCTGAAAAAAAGAACGTTTCTAGAATATTAAAAGAAAGGGAAAAGGGCTCTGCACGTGCGCCAAGTCATAATCTTCATTTCCAATACTGTGTATATTTTGACCCCCTTCGTGTAAATTGTAAGATACTATGCACAATTTTTCTCACTGGTATATCACGCCATTTGTCTGAATTGTTTTAAAGGTATAGGTCTACATTGAAAAATCGGGTAAAGCAAGACTATAAGACAATATAGAAACAATGGCATGCAATTCCTTTAAAATTATTACTCTTTAAAGTGACAGGAAACTGAAGCTCTTAAATAGCGCCATATTTTAACAGGATTTGATAAGTGTCTGTGCTTCCCATTTTCCCATCATGCCCCATTCTAATTTGTAGAAGCTTAGAATGTACCTGCAGGCAGTTTTCCACATTCATGCAAGTCAAAAATAATAGTTTGAAATATAAAATGTGCCCATCTTCCAAACATGCTGTTTGTCAGAATTCAAAATAAAATGCAATTAATTTTCAAATTATAATCTTTATTTAGCAATCTCTGCAAGATGGCGCCGTTCAAGTTCTACCAGTTTAATGCCACTTTAATAAGATTATGTTTACCCCCGCTAAAAATGAAATATTCTTGTCAATCGTGTTAAAAATCAAGAAATTCTTCTCTCCTACAGTTGGCATTTTTCTTAAAATTTCAAAGCTGTTCCCAACATATACTACTTCTTTCACGATCTTGTCAAAATGTCTAATACATAGAAAACTGACTTGTTTCCTTTGAAATATGGATCTATGATTTATAATTATGTGATCATGCATTCTTTTCAGGCCTATACTAAATCGAATTTAAAATATTGCCATTCAAGCGTATGACCAAGGGGTTATAACTCCTTGGTATGGGTGCTTATTCACGTATTACTATTCCCTTTATGTCTCTATACTTTCAAGTACCTCAGTTTGCACATCTATCTCTTTTTAATACTTTTTATTATTTTAAAGATAACATCCTTCGTTATTTGTCTATATGCTTTGTATAACCACCGCAACCTTTTTCAGTAACTTTTCTTAATCTCTCAATAGATTGATCTCCTTATGACCATATTTTTTAAAATGATATCTGTTTCTTCGAACCATGTAGATAGCTACATGTATTCCTTGGTTTTTTTCTCTCTCTCTCCCTGTCCTTTTCCTTCTCTCTATCAACTGCGCCCTTTCAGTACCCCTTCCTCCATCTCTCGTTTTTGCATTCATTTTAGTGTCTTGTCGTCACAAGACGAAAGCGACGTGCAAACATCCAGTCCGTCGTAGTACGACGCCCCAGTGCTTGAGAGCATGCGACTTTCCACGTGCTTGGATAATTTATCGTCTTCAGGGCACATCAAGACTGTCTTTTAAGAATACCGACAAATGGACTTTCTCTTTCCATTACCGTGATTCAAGTTTGAATAAAGAAAATGAAATAAGACACATTAAACAGGCTATTTAATGTCTTACGAACTAAAATGCAAGAACAAAAATGACACGTTTTCTTGACACATTCGCGTTAGCTATTATGGGCATAACAAAATTGTTTGATGAAGATATTATTCATCATAAACAATACTTACATTTGAGATGGGTTATCTGAAGAAAAAAATAAAACAACGTAAATTTATTTCTAATACGTGGACAACATGCAACACTTAAAACTCCTTCTTTGCTATCTCCTCCAATGCTCTATTCAGTTTGGCACATTCGTTTTTGTTTGTGAAATAAAAGTATGCATATAATAAAGGAATTAGATTATTGTTACGCTAGGTAAGAACTGATTTGGTATAATATGCATTGTCCATAGAATCCAGTTATCTCGAGCTTAGTATTTAATGGGTTAATTCATTAAAAAAAAAGGTTTCTAAATGATTGTTGGAAGTTAGATATCCCCCCTGTATTGCTTGTTCATTTTTGTTTTTGTCTCCCCCCTCCGCCCAGTACTGTTGACATCCCCTTTTTGGGGGGTTATTTTTGTTCATTTTTTCTCTATTTTTAAAACCTGTTTAACCATGTCAGTAATGCTCAAATTAGCACTAGCAGGTTTCTTTTTTTTTAAGTTTAATTTATGATCTGGAACTATCTTTATTTCCTTCAAACAGGTGCTACGAAATTCAATCCATGTTTATTTAATCGACTTTCCTTTACAATTCCAATGTTTACAATATACCAATTATCGCTCCATCAGTGTAAACCATAACCAAGTCCATTGAATTGTGTTTTGTTATATCTATATGTTTCAATTAATACAATTGTTATGTTCCTGTTCTTAATTTTCATATGTGCAGTTTAAATATTGTAAAAGATACAGGTTTATGGAAAATCTATAAACTTTAAAACTTTGAAACATTTTCAATGCCATGAGCAGTAATGAAAAAAAATATTTTCTTACAAAGCAGAGTTGAATTCAGAAAAGAAAATGTAAGTACATGGAGAACAATCAATACATTTGAGCAAAAATACTTCCCTCGGCTTGGCTTCTCATTGTTATGCTTTATTGTATACCCACCAGGATTTATGCATAAATAAAACAAATATTGAGTGAGTTATTATATTATCTCTCCATCAAGAAAAATCATAAACAACTAATGGGTATTTTTGTTTTATGGTCAATGGGAGCGAGGACAAATTTTCGATCGGCTATATACCAGGATAAACTGAAGGACTATAGTACAGGTGTATATAAAAACAGAAACGTCATCGGTATAGAATGTAAACGCTAAATCTCTAGGTACAGAAATGAATTGAACTTTTCAATAAAAGGTCATCTTATCAATCCCGCACGTAACTTGAACCTCTCTTCCTCACCCTCTCTCTTCCTCTCTCTCTCTCTCCTTTTACTCTCTCCCATCTCTCCCCATCTCCCTCCTCTCAGTCTCTATTTCGATGTCTATCTCTCTTTCTCTCTCTCTAAATTCCTCTTCATTTCGTCCCTCTCTCTCTCTCTCTCACGCTTACATGCATTACATTATTCTTATTCATTTTGGTGTTCTATCTTTCTTTCCCCGCTTCTAAATCGTTGACAAATTTTCCTCGAATATTAATTTTTTTTCGAGCGAGCGAAACTATTGACCCTTCCATATCATGAAATACACTGATGACGCGTTATGTCCATTTATAAACTACATGTGTAATTTAATTTAGTCATTAAAATAGACGAGATATATATTACAATATTAAGAGACCTCGCTTTCCGGAGGTGAAATGAAGGTTATCCGAACACTGATAGTTTCAGATTTCTCGAGGTGTCCATGATCGTTGGTTTATGAAATTGAAATAAAAAGGACAATAGTAAGACAACAGCATAAACACATGCTTGCCGTCATTTTATTGTTTCTGGAAATAGACAATTACAAAAATGGAAATAATTTTATTCCACAATATAAAATCTTTTAAAACTTCATTTATTTTTGCTTTCATGTCAAGTTAATGTTGATACATCGATGATAGCATTGTAGTACATTTCCACTTATTACTTATATTCCATTAAAAGAGCCTTATACCAAACTCCTGATCAAATTCCGCTACAAATAAAGATTAAATGACTAATAACGTAATAAAAATATCTATATATCGATAATTGTGACGTTGGCAGACATGGCAGAGCGTGAGTGAAACCGCAAAAATCACCACATACCACTGTTAAGATTCAACATAGCTTGAATTTGCAAACGTAGTCTTTCCACAGAGCGCTTATGAAATCCTCTAATATTGTTTGCAATCACAGTGACATTTATTATGATCCTTTCGAAATTATACTTAAATGATAAGAAAAGAATGATTTTTAGCTGTAAAATTATTCCAATTATATTTTGGCACATATTGCACCTTTCTGAGACCAAAAAGGAATAAATCTTTTACTGTACGAAAAAAATGTCACTATCGTTATTGTTAGACTATCGCCGTTTTTTGTGTTTTTTTTTTCTCGTTAAAAATACCGATATTAAAAGGAGGAAAAAAGAATGTTACGTAGGTCTACATAATTATGCATAGTGTGTGGCAAAAATAGTCAATTATGACTGATTGCCAAACAAAAACAAATCAAGAAGAAGAAGAAGAAGAAGATAGACTTAGGTGTTCGGATTTGAACAGCAGATCTTGTTTTAAAAATATTATTGGATATGTCTTAATCTGAATAAAGAAAAAAAGTGCAAATATAAATCATGAATACCATAAATAGTTCTAAAATACTTAATCTTTTTCTCCTCTTTCCTTACTATTATTTCAAATACTAAAATGATCTATTCTCTATCTATCTCTCTTCTGTCCTTAGTTCTGTCCCCACTTGATCCAAGATTGATAATGGTTTATTAGTATTTCTCCCAATTTCTGTTATATCTATCAGTTTTCTATGAAAAGTAAATACAGCTATTTATATGCGATATATTACTTTCCTATTCTTTTCTTTGTACAAAGTACCCTTTGTGTGTGTGTGTAGGGGGGGGGGATAAAGCAAATTTTGCAGAAACGCTTCATGAATCGACGAAAGTGTTTAAAAATATTTGTCCAGATAGCTTTGCTTTTTAAGGATGGTAGCTTGTAATAAGGAGTCAAATGAAGATAAGTAGAGCTAAAAATTGAAATTGAAATTGAAACACAAAACAAATAGAAACTTTGTATCTGAAAATTACAACATGGTTATTGGGGAATGAAGATAATACATTTAAATTCTGTTTCCAGAACTTTGTCTGCTTCTGAATGTCAACGACTCAGTGTACTCTGATCAGAGCAGGGAAATATGAGCCCGGATCTATTAAAGCATTCCCTGTTCTGATCAATAATCATGATAATATTCCACGACATTTTTCACTATCAATTTGTTTCGTCGTGATTCTTGCAATATCCCGTTTCCTCGTAATGCACATTCAATTGCATGGATCTATTCAGCTTGTATGATGATATAGGAAGGGAGTATGGTGTACACGTAGGCAACTGAAGTCTGGATTTATTCCATTGTTCTGCCGCCAATTAAAAAGAAAGCTGCATGAATCCATTCATATTAAACATAACACGAAAACGAAAGAAAATTCATATGGGATTCTAATAAAACCGTTGATTGCCCTCTCTCCATCTTCGAACATGCCAATATTTTCATGTTCATGTACATCGAGTAGTAGCACACAGAAGTTAATGTCGTTAGGGTTTTGGAGAAAAGGAGATTGCCTTTATTGAGTAAATTCGATCAAGATTTACAGGAAGTGTCAGGCCGACGGGAACGTTATAGAAAGGTGGCAAATCTTTGCATTCCAAATTAGATTTACATTGATTTTCACTTTAGCAATATATTAATTTAGCGCTTTACTAAGTAATGCTGCTGTAATAAGGTTCCCGTATTGTACTCACATTTCCTGGTAATTCAGTTATAGTTCTCATGAGACAAATATCTATACCTCTCGCTCCCTCCAACTTCCTCTATCTCTCCTCTTCCCCTCTCTCTCTCATTTCCTCCCCCTCTGTATCTTTATCTCTTTCCCGTCTCTCTTCCTCTCTCTATCCTCTCTTTTTCTTGGCTGCTCTTCTCTTCTCCGTTAATCTCACTGTATTGTCGTCTCTCCGTATCACTCTCTTTTACTCACTATCTTGATATCTTTTCTCTTTCCTTTTTTTATTTTCTGATTTATATTGATTGGTCATTATTCATATCCGTCCTCCATTCATTACCACGTATAATTTCACCGGGGCCTACAGCTTTACAAGCTTGCTTTCATTATTTATGTATGTATTTATTTTTGAAATGTAAATGTAACATGAGAAATATAAAAATAAATGAAAAAAGAAATGAAAGAAAGAGTGATGATAAAACACGGGACGTCACTTTAGGCCTACATTTAAAGGAGAAACCCTGAGGAAAAATCAATTTTAATGAAAAAAGAGGATAGAGAGAAGCAATTTAAAAAAGTTCATAAAATTCGGTTACGAAATGATAAAGTTATGAAAGTTTGAAAAGTCTCAATTCACTTTCTATGGCGATCCTCAAATTGGCAAGGTTGCTTCAAAGTGACAGGTTTAGTAGTACAACTCTCCATAATATGTTTTGGACACAAAGTTTCATATTTTCCCCATTATTTCTCAAGGTGCAGCTCGTCTCCTTCTTAGCTCAAGATATATCATGGGAAAGTGAGTTCGACCCAACATATGTTGAATTCACAAAAAGACAAGCAGCATCTTTAGAGCCTGGAGAAAATACGACATTTTGTGTATAAAATATAATTGAGAGTTGTACTACTAATCTTGCCATTTTGAAGCAACATTGCTTTCGTAACCAATTTTGATGAAACTTTTTTTTAAATTGCTTCTCTCTATCTTTTCTTTTCATTAAAATGGATATTTCACCAGGGTTTCATTCTCCTTTAAAGTCATGGTTACGGTTACTTGATATTATATTGTGCGCTGCAAACATTATAATCGCACAAATTAAGACAATAGTGATAGGTGGTGTGAAAATAAGCCTGAACTTCAAAATGATGCCTCTGTGAAAACAAGCATTATCATTCAAATATACATGTATATAACATAAATTACGAAGGTGGTGAAAATTCCAATGAGGATGGAAATATGAATCAATTTAATATATAGTAATTGGATATGATACATTGAGGGTGCATGAAGAGATGTATTGAGATTGTTCAAAAAGATGGCGGAGATGTTGGTCATTGTTGCGAAGGTTGGATAAATTGATGGAGGAATAGAAAACTACTCGTGATACCCATTTCAATGAAATGTGAGAGACGGATGACAAACAGAGGGAGAGAGAGGGAGAAAGCGAAGGAGAGAGAGATAGAGAGATAGAGGGGAGAGGTATGAGAGGATGGGGCAGAGAGTGAAAGAAAGAGAGAGCGATTATATGTATACACAGAGAGAGAGAGAGAGAGAGAGAGTATATTGAGATTCAGATTCAAAATACATTTATTTATAAATGTACATTCACAAAAAACATGGTGGAAGGAGGCGAGGGTCCAAGAAAGCACATGGCTTGTGGTGGGGTCGCATTTACAATACACATTTACATATATATAATATCATACAACAATTATAACTTACACAAAAAATCTAAAAGATAAGAAATAAAAGAAAAAAAAATCTGCAATATGTGCTACTGACTATTATTGTACGAAGTATATATTTTTTTTACAGTAATAAATGTATGGAGTGAAGGGCATATTATTTTGATAGAGTCATTTAAGTTGTTCCATAGTTTGGGACCAGATAAACGAATATTTTGTTAAAACGCCACTGTTGTATGCAAGGTTGTATGTCTAGAAATATGGATATCTCTCACACATCTTGTTGGATAATTAAAATCAAATAGATTACAAAACTGTTCGGGGAGATATTTGTAAATATAATTATACATAAAATCGTAATGTCTGTAACTATTTTAAGAGTCTCAAGTCATGAAATAAGGGGTTGGTATGAGTTCCAGATGGTACATCACAGACTGTTTTTATTATCTTCTTTTGTAATGTAATTAGCTTATAGGTATTGCCCCACACAAGAGTGATTTGATTTGATTTTATTTTATTCGTCAGGTACTGCAATACAAACATAACCAGGTACCATGACAGGATAGCCCATGAAAGCCGAAATGGCTTATTTCCAATGGGGTCCTTCAATACGTGCAATACGATAAATATCATGAATATGGGAGAACTATATACAGAGCAATACAAACTTCGAAGAACATTCTGAGGAAACTGAAGTCTTTGTATAATACCTATGTATTGCAATTTTATTTTCTACTTCATGGATATGCGGTTTCCAAGACAACCGACTATCAATACAAAGTTGGTAGAGAGAAATGAAGGGAAAGTGAGAGAGAGAGTGATAGACAGAGAGAGAGAGGAAAAAAAAGAGCGAGAGAGCAAGAGAGGGAGAGAGAGAGAGAGAGAGATAGACGCCGATGTAAACAGATACAGAGACATTATACAGAATCTCTGTATTGCTAATTAGTCACAACATTAAACTAAGTGATCAAGGCATGTCGATCCGATGCAAGCATTGGATCAAAGTACAAACTCTAAATCGAATTACTCAGCTTAAACCCAGTAAATCACCGAAACGACGCGTATTTTTATCAGAGCAGGTTTGATTACACTGAGAGAAGCTTCACACGGATATGAGTAATAAATTGACATTTTTGAGCAAAACAAGCTCCACAAACTCCACAAACTCCAAAATTGTCTCTTTTTCTGTTATACCAAGGAGTTATCACAGACCACTCATTGGTTATATGCAACTAATTCATTATGGCTAGTATAAATAAAGACCTATTTATAAATAAAGACCTAAAGACCTAGTATAATTAAAGACCTAATTATAAACAAACAATCAAAGAAACAAATAGATAAGATATATTTTTGTATCCACTCATTATGATCTAACGGTTGCAGTCGAAAATAGATATCACAATATTATATAACAACAAACTGATTCGACAAATTAAATAACAAGAAACGCATTACGAACTATTATCCTCATTGCGTTAGGCATAGTTAAGGATATGGATGGAAACAAAGTTTGAATTTATATAATCTCAGATGGTCCTAGTCACTGATTAGCCTCAATATTAGCACAAGGGCACAATGGACTTCTACCCAATATAATACAACTCCTTATAAATCACACTGACGATACCGAATATCCCCTTTTTAAAAGTCAATGACGCGATAGCAATTACTTGTCTTAATGAAATTGTCTCAAGTTTTCAGCTCGCACCTTGCAAATGGTTATTAAAATAGACCCACACCCCTTTTTATATCATAATCATAATAATTGGTTGTTTATATCTAGTGCTGTGTACTTTATTATTATACATGTAGGCCTATTAATATGACATGTATAGTTTTAAGGATGTGGGGAATTCTAATGCTTTTAGAAAGAATTATTGGAAGTACACAAGGGGAAACAAGAGGGGGAAAATATATAAAGAGAGATAAAAATAAGGATGAAATTGAAAAAGAAAGACAGACAAAGGGGGAGGGAAAAAAGGACTTAGACAAGGGACAGACACCATGCAGAGAGAGAGAGAAAAAAAAATTGGTCGTAAATTCAGTATGCATATTCAAACATAAGCATTAAACACTACAGATCACCCTGCATTTATAGGGTGGAGATATTATACACAATATGCCGAGAGACCAACAACATGATTATTATTTCTGAAACTCAAACTGTATGTTTTTTTCATCAGCTAGTCGGAACAGCTGAAAAGCCAAAATAACTGCCATTTTTAATGCAATCTTTCCTCGTCACAGCCAGTCCCGTCAATCACTCTTAACTGGCGGGAAAACACCACCATCGAAAACAACAACAAATTATGATTCAGCTCGATCGTTCTTGACCGATTGATGAATCATCGTTGTGTGTTTGTATCGTTCATGACATTGACTGATTTCTGTTTTGATAAAACATGGGTGAGATGGATGAGAAAGTTACGACACAACCTCCTCGTTTATTATCACGTCTGTCGTCTAGTTTATTAATAAGGGCCTCGGAATAAAAAGTGATAGCCTATCACTTAATGACATGGGTAGCAAAACATTTAAGAGGAAACGTTGACATGACTCATCTAATTTTCTTCGTAACAACAACCTCCCGGTTTGAACAACACATCGAGTAATTTCGAATTTGATAAACACGTTCAGATGGACCACAAAATTAGGACACGCCAGTCGAAATGGAAAACACACATTATTTTGCTTTACGAGGGCATCGCTCGTCAGAATGTTAAAAACAAAACAAAGCAACAGTATAGAGGGAGAAAGGCAAAAGGCCATGACCAGTGCGTTAATGTTTATACAAAATACAACATGAAAATACAGAGCATGAGTATACCGTATGACTCAGACACGTGACTTTCGCTGTATCACCAGGCTCCTCAGGTTATTTCATACATTCGAATTAATTAATAGCCAAGCGGACGAGGTGACCTTTGAAGAGGTAGGCTGAAATTACCCCCAGTCGCTATCGGACAAATTGGTAAATGTTGAAGTCGGAATATGGTGCCATTATATTGAACTCGATCCTGTTGGCAATATACCTCCACCTCCCCTGTTTGATGTAGGGATGCCTATATGATTATGTGTGAGTAAAGATGGTATGTAAAAGGAATGTTGTGAAAAAATAATACTTGCCAACGATTATCATATCGTCTGTTGGAGCCAGAAGGGCGTTAATTTATATACTTTAACACAGAGTTACCGCCCTTCTGTCTCTCAACAGACGATATGATATATTCAAAACACCCCATTGGTACACTGTAAGTTGGTTTTTATCATACAGTTCATTCAATTTCTTTTGTGTCACTAGATAACGATCTACTTTTTTCAGTTTTCTTAGATTGAATCTCTTTGTTTAAATGATTTCTGTTCAGAAAAAAAGTGAATTGAATAGCTAAATTTAGTACTCGATGCACATGTACGATTCTTGAATGTCGCTAACGCTCATATCGCTGCAACATGATTGTAAATCGTTAGTCATATCTCAAACTCAGAACAATTAATGCACCACGGTGACTCAAGAACATATTGATCATAATATGCGGGACATAACATGACGAAGCCCTATTGATCATACATGAAAGTTATTACCGTTCGAGGTGTGCGATATGCAGGTATATACAATAGTGGAATTCGGTGACTCATATTTTTATGTTGTTAGTCACTGGCTGATTTTATATCAATATTGTGATGACGAGTTATGTTTCATCTGCCTATCGATCTAGGTATGCACTGATTTCTTACTCCTACCAGATCGTTAATATTATGATATAATTATACTGATATGTCCTGTATTAAAAGAAAGAATATCAGTGATAAATGTATAGACCTATCGACTTGTTATTGTTTAACGCCTAGCTGATATGCATGATGTTCTCTAAAATGTATAGGAAGTAGATGGAAATGTGATAAGATGTAATTATAGGAAGAGCGTCATTTCCTGATGAATGTCAAAACACAACAAACATGAGATATGATAACAACATCTAAAAATTCTGATTAGTTGTCTTTATTTCCGTTGCATTTACAGGAATTATTTGCACTATTAGATTTCTTCTCCTAAAGCAGGGGTTCTTAACCGGAGGGTCCTGGGGAGCGTTTCATCAAGCGTTTTGTCAGTGATTTTTATGGACAAATTTGCTCTCAGTCAATCAGATGCAAGGATTTCAGTAATTTCAGAAATCACGCTGGAAATAATAAGAAATTCTGTGGTATATGACATTATGACAATCGCTATTTATTTGACCAATAACCAGTTAATATATTGAATTAGGTAGATTATATCAGATCTTTGTTAAAAATGATAACAATCGCCAAAATTATTTCACAAATATCCATAACAATAAAACCTTCCTTTGTTTCAATCTCTCCATCGTGAATCAACAGATTACAATTTGCTTCATATGCTTTTGACCTTATAGCAATTAACAAGTAAACAGTAACCAATATGACTCTCTCATACCAAGTAGCCTACTAATTTACAAAATCAATAGAAATGACAGATAAGCAATAGATATCATTGGTTTCTATTTCTGGCGAATAAACGGATGAGTGGTTTTAGTTCAAGGTTCGCTTAGGCGTTAACATCTGAATTGATAACCGTTTACACACCTCAGAGAACATGGAATTGAATATATATATATATATACTGGTCATTGATATGTAGGCCTATAATTATAATACAATTTTCAGTATCAGCAATATTTGACATTTTGATATCATAATAAAATCTTTATAAGAATAAAACAAAGGTACCTCATAGCCAGATATGATGTAGATCACTATGTGGCTAGAGAACCTTCATCAAATCAGGCAACAGGAATATGGTTATTTCATATGCTCTAGAATTTGGATAATACTGTTTGAATCATTTTTGTGGAAGTATATTTACATGGTTAGCCTATTTGTTGAATTTGATGACGTTATCAAGTTCGGTTTCTTTAACATTTTTTATTCAAATATATTTTCGGTCAAGTCACTATGCCACAGTACCTCCACAATTTGATCAAATAGTACATGTCAATATAACGGGGTGTGATTATTGATTCTCATGAATCTGAATGGAAACTTACCGCGGACTCATGTGTCATATCACGGAAGCATTATCTTAGAACAAACAAACCTTTCCGCCAAATAAGTACATCATGCATATTCATGAATCAGAAGTATATCATGTATATTCATGCATTATGAGATGGGCAGGTTGATAAGATATCGCGAAGTCTTGTATCACATGCACTTTGCTCATCTCTACCATGCCCAATGATTACACAACATAAAATGTCCTTTCATAAACAATTTCATAATAATTTACCAAGTAGATATTTCAAATCTACAATACCGGAATGACATTTATTAAGAATGTATTCTTCTGAGAATTAACTTGCACATGTTGCACATCATCATCAAGGATTGCCTTGATTTGATATAAGTTTCCAGGAAGCATGACGTATATTCATCTCGTGAACATGCACTTTTCTTGCTCTCATATCTTAATCTTCCATTACTTGTCATTTGACAACAGAAAAAGCAAAGGAAATCTTTAAAATCCTTAGCTTTACTGAATTGATGATTGAATGTTTATGACTTATTTCGTCACCTTCCATTTTAAAAGACTTTCCTTACTTCAAACGAACGTCAAGAACGCATCACACCCACCAACTGAAGGTTGAAAAACTACAATTTTTATGTTACATTTTGAACTGGTGGTGAAAGCAGATGAATCGTGCATCAGTATCATTGAAAATCAATAAAAATATAAAAATTTAGCATTTAAAAAAATAAAGGAAATTTGAAGCCTGATTTTCAATAGGCCCACGAATGATGTAGGAATTATTACGAATAACTTTCAAATCATCCCTGAGGAGCAATTGCAATTCAAATCTGTCACGATCATTTTTATTGATATGAAAATGGTAGTTGAGATGGATATGAACCGGTACAGATGCATTCCCCACCCGAAAATCAATTTCTATCTGGAAAAGTGAGTCAGAAAAATGACCTATATGCTTTCTCCACAAATACCCTGTGAGAAATATTCCATTTCCGTTGTTGATGAGTGGAGGGTTTTAGTCCGGTTTGAATGATTACATGCTGAAATCAGCACGATAATAAAGAGTTTTTTTCAGCAACTAAACTTTACGAAGCTCATTGTGTCCGTCTGTCTCTCTCTGTCTCTCACTGTCTCTGCCCCCCCTCTCTCTCCTTTTTTTCAATGTTTTTGTTTGTATCGCCATGGAGTAGGTCCATGGTATCGCTAACACGGTCGTTTTCTCAGTAAAGCAACATGCATCATTGTTTTCAGAATGCTCCTTTGTAGAAGTTAATAATAAGTTCACTGACTCCGAAACTGATTTTGTTTTCGCTGTGTTCGTATTTCACTCAGTGGCTCTCCCCGGCCCCTCCCTCTCTCCATCCCTCTCCCCCACCTCTCCCCCTCTCTCTCTCTCTCTCTTTCTCTATACACCCTCCTCTGTTTCCTTCTCTCTCTCTCTCTCTCTCTACCCTCCTCTCTTTCCTTCTTTTTATCTCTCTCTGTCTCCTCTATTTATAGGCTTACCCTCCTCTATTCTCTACTCCCTCTCCCCAATCTCTCTCTTTTATTTCCCTCAATCAACACTCTTATTTTCCGACTCTTTTTTTCTCCCCTCTCTCTATCTCTCTCTCTCTCTCCCTCTCTCTCCCTCTTTCTCTTTTTCTCTCTCTCTCTACCTCTCCTTTCCTTTACTTGTCATCCATTTCTTCAGAATTTTCCCCTCTCTTCACCTGCCGCGTCTACGGTGTAAACCCCTTTTTAATCTACAACGACAGAGCGTAAGGTGCCCGTTTCTTGGTAAAGGATAGAGTAAGCCTCCTTTAAATCTACCACGACAGAGCTTTAAGGTGCCCGTTTCTGGATAAAGGATAATCTCAATTTACATACACCCACAAGCAACACATATCATATTGCATTTTATGTAATCTAAAGCCACTTGGAATGGGCAAATCATGACCCCCATTTTCTAGAGAGGAAAATGAACGCTATGGTCTGCATGGGGGAGACATGAGAGATTACAGCGATGAACACGTCAATGATGACCGCGATCTACTTACAAAGTGCGACTGGCTCTGTTGGCTGTACAGTTTGTTCTGCCCAGTGTATGAAATAGTTTATTGCTTGTTGCATGAGATAATCAAAGTTATTTTTATTTGAATATTTTTTATTAAAAAATGTATATTTGGGATATAAAATGGATCAAAACTTGAAATGCATGTTATTGTCTTTTCTGTCTTGGCCACAAGCAACTATACTAAATTAGGGGGAGGGCACGTTTTTTCGTTTTTCCGAAGGTTCGTATTTCCGAAGGTTCATAATTCCGAAACACAAATTTCTTATGCCTGGGGGATCATATTTCCGAAAATGAAAAAGGGTTCATAATTCCGAACATTTGTTGCATTATTCCGAAGGTTCGTTATTCGAAGGTTCGTTTATCCGAAAGTTCAAAATTCCGAAAATGAATTAGGGTTCATATTTCCGAAGGTCCAAAATTCAGAAAATTAAAAAGGGTTCCTAATTCTGAAAATGAAATAGGGTTCGTAATTCCGAAAATGAAATAGGGTTATAATTACCAAAGTGAAATAAGGTACCTAAAAAGGAGGGGGGGGGGGGGCAAAACGACTGAGCGTCCCCCTCCATTATCCTTCTTTCATTTCCTCTTTCTATCTACAACATAACATAAGGAAGTATAGAATTATCTGGCAGCCGTCATGCAGATCATTTTATATTTCCTATACATGTATTATGTTAATTTCCTTCTATCTTCTTCACTTTCTATCTTGCCTTATGTTATTCTTTGTTTTATCCTTCTATCTTCCTCTCTTTCTATCTATCCTTTTGTTAGTCTTTTTTTTATCTTATCGTTTCCTATTTGTGACATAATGAACATAGACAGAGAAAATGATAGAATAAAAACAGAAATTAACATAATGAAAGATAGTAAGAGAAGAAGATAGAAGGAAAAACCAAGAATAACATAAGGAAACATTATTATAATTATCCGGCGGCCTTTTTCTGTAATAGTTTTCTTGTCTATTTTATCTCTCGCTCTATCTTTCTTTGAACCCTTGATATAGAGTGTGGGGGGGGGGGGGGGGGGGGGAGGGAGCCTCCCTCCTTTTTAGGTTCCTTATTTCATTTTCGTAATTATGAACCCTATTTCATTTTCGGAATTAGGAACCCTTATTTCATTTTCGGAATTATGAACCCTATTTCATTTTCGGAATTAGGAACCCTTATTTCATTTTCGGAATTACGAACCCAATTTCATTTTCGGAATTACGAACCCTATTTCACTGTCGGAAATACGAACCTTCGGAATTATGAAACCTCTTTCATTTTCGGAAAACGAACCTTCGGAATAACGACTTTCGGAGTAAGGAGCCTTCGGAATTACGAACCTTCGGAATAACGAACCTATCGGAATTATGAACCTTCGGAAATACGAAACTTCGGAAAAACGACATGGAACCGTAAATTATATCCCAATATATCATAAATCTAGAGGATCAGAACTTGGTTTATATCAGTTACAACGGATGCAGCAGTTAAAAGAGACTTTGTTTGCTTGAAGAGGCAATCAAAGGACCCCCCCCCCCCCCCCTCCTCCTACACATGAACATAGCGAAGAAAGTATAGTTTCTCTTGATCTCTCAATCCAGCAATAACTATTCAAATCATATTTTTCTTCTAAAATAGATGACACATGTCTTGCCACATGGTTTTCTTAAGTCAGGTTAATATCTTTCGGTTAAGTTTAAAGACATTTATTTCCAATTTTCAATATAAGTATACAGAGTAATAAATGAACAAAATGAGGTACATGCAATTTTAATATACATAATTGGAGGACACAACTTTAAAAGCAATAGCTTTTAATAAGAGAAACTAGGAAAACATTCCTAAACCGCTGAGCTTGATTGGAGAGAGGAAAAAAGAGGGGGGGGGGTGCAAAAAGGGGGAGGGTGAATAGGAGGTGCAAAGGAAGAGTACGAAAGAAAAGAGAAATTCACAAAGAAACGGAGAGAAAAGACCCAATTGAGGGAGTTGAAGTGTGTTAAATCAAGGAGGTACTAGGCATGTTATTTGTAAGATGAAGTAAAATATTGGGTTTTCTTGAGATGCTGACAAAAGATGGGGAGTATTTGGTTTTATCTGGAATAACGTTCCACAGCATAGGTCCCGAGTACTGGATGTTATTTTGGAATAATCATGATCATGATGATAATAAGGTTCTGTACTTTGGTAGATAGATGTGATTAGCATGTCTGTTTCGTTTTTATGAATACTTGAATTCAATTGAAAGAGGTTACAAAATTAAAATAAAATAATAATAGGAAGTCATCTATTGACCTCACAAATATCCATCTTTGCATCTTAACTTCATGTACATGTAGTTTGTGTTATTTGAATGGTGAAGGTGTTTGGAGGCGTGTTGCTCAGTGGTAGGCAGTGGTATCATATCCGGAATATCGCACCCGGGAGGTCCCGGGTTCGAAACCAACTATACGTAGTACCAAGGAGTTATCACTTTGATAACTCCTTGGTAGTATATACCCTTTATTGGCAAGGCTTTCATGTAAAATAAAAATGTGCATCGTATCTACGTATCTACAAGTATAAACCTCCATTCTCAGATGTCAGGGATAGCTGACGTCAACCTAAGGAGTTCCTTGATCAACCTATCATGAGATGTACATGACTGCATAATGGCCTCAGTTGTCAGGCCTATAATGGGTTTTCACGCCGATATCATACAACCATGTGGTATGACATGTGCGAACAATCTATAAAAAAAGAAAGTATATTTTGAATAGTTATTGCTGGATTTGAGAGATCAAGAGATATAGATCACAATAATAAGCAATCTGTCAACGATGCTTTAGATCAAGATGATGTTAAAGTTCGCGGAATAGTCATGTAAATAGCATCCTCTTCAGCGCTTATAATCACTCCTGTAGGTAGTATTATTCAGAAGCACAATCTACGTTACTTAATTTACGCTGACGATATTCAATTGTATGCTCCATTTGATCCCCGTTCAACAGATAGTGTGCAGGAGGTGTTGCAACGTATTTCATTATGTATTCTAGATATTAGCCAGTGGATGACTAGAAACTTTCTTAAACTTAATGTTTCTAAGACAGAGTTTATTGTATTGTGTCCATCTACTCGCTGTGCCAACGACTTGGCTGATGTTAGACTTCCAGTAGGGGACAAGATGATTGCCTTATCCTCCACAGTTATGAATCTTGGTATATGCATTGATACAAGTTTTACGCTTGCAACCCATGTTAATAACATAGTACGTACGTGCAATGTCCACTTGAAGAACCTATGGCGAGTAAGAAAGTTCATTGATGTAAAAAACCTGTCATCATGCTGTTAGGGCCCTTATATTGTCAAAAATTGATTATTGCAATAGTCTGTTTGTCGTTCTTTCGTCCAAGGATAAGAAGAGAATCGAGAGTGTTCAAAATCGTGCAGCCCGCTTGGTATTTCAGGTTGGCTGGAGAGTCCAGGTATCTCCTTTATTTAAAGAACTACACTGGCTTCCTTTTTCTCAGCGTGTTCAGTTTAAGCTCTGCTTGTTTGTGCACAAATTACTCAATAATACTGCCCCTTGTTACCTTGCTGACACAATTTCGTTGTACTTACCCGCTCGTAATCTCCGTTCAAAAACTGATATCACTAGACTTGTAATTCCCAGATCAACTCTTTCATTTGCTGAAAAACGATTTAGTGTAACTGCTTCTAGGGTTTGGAATAATATCCCACTCTCAATACGAGTAATAGAAAACCAGCTAACTTTTAAATCCAAACGAAAAACTTATCTTTATCCATAAAGTTATTTTTTGTTCTTTTGTATACATGTATATTTTATTGTGAATTGTAAGCGCTATGATACTCTTTTGTGAATAGCGCGTAATAAATGACCGTTATTATCCTCATCAGAAAGGAGGGGATTATGCTGGCTTTATCATATTCTGTATACTCCACTTTTTTAGATTTAGAATTAGATTTTATTTCATTTCATTCTCATTTTTCAAAGTATAACAGCTATTGTGCAATTAACAGTATAAAAATACTGACAATGAAACTAAGTGCAGACAATTTTTTTTCGATTATTGCACGCAAAATATAGAGCATTAAAGTTTGATTTGTAAGAAATTAAATAACAATAGTGCAGGTTACATTAGAACAATTATATGAAAATGAGAATGAAAACAGAGACCAGCAAGGAAGCAGAGCTGTGGGAGCGCTGGTCCCTGGCAAAAGGTAAATTATATTTTATGCAATACATAAAAAAGAGACTGGGCAATCATGTATAACGTGCCGAGAAAAGGGAAAAGAAAGAAGAATGAAAAAGGGGAAGAGAAGAAAAGCAGAAAATAAAAGGTGGAGAAAAGAAGAAGACAGATACAGAAAGAAGACAGGATGTAGAAGGTTTTATTTAATCTATGGATTTTACTACACAGGTAAACAAAAAACATCAGTGAGGGATCAATGTCCATGAAAGCAATAAGCGATTCTATTTTTAAATTTATGTTTGAGTGTACTCAAACTTTTTCTGTCTCGTTTATCTAAAGGGAGGGAATTCCAAAATTTAGGAGCAGTAAATATAAAAGTATTCTGTGTTAATGCAGTACGAGTTCTTGGCAAGTGATACAGATTGGTTTGTCTATTGAGGGGTAATATATTTCGTGTTGCTTTATCATCATAACGTGAATGTGGTATCACTAGAAAGCTTGATTAATTCTCTTTACAAGGGTGTGTCATTTGTAATGCTTATATGTAACCATGAAATGCGCTGTCCTGAATATGCAGCATTATTATATGGTTTGTGTTTTTGTAGAGAAAGTGTGTTTACACTGTCTGCAAGCGTGATTGTGGGTTGTTTGAGGTGAATCCTCGAAAAGTTGAAAATCTTGTATGAAAGTAAACTCAAAATGAATAATTAATCCTAAATGAGTGGATGAAGACACATCTGAACTTTCATAAATAGCACGAGAAATGCAATATCTTCAACTATTTGAAAATAACCACGTTATTCAAACAGATTTCATGCAGATGAGAATACATCATGTGTGGACTTTTACGCATCACATCATTCAAACTCAATCCATCGCCAAACAAACAGGAATTCACAATTGAAACAACAAATTTTGCAACATTTCATTTTGACCAATTCACGATTATGATACTGAAAAAAATATAAGTACAGCAAGATTGAGGCGATAAATACCATAAATTATCCTTATTTTTTTAAAAAGCCATTGTACGAATAGGAATTATTTTGGCTAATTTCATTTTGTTTAGAAAACACCTAATATGCTTAGAGATAGATTACATAATGGTTCAACAGTACTGATATAACTTTCTTAATTATAAAATTATCAAGAGCATCGTGTCCATGTCAGTGACCAATTAAAACACCAAAATGAAATGCAGATGAAGACAAATTTGGAAATTTGGAATGCAGAATGGTACATAATTTACCCTCAGGGGATTGTTTTGTAGGAAAGTTTTGTAAAGGTCCTCTTTATTACTCTGCATTGTGTGATCATTGTATTCTGATCGATATTATAACATCTTTCCATGATTTCCATCTCAATTTTAGAGCCTTGCTGTTGTACAGCTTCTTGATAGAAAATAGATAAAATGCGGCACCCAATTAGGCGCATTGAGTAAAGTAAAGCTAAAATAAATCAATGTCGAAAGAAAAAAATCTGCTTCTTTCATAATCTGTCATTTAATTGGAAAACATGTCTGGATTTATGCCAATTCAATGCGACAAGGTATCTCAAAGTAGAGACTTCACTTAAATATTCATTGACTATGAATAAACGTATTGACCGAATTTGCAATGAGGGCTTTTCATTTATATACAGTAATCTATACCAGGTACTGCAATATATCAAAAGCACAGAACTAATAAAACAAATTGTTATCTTATGAAATCTTCCCCACTTGTAAGTGTCAAATACGAAATGCATTCTCGATAGATTTTTTGATATAAGGATTAAATTCCCTGCACTGTGCATCTTGTGAAAAGCTCCTGTTTGTAATATTGGTTTGATAACAGATCGTCTATCTTTCTTGAAAAACCATCATAACGGCAGAAGGTTTATGAAATAATGAAGTTTTAAAATTTGTTGAAAAGTTGAGTAATGATAAACTGGTATTTTTAATCAAACGAATTTCCAGTATAGTTACGTAAGGTTAGGTTGTGTCCAGGTGAGCTATATAATTATTTCATCTCTTTGCTTCAGATTTTGCTCCCATACAATGTGATATATATATCAGGGCAGAGAAAAAAGTTATCTCTATGCACCGTTCATATACAACGTGAGATCTCACGCTGTGTTTCTTAGCACGGTGAATCATCACATATCGTATGGACAGAAAAAATAATGTTATCATAAGAACTGTCTATACTGTAAGATATCTCGACATGCTAAGAAACGCAGCGGAAAATCAGTACGTATGGACAACGAAATCCGATGGAGGGAGGTCTAATCTAATCAGGAACAATGGTATGGATGCCTCCTAGGAGGTTTCATCGATACGACCCAGATGGGTTGCTTTATTTCCTAGAAGAAAAATCTGCAAAACTGCTCTATCATGATTATCTTACAAATGAATCCAAATCATGGATATAATAGAGACATCTAAAATTACCAACGGGGGATATATAGGTATAGCTATTTCCAACTCAAGACGGGGAATTTTTTGTTGCACAATAGTAATCTTTCCTAAATGCTGTATACTCCTTCGTGTATTGTTGGGAAAGTTTAGAAAAGGCGTCCATTTATATCGGAAATCATTCTAAATCAAGTTCAACAAGGCACAAGTAACCAGTTTCCAATTGCTCTCTAATTGCGTGGGAAGGTAAATTCCATAACAATGATTAGGGTTTGTTAGTACCCTGAGGTCTATGAATGACCAATGGGAATCAATCCCTCTTCTTCCCCCTATATAGGAATCACCAGATGCATTCAATACTTTGCCATCAATGCGCCCATTCCTCTCTAATCCATAAAATGGATCGACGCCCCTGGTATACAAGCACGGACGATCTGTAACTATTACAGTGAGCCTTACAATTCACCCATGCGTCGGAATTGTCTTGATTCTACGAAACGCGGCTTATACACGGTAACATTACGGAGAGCGAATCGCGTATTGCCAGCAATGCCTAAGAATGTCACAGTGATCAATGCATCAATCAAGTAAATTGAAATTGATATCGACCTTCTAAAAGAAAATTAGGCTGGAGGCATGATGTATGTCCTTGAGGTGCTCCATTGATGATGTTGGCTAACAATGAAGCAGTATTATAAACCGTGTCACGTTCACACTTTACATCACAAAATATAGGTCGTCTGATTATTCCATAAAATAATTAAGATGGTTTAAAGCACAATATCAGCAATTACTCCACAAGAGGGCTAATGTCATCTGTTCAGGAATGAGAATGTGTATACAGATGTATTCATATTTTACTATTTGTTATGTTTGTATTAGTTCATGAACAACATCTTCAACTAGACATAATTTTCACCGAAAAGTGAAATGCAGCAATGGATGGGGCACATTTAAAAAAGATATTTTTTGTCTTTTATGTACTTAAGGTATGTCACTTTAAGTTTTAAAATGGTGTCGTTGGTTGGTTTGTGCTCGCCTAAATCTGCCACGATTGCGTGTACCATTCCTCACAACCCCTTGCTACCTGTGTCACCAATAATCCATGACCCAGAGTCCAAAAGGTATTCTGGAATGGCACGTATGATAATGCAATATAAGTGTATTGTTTGTCATGCATTAATGACTGATATACACACACATTTTGGCCTTGCATGGTTTGTCCAAATTATGGAAAGCTATTTTTTTTTATATTACAATCGATTTGAACATATCACTGAAAGAATTAATGTCATAAAAGTAACTCCTGCTGTACAAATTATACTTTTTAACTTTTTAAATTATCATAGATTGAAGTGTGCTTTAACATCTACTGAATAATTTAATAAGTTTTCTCTATTATGAGCCCCGTTTAGACTCTCTGTGGCTTTAAACAATAAAAAAGAGGAGCACGCCATTTTCCTAGTAACTCTGTTTATTTTGGGAGTAGAAGTAAACTGACTGACCAGTTATAATGGCAACGGTAACCCAATAGCACAAAGGGAAAACCGAGGAAGCTCCCTCAAAAATCGTCAAGTATAATCCATTAAAGACTGGACGCATGTTCTCAATTCATTATGATAAACGTAGGTACTATATAAAGGCATGTTTCCCCATGGAAAATAGGTTATACAAGGACTAGTGGAAAAGCGTCATTCATGTCACCTTACCTATAATTGTTTTGTTCTATAAGTTCCAAATTGGTGAGAGTGACCACTTTATTACTGACCACGGTGACCATAATATTGCAATTGTATAAGATCATTGTTTTAATGATAAAGTTATTGATAACATGAATGATAACATTATTTAGACAATGTATATTTCTTAAATAATGAACGATTCAAAGTATTACGATGGCTTAAAAGAATATAACAGATGAGCCTTATTAAAGTGGTTTTAAAAAGTATGTAATAATCAAGTGCACACTTTAACGAAATTATGAGGTTTTCGACCTATTTCATTTAGTCAAGTAAAACAAGGACGGGATTTCCAATCAACTTGTTCGTGTCCCTACATATTATGAGAAGGATCTCTTTTTAAAAGGGGATTTTACCCGCCCATGTCGGTCTTCATAAATGATGCATCAGGGTATTATAGGCCCACACGTATTGGGATTATGATGTACTGAGGTGTAGATAAAGTGAGAAAAAAGAAGATTACAGCACTGGAAGGTGTTATGTGTGGGTGTATAGTTATTTTACATTTTATTCCTAATGTTACCTTGACCTACAGTCTCTACAAAATTCAAACTTTCCTTTTAACCCCTTGAATACTAAGTTCGAGATTACTCGTGCTGGAGTTTATGTATTATATCAAAACCAAGTTGTATGTAATTAACATAATTATATAAGTTTAATCCGTAACGACCCAAAACATTTCAGTTACTGTCATGAAACATGCTCTTTGCGATTAAAAAAAAATAGAATATTGGCGAAAGCATCGTTGACCTAAACACCAACTGCCACAAGTGTGAGAATGGGCTTTTTAAAACATTCCAAAGTTCATATTTTCAACAGAAATATAATTCCCATGTCTTAATATATATTTCATTTATTTTACGCATAAGATAATGTCACATTCATCATGAAAATCATGAATATATTTTTTACAAATAAGAGGTTTTTCACATTCATATTCATCGTGAAAACCAAGATGTGTTATTTCTAAAAGTTTTTGTCAATTGAAAATATTTCTTTTGAATTACTGCATATGGCTCAAAATTTGTGATAAAGTATTTGTATATTAGAACACGTACTTTTCATGAGTGCTATAATGACCCCGTTTCACTTAGTACCCTGTATAGCCCACAAAAAAATCCATTATCTCCATCAAATAATTTCCATTAACTCATTATGATCACATGTCCCTCAGCAATCCAGGGAAAACGGACTGAGTAATTTACCAATCCATTAACTCTCTAAAGTAGCTATACGGTATTTTCTCCACATCGTTAAAAGGCACACATTTAAGGGTTTGTTGGTTTAGAAAAGTGGGGTTTTGTCAAGTGCCTGGGAATCTTTTAATAAATACCAGGCAACTGATAATATAAGCATTGTTCATTAGTTCACTCTCGTATTTGAGCAAACTATGGTAACTTGTAACTGTTGGCATGCAAACCATGGATTGAAGTAGGCTTGTCATTATATGAAAGGTCAAGCAGCGATGACCCAAACTCCTTTCCCGAGATTTCTAATCAAGTGAGATACAACTTTCATGCTTTAAGGATCATCAAACATAATTATGTTAAAAGTATTGGTGCTATTTTGAAGCAAGACTTCCCAAATATGATCAACACAAAATAAACAATATATCCTACTGGAAAATAATTTGAATTAAATCCGTATCTAACCAGCTGCAAGGATTATTTTCCTGTGACATGAATATATTGATTGATTGTTTAATTAAAGTTAAAGAATGACGAGATGAATAACGTTCACGTCATTATTATTCATCAATAGAAAGAGAGAGACAGACAGACAGACAGACAGAGAGATAGAGAGAGAGAGAGAGAGAGAGAGAGAGAGAGAGAGAGAGAGAGAGAGAGAGAGAGAGAGCGAGATAGAGAGAGAGAGAGAGAGAGAGAGGAAGACAGGTAGAACGTTAAAAGGTCTTCTGATAGGAGAACCTCCTATTCTCAACCATCCCTTGAGATTGTTGGAGACTGAAAAAAATTCTAGATTATTAGGTTGCCTCCTCCATAATTGTCTTAGGACATAGAGAGAGAAATGGAAAGGACTCTTAAGATGGGAATCTTTAACAGCCAACAGTGTTTTACAATCCCTGGAGCTCATTATAAAGCAAAAATGGCAGGATGTAGAAGGTTCTCGCGTGATCTAACGAGAAGATAATGATGACTTTCTTAGGGCTGATGGAGAGAACATTCTTACCCTTCAGCATCCAAAGAAACAATGGAAACGGGAAGAGTCTATACACGTTCCGCTAAAAGTCTTCTTCATCAAAGCACGGTTTGTCTGTCTCGCTTTCTTCCTCTCTCTTTCCCTCTATCTATCTTTCTTTCTTTCTTTCTTTCTCTTTCCCTCTCTGTCTGATTCCTTTTTTGGTTCATACCTCCACCCACTGAATATTCACATCTTTTGCCAGATTTCTATTAATTTCGCCTTGTGTAATTCATAACATTGTACTTTCAAAATTTCGTATATCTTTGGAAATATTTGATGTCACTCTCAATGTTTTAAACACCGTTTTTATGCCTGAGCCCATGAGCTTACTGCTCGTTAGCTTTTATTCCATTATTCTTGGGTGTTTTCTCTTTTCTCTTATATTCGTTAATTTTTATTCCTTCTATACTTTATTTATCTCTTTTTCGTGCATGTTCTTGTTCTCGCAGTGACGTTATTACTTATCACTAACGTTTTACATCGACAGTGATCCATATTTAATAAATATTACACCATTCATATCCATAGACTAAAATATACAAATCCACAGATTGTAAATAACGTATAACCCACCACGTTATAATACGCGCTGTGATTGGTTAGAATCGCATCACGTGACTTGCAAAATTTTTGTTATAGTGCACGATCGTGCACTATAACAAAATTAGGCCCGGGCCTAATACGCAATAACAGTTATAAATCTAGGGGTCTATTTACTACAACAATTAGTGCATGTTCTATTTATGCACCATTACTGGACTATATGAACTTCAAATACTAAATTATCCCTCGTGCAGTTAGACCTGCACGAGGGATAATTTAGTATTTGTCGTGCACATAATCCAGTATATAGTGCATGATGCATGCACTATTTATATCATAGTAATAGGTAGGCTTTTGAGGAAATGCTATTATGGGTTGTTCGAATTATCTCGTGTGCTTTATCTGCATCCGACAA
Source organism: Heliocidaris erythrogramma (assembly GCA_025617745.1). Lineage (NCBI taxonomy): Eukaryota > Metazoa > Echinodermata > Echinoidea > Camarodonta > Echinometridae > Heliocidaris > Heliocidaris erythrogramma. The sequence goes on along the minus strand of CM046853.1, from coordinate 16,729,137 downwards.
AGACAAGATCAAACCATGATATTGATTTGCAGTTTTCCTCTCATTTTTGTCTTCTTTGCTCCTCTCGGCACACTGATGGGTAGGTTGGTGGGTTTGTGTATTTCCTAATTTAAATATATCTGTGTATACATTCGTTTACTCTACACAGTTTGTTGTGTTTTTAAAGTTTCAGTATCTTTGTGTGTGTTTTTTTTAATTAAGAAAACATTAGCTTAGCAGCGGCGAATGAATTTGTTCGGCCTCTTTTTTACTTTGCTGAAAGGGCTGCTTGCATGCATGATCAGCTGTAAAAAATTATCTGGTGGTACCTGAAGTGGCAATTTTTTCCAGTTTCACAATGCATACAAAAAAAATGTCCAACTCGTATAACTTTGCGAAGTAGACTCTGTAGAATGGTTTTATATTGGCATAGTGGCTTGCGCATGACAGGAACGATAAATCAACCGATGTTAGTTTACTTCGTGCTACCTCGCAACGACCAGGCAGGAATTGAAAGAGCAAAATGAATCAAGGCAAGGGGTTGAACCGACATCGTTTCAGCTATCATGAGCTATGTCTGGGGTAGATGTGAACACACAACCAAGCGATATTACATGGACAAGTGGGGGAAATACGGGCGGATAGAAAACAGGAGAGAGAGAGAGCGAGAGAGAGGGAGAGAGAGTAAGAGAGAGAGAGAAAGAGCGAAAGAGAGGGAGAGAGAGAGAGAGCGCGCGAAAGAGAGGGAGAGAGAGAGGGAGAGAGAAAGAGAGTCAGAGAGAGAGGGGAAGAGAGAGAGAGAGAGAGAGAGAAAAGAAGGGAGGGAGGGGAGAAGACAAACAGAGATTTTGTTGTTGTTACTAGTCTTCAAGGAATCGCAACAACCTGGCCAGAATCGAAAGAACTAGGGCGAGCAAAAGCAAGGGGTTGTACCCACCTCATTTCAGCTCCGTCTCGGGTAGATATGAAAACACTACAAAGCGACATCATAATCATGGACACCTGAAAAACATACGAGAGAACAGAAAACGAGAGAGGGAGAAGTTGGGAGACAGAAAGATACAGTGAAAGAGAGAGAGAGAGAAGGGGGAGACAGACGGTAGAGACAGATGTTTATACTAAAGGCTTTTTGCTGCCTGGCGACGACCATTTGGGAATTAAACGAACTACGACGAAGACAATAAATCAAAGCAGGTGTTGAACTGACATATAGTCTGGGAGTCTGTCCCGAAATAGTCACCCCATTTTACCCATAAGATCTGACTCCTTAAGGCATTTACAAAAAGGTTGTCAGCCTGACCGTAGCCATCTGGTTTATCCCCCAGAGGCCCCCCCCCAAAAAAAAAAAAAAAAAAAAAAAAAAAAAAAAATAGACTCCAAAGTCGGGTCGATTTCACCCCCATCTTCCCCATGCACCAAACTTTGTCAGTAGGAAGTAGTATGACTGGACATTACAAAACACAAAAAAATGACAAAATTTTCCGTCGGAATGGGGTGTCAGACGGCCCCTAAATATTGGGGTAAATTTTTACCCTTGAAGCCCAGGGACCAAATGTTGTCAGAAGGAAGAGCTATGGATGTATATTCCAAAAATATAAAAACTGACAAAATTGTCATTGGAAGGGTGTGTCAGACACCCTGAAAAGAAAACCACAAAGTGCCCTTTGACAATGCTTTGCCCTCCCAAATTCCTGTATGTAAAGAAAAAACATTTTCTTATCTATGATAACTGAAAAAGTGTTTTATTCAATTCAATTCAAATTGTCATAACATTCTTTTGTGTATAATAATCATCTTGAAGTGCAATTTTGTATTTTTGATTAATAAGTTACTAGATTGTGAAAAATGTATTGTTTTCTCAAAGTAGTTTTAAAAAATATTGTCAGGATTATGTAAACACACCTATTGTCAATCTTCACCTGATTGACAAGGCATAATAGAAGAGCTTTTCAGGTATTTGTGGTATGTGGCTGCCCGGCTGAAATGTCCTATTCATGTGTTAATTGCACAGATACCAAGCAGGCTCCTCTATTATGCCTTATCAGATGGTCAATAGGTGTGTGTGTGTGTGTATATAATCCTGAAAATACTTTTTGGCTACTTTTGAGAAAGCAATACAATTTTCACAATTTAATAACTTATTAATGAAATGACCAACTGACACGAAATTGCACCTCAAACAAATTATTATACTCAGAATTACATTATATAAATTTGAATTGAATTGAATAAAGTAATTTTGAGTTATCATAGTCAGAAGGTAAGAAAATGTATTGTCTTTACATACTGAGCATGGGGGACAAAGCGTTGTCAAAGAGCACTTTGCGGTTTTCTTATCAGGAGGTGTGACATCCCCTTCCCGATGGAAAATTTTGTCAGTTTTTATATTTTTGTAATATACATCCATAGCTCTTCCTTCTGACAAAATTTGGTCTCTGGGCTCCAAGGGGGAAAAATTTCCCCCAATTGTTAGGTGCCGTCTAACACCCAACTTTTGTCAGTTTTTGTGTTTTTATCATGTCCAGTCATACTACTTCCTGCTGACAAAGTTGGATGCATGGGGGAGATGGGGTGAAATCGACCCGACTTTTTTTTTTTTTTTTTTTTTTTTTTTTTGGGGGGGGGGGGGCTCTGTGGGCTAAACCTAATGGCTACAATCAGGCTGATAACCTTTTGTTAATGAATTAGATTGTCTAAGTAACTCTAAGGGGTCAAATTTTATGGTTAAAATGGGGTGACTATTTCGGGACAAGCTCCTGGCCTAATAGTTTCAGTTAAAATGTCTGATGTAGACGTGAAAACACAACCAATAATTGATACCACATGGAATAGAAAGCGGGAGGAGGGGAGATAAGGAGAAGGGAAGAGGTGGAAATAAAAAGATTGAGACAGATAATAACTTTTTTTCTACTATCGTCATGACCAGTTGGGAATCGAAGGAATAATGGCGAGCAGAATATAAAAAGGCACATGAAAACACAATCAAGCGATATCACATGGACGTGTGGAATTGATACAGGTGGAAAAAATAAAAACGAGGTATAAAGATACAAAGAATGACGGGCGGGGGGCATACAGATATGTAGAGACAGATACATCAAGGAGGTATTAGGTAAGCTCCTTGGATACATGTAAATGCCTTTTGCTCCTACAGTGCGTATCAAAAAAAAAAGTACCCACTTTGAAAAAATCCTCCAGAATCATAATTTTACAATATCGATACGATTTTTTTCTCAAACAATTATGAGTGAGGGTCTGCTTCATCGGATGACACTATGAATATTGACAATACTTTACGCATGAGTGAGTACTGGCTACTTTTGGAAATCTCGCCAAAATTGGTTTGCGCAAAAATTTTTGAGTCTTGAATTTGATCAAAGTGCGTATCAGGCAGTAACTGCATGTTCTCTGTTAACAACCATCAGTAATTGATTTGAGCAATCATTTAATCCTTAAACCTATACCTAGCGGTGCACACCCACTTGGCGTATCCAGAAATTGATAAAGGGGAGGGGAACGGGATGCTCCCAAGACAGAGGTTAAATGTATCTGGACAGATCCGTTCTTGTACAAGCATACTGATCATAGCAAGTTGTAGTTGTATTGTTTTTTTTGTCCTGGGCCCTCAAGAATGAGCTACGCCAGCTTCACCAACTGGATACGCCACTGCCCCATCCCACAACCACAATAATCTTTTCAGCACAAATTATCTGCATAAATACCAATTTTTGCCTGAAGAGTGTTGGAGAGATTGAATGCAATAACGGGAGGAGAACCCTTAAACATTTACATATTTTCTTCTTCAAATTTCTTATTATTTACCCCATAAACAACGTCTTGTATGACGAATAAGAATTTAAAAGAGAATCAACTTCATTGATAAAAATAATGTTTTAACATTTTTTCAATTAAACATGTACATGTGAAAGATATCATCATGCAGTACAGTGCATTCTTTCCACATGCCCCAGAAAGTAACGCATCCTCAACTGGTTGGAAGAGATGGGGAAAAGAAAGAAATACATGTAACATTAAATGGTCAAAACCCGGACTTTTTTAAATGTCTCTTCTTGAAAATGGAACATTTGAGGTCCATCTTCCTGTAATGCATTGCAATTTGCATCATTTCGACATGCTCCAGTCGAAAATGGAATTGTGTGCAGAAAGACATATCTGCAATGTTTTGTGTGGGGAGTGTGTGGGGAGTGCGTGCGTGTATGTGTGTGGAAGGGGGGATGGGGATGTGCTGCTAGTTATAGGATTAAGGATTAAATGATTGTTCAAATCAATTATTGATAGTTGACAGAGAACATGCAGTTACTGCCTGTTACGCACTTTGATCAAATTCAAAATTCAGGACATTCAACAATGTCATTGCTACCGGAGAGACGAAAATCATAAAACTAGAGACAAATGCATAATAGAAACGAAATGAAAAATGCTACAAGCACTTATCATTTATAAAACAGAGAATAGAATAAAAGTCTTTTTTTTTCTTGAATATAATATCGACTTATGCAAGATAATCAGATTTTTTCCTGAGTATCGACTTACGAAAGATACTCACGTGTCATTTTTTGTTTACAACTATCCTGTCCCAACGCATGATTGATTACACGTTCGAAGATGACGTCTCGTTTTCAACCCTTTAAACAATCATGACAATGGAAATTGGATTAGGGGAAAGCCGAAATAGTTTATTTTCCTAATGAAAAGGACGGTTAGTACGGATGTGCCTCTTCTTAAACAAACTGGTGAAATGAAGAACAATCCAGATGACTAATATGCTGCTGGCTTCTTGTGATTTCTAGGAGACGTGCGTAGCTGCAGTCTTCAGGGGAGCGTTTCATCAAGCGTTTTGTCAGTGATTTTTACCGACAACTGTTATAAGCTACTGAAATCCTTGCATCTGATTGGCTGAGAACAAATTTGTCAGTAAAAATCACTGACAAAACGCTTCATGAAACGCTCCCCAGGTATCACTGGCCATGACGGTTTAAGCTTTTTACCTTTGAAGGAATTGCAGGACGATGATGATGATGATGATGATGAAGAGGGGGATGAGGATGATGATGATGGTAGTGGTAATGGTGATGAAGCATATGGATATTTATACCCAGTTAATTGAAAAGCAATGGTGACAGGGCCGATTTTGAGAGAAGAATGGAAGAGAGATGGCGAAAGAATAGAACAGCGATACCATACAAAAATTGAGAGAGGGTGAGAAAGAGAGAGAGATATGAAAGAGAGAGAGAGAGAGAGAGAGAGATAGAAAGAAATTGAAGGAGGCTAGCAGAGAGAGAAAGAAAGATGGAGGGTGGAAAAAGACAGACAATAAGACAGAGAGTCAGAGGAAAGGGCACGGATAGCTAGAGAGAGAGAGGGAGTGAGAAAGAGAGAGAGAGTGCTAGAGGGAGAGAAAGAACTACATGGAGAGAGAGATGGGAGAGAGAGAGAGAGAGAGAGGGAGAGAGAGAGAGAGCAGAGAGGAAGGAGAGAAGAGGGAGATTGATTCGGACATGATAATGAAATACGCGAAAGTGTGAAGACGGGAGTAGGTTTGTGACTGAGGGAATCCTTTGACGAATATGTACACATGCCGTCCTGACGTGATGTTCGCATCTTTGGCAATGGAAGCCATGACTAGAACTACTAGAACCAAAACGACCAAAAGAACGTGGAAAGACTTTAGAAATCTAGGGAGGAATTCAGAAGGGTTTCTAAAAGTGACTAAACTGAAGGTAAAATAAGATGCCCTTGTTGTGCTTCTTCTGGAATGTAATGTAACTTAGTAAAATATAACAATTTTAGATTTCCGCAAGCGAGAAGGGGGAGCAAGGAGGGAGCAAGATGTCAGCTATAACAGGGAAATGCGGACAAGCCTATAGCATTACCGTCCAAACTGTGTCGGGGTAGGTGGAGGATGGGATGGGATGGGCAAATTCCTTTCCCCTTTCCATCGATATTATTAAAATTAAAAATTGTTTTTGCAGTGATATTACTGGAATTAAAATTGATTACGAATGTGGAAATTCAGGATATAATAGGTCTTTTTCAATATGTTGCAGGCATTCCTATATTGCTGACATTCTTATAAGTATGTGTTAGCTGGGCTGTGAAGTAACTAAAAGAAACTGAAAAAAGGAGAACTTGACAATGTATTTGATGTAAAATAATTCAGACATATTTGGAAGCTGACAGACAACGTTAACTGGCGCCTTCGGGGATAAAAAAGGGTAATGCAATATTATGGGTAAACAATAATAAATTATTGATTAAAGATGTTCAAGCCCTTCTTATTTCAAAGACGTAAAAAGGTACTTCGCCTATTAATACAATGGCACATTCTCGAGGTTATTATGATAAATTAGTTTCCTCGAGAGTGCATATTGGGAGAAGTGATAATTAGCCTTGACGTTCCTCTTAATACCTTGAAAAACCCTCAAATGAAAAGAGTGACAATAACTTTCAATTTATTCAATGAAGTATGGGCATTATAATTGTACAGCAAATAATGGATTTTTCTAATGACGGCTGGATTTATAGATTATTCTTATAATCATTTAACATGAAAAATAAAACAATAAACAAAAAAACAGTTGACTGATTTCCCTTTAAAAACTGAAGGCATTCGTCCCTGTTCTTCATATCCACTGATGGGCAATGGACTTGTAATCTAGAATATTTTATCTTTTTCCCCATTTATAGAATTGCTGTTATAAAGGGGGAGAAATGTTTATTTCGTTTTCATAGAACCTTAATATGATCCCAAATTCTACCTTGAATTTATTGTTTTCTATTACCCCCCCCCCCCACGATTCAATATTATTTCTCAAATAAACGTCCTTCTTCTCCATTTTTTATTACATTCGTAAAATTGTCCGTCTCTCTTCGTATCTCTCCCTACATCTCTCTCCCACACACACACACACACACGCTTTTGTTTCTTTCGTTCTACCCACTAGACTTCACCGTATCGCATCTCTCTCTCTCTCTCTCTGTCTCTCTCTCTCTCACTTTCTCCTTTTCTCTCTCCCTCTCCCTCTACTTCTCATTTTTGTTTTAAATGTCTACATCTTTCTTTCTCCCTCTTTCTATCTCGCTCTCTTTTTTCCTTTTCCATCCTAATTGAGAAGAAGCGAAGCTCCAAGGAGTTTGTTACAGTCTGTTGGCCCAATAAAGTTCATGGCTGTTCAAAGCGAACATACCCCCTGGCGGATAGCAACAGCGGTAGAGACGACGTGCCAGAGACTCTCCTCTCAATTCCTCGAAGTCCCAGCTGAGGAATAATATTTGCTGTTACAAAGGAATGACATTTTGTACGAGAGAAAGAAATTAATTGTTGATCATTAGAGGGGAGGTTATTGGGGCCCTACGGAGACCAGCAAGGTTCATACATTTTGCATTGCTTTATCACTTATGACATCAATTCACATGTTTACTTCTAACAAATTGTGAGCAAAATAAGACATCAACAATAAACAAAATAGCCTTGAATTGCTTTCAGCTAATACACTTTCCGGTTTTCCGCTTGTTTTCTTTCCTTTCAATTTCATTTTGGTTTAAATCTTAAGCTTCATAGGACATTGAAGATACAGTCTCAAATATATAAACAAGATCGTT